>JASJET010000055.1:32046071-33262857 GCA_034092305.1 Diaprepes abbreviatus
TATTATTCTATGCCATATAATTTGACCACCCTGTATGTATCTTTCTATATTTAAACGATGCTGAATAGTAGTTATCGGGTTTCAATGATATTTGCTGTACGTAATTCATAAACGTAATAAAGTATATAAAATAGAAAACTTTTAGTGAAGTTACTAAACAACAAAAATCGATAAATTTTTCATTTATCAGAAAATTTATTATGACATATTTTTATATTATTCTTTTCTTTTGAAACCTGTTTGTGAGTACAGCGGGAGAAGAATAAATTCAATAAACTGCCAAATTGAGACACAAAATATAATATTCCTAAAATATAAACAATATATTTTATTACTTTAATAAAACAAAATGTTTTCCTTGAAAATTTCCTTAGGTATATTGCCTTTGTTGGAACAGTTTATGTTACCAACGTAAATATTTAATTGACCATATAAAAGAAAACACGTACGTTTTATCATCGGAATTATCTGAAATGTTTCTCGTATTTTTATAGATCTGAAAGCTACCTTTCTATAAAATGTTACAACTAAACGGAAAACTCTAAAATCTGAGCAAATGGGTATAGAAATACGATCCATTTCTTCAGATTTCTTCCGGAAAATATAATATTTTTCATGCTATTTAGCTTAGCGTATATATAGTTTTTTCAAATGAAACTTATTTTAAAAAATTAATTTCGTTATGAAATATGAATATTTTTAAAACAAAAGTATTTATTTTTTGGAAAAGCATTTAAACTAATCATCATTTTATTGAACTTTTAATTCGAAACAAAATATGTGTGTATATATGTGTTTCAAAGGAAACTTATTTTAAAAAATTAATTTTGTTATGAAATATAAATATTTTTATTAAAACTAAAGTGTTTATTTTTTGGAGCATTGTTTAAATTAAGCATCGTTTTATAAAACTATTAATACTAAACAAATTATGTATAATTTTTTAAAATAAGTTTCATTTGAAACAAATATATATATATATATATATATATATATATATATATATATATATATATATATATAAATATATATACGGGAAATGCTTAAAAAGGAACTACTATGTTTTATACCACTAAATTTATTAAGAAAACAGTGACTGCAGTTTTAACTTACAGAGTCATTTTCAAACTGAATTACAAAGGTAGACTAAGTATTGAATACAGAAACATGAGAAAACTTAACAATAAATAAAAACTACCTGAGAAATTACATTATTACAAAGGGGAGGTACTAAATTTTGGGAACTAATTATTATTTATAACTAAAAAACAAAAACAACTAGCTTTTAATGCAATATATCCCAAAATAAAAAATGATAAAGATAGTTCATCTTATATATATTTGTCATACTGTGGTACCCTATCCGAAAACATAGCTAATATTCTTTCCAAACATAACATAAAAGTAGCCTGTAAATCTCAACACAATCTGTCCACTATCCTTTATAATACTAAAGATAAAATTAATAAGTTTGATAAATCAGGAGTTTATAAGTTAAAATGTTCAGAGTGTAATAGCTTGTATATTGGACAAAGTGGTAGAAGCTTTAAAACTCGCTTTTGAGAACACCACCGATCATATAAACTACAAAAAACAGACTCGAGTTTTGCCAACCATTGCTTAGAACATAGCCACAGTTTTCCTAATTTAAGCAACACTGACATATTACATTATTCAACAAAAGTTAAATATTCTTGAATCTGTAGAAATATATAAACATAGTAAAAATAAAAATGTAAATTTGCTTAATGACCAGACAGAACTAGGGTTTTCCCCGTTATTTGTTGTCGCCAAATAAAAATTAGTTCCCAAAATTTAGTACCTCCCCTTTGTAATAATGTAATTTCTCAGGTAGTTTTTATTTATTGTTAAATTTTCTCATGTTTCTGTATTGAATACTTAGTCCACCTTTGTAATTCAGTTTGAAAATGACTCTGTGAGTTGAAACTGCAGTCACTGTTTTCTTGATAAATTTAGTGGTATCAAACATATATATATATATATATATATATATATATATATATATATATATATATATATATATATATATATATATATATATATAAATAAGTTATTGTCCATGTAATATAAAAACAGAAATAACCACATGGCGGTTTTTACAAATTTTGTCAATCTGTGTGGTTCTTGTGTTATCGAGTGAACCATCGAGATGTCGCCTTTGTCGTCCTATTTGCTGTTTTAATCTTAAATTCAGCTTTATAGAATACAGAGGCGAGATGATGGTTTGTACCAACTGCGGTGGCCTAACAAGTCCCATATTAGGACGAAACAGCGCTGTCGCCATCTGTTGGACCCGGAGTCTTTCCATACTTTGGAATGCTCCGCACTTTTTATCACGAGAATAGTACAGATTGACATACTTTACGTCCGCTAAGCCAAGATTTTATTTTATTTCTGTTTTTATATTACACGGACAATAACTTATTTATTTATTTTTACTTGTTTGGCTTTAAACACACTAAACGGTGCTCTCATAGGAGGATCGTTTGGTGCGACACGTGGCTTTCGTTGCCAATCTAGCAGCAAGCCTGGCTGCCTTGTACCGAATAATGCGATTCCTATCCTTTGGGCAGCGCGTTTTGTGTATTCGATTTTACAGATTTCTGTTTTTATTCACCGTCGCGCCACCACATGGCGGTTTTTACAAATTTCGTCAATCTGTGTGATTCTTGTGTTATCGAGTGAACCATCGAGAAGTCACCTTTGTCGTCCTATTTGCTGTTTTTAATCTTAAATTCAGCTTTATAGGATACATAGGTGGGATGATGGTTTGTACCGACTGCGGTGGCCTGACGCGTCCCATATTAGGACGAAACAGCGTTATCGTCATCTGTCGGACCCGGAGTCTTTCCATACTTTGGAATGCTCCGCACTTTTTAACACAAGAATGGTACAGGTTGACACATTTCACGTCCGCTAAGCCAAGATTTCATTTTATTTCTGTTTATATATATATATATATATATATATATATATATATATATATATATATATATATATATATATATATATATATATATATTTGTTTCAAAGGAAACTTATTTTAAAAAATTGATTTCTGTGTAAAATATAAATATTTTTAAAACTAAAGTATTTTTTTTTTGGAACATTAATTAAATTAATCATCATTTTATAAAACTTTTAATACGAAACAAATTATTATGACAACTAGGGTTTAGAACAAAGGATAAATGTAGAAATAAACAAAATCACATTTTTTTTCAAGATTTATTAGGCTATTTGCTATTTCAAAAAAACAATGGGAAAAACTAAAACGTTAAAGTGTTTTAATTATTTCATACGTTCAATTGACCTCCAAATATGGTTGTCCACTTTTCAGTTTTTTGAGTTGAAACCATGAATATTTTTTTACGTATATGTCCGCAGAAAAGTTTTAGATAATGAAACTTCCTATCAAAATGGTACTTCATTAAGTCAAAAAAAGTAATTTTTCAAAAGAATACACCCCAAAAATAAAATAAAAATTAGCAAAAAATTCTAAAACATTTTTTAAAAAATTTTTTTTCCATAACATTTGTCCTGGTGAAGTTAGCCATAGATATTGCTTTATAAAAAAGAAAGCTGATAATACGCTTGTTAAAATGAGATCCTCCAAAACTCTATACGATGAGAATTAATCGAGTTATAGCAACTCAAACTTTGCTACTGTGCTCGATATTGGCGAATTTTTTCGTTTCTTCTTCAAATTTCGTGCCACAATTTTTTTTAAGTGAATTTAGGTATAGATGTTGTCACTCCAAAAGAAATCTGACATTACGCTTGTTAAAATGGTCCCCAGTTGAAGTCTGTATCAAGAATGTTAACTGAGAAATGGCGTCTCAAAATTGTCAACTTTTTACAATTTTTATAACTTTTTATCCACACATGTGATTTTATATTTTTGCGTGAAAATTTTTTTTTATTCAATGAACAAATTTTTCTAGGGTATTTAATGAGAAAAATAATTATACTCTAATACATTTTTGGGCGAAAATGTCCTGAAGACTTTAGTTCTTCATCTGAATGCATCGTAACTTTATTGTATAGCTTGAAAATTGAGAGCCGAAGTACCTGTCGCTACCAGCTATTCTAGAAGCATTCAACAACTGTAAAGTTTACTTTATCGCAGTTGCCTCTAACAACTGATACTACTAAAGGGCATTGTTTAAGAACATATTTGCAAATGCAATGTTATAGGCCTCATTCTAATACATTCGGGAGCACCGATCCCCATGCCCATATTCAGCTCAATGAATTGACCATGGTGGTCGGAAAAACATAGATCCAGCACTCCAGCAATATTAGTCAAAATGTTGTCTATACAAGTTGAGGAATTACTGGTTACCCAAGTGTAGTCACATATTGTGGCAAAAATACCGCAGGAATTTTTAATACAAGTTAGCTCTGACAAAATGGTGACCTCTATTCTAAAGTCAATATTAAAACGACCGTTATAATGATATTATTAAACGATTGTGATAATTAGTTTAATATTGCCTCGAAAGCATCTAAAAATACGTTACTGTTACCCAGACCTAACACTGTCAAAATAACTAGTTTCTGAGGAACTTCAATAGCACAGAACTTAGCATTGAACTCACTACAAAAATCATTTACATTCACCATTTTGCACTCTATGTCAGTTCTTGCATAGATACAGACTCCTACGTGAACATGATCAGAATCACACACACACACACAGTGCATCCGGGTTCACTAATACAAATAAAATTATACAACAATTCATCCAAAAATAAAAAGAGTGTGTCAATCTTATTAGGCAAGCCTTGAATATTTAAATGAAAAAGTCAGATTGAGTCATTCTTGTTCTTGACAGAAAAGCTCGATAATTTTTGAGGGTTATTTCTTTCTGGCTTAAAAAATCTTTCTGATTTTTACACCCTTGGGCCAGGAATCTTTCCGAACAAGACTTCAAAATGCCAACCCTAAAAGATGCGTACAGTTCAGGGTATCTAGATTCGAGCCACTGGCAGATTGAATATATGAGATTAGGTCTCCTTTTGACGTTTGAGGATCCAAAGGGCATAAAAGGAAAAATGAAAAGCATGGAACAGCTTTCAAATTTGAATCAAGCACTCCAGTCCCAACTACTGAAAATTTCCTTTTTGGATTACTTTGGCGATTAACGACTATCCAATCCGATTTATCCTGCTCTGTACATATACATATATATTGATGTTCTTTGTAGATGAATATATGCTGAAATACCACGAATAATAACCTTGACGTTGATGTAATTTTTCGAGGTCATTTGAAGGTCAAGGCGAATATGTTAATAAAAATCAATGTTTTTATTCTGAAACTCGAAAAAAGGGGGAAATTTCACATGCAAAATCATGTTTCATAGTTTTATTGTGTCAAATAGAAAACCTAGCCTGGATAAATTTGAAACCTATAGGACAGTATAGGTTTCAAATTGGTTTCCGCTCATGCACACGCTTCTCATCTAATGATCGGTGTAAAGGGTTTCTGCGACGTCTCTTTCCCAATATTTTTGCTTTCCTTTTTATCATATAGCAATAATTTACCCAAATATTAATGTCCTATCGTCCTTGGAAGTGACATTCAAATTCTTTTAACTCCGGGTGAAACCTCTTTCCTTGCTTATCACTGAAATCTCCGATATTTTCTTGAAATTGATCAACATGTGAATCAAGGAAATGGAGTTCTAACTTTTTATTTTTTTGGACCTGAATTATCAAAATAAGCTCTGAATAGTTGTCTTAAATTAAAAAACACTGTTATCAATCATGAACAATGATATTACAATCGTATTTAGGCTTAAAATGCCTTTAAATAAAATACTAAGCATTTCTAAATGAAAATTTCAAATTTAGCTTTGTTATAAATAACAGAAACGTCGCTTATAAAGTCTCATTTTGAATGTGATAAATTTATTTTACAAATGAGCATTTGTAGAGATTATTTTGACGATTTTTAACAGTACTTTTGCAATAACTTTGGTTATAATTAATATTTTGTGATAAATCTTGAACGAGATTAACTGTATTCAATATAGTTATTAATATGTGTTGGTTTTAGATTGATGACTATCATGGATAATTTTGTACGGCGTTTTAAACAATTAAATTTTTGAAAACAAATTATCTAACCACTTAACGAAAGAACAAGTTTCATATTCGGATTTAGCGGAAAAAGTACATCAAAAACATTTACATGATCTTTTGGACATAAAAGGATCACAAAAACCTCTCATGTCTGCCAGACTAGTAATAAAATATAAGAAATATTGAAGCTGGTTCTAAATGACTGGCCTGAAATATTTTAAAACCTCGTTTTCACTGACAGAATAATTTCAGTTTTTTGAAACAATGTTTTCAAATACAAAAAATACTATAATCACGCAGAATACAACGTTATTAAGAATAACAGTACAAATTACAAAAAAGTACTATTAATATAATAGAGTTATTAATATTCAATACACTGACAGGTAGATTAGTACACAACAAAATTTATCTGTTTTAGTCGGAACAGAACAATTCGGGTAATGGAGAATAAAAGAGATTTTTGTTTAATTAATTTTGATAGGGAGATGAAAATAATTTACTATATCATATTTCTTTTTAGCTAATTGAATTTTCTTGTAGAAGATCTTATTACACAAATATATTGTCGCGTTTACCCTACAGGGAGATAACCAGTAAAAATATTTTTTGCGAACTTTTTTTCTTAATCACATTATTAATTATGTTATACATGAAGAACAAAGGAAAAATATCACAAAGGCAAAAGTGGTGATAAATCAGTTTCTTAACTGCACATATACTAATATAATTTTTCAAATCTAAATGACACACCGATTTTTATTCAATTGCCATGCCAACACATATTACATTGTGTGTAAACAACTCGTGAGTTAAAAATTAAGACGATGTTAACGTAATCCATCTTCTTAATTAAGAAATGTTCTTGAAATTACTTGAAAAATTTTGAAAAATGCGTTGCACTTAAAAAAAATATCATTCGTATGTTTGTGTTGTTGTTCAAACGAAGAGACTTTTTTCTACAAAATCGGTCAATTTTGAGCCTTTATAAAATAAACTTGTTTGGGATAGTACACCGCACAATTCTGAACAAAGCATGTTCTAGTTGCCTATATGTATTCGCAGCCCAAACAGAGGAAAAGGAAAGTATACATGAAAACAGTTTATTTCGAGCAAATAACAATCTGGTTCCCTCCCCATAGGCATCTCGACCATCTTATGGTTTCGTCAATGGAGCTATTTCGAACCGAGACTAACATTCGCAGAAAACAACTGCAATATAAAAATATTAAAAATCAGACCATTTCGATGTCAGACTGCAAAATATCGCCAGCGGAATGATATTTGTACACTCCCCGAAGAAGTACAAAATTTTAAAAATCAAAATTTCAGCAAAAAACTAAATAGATCTATTTGCCGTTTTTAAATAGTTGCCTGTATGTATTCTCGTTTCAAGCAGAATAAAAGGAAAAATATATAGAAATAATTTGGTGCTGGTAGCCGTTACTATGTGGTAGTTAATCATCTTCAGGGAATGTTTAAAAAGGAACTACTATGTTTTCTAAATAATTTTCTAATAGTATAAAACATAGTAGTTTCTTTTTAAACATTTCCCGTAGAAATAATTTATTTTCTGCAAGTACATTTCTGGTCCTTTGTCCATATGCGATTCGACCACCTTATGGTCTCGTCAGTGGAGCAGTATCCACCCGAGAGCAACATTAGTAGGAAACAACGTTATACAGATTGTGTGTTGTGCACCTCCTAATTTCGCGGGTACATACAGGAGATGTCAAAATATCCCTACTTTGTCATAGAAAAAAAATTCCGAAATTGTCCCTTAACGAAGATACAGAGCCTTGAAGGAGTACCCAGCGATTTACCTTATCGGCTTTAAGTTTTGAACCGACTTATATAATTTCATAAAATTTTAATATTTTATAAAGGCCATAAGACTCATTAAACCATACCAGAGCAGATGTTTGAGATCATCAGAGAAGTCAAGAATGGACTTGCAGCCACAAGTAAAAATCAAATTGATATTGTTAATACCTACACAATGAATAACTATTGACAGAACTTGTCAAAGCCGCCTTCAAGTACAAATTACTTAAAAAATAGAAGAATATTCTTACGAACTGTAAGCTGATATGCGTTTAATTTAAGATGAAACGCTGTCAAATTCTTCTACGGGAAGATGACTTTATGCTAAAATATTTCCAGCTCGAACATTGCGAAGTCCAGAAACCAGGTAAAAGATGATTAGAAAATAATTATTGGAGTTAACGAATTCATTATTTACATGTTTTATTCAGAGTCATTTTTGCAGCTACGTGGCGGTAAGGGCCCTTCCAGGAGGGTACGAGACCTTCACGTAGAGAAACAAATTTTACATAATATTGCTGACAAACTTTAAAACAGTATAAGAAAGCTCGCGATTCAAAACAATGTTACAAAATGGATTGTACATGAAACTCTAACCAAACAGTTACTTCACCCATACCACGTTGAAAAAGTACACGCTATGTCTCCGGATGATCGTCCTGCAAGACGTCAATACTCCAACTGATTTATACAGCATCGTAACCTAAATCTAAATTTTATAACCTCATTTCGTATTCTGATGAGGCTGGTTTTACAAGAGAAACTCACACAAGTTTTGGGTTGATGAAAACCCGCACGCTATAATTCAAAACAAACATCAACCAATGGTTTACTGTAAATGTGTCAATTTATTTTGGAAGGAAGATTTCATGGTGAGATTTATTTATAATTTTTGTAACAAGATTTAAATAATTTATTGACAGACATACCTCTTGATAGAAGAATGCATATGTGGTACATGCACGAAGGTATTCTACCTCATTTTAACCGTATAGTACGTCAACACATACCTAACGTTTTTGGTCCTAGACGGATAGATCTCCAGACCTAGATCTCTTAGATTTTTGCTTCTGGGAACATTAAAAAAAACTAATTTATTCAACTCCAGCAAATACTATAGAAGAACTACTAGCGAGAATAGCACAACATTCCAACGAGGTTCACAATAATGCCGTGTCGCGGCAAAATATTCGAAATATAAGACAATGTATTGAAATACGTAGAGCCCATATTGAACATTTGCCAAAATAACATTTAAACATTTACGCTATTTTTGTATTTTAATAACATTGTAAATTAATTGAGCCCTTTGACAGTTTTCTGAACTTGACAATGTCTGAGCTGGAACTCTTTCAGCATAACGTCGTCTTGCCTTCGAAGAGTGAGACAGTGCTTCCCCATAAATTAAAGCACATCAGCATACCCTGCGTATGTTATTTTCACCTGTTTGTGTTTAGCATTAGTAACTTTTGCCGCGAGCTGTATTGAAACAAATTAGGAGTACCTTTTCTGAAGAAGAATGACCAAAATATTTAAAAAATCACGATCAATTCGAGCTCTCATACATCAGCTCAAATAAGTGACTCTGTTAGCACTCAAAATGTGAAATTGATGAGCCGTATAGTCCCGACTTGATCAACAATAATTTCTTTTTGTCCCCGTGCATGCGTGGTTAAGGTTATTTTTTACGCCAGAGTAGGCGGTTCATGTGTTCAAAAATCATAATTTGGGGATGCCATCTTCACACTGGTAAAATGCTTTTTATATCGATTCAAACGTGAGCATTGATCATTATGCAAAATATTTTGAATAATAATAAAACCATTTTGAATGGCCAATATATGTTTTTGGTTTTTATTCCCCAAATATGAATGACTCCTTAAGTTCCACTAGAACTTCTTTCCCAATTTTTTTACATGTAGTAAAAATGAAAGGAAGGGTCAAGCGCGGATCCAAGGGGGGAGCCGTGGGGGCGATCGCCCCCCTCCAAGAGCTTTGAGTTTAGGAAAATGGACCCGATTTTCTCTCTTATACTATAGTTTATTCAAGAACTAGTGAGAGTAATAAATCATTTTTTACCCTTTTTCTCTTCGCAAACTACCTGTGTTCTTTAGTTCGGTGTTTTTAGCAAAATTTGTTAGACACATATATTTTTCATTGGAATGGGTTAGAAATTTTATAATCAAAAATACCGGTCCATAATAATAGACTAAAAACGTAGGATTATTCTCTCAAAAAATTCTAAGTTATAATTTAAATACTTACAAAATATCCATTGTCAAAAATACAAAAAGTTAAACATATAAAAAAATAAATTCGTCCATATAATAATAAAATAATTTTGGGGCTATCGGTCATTTTATTATTAATTAAAAACATTTTTAGGGTATTTGACGTTTCAGTTTATTTATTTCTTATACCATCTGCAGAATGACAATTAAACACTAAAAAGGGATTCAAATGTAATTACTATTTTTATGTAATTAAAATTAGACCTACTTATTTTTATTTCTATTGTACTGATATCTTAATTTAATTTACTTTTATATATGGAAATACGATAGCCCCAAAAAAATAAGATAAACATATTAATTCTACACGCTTGAGAAAAAGACACAAACACAATAATAAAATAATAAAAAACTTACGGCTAATTAGAATTAAATATATATAAAATTAAAGAGTGGGACACACTAAAATAAAAAAATAAAAAAACATATAAACAACATTAAACAATAAAATACAACAAGAACCAAAATTTAAATAATAAATTGTGTTTACACTAGTAAACATTACGTATCTAATTCCTAATCAAAGTCAGTGAAACTATCTTCGCTAAAATTAATTATAATTGGTTCCTCTATCTCACCGATTATGAGATCGAGTTCTCACATTTTGTTTTATTCTTTTATTATATGGATTTTTCCCAATTTTCCGCAGTAACTTTATTCAAAAAAATCTTTCAAACATTTAGTTAAATTACTAATTTTATTAATTGTGTTATTTCTAGCAACTCTACCTTTTACTTGAGAGAGATATTTACATCTCCAACGCACAGTTTCCGGATGATTTATAAGAACAGATTTTCTATCTGGTATTTCCCAGTAAAAATTAAGTTCTCTGAGCAATTTCCAGAGATCAGTTCTTTTAATTTCTGGTAAATCTCGATCTTCAATGATTTTAGTTAGAATTTTGTAGATGGTTGGGATCTGCTTCTCATAATAAAATGTATATACAACCCCTTTAATTGCAGTTTTCATCTCTTCTTCCAACGAGGTTTTTCGTTTGCCTGTGATCGAATGTGGCTTGGGAGTACTAACAATTCCAGTCGTTTTTTCTCCTTCAGAATTCGGTACATAGTAGATTTTCCAACTCCTGTCATGTTGGAACATATCTCAATGGAGCTGTTAATATTATTATCTAGATATTGATATCTTAAGGCATCATAAACATTCATCGTAATAAGTTTTTCGTTGAGGAAAAAATGCCCTGCTTTAACGATTTAGGAATAAATATAGAGGTGAAAGCGATATCTTTTGGGTATCTCACTAATCTCAAATAACATATGAAAACAAGCGCAAACAAGATAAATCACTAAGAAAAAACTATAAGTTGTACTTTGCTCACTGACAGAAATTAAATTAGACTATCAGAAATTCTATGTTGCAGTAAATTTATAAAATATATTTAAATATAATGAAATATAATTAGATTTACGGCAGTTCTAAGGCGATCGCCCCCCCCCCCTCCCAAAAGCTTTGAGTTCAAGAAAATAGAACCCATTCTTCCTTTTATATTAGGAGTGAGTATGCTGCTTGCAACCCCCCCCCCCCCGTTGACAACTTGTTTTTCTTGCCATGCTGTACTTTTGTGATATCACCGCCGCCCCCCCCAAAGAGAGAGGCTGGATTCGCCCCTGAGAAGGGTTACTCATAATCTAAGCCATAGGCAAATATAGTGATGTTTACGGGATTGAAAATTAATTTTTTCATTTGTCCCTAACAAAATATGAAAATTTAGGCCTTCACGAAAAGATTGAGTCTTTGTGGAGGTCAGGAGGTTTACTTAAAAAAAATTTCTAGCGATCAACGTTTTGCGTCTTGGGATAAACAATTAGCAATATCTCAGCAACAAATTGTTCGATTTACTATTATAAAATACTGTTTTATTCAAAAAGACGAGGGCTACCCTTTAAAAGAAAAAAAGCGCCAAAAAAATTAATTTTGTAATAAATAATTGATATGCAAAAGGCCGATTTTATATTTTTTTTTGCATTTTAGCAACAACAAATTGACGGAAATGATCGCACAAGCACAAATTGTAGGTTTTTGAAATCTTTACAACTTATATTTGAAACTTTTTTTCCAAAATGCAGATTCAAAAAATTTTTTAGCCAGCTTTGATCCCGCTTTTCTTGGCCCCACACTATTTTTCGTTGTTACATTTTATATAGGATTAATTCTTACATTACTCCCAACACCCCTGGATAGGTCACATCCATCTCCGAATTTACTCCAAAAACAACATTAATTTTTACCTATATTTTGGACTATTAAGCAATATTCCTTTTTCCTATAGAGTTTTTCTACTAACCTACCAATAATGCTACCGATGAGTTGTTACTAGGTATTCTACTACCTCGAGTATGAAAATATTTTATCTTATTTATTTTCAATGTCTGGTAACTTGTAATGTTTGATTATCATTGTTTTCGATCATAAGCACCGTTTAATCATTGAATAATGTAACTGCCTCCTTTAAGACTTTCATACCTTGAACTTTTAATCAAAGTGTTCTCAAAAGATGTTTTTAACGTTTTTTTTTTCAAATACACCTTTATGTTTTCGTTTCGAAACTTGTTGCGTATTTTTACTGCCGCTTTTTTTTGGAACATATCGTGGGCTGTCAAATTAACGTATCAATTAGTAAATTCAAATCTCGAATTATTCATCATAAATCACAAAACACTGTATATCACAGTTGTTTTGTGAGTTTTTTAATAATTAATCAATACCAACCAATGAATAATCGTAGATGTCAAGTCAGAAACTACTACGCAATTTTGGCTTTATTGTTTGTAATAAATTTAGTCTTATTTATGTAGTTTTACTAGCGTTTGTATCAAAAATTTTGTATATTGTAGAAGTTAAAAGGCTTGTCCAAAGAAATTTTATTGTTTCTCACAAAACAAAATAGCATTAACATTAGAAATAAATATAATTTCGAAGTTTATTGAATCGTTTTCGTAATCTTAAATTTTTGAATGTGGTGTGGTAATGAAATATACAAAATAATATTTAGATGATTATTTCCATATCATTTAAAATTACAATTTTCCTAGCTATGATTTAAGCAAACAAATATATTTTATTTTTGTTACAGGGACCCGAATGGTGGAGCAGTACCAAATGTACCCCCAACTGAAACTAAAAATTCACCGCAGACAGAAAATGAAATTCCAACTTTGCCGTACTGGGATACATACGACACAATAAATCAGTTTTATTTGGAAATGGGTGAGTATAAAAATTTGTTCTTAAGAAAAAAAAACTGGAAAAAATAACAATAATGTTTGGTTTAATATAAATTGATATTTTTGATAAAGCCCGATTATACCACTTTTTTATTCAAATACATTAGATTAACTTAAGTTGCATTAAAACGTGAATAGGCGTTTGCTCTGAGCCTTCCACGGGACTGCAAGGTCTCTTATGGCTCATATTATGTTATATTTCGTCAAACCGATCTATCTTCCTAGCGTAATCGATAATCATGTTTGATGAGAAACTTTTTATACTCCATGGGAAATAGATCAAAAAAGAGCTGTTTTGTTAACAAAAATGTAACATTGTTTTTTTTTTTGCTGAAATGTGTAAATTTTGACATCCAATAAAACATATCTCGATGATAACTCTGAAAGACCCGTGCAAAAAAAAAAATGGCGGATCAAAAATGGCCACGATTTTCGGTTTTTTGAGTTTATCTCGAAAAGTAAAAGTTGTATCAAAAAATGTTTCAAACAAAAGTTGTAGAGAATTAAAAAACCTATCGACTCATATAGTTATAGGTGGCTCCACTAGTTATCGAGATATATTTTTTTCTCGATAGAAATTTTCGTAAAAATTTTGTTAATAAACTATTAGGTAATAATAATATAAAAGAAAAAACAGTATAATATTTAATATATAATTGAATATTTGTATGATTTTTTCTTATAATTTTTTGTAAAAATTTTGTAAATAAACTGTTAGATAATAATAATGTAATGGAAAAAAACAGTAGAATATACAACTTTTACTTTTCGATATAAACTCAAAAAATCGAAAATCGTCCCTATTTTTGGTCCGTCATTTCTTTTGCACAGGTCTTTCAGAGTTACCATCGAGATATGTTTTATAAGAAGCCGAAATAAACACATTCCTGCAAAAAAAAAACAATGTTACATTTTTGTTACTGTCGAAAGTCTATTTTCATGGAGTCCTAGTTCCATTAGTGACATAGTGTTATTTCCTAATGTCGAGAACCTAACCTTCTTAACTACTGCATAATGGAGCATTCTTAACATATTTTTTTATATCAATCTAAAGACTTCAATTTTTGTTGTATCTGAACGATTTTTTACTTAAAATGTAAACATTCGCAATGCTAATCAATCTATCAAAGCCGGTTTCCCAAAAAGTTGATGCTGGTAGTCGTTACTATGTGGTAGTTAATCACCTTCGGGAAATGTTTGAAAAGGAACTACTATGTTTTATACCACTAGATTTATTAAGAAAACAGTGACTGCAGTTTCAACTCAGGAGTTTATCAGTTAAAATGTTCAGAGTGTGATAGCTTGTATATTAGACAAAGTGGTAGAAGCTTTAAAACTCGCTTTTCCGAACACCACCGATCATATAGACTACAAAAAACAGACTCGAGCTTTGCCAACCACTGCTTAGAACACAGCCACAGTTTTCCTGATTAAGCAACACTGACATATTACATTATTCAACAAAGGGCCAAAAATTAAATATTCTTGAATCTTTAGAAATATATAAACATAGTAAAAATAAAAATGTAAATTTGCTTAATGACCAGACAGACCTTGGGTTTTCCCTGTTATTTGTTGTCGCCAAATAATAATTAGTTCCCAAAATTTAGTACTTCCTCTTTGTAATAATGTAATTTCTCAGGTAGTTTTTATTTATTGTTAAATTTTCTCATGTTCCTGTATTGAATACTTAGTCTACCTTTGTAATTCAGTTTGAAAATGACTCTGTGAGTTGAAACTGCAGTCACTGTTTTCTTAATAAATTTAGTGGTATAAAACATAGTAGTTCCTTTTTAAACATTTCCCCGTTCCCCAAGTTTGTTTCCAATAATTTTATACTCTTAAGAAGAATATGATTTTTTTGGTTTTCAAATTTCACATGTGAAAAACTTATAGATTCATAGATGTTCATTGATCACTAAACTCCCTCTTAATAACTTGAGTATAAAAGAATAACTTCACAGTTATCATAATGTATTGAGAATAAATACCATAAAACTCTTAAAACAATGTTTTTTTTTTCGATTTTGCAAAATTTTTCCTATTTCGTCTACTATTTTCAATTCGTCATTTTAAATTATAAAAAAATTAGGATAAGCCGTACTGAAAACTCCTAATTACTTGTGTTAAAATAAATCGCGAAATTGCGGTCAAATACAAAGTATTCTAAGAATATTGCAGCAGCGATGATTTCCTTCAAAGTACTATAGTATTCAGGATCAAACAGAGAAATTGGTTCAAAGGGATCGATATGATTATTTACATTTTAAGCAAGAATTTTTCATTTATAAACTAATTTAAAAAACAAAGTGTCACTATGTGCTGAGCAGGTGTAGAATCTGTGTTCCACCGATTCATCATCTCTTGCACAATCAGTACTAGAAGATTATCCTCGGATTGATTTTGTTCAAGAGATGTCTCAATTCGTAGTGTGTGATTCCTACTGTTTATTGGTAGTTGGTCGGTGATTGGTTGGTTCAAAAGAGACAATCAATTTATTAGGTCCCATATGTCGAGTCAGTAATAAAGTAGGTGGTCTTCTGCTGAGGTAAATAGCGGATGCTTGGTAGTGTTGCAGGCTCTGCTTCAGATAGGCTCTGATTCAACGAGTTTTCCTAGATTCGAGCGTATTTTTCCTTTTTTCCAATCTAAATAAATTTTCGTGAAGTTGGGTACTATTTTGAAGATACAAGTGTTCAATTCAAGCGCGTATATTTTATTATTTTGCCAGTAAGATGCCAATATTTTATCAGCTCGCCACATAGTTTAATGGCCAAAACCTCAGCTTGAAATATTGTTGCTCAGAGGCAATTACCGAAATGCTTGGTTTTTCTCATAATCTAGCCCCTACATCTTAATTAGTTTTGATTTCATAGATGTGCCAACAAATATTCGTCATGTACAGTTCTACCTAATTGCAAACTCCATTTTCCCTTTTGGCTAGCCTACATCGTATGCCATAATACAGACATCACTTCTGAAGGCCCACTCGGCATCCTGTGAGAATGAATGTCTCGAAATTCAGTTTTACCCAATATATAGTTCTATTTTATCCTCTTTCAAGATAAATATCTATTATATTGCTGTCGGTGTCCTAATTGTAAGTACTGCACCTCTGGTTAGTAGAGTTGCTGGTCTTTGAAGCTCAATAAATTTAATTCAGGCTGTACCAGACTAAGTTTTGAAACTATTTCACAGTTTACATATTTAAATCTCTTTCTCTAAAGCCATTCTCTTAGCAAGATAAAAAATTTCATAAAAACTTGCTTTAAACTAAAAAAAGCTCATCTAATTTAAATTAAATGAGTCTTTTTAATTTCTTCCATTTTATTAAATGTTTTGGCAAATAATAATCCTTAAAATTAGGAAACATGCCTAAAAACTTGAATAGATTTTAAATTAAACAAATACATTTAATTAAAAATAACATTAGAATTTTTTTTTTAATTACATAATATATGTAGATAATTTGAAAAAATATTTAATCATGTTTCGAATTCTGGAACATATTCAAATTGATTTCCTAAAACTATTTACGAAGCTTGTTAAGTAGCTGTTTAAACGATCCAGACATTATTACTACCATTTAGACGTCGCGACACCATTTTTCGGTTTATTATGTTATGTCAAAATTTCTTAATATTAGAAAGTTTTTATTTCGTGTTCTGTGGGATGGTATTTGGAGATGTTACTTCTACTTTGATTAAACTTTTTACAGTTACCGTTTAAAATCGCAGAAAACTCTTGTTTTCGACATATTAAAATTTTATATCCTGTTGTTTGACTAGAGAAAATAGAAAGACTTTGTCACACCCCCAACCAGGATCTGACGTTAGTTCAATAGAAATGTTTTGATTCAGTTTATAATGTAAAGTCTAATTAGTAGACACCAATTTTTATTTATCACTAGCATATGAAGGAAATGATTACCAGATAAAATTAAGTAAAATGATATGTGTTTATTTTTCCCACCAATAAGTCTGGTGAAATGCAGACAAGTTTATAATATAATGGATAATGTAGAAATTGTGTAGTGCTTACTCTGATATAACTAGTTATTGCGGAAGGCTGCACTTCGGCAATGGAGTGTATTCTGGATCTGCCTCCGCTACACATAGTGATTCAGGCAGAGGCAAGAATGGGACTCCACCGACTAAATCACTCAACAGTAAAATCGCAAATGACGATGTCAGGACATGAAAACATATGTAAAAAAATCAGGAGCCCTGAGTTGGAAATGGACACGGACCATATGAACTCGAGCTACCGTTATAATATACCGTTTGAAGTCACAATAGAGGATCGAATGGCAAGTAAAAGAAAGACCGGAAACATTCTCGGGTGCAAGTATCTGGTACACTGACGGTTCAAAAACTAGTGAGGGTACTGGAGCTGGGATATATGGGTTACAACCGAGGAAGGAACTAACCCTTCCCCTTGGGGAATACCCAACAGTATTCCAGCCAGAAATATACGCAATCTTACGGTGCGCAGACGAGATAACCAGGAGAGCTTACAAAGGGAAGCAAATCCTCATTTACTCTGACAGCCAGGCAGCCCTAAGGGCCCTCAAGGGCCCAAAGGTATCATCGAGGCTGGTTTGGGAATGTCAGAGTGAGCTGGAAATTCTGGCAAAAGACAACAGAGTTATGTTAAAGTGGGTACCAGGACACGAAGGCATACATGGAAATGAAAAAGCTGACGAGCTAGCTAGAACAGGGTCAGCATCTTAATACATTGGTCGAGAGCCGGCCTTTGGGGTGCCGCGGTGCGCGGCCCGAGAAGCAGTCAAAGAATGGATCAAAAGAGAACATAAAAACCACTGGATGACCAGACAGGGTTTAAACCACAGCAAGCTATTTATTGGGAATCCGGACCCGAAACTGGCAAGAAAAATACTACAAATGAGTAGAAACCAATTAAGGACTATTACGGGTATAATGACGGGACACATGGCCGTCAAAGTACATCTGAATAGAATGAATCTATATAACGGAAACCTCGGCTGCAGACTATGTGGACAAGCCGAGGAAACGGTAAAGCATATCATATGTGACTGTGAGTCACTGGTGAGATTTAGACAACAAACGGGTCAGTGAAATTGGAACCGAGAGAAATACTCACTCACTCCTTAGCAGGACTGTACAGATTGAGCCAGGGGGCTAGGTTGACAGAGTGACTGTAATGTCTAGGGTGAGCACAATAGGCCTACTCTGGTCGCAGTGTATCCGGCTTTAGGACGGACCCGGGAATATAAAAAAAAAGCCTACACTTTCTCTGATTTAGAAACGTTCATGATAAAAATCATGGTCTTTGTACATATACTGACTTCTTCATCTCCCGTACTCTTACTAAAGCAATTTTATTTTATATTTTATATCAGCTAAATGCAATGCATAATTCTTTTTACTGGATTCTATTTTTTCTAACCCTAATAACTACGAGTTAAACAGTGTGAATTTTAGTCTTGATTCATGTGATACTTACCACCTTGCACCGCAATTAGAATTTAACTTCACTCTCAATACTAAAAATCATTGCTATGAATTTACTCCTTATGATTTCAAAGTGGTACCTTTTTAGGTTTGATTATTATGAAGGAACTTCAATTAATTTGAATAAAGGACTAGGTCCCCACTGAACAGGAATACCTCCCTTGTTTCCCAAGACTTACGGTTTCTCTTTATCCACACCATCACTATCTAGAGGTTCATATCCTAATCTGCAAAATATGCCATATGTTCAGATAAAACAGTTTTTGACGACTACATTATTGGTGTTATTTTGACTTTGACCTATCTTAGCATTAAAATCTCCAGTAATTATTTTTTACTAAGGATTTTCTTGCTTGCAAAAGCTATACATAATCATCTTTCGTATTTGTTAGACATATATATATATATATATATATATATATATATATATATATATATATATATATATATATATATATATATATATATTTTTAATATTATGGAAGAGGTTTTTATTTATAAAAAATCCATTTTTTTATTGGAACGTTGAAATTTTTCTCCCGAAAGACGAGGTTCAAATATATCAATCACGCCAAATTTTATATTAATCTATGTACCTAAATTTACGAAAAATTTGAGGAAAAAAAACTCGACTCTGAAAATTAAGTTAAAAGGAGAATACATATATAACAACTATATAAATACGGCAAATAGAATTCTTTATTTCTTACTGAAATTTTGATTTTTTAAAAAATATTCCCATTAATGTGCACGCACTAAAATACTACCACGACTGTATCTCAGATCATACATTATATATTTATATACGGTATTAATTAGTTAAAGAGAAAATTCTGCTAAAGACAGACCATAACTCTGGTATAGAGGAATCACTCTCCAGCGAAAATCCACCCATATGTTAGAAGTCATAGTGTAAGTGAAGAGTTAAAATCTTAGGGACTGTTTGGACTTTGGACCCTCCTTTCAATGGCAGTACCAAAGAAGAAGCATACTATTATAGAATATGAAAAGATGAAGTATTCTCATTTGACTACATAACTTCAACAGCTTTTAAGGAGAAATGAGAAAGTATTAAAAAATCAGAACAGCAGATTGGATTTGGCTCCCAATCCCATGATGTTTCCTTTCGCTTATCTTCTTTTTGATCTGCGAGATCATTTTGATAACTGCCACATTATATTTGGAATAAGTTCAGAAGAAATCACGTCTACACAAATCTGCATTTGACTGGACGAAAAAAAAAACGATAGAAAAATGACAACTCTGGGCGATTCAAGGGACTGGACGTTCAAGGACAAAGCCAATCACCCTAAATATATACGATTTATGCCGAATTCACCAGCCTATTAAATATAGTGATATTAAAAACTCTTTTCTCATTTGCTCGAAATGATTATAAATTTACTTTGGTGCACAAAAATAAAATACTACAATATTTATATTAAGCAACTTCAAACATATAAATGAAACAAAAAAAATTCCAACATAAAATTTCAATAAATTAAAAGAACGCTTGGGAAAAATATTTTGTAAGAATCCCAATACTAGAAACTGTTTGTCGTAAAAATAATCTTTTCCCTATTCTGACTTAAAATTTCAATTTAATGTGTCGATGGCAGAAAATAAAACTTTTTACTTTTAACGAAATAAGAATATTAAAGTTTGCAGCGGGTAAAGTTCAAACTCTAAAAATCTAATAAAAGTTTCGACTTCAAAATCTTTTTAAATGCTGGAAGTAAAGTACAATAAACTTTCGTAAATAGAATATATCGAAATAATAACAGCAATAAATCATTTTTAAGATTCGTAACTTTTCAGGAAATTTTTTGTTCTTTGTCAAGTTGCGAAGTGAACAGAAGAAAACATTATCTTCAATTTTTGCTCCACTACTATTGATCTAATAATATATGATTGATTTTAATTCGTTAAAAGTTATAATTTCTAAGGATTGCATTTTGATTTACCCGCAAAGCAGGTTTCGATAACCTAATGATCTTATATCACTATGATTTTAGCGAGCGAATCTGTTTAGCACAGTTTCTCGAAAAACCTCTTTATTTACTGTTCCAGTATCAGTACTTAATGGCAGATCATTGCATCTGCCTATTTAATGCCGTAATGAAATATCCTTAATATTTGTCCGTAAAGCAATCGAAATTTCGAATGAAGCGGAGTCCACCAACATGTCCTGAGCAATGTATATTTCACTTGCTGGCTAGTTTCAATAGAAAAGTTTGCGGGAAAATTCAAAGCCACACAATGCTAGTATGATGAGCTAGCTAGGTCTTGGTGTAAAAGCACATTTTCGTAAAACATAAAAAATTTTTATCATCAAAAATTTCAATAATCTGAGGGTCATCGTCAAAGCATTCATATTTAAGTCTTAAATATCAAGCGCGATACGTTTTCAAGAGTCAGAATGACTTTGAAATTGCATGGAAAAGGTAATATAAGGAATTTTATGTTTTACAGCCATGAATATTTTTACATTATAATCTATTAATTACTCATAGAATCAAAATCCAGAAATTTTAATAAAAAAATGTGCCGGTCGAAACGTCAACACAGCTTGTCTGTAGAATACGTTACCGAAAGCACACAGCGAGTGGTTTTTTTAGGAATAAAAAACGCGGCAATTAAGTTATTAACACAAATCTTTTTGCAGTAAATAAATAATATCTTTATACATCACATTCAATTGTCAGAATGACAATCCAGCGAGAAAAAAACATAGAAAAACAGATGTTGTCAGTACGACAATCCAACAAGAACTGATGAAAAAGGCACGAAAGCAAACTAGTTTTGTTAAAGTGACATCGTTCTTGATTGGCCAAAAACGATTAACATAGAGCTTATGGTATAAGCCAGTTCATTGGCCAAAACATGTTTTTGCATTTCCCGCTCAGGAGAAGTATAAGTGCTAGAAAGTACTATAGAAAGTTTCAAAAAGTACGATTTTTGGGAGAAAAGAAGCAGAGAAGAGAGAAAAAAGAAGCAGGATATAATAGGAGTTGTCGGATCTCTTGATTTTCATAAAGAAATTCGTTTTTTATTAAAGAAATTCGTTTTTTACGAAAGAAATTGTAAAAGAGACGACAATTTCAGAATTTTCATCGCTTTTAGGACTGCTGAACAGCCAAGAAGACGTACAACAACGACAATCTTTTTAGAGGGCTGCGTGGCTGATTAAGAATTAAATTAATCTTACTAACCCTAAATTACCTCTGAGGCCCCTGGACGAACTAGTAGCTTTTTCCCGGGAAATTGCCAAAGGCTGGGGCACCTGAAGACCATAATAATAATTCATATTTTTGTTTCTTGCATAAAATAGGTTTAAATACGGTGTATCGGGAGTACTCTGATTTATTACTAACAGTGTATAAGGTAAAATAGGTTTCGATTCCCAGAGCCCGGTACACTAGAGTTCGAAAATCGGGCGCTATTCGTGATTGCATACCTGAACTGAGGTTGCAATCACGGATCACCGATACAAACTTCGCGTATCCACATTAAAACTTTGGGCTTTTTCCATTTTGCCCATCATCATCATCTTCAATTAAATTTTTTAAGAAGATTCATTTAATTCGACTTTTAATTAAATAATTTTCATCATAAATATTTTTATTTTGATATTTACTCCTACAATTTTTTTCGCAATTGAAAGTCATAATAAATTAATCTTCTTGTTACCTTTATTTTTTCAACAAATTCAAAAAGGCTTTTTAACTAAATTCGGGAATTAGAATAAATGAAAGAAATTTTTTCGGATAATTTAGCGGCCGAACTTTTTTCCAAATCTTCGAGTTTCATCGGCATAATTTGGCAAATAAAATTTTTCGCGTTTTTTTCGGAAATAGACTGACAGACAATTTTTCCTTTTTCTTGCATTTTTTCAATTCAAGACTTAGAGTATTTGTCCCATAAATCTTTTTCTGAAAATTATCCAAAGAAAATATTTTTTTAGAAATTTTCTACTTCTTAAATTATTCATTCATTATCCACAAATAACCCTATTTCACATTAGCTCTCTTCTCAGACGAGTACTATAATTTATCATTGAGAAATATTTCCAAATTTCTCCAATTCTGCTTGTTTAAATAAACATTTTCATTATTAGACAAGTACCATCCATCATGTCAACCGAAGATATTTCACTCCCCCAATTCTTAAAGAAGAAAGATGAGGCGGTCTGGGTTTCCTCCAAGTCGGGTGGCTACGGTGGGTCCTCTCCGGCACCCCTTGCCGGGTGCCCTTCTTTTCTTTCCCAATCAAACGTACTTTTGAATCAACTGCAGAGAACTCGCTCATTACCCATGATTAGACCGGAAGGTTTAAATTATACCAGACCAACCAGTTGTCTTAACCCTGACCTTAATGACTTTATCGACAATTTTGACACTCTCTCCGAGGTATCAACAAATGACGCGTCGGTGACTCATTACTCATTTGAAAATCAAGTTCAAAGTTCACATCATTTATTGCGACCAACGGATTATGATAATCAATTGCGTTCCTCTGAACAATTGCGCCCACAGGCGTCACGCCCATTTTTATCCACAATCGGTCAATTTTCTGATAATAATAAAGCGTATAGCGAAGGTTTTGTTCATCATAATGAAATAAAGAAACATCATTCACCAAATCAAGAAATTTTGTACCAAGTACATGGCATCCCTGACATCGGATTAGAAAATCCCCATTCACCTTTACAACCCAGAATACGATATGATGAAGACTTACTCGAGGAAGCAGTGCCAATGGTATTTCGATCTTATTTGATATTTGTATCACGAAGCACATTATTTCTAAAATTGCTGTTACTAAAAAGGTTGTACATTTACTTGGACTAATTTTCAATTTTTTGTATTATTAAATAAATTATTTAAATCTGAGTTAGTGCAATTACTTACAAAAACTACTAAATCCATTTTGGAAGGTTATTTGAAGGTCTTTTTTTAGGGTGGCAATTACAGTGTATTAAAGATTTGGAATATTTGGATATTTATATCATATCGACTAAAGGTCCGAGAATGTTGTCTTCCGGAAATCCATACAGTACATTTAGGGCATTCGATTTGTTTTCATTGAGAAATACTCTCTGGACACGGTTAGATAAAAAGGATTACAATAGTTCTAAAATACCATTACTGAGACCCATGAAATTTAAGATCGATAATAAAATCTCGTGACTGGAGATGCCAAAAATTAGAATAATTGCCCTATTACTCTCATGTATTTGAATATTTTCTATCCATTATTCCCTGTCCTATACCTTAGTTATAAGTTTAGTAGTTACCACAAGAAACATTATTATAATTGTTTAAAAGAAATAAACATTTTGGGAAAGGACACTAAACTGGCTTTAAGAGAAAACTCGACAAGTTCTAAAGGTGTGTATTGATTATTAATTTCGAATTATTTTCCTTTTACCTCGAAAAAATGCTATATGTTTTTTGTAAGAAAATATTTTCTTTATCTACTTGTCAAGAACAGCGACGCGATGGTCAAAATTGCCTTCGTAAAAGCGTTAGTAAAGGAAGTCATTTGTTTTTTATTTACGTCACTCAGGTCCAGGCCTACTATTCATCATATTAGACGTGTATTAGGAAGAGGTTGTACGTGCTTTACCCTTTTGATAATAGGCATTTATTATCAAAAATTAGTATTTTAAAAATTAAATTTTTTTTGTTAATTTTTTAAAAATATCCAACACAAATTTTTTCCTGATTATACTAAGAATTTTCGTTTATTTTAGACAAAAATAATGCTTTTACAATAAGAAATAGGTTTGTATATTTTTGCTGAATCTTTTCCTTGATGTTTTTTTTTGTGGTTTAAGCAATAATTTACTCATATATTTCACCAAAGTTTATGCAGGCTAATCCAGATTAACCAACGTATTTTAAAATATTGAAAGATTGGCCCCTGGATCCGTAAATCTCGGGTTTAAATCCTCCAATAACCTTTTTATGTATTTTTTTTTTTAAGTGGTTTATAAACAAAGGTGTGTTGAAGTATGCATGGCTGGCAAGGGTTAAAATGCCCTAATTTGATTTTAATATGTTTAAAATGCGATAAAGCTAAAATGTTTCGAAAAATTTATTATGGTAATCCAGTGCAGGAATTACAACTGTGTATTGATATCAGAATTGGTTTCGGATTGCGAATTTATTTCTAAATTAAAAATATTTATTTTAGAATTAGGATATATGTAATATGTAAAACAAACTACATACACATAGTTCATGATGATTTAAATATAGTCACATTTAAAATTTTAATAACTTTATTGATTTTTAATTTTTAGTATTTTCAAATAATATTGTAAAGGAGGTTACCTTATAAGAGAAAATATATTTGATATTTTCATAGTAACAAAATAACTTTAGCTAATTCAAAATGACGTTTGACTAAAAATTTCAAGCTTCTAATTGATAATTGATGTTATTTATCTCTGCTTAAGAATAGCGAAACAAGGAACAGATTTTAAACTACAAAGAAAAAGGATAGATAATTAAAAGAATAGCAGGAATTTTAGTAAAATTTGTAGGTACTAAGTTAATAATTATATTTTATTCATTATTGATTAATTAAATTTATTTGAAGTTGGTGCGAATGATGAGAAAATCGTATTGTCATTTTAAGGAAATTTAGTGTAATAAATTAGAAACCTGAACACTATAATTATAGTTTTTTTAGAGCATTTTCATTTTTTCGTACCGTTTTGAGGCAAACACATTAAGTTATGAGTAGTTTAGAAATTTAAAATTTGTAAGTAGTATGACCGGGAAGTTGCGATTGTATGTGCGATATTTGTAGCATAAGTGTCGGTTCTCAGTCATGTAGCTTTATCACCGTACCTTTTAAATTTTCTGTTTTACGAAACTAACGTCATTTTTGAGATAAGATTTTTTGAGGAATAATGATACCCTGAGTTACATCGTCCTTTTGATTTATTTCAGGGTAAATTTTGCCTTGTCGTTTCTGATATCCTTTTAGTCATAAATGTTTTGAAGTGTAATGGCTGATTTTGCGTTTTGTTACCTTTTTTATGCAAATTATTTGTCATGTATAGATTGTACCGCACATCGGCATGGGACCGCATTTTGCTTCCTTTTTCACCATGAATAGAAATTTTCCGTCACTCAGGAATAACAAAAAGCTGTTGAATTGTGCAGTTATCCAGAACTATTGTATAGTCGTCCTATTTGCAAGTCGGTATGATCACTGGGGATTTCTTTTTGAAATATCTAACCACACAATGCCATTTATAATTTTAAAGCAAAATGACATCTGTGACATGGCAATTATCTTAGCCTCATATGTTTTATTTAACAAGTACAATTTGGTTTTAAAAAAGGTGTGGGAACTCGAGGGACAGTATGCTTTCTTAACATTCCCGTGCAAAATTGTTTTCATCAACTTAAGGGGTCTTTTAGGTTACAATTTTTCAAGAAAAAAATTTTTTTGGTCATTTTTTTTAATAGAAAGAAAAGAGATATTTTATAATTTTGCACATATATTTATTCGTACTTTAAGTACACAAAAATATTCTTTTTGGATATTTTTATGGATTTTTTTACCCATACTAATTTTTTTAAAAAAACCTCAGAAAATTACGGCGGACGTGTTTCTAGGTGACTGAATCGTCTCAAAAAAAAAAAACAAATTAATCCTTGTTCAAGTGCCCATGATCGGTATTGGAATGATTATTTTTCATCAAAAAATAAGAAAATGGCGGCCATTTGAAAAAAAATCCATTTTTCAGGGTGAAAAATCGGGTAAAAATCGAAAAATTTGTTACCGATCAAAGTGATTTCGGTACCGACCATGGGCACTTGAACAAAGATTAATTTGGTATTTTCTTTTTTTTTTCCAGACGATTCAGTCACCTGGAATCACATCCGCCGTCATTTTTTGATGTTTTTTTAAAAAAATTGTTATGGGTAAAAAAACCTATAAAAAATCAAAAAAAAAAAGTTTTTTTTTGTATACTTGAGGTACAAATAAACATATGTGCAAAATTATAAAATGATATCTCTTTTCTTTCTATTAAAAAACATTAATAAAATTTATTATTTTAGAAAAATTGTAACCTAAAAGACCCCTTAAGGACATATATATCTAGGCTTCATGGATTGCGAAAATGTATTTCAGATTGTTGAACACAATGCGCTCATAGCCTACTTAAATAATATTAACATAAATCAAAACGATATAAAAATAATTCAGAATTTGTTTTGAAACTAAAAAGCTAAGATTCAAATAAATTAAAGAAAAACAACTGAAAAATTCAACGTACTGAAAGGTATTCATCGGAGTTGTATTCTATCACTGATGCTCGTCAATCTATATGCCAAAAATATTTTCTCAGAAGCGTTGGAAAATGTTGAAGCAGGAATAAAAGTTAAGCGCTCAATAATCAATAATTTACTATACATGAGGGATACTGTAATTCTTTCTAATAACGAACAAAAGGTCCAGTTGATATTTAACAAAATTAATGAGGTGAGAAAGAGGAACGGCTTAATTAGAAATACAAAATTAATGATAGTAAACGGAAACACCTATCCCAGTACCAGTATAATAATTGACAGTAAAGACATAGAAGGTATAAAGAACTCTAAATAACTAGACATAGTTGTAATTCATTTATAGGATCCAGAACATAAAAGTAAATGTTACATCGATCAAACCCAACAAACTTTCCTGAAATTCAAAACGCTTAAGTGTAACCAAAACCATTTCTTTGCCTCTCGTTACAGAATAGTAAAATATTATGTATGGTTAGTGTTGCTGTATAAGGTAGAAGCATGGACACTAAAAATTATTTGTGTTAATAATCTAGAAACATTTAAAATATGGATTTTGAAAAAAATGCTTCAAATTTCTTGGGTATGCCGATTACGAAATGATAATGTACTGAGAAGAGCAGAAGTAGAAAGACTTATCGACAAATCAAATATCAAAAAGGGAGTTATCTGATCTGCATCTTAAGAGGAAAAAACACAGAATACCAAAACTGATTTTCCGAGGCAAAATAGAGGGCCAATAGTACTGTAACGAAGTTACTAAATTTTTGGGCATGAGTATGTTCGCCGGGATTTAATTTATTTATTTAACATCCGAAAAATCTGATTCTTGCGGGACAAGAATGTTTAAAGTTTCAAGATTACCGACATATAATTAAATTTACCGCGATATGTCGGGAAATATAAATTTCCGAGGTTTTCAGAGCGTCCGGCCATAGCAATCGCGTGCCGCATACAGCAGTATTGTATGCGCGATCACCGCACGCCGTCACACGACAGCGTAGTGGGAGCTCGGGTCGACTACTTAAGTTCAAGCAGCCCATTATTTCGCTGAGAACTACACGTTCTCTATCCGGTTCAACAGTCCAAACGGACTAGACTGGGTCACCTGCCGGACCACGCCTTCCTGGTCTAGCAATGTAGGCGAGGCTGGGCTTGTGTGTATATGGTGTTTCAATATACACTAACTTTCTTACGTCCTACCCCGCCGGCATTGCCGAGGATCCTTGTAAGATCGGGCAATGTTGTGTCATCCTACCGTCACTGCCGAGGACCCTTATGAGAACGGGCAGTGTCGGTTCATTTCCTAATTTCCTACCGCTGTTGGTCGACATTGTCGAGGACTCTTATAAGAACGGGCAATGTCGTTCCATCTTGCTGACGCTGTCGAGGACCCTTGTAAGTACGGGCAGCGTCAGTTCCTTTCTTTCCTTCCTACCGTCACCTATACACACACGCACTGATGCCGTAAGTTTAGTTTTGTTTCCGTATTGACTAGGAATGTGTTTTACCGCCAGGTGCCCTCCGATGTCCATTGATAAGGGCGCTTAACAACTGTGTGAAAAGATAGCCACCGCGTGTAGAGACGCCGCCTATCGCCGATCGATGCCGGGTTATTGTTACATACCGCGTATACCGCCGTCGGTCGAATTTTAATACCAAGCTCCGTGAACCGTGAACGCGGATTTTAGATACGAAACGGGATAATTTACGTACGAGCCGTCGTGAATAGCGTCGCAACCGTGTAGTACGAGGTACGCGAATAGCGTCGTGAATGATACCGCCGGGTTACCGTCTTCAGCGCAGCCGACCAGTACGAGCTACCGTGATTAGCTCTCAAAACATACTCTTGCCCTCCAGACCGTTTATTTGTTTATATTGTTGTCCATCTTAGATCGTAAGTTAGTTTCAGGTCATGTTTTTTTTTATAAAAGAATGGAATACAGGATACAGGATGTAACCGTTTGTTTTATTACCTTGTCCCATTTTTAACATTACATATAACAATTGGCAGCCGGCAGCCAGCACTAATACGCACAATTGACCCCTGGCTTGCTGTTTCTCCACTGTAACAAGCTGCCCGGTGTATAAGTTGGCCCTCGACCACATGAATCCCGAGGGTGGCGCCCGAGAACCGACCACCGAGTGGATGTTTTGACCTTCAGACAGTCAAACCGTTGATCAATTTAGAGAGCAGGGATATCCCGAATGTAAGTAGATACCGTCAAACCGATACCCCTGCGCTTAGCATTTGACCGATGACTGTCTGCACGACAAATATCCATTGACCGATGTTCCGCTGCCGTAAACGAAGTAAATCCATAGAGCACGATCTGCTCCCCTATACAGAAACGCGTCACAGTACGTGAAATATAAACTTGGCTACGAAGCTTCAGGCAACGGACAGGTAGCCATAACTTCGGAGAACCATGTCAAGTTGTCAAGAAATGACCACCAACAGTCAGATAGTTACCGACGGACTTTGGGTATATAGCACTCTAAGAAAAAAGTGACCCAAAAACACTTACTGCCCCCTCTTGAAACTATATAGTAAAAAATTTACAAGCTATTCGTCACCACTTCGTATTAAAAAAATTAGCTCACAGAAGATTATCAGTCAATATGGGTTAACTTTTCGCTATTTTCAATTAATTAGCATGCTATGTAGATGCACTAGATGACATTTGGCATTAAAAATCACAAAATTTTTTACTTATATGCCTAGTCAAGAAGGTTTTCGACTCCAAATTTTTGTATATCTACCTTTTCACAAAACATCATTTTTGAAAATTATATTTACCTTACAAAAATATAAAAGTATGTAGGTATTAAAGTTTATGTACTGAAGTACAGAAATTAGTAGAAATTAATCAAAGAAAAATACTTCTCTTTATAGTCTAAAAAATAAATTTTTAAGTATGCCAGAATATGTATAACTATATAATTTATTAAGCTTTCCCTCTGGAGAAGTTAAATTTTTCAAATGATAACGAATGGGGTAATGTTTCATATTTCATATTTCCGGTTAAGGAAAATTTATTGAAAATAAATTTATTAATCACAATTTACCCAAGAACCATTTATAAAAACAGAAAACCCACGGAAAGCTTTATCTGGTGGTAGTAATTTATTAAAAATCAATTTATCCAGCTGTCAAATATATCAGAATATAAATTTATTCGGTATCAGATTGATTTATTTCATTTATTGATTTATTTTTATTGCTACCCTCGTTGAACAAATTGATTTTTGATAGGTTAGTGTTTTGATGTATTTTTCCTCAGCAAAAATTCCTTTTATATTTTCAATTATTCAATTATTAAATAAAATTAACTATTTCAGTAATTTTATATATTGAGAAACATTCATTGTGTTATCGTATCCAATTTACATATCTAGATCTATATATATATATATATATATATATATATATATATATATATATATATATATATATATATATATATATATAATATAATATAATTTTCGGCTGTACGGACACAGATAGCTAATGAACATTTCTAGGATAGAGGTTGCATTATTTGGTACCGGTATCTAAACTAGTTACGAGATTATTTGTAGTAAATGTAGGATTACACTAACAATTTCTGTCTGAGAGCTCTGGGAATTTTTTTAAGACAGCAAAAATTTAAAACAACTTAAGATTCTTATAAATTTAAAATTAAGTTAGAAAATTGCGTTTAGTCCGATACCCACATAGTAATATATATTGTGTTAACAAAACAACATCATCGCAACTCAACAGAAAGGATGCACCAGGGGAGCAATGGGTTGCAAGGGGCAATATATTATTGACTATGTTATATGTAACCAAGCCTGTACCAACCAAAGAAACCTCCTTCCTGCTTACATGGATTACAAGAAGGTCATCGATTCAGTGTTACATGAGTGGCTCACGATTACATTGAGAATGTATAGGGTTCATATTCATTTTGTTTCCTCTTTAGAACGCATCCTATCAATGTGAAGAACTAGGATCCCGTGCCATTTGGCGATAACATCGAAACGAATACAATCCCACTACGAAGAAGAATATTTCAGGACGATTTACTAAGCTCATTGTAGTTTTGCCATAAAGCCACTTTCACGCCATCTGAACTCCACCAGATACGGCTTTAGTATAAGAAATAACAACGAAGAGGTAATAACATTAAATCATCTTTTATACATGGATGATCTTAAACTGATGGCTGCTACCCGAAACCAATTATAACAAATGCTTAAAACTGTAAAGGAGTTCTCCTGAGATATCGGAATGTAGTTTGGACTTGACAAGTGCCATATTTTGAACATCGTTAAAAGAAAGATACAACCAGGAGCATTTGAGATGCAGACCGATGAAACTATAGCGGCAATGGAAGCAGAATAAAGATACAAATACATAGGTATGAAACGGGCTAAAAGAATTGACCTTCGCGCTATGAAGGACGAAGTGACAACCGAATTTGTTAGAAGGGTAAGGCGGGTATGACGAACTAGTTTAAATAGTAGAAATTTGTTTAAGGCGCTCAACAGCATCCAAGTGAAGTCAATTAGGACAATGTCGATAACTCAGCGTCGAACTACCTGTTGATTTCAGGTCAGATATCTCCGGAAATGAAGGACCTTTTGTTAGCTCTCCAAGACCAGGTTATTCCGACATCATTATCAGAGATCTCTCAATAGAAAACGACCAATATGGATTCGGTTATCAAACATCATAGAAAATCCAGCACATAACTGGACGATACCAAATATTTGCTACAACGGAATATAAGGAAGATATGACTCAGCTGCTAAGATACACCACCAAGAGTTAGCAGATAAGTTAAATTTATTGTGCCTTATTACAAATACAATCCGGAGCGTATTGTTGAGAACAACCAGTTCAAGTTATATTGAGACCGTTGCTCATAATAGACCAGACATTATAATAATATATAAAATTCCTAGTCAAACTATACTAATTAACATTGCTGTACTTAACAACAACAACCTAAGGCCAAAATACAACGAGAAGATCGGCGAATACAGGGATCTGAAGGTGCAAATTTGAAAACAATGGGTAATAAACAGCGTCTAAATGATTTCCATAATGTTATCAAAACTAGAGTGATATCTAAGAACCTCCTGCAGGACATAAAGGGACTAGGCCTTAGTGACCATCTGCATAAGACGATTCCGAAAGCGGTTCTACTTGCAACCGCGCGAGCCGTCCGAAAGTTTGTGGGAAATACAGCAGACACGTCACCTAGGATCCGATAACATGGAAAAAGTTCGCACAGAACTTCATACTTTTGATATCTTTGTACACCTGATATGAGTCAATATCCCAACACATATAACAGATTATTGAAAGAAGATGTTTTATTATAAATGTCAAAGTTAATATTCGAGCTGAAAATCATATTAAAATATTTGAATAAATAATAAATTTTAATATTTAACACTTTAACATTCATATATATATATATATATATATATATATATATATATATATATATATATATATATATATATATATATATATATATATTATATCTTTCTATATATCTTTCTATATATCAATAGTAAATTTTTAAAACAAAATTGATGAACTACAACAATAATCTGAATATCATTTTAAAATAAAAAATGGAAGATATAATTTCTAGCAATTTTCCTAATAACAGTTCTTGAATAATTATTTGTTCCTTAGTACAAAACTTATAAACGAAGCTACGATTGTTGAAAAACTATCTTTAATTTTGAAACTAATGATTAAAATCTTTATCAAACTTTATAATAATAAGAACTTTATTAATGCGTCTGATATACCAACTTGGAATAAATTAAGAATAAATTAAGAAACAGAACAAGGCGCTTTTTAGTACTAATTAATCTTGAAAAACTAATTAAAATTTACAATGTGCTTCAATTTAATAAAGCTCTAGATAAAGTTTTAGAAAAAGCTTTAATAAAATTGCATTTAAAGTAGTGTTAGAAAAGATATTTATTAAGTAAAAGTTTAAAAATAATTTTTCTAAAGTCGTGCCCGTAACGAGCTTCTAATGAATTTTGCTGACTTCGATTGACATCGAGCTCACCACGTAAATTTTTCAATAGATTTTTGTACCTTCGGCGGTCGGCGTCAAAGGAGATAATAAAAAGAGTTTGAAAACAACAAACCAATTTCAATATATTTCTCATGTTGTCAGTCTCGTTGTGAATTCATTTTTTTTTCGACGGAGCATGCCATAAAGCCGTCTAACTAAGTCAAAATTCCTTTGAGTTCGCACTAAAAACTGATAGAAAATAGATCACAGCGAGCCTCGGTCGCGTTACTCGCGAACAATAGAAATATGACGCCATTTTTATTATCTCCTTTGATACCGCCCGCCACTATATATATTCGCATCTTTATATATGTATGTCGATTACTTTGGAACGATGGTAACGATTTTTAAAGAAGTTTTTTGCATAATATTCAGGAAATTGCAACGGTGGTTGTGTATGATTTTGGCAAAAATTGTCTCACTAAAATCCAAGATGGCACTGATAATATGGCTAGAAAAAATAAATTTTGGCCGATTTTCTCCAAAATAGTAAATGGGGGGAATCTTCGGGATCGTACATAACAAATCTAAAATTATTTAAAAAAAAATATAAATATTTTGGATCCAATATGGTGAATTAAGTATTCTACATCTCTCAATTTTGCCCTTAATTTGTATTGAGAAGTTTTTGAGAGTGTAGATTAAAAATATACAATTACTTGTATACTTCTTTTTAATGCAATATGGCGGACTAAATATTGGTACTGAGGGATTTGGAGGGCATGAAATTAAGATTAGAATAAGAGTTTCAAATTATCTTTTTAAAATTCAGTATGGCGGATTTAATATAGTGAGTTGAATTATTTTCCAAATTGGTATTGGATACTGGATATCCATTCATTCATCCATTTTAAAAACGTCATCGACCATTGTTTTAAAGAAAATGACAGCTATTCGTTCCAACGTTGCCAGATGTAAAACACTTTCATGGTTTAACTTTGAAATTTGTCCGTCTCAGTCAACAATATATAGTTGAACCGCTGTATATCTTTACGTCAAAATTTGACATATGCATCAAACTAGTGACATTGTTTTTTTGAGAACTGTAACAGGGTCGGAGTGGCTCATTCTACTATTTTTTTTTTAACAAGAAATTTGTCGAATAGTTTATAAGCAAGTTTCACAAACTAAATATCCTTAAAAAAGAAAAATGTTATACACAAAAATTTTAAAATCGAAGTTTTTCCTTCTGTTTAGACATATCGATAATTTTATATCCCATTTGTATAGGGCTATTTAATGAAGGAGTTTATGTGCTTATAATGGGTTTGATATTTTAAGTGAAATTTTAAGTATGAGAGATTTTAAAAGCGGATTAAAATTTCCTCTTTTATATTACTACACTAAGAGATGTACTACTGCTAAAAATAATTTACTTTACGTATTAGTACATTCTTTAATAAGCATTGCCTTTTTAATATGTTGTTAGCTGATAATTTTGAAATTGTAGAAACTATTGTACTAAAAATTTTAAACACACTCTTTTTAATTTTGGGATTAGTAGGCTGATGTCTGAAGGTACAAGTGTGGAGTGCTTATGTGTATGTTCACTTTTATAAGTGAACCTATGTTGTTGGCATGTTTATTTATGACAATAAAAGCTTTATTTATTTATTTTATAAAGTAAATCGTTTATATTCTAAATTATTGGTAACTATTTCGGTAACAGAAAAAAGTATACGCAATTTGTTGATAAAGTTCTATTTTTATTATAATACTCCAGTTAGGTATAACAATATTAGGGTAGTCTAACTGAAAACTAAAAATAAATTGACTATTCTAATAGAATCGGAACTAAAAAATAGTATTCTTAGAAACAGTGGGTACGTATACAATATTCTAGAAATTATTCAGTGTTTTATACTTAATGACTAACTTTACGATTTCTGACTGCAATAAATGAAGTAGTTAAGCTGCAAAAATATTGAATAAAAATAATTATATAATAATTAATCATCTTCATCAAATAGCCTAGTTTTCTTAAAAATAAATACATAAATTTAAAAAAAATGTATGCTTCAATAGATAATAGTTAACACAACGCACGACTCATGGCTTCGAGTCTTTTACTGACTACATTTCAAGATTCCTCATGCCCTATCCTCACAGATAAATTTATAAACATATAAATGTGTAAAATAATGAAAGGGGTTCGGTCCAGGGCATCCAGATCTAAGGCCCCAATATTGCATCAGGTTCACTGAAATAGAGTAATACATGCATAAAAAATAATACAGACATGGAACAATAGAAATCGTAAGTGAACTAATTACAATTAAGATTAATTATTTATTTATATACCTAACACTATTTTCAAAAATTATAGGTATATATACAATATCCTAGAAATGATAAGTATTTTATATTAAATTTTTGTAACTTTATGATCTTTGACTGCAAAAACTAAGGTATTCAAGCTACAAAAATATTGAATAAAAATATAAATAATTAATTAGTTTCTTCTTCATTAAATAGCTAGTTTTCTTAAAAATAAATAAACAAATTTAAAAAAATGGGTGCCCCAAAAGGTAAGATTTAATACATCGCACGACTCATGGCTCTGAGTCTTTTATTGACCTCATTTCAAGATTCCACATGCAACATCCTCACACATAAATGTATAAGCATATAAACATGTAAAATAATGAAAGGGGCTCGGTTGGGGGCATCTAGATCTGAGGCAAAATCTAGGGCCCCTATGTTGCATCAAGTTCACTGAAACAGAGTAACACATATATGAAAATAATACTGCCATAAAAAAATAGAAATCGTAAATGAACTAATTATAATTAAGATTGATTATTTATATATAATAAATATAAAAAAAATGATACCATACTCTTTCTTGTTTTATATAATGCCATGGGCAAAAGAAAAAAATATTCTATATAGAAATGGAAAAAGAAAAGAAGTGCTTAAAAAATGCCAATAAAAAATTTAAGTTAAAAATTTAGAAAATATGTAAAAAAGAATTTTATGAGAATACTTTAGAAGTGGTGAAATTTTTATGTATGAAAATGCCAAAAGAGATTAAAAAAAAACACAAAAGAAAATTATTAAAAATGTCTGTACATCCACATATTATCAAAAACTGAAAAGAGGATTAAGGGTCAAAATGACTTCTCTTATTCTGAGGAATCGCTATCACTCTCACCAACATGAATAATAAGTGGCTGTAAAGGAACTCGAATTTTCTTTTCAATTTCCCACTGCTTTTTAATAATATTATTTGTGTGTTCCACATAGTTAGCCCAATTCTGTTTTGTCACTGTTCCTAACGCCTTTTTCCAAGCCTCTATTGGTTCTTTAACTTGTAAAATCAGTTGGTCATAATTTCTCTTTGCCTGACTCCATACCATTTCAATTGGGTTAAAATGGCAATGGTATGGAGGCAAGCGTAAAACTTTATGTCCAGAAGATTCTATTAGCTCATCTACTACAAAGCATTTTGCAGGCTTTGGTACCCGAAATATCAAAGACCACAAAGTATCTTTTGTAGCATCTTCTCCAAAGTTGATATATTTTTCTTTCAGCCACGCTTTCATAGCATCCTTGTTCCAACCCTTTGTTGGCCATTTTTGAAGTTGCCTACTATGATAGGAAGCATTATCTAAAACAATTAAAGAAGGTGTTTCCAGTTTTGGCAAAAAATCTTTTAACCAAGCTTCAAAGTTTTCCGAATTCATTTCTCCATGGTAATCTCCAGTTTTTGACTTTGATTTAAAAATCAGCATTGCATCTTCAACGAATCCATTTTCATTTCCTGCATTCAGTACTATGTACCTGAAAAAAAGTAGAGTAGTATGTGGCAGTACAAATTATTTGAAATATTTTGCAGAAACACAAATTGGTCTTAACCAACGGAAGCTTTCATGGTTTTGGTCAATTGAGAAATAGTGGTTCTTGAGTTTAGACCAAGTCAAATTTGAATTGTTATGCAACTTTTTACCTAGATTGCTCGAAACATCTTCAGGGATCTTCATTTCACGTAAATAGAACACGGAATATTGCATGTCTTGATGGTCTTAGTTAAAGGATAATATCAAAATTAATTTATTTTTCTCAATTTTTATGTCATTAATGCCTTGAAATTGAAAAATTTATTTCATCTGTTTATTTTTTAGAAATATAATGTATTGTTAAAAATATACTGTATTATACCCATTTTTGGTTTATTTTTAAGCACCTTTATGTTGTACAAATTATGGGTGAGGAGTGTGCAATTAAATAAGTATAATACTTATTTCAAATCGGCTTTTTTTAGCACAATAAAACATGATACCATTTCAGCAGTTTCGATTGGCAAAGCATTGACTCGCCTGAGAACTCAGGCAAGAACACTGACGTACCATATTTTAATATAAAAATATTAGTTTCGCGATACAGATTTACTTCACGTTTCAGCAAAATACCTGTAAGCAGTTTTTATATTTTGATAATATATTTTTTTTTTCATAATTTTTAACGCTCTGTATTTTGAAAACGAAATATTTTAGATATATGTTTATATCAAATTCTTTTATAAAGCCGCTTAAGAAATCACAAGATTTTTTTTTTGGATTTCTGGAAAGCCTGTATCAAAGTAAGATGATCATTATTATTTTGTAAAATGTAAATTAAATTATTTGGTTAACTTTCATTTATTAAGGAAACATTTTTATCATATTAAGTAAAAATTTTTCCTAAAAAAGTTCAAACTTGTTTGATAAAACATACAGAAATTAAAGTAAGAAATTTCTCAATCTCCCCAGGAAATAAAGTATTAAAGTAAAAATTTAATATTTAACATCCTGCTAATAGGAAATGATCCAAGGATTATTTAAATAAAGCTTTTTGCAACCTGTTATAGATGAAAAAAATTCAAATTGTGTAAGTGCAAATAACAGATATATTACCTAAATCCCTCCCCAGATATTTTTCGTACTGATCGAGTGCTATCGTCCTGCCATGATCGTCTGTGGGTGCCATTTTGAAAAATCCATGTCTCGTCTATAAAGACTGGCTCAAATTTATTTTCCCCTTTTTCTTCGTTCTTTAAGTACTGTTCAAGAAAGTCTCTTCTCATTTTCTGAATTTGTGGTTTCTCCATTAAAGCTCTACGTGGGTCATCCTTCCTATATAAATATATAAATAAAAATGAAATGTGTATCCTCCAAAAATAAATTACACAGGTCTCCTGTGAAAAATCCTGCTCCCTCAAGAAGTCCTATAAAAAACACAAAAAAATTAGCGCTTTATATTTTACATTTATCGATATAAAAATATTTAAATTAAGTTGTCATCTGACAGTATCTTACGGTCATTATTTTGACCCAATTGCAACTGCTTTATATTTGTATCTAACATTTATTTGTTGTATGTAAATGATTGTTTACCTGTAGATAAATCCTATTTGCTTTAGTAATATGCCTAGACTTGTCCTTGCTCCATGGTATATTTCTTTTGCCTTTAATCGTTCCAACAATATTGAGACTGTTAATGAGGTACCTTCACAAATAAAAAATTGTTATGAAGAAATGACGAAATCTTGATATTCTATTTAATTTAGTAAAATTAGGTTTACTTTTTGTATTCATTACAAATATTTTTTTGGGTTTTTTTATTTTTAAAACTTATATTTTCATTATACATACACCTTGACGGGTTAGAAAATGTAAACAAAACAAGTTAGAATAAAATATAACATATAAAATTTTTTAGAAATACTTACCCTCAGAATACATCATATATATTTCATCTCTAATTTGTAATTTTTTTGCTTCCGGCGTATCTTCAGTTTTTGGTCTCTTCCTTTTTCTTGTTTCCTTTATTGTCGTTATTGGGACATTTAGGAAAGTTCTCACAGTTGTATGGGATAAGTGTAAGCATTGGGCAGTTTCCTAAGTTGTTTTAAATTTTTATAAAAAAAAATTGCAATTTAATTTCTAATTTGAATTTTAAAAATTCATAAAGTTGATTACCCAGATCTTCCCTTGCTACTTGTTTTAATTAGTAAATTAGCCTGTAAGGAAAATTTTTTAAATGTACATATTTCATACTATAAACAAATATTTTTAAAGTGATTTTTGGATAAATGATTAGGGGACACATAAACTAGATTTAAACTTAAGAATTCTAAAAGTAATTTTTCTCTTATTGACAATTATACCAGCTATATAAAATTTTGAAAAATATATATTCCGGAAACGAAAAGTAAACAAAAACTAATTAGATGAAACAATACTGTAACAAGACAAAGTGAAAAGAATGGAAGTTAATATATTCCATGGGATTTATCCGTATTTTCAAAATATTTTTAAGGTACTTGCTTACCTGAATTATAGCATTTAATATTTTACGAACAAGAGGTTGTTGGTAGATGGAGAAGTTTAATTTTGAATTTACACTGTCATACGTTTTCAGGATTCTTGGGTAATGGAATTTAATAATCATATCAACTGAATATGTATAATTATATCAGAATAAGTCGGCACATGGGTGGAAATTTAAGTTAAAATCAAAAATAGTGATTTGGCTTAAAAAAAATTGTTATACGAGTTCAACTGAGCAATTAAAGCACATCAAATTAATGATGAAGGAAGTTCTGGGTGAACAAATTTACTAATATTTTTATACATATATATTGATATAATTTTATTGACAAATGTGCAGTCACTAAGGTTTCACATTTTATTTTCAGGGTATTGTTCCTTTGTAGTCAGAAGTATGTTTTACTAAAACTGACGAACATTTTAAACACTTTCTGAATCACTTAAAAAACAAAAGTTAGAAACAAATATGACAAAAAAATGTTATGTAGTAGAAAATAAATAACAGTAGGGCTGGAGTCAACTATGTTGTTTTTAAAATCAACAATTCAATTTCTAAAAAGTGCGACTAATAACAGTTAGGTATAAAAATAAGCATAACCCAAATTTACCTCTATAGGATTACAATTAGGCAGCTTCCTTTTAACATAATCGTGAGTAAATTTAATCCAATCTTGGGCTATAGGACAGCTTCTTATGTGGCGGAATTTAGGACTCTGCATACTTGAAGAAGAAGGGTGATTCTCCATATCCTAAAACACAAATGTAAGTCGCTAAAAGTGGCCTCTTTCATATAGATTATAGGTTGGAAAAATGATAGGATCCTGTATACTAGAGAGTACATTATACTAAGAATGGAGCTACGATTTTGTTTTCTTTTCCAAAAACTACCTTAAAGTACTCTAATAATCTCCTAAATCTTCACTAAATCCAATAAATACCTAGAAATCTAAAACGTTCCCTGTAAAAATAACTAAAAAATTTGTGCATGTGTACTATTTTGTTCATCTTGTTATTTTTTTCTTCCAAAATTAAGCATTTCAGGCATATGTTTCAAGGAACAGTTTCCCTTGTTTTCAGCTATTGTATTATTCTTTGTTATAATATTTTAAATATTTCTAATTACATTCTGTACAAGCTGTATTAACTAATCATAGTGTACACATGAGTTTGAAATACTGTGTATTTTCATAAAGCTCTACAGAATGTTGCTTAACGTTTTCGAAAGAAAAACCTCTTTATTAGTTACTTACCGGTATATCAAGCTGATTAAAATTATCCATATTTACATCCATATCCAGTTAGAAAACCTAAATAAATCCAATAAAAACAAGCACTAGTAAAGTGTTTTTATTATAATAACGATAGTCTAAAATTTATAGGCTATCAAATGTTTAAAGTCACAAACACTAAACACTACAATCTTAAATAGCGGCACAAAGTGTCTAAACTATTTTATATCGTAATATAATAAAAATATCGCAACGTTGTCGACAAAAATGCCTTTAATAATATTGTTTGCCGTTATTATAGAAGGACAAAATAAAGACACAGTTAGTCTGAGGCAAGGTTATGTAAATAACAGCGGCTTTCTTTTGCGTTCCTTGCTCCTGACCTGTGATATCTTTTATCTCTTTGATTATTATTAAGAGAAACAAGGAGGGAAAATCATCAGTTTTTTCCGATTTATGTTATGTCTGGAGTAGATACGGAGTAGATAAGCGTGTTAACGTTCATATTTTTATACAAATATTAATGGGATATTTTGAAGAATTATAAAATTTTAGATAATAAAACATGTTAAAAATTATGAAATAAGTATAAATGTTGTTTCAATTGTAAAAATAACTTATTTTTCTCTACTCCGAGAGGAGGACAGAAAATCCAAATGAACGACCCTAGTTATATTTATGAGGAACATTTTTTTTTGATGTATGGCAACTAAAAACCGTTACAATTACTAAATTTTTAAAGATATACAGCGTTTCAAGTATAGTTTAATTTCTGTAATGTATAAAAAAAGAGCAGAATTGATCTCAACCACCCCAAATTTTTGGCTAGTTTTGATAAGTTCAAGTTTAGCTTGATTTTGGTTAATTTGAAAAACTGAAACTAATCTGAACTAACCTAAAGTTACTTAGATTTATACTATCGTGGTAAAAACTATAAAGTTTTTCCATTTTAATCACCGACATGCATAAAAAAAGGCTAGAATTATTCTAAACTACCCATAATGTCTGATTAGTTCAGGTTAGTTTTCATTTGTTTTTTGATAATTTTAGATAAAAAGTGCAAATTTATAAATTTTTATATAATACAGAATCTTCTATTAATGTGGAATTGTGGTTGTTATAAAATTTTAACGATTTAGTGCAAAAAATTGAATCCAAAGTGAAAACTGATTTTCTCTGTTTTTCGCAAAAATGAAGAAAAATGATAGAAAACTCAGGTCAGAATTATGTTATGGTCTCGAAAAAGGGGGCCGGTGTCCAAATTTTTAAAAAAATATCGTTTTCCAAATTTCCCTTCATCTAAATAATATAAAATATTCTAATAATACTAACTAGCTTTATAGTATTATATTCATAACTTTTTCGAATGAATGCACTGAAGGTAACAAAGAAATAATACATAAAAACTATAAAAATAATTTAAATAAACCCATAGAGAAAACAGAGCTAAATATCTCCAGGAAGAACTAAGGCAGGAAGCGTGTGTTGCAAACAATAAGAAAAATTACAACAAAAAATGAAAAATACTACCAAGAATATTAATTTTTCTAATTTTAACACTGCTCTGAACTGTTTTTAAATACCTCACTTTTTCGAATTAGTTGGGAAATAGAAAAATTATCCCAGCTGGTAATGAAATATTTTTTTTTAATAGTAACATAAAAACAAAGAATATTCATATATTAATTACTTTTATACTGATTTAATAATATAAAGTAATAATGATTATATGAGTTTTGAATTAAACTGGAAAAAATATATACAAAACTAAGAAACATTTAGCATTTATTATGTAAATAATTTTACTAAAATTCTTATAGTTGAATAACCTAATTCTTCTTGATTGGGAAGTGGAAGTTGCAGTGCGGAATTTGCTGTAATTTGCGTCCGAGAAAAGCCACTTGTGTAAATTTGCGGAAATTCGCTTTGCTCGTTCCGCGAATACCCCACAACGTTGCACAAAATAAAGCATTTCCTTCCTCACTATTTACATAAATAACTATTTCATAATTAAGTTAGAAGGAGAAAAGAAAACATTGTTAATTGTTATTTTAATTATTTTTCTAACCTAGCAAATATCTTAATAAATGTGACAGATCTACATGCAATTTAATGGTGGTGATCATCAATAATCATACAATGTTTTAACACCAACAAACCTAAAATAAATTCGTTCAACAACATTAGAATTAAAACTAACTAAAGCCGCTCTAATATATGGTACAATTACCCAGCATTTAAAAGTTGCATCAAAATTTTAATAAATCAAGGGAATCACGAAGCTTAATATACCATTTTTAAAAGCAAAACCGACACAGATGTCTAATTACAAACCAGTTTAGCTTATTACCTAGGTAGGAAAAGGAATTGGAAAAATGTTGAAAAAGCATTTGGTAGATTTATATGATAGATCCAAATGATTTTTATAACAATAAATTTAAAAAGAAGGTATCAACGAAAGATGCCTTAATAGACTAAACCAGTGGTTCCAAACCTTTTTCTTCTTGCCAACTCCTTTTAAAAATCAGAAAGACTAAAATATGATCGTAAAACATTTACAGGCAGACATTATAAAAACGGAAGTGATAGATAAACTACAAAAATAAAACATTAAATCAATACTTGTAGAACTTGAAAGATACTGTAATTGGGATATTTGTGCCTATTTAGTAGAACAAAGAAATTCAAAATTTGTCTGAAAGTTTGAGTTTTAGATCAGATTCTGCATTTAATCTATTTCTGTACTTATCTTTCAGGTAAGTTTATGTTGAAAATCCTTCCTTATTAGATATAGTGTACAAAAGAGCAATAAAATTTAATGGACTTTTCCGCCTAAACAGGATACTCACTTCTTACAGTGAGCCAAAAATCAATTAACGAGTGATATTTAAAAACAGTTTTTAGGAAACTGTTAGAGTTTAAATCAATGAGCTTTCTTTTTCCAGTAAAGTTAAAGAATCCTTGAAAAGGATTCCGTATTCAATCGTTCGATCCAGATAAAATAAGTTTGTTAGGAAATTTCTTTCTGAACGTTAATTTAAATTGATTGAGATGTTCAGTAATATCCCTTTTAATAAGTTGAATTTTATTTTTTAATAAAATGGTACTGAGGAAACCAAAAAATTCGTACTCATTTACCTGCAGACATTGAATCTGAAACTTGAACTTGTTTAGCATGGCTGCTATTCTATCATGCACGTTGGAAATGGTGATACCTCGACTTTGTAAAAACAGACTTAAATCATTTAATTGAGAAAAAAATATCGGTATGGAAGTTTTTGCAGCTCAAGAAGACAAATTAAATGGTTTGTCAAGAAATAATCCTTGAACTTCAGACTTTAATTCAAAGAAGCGGGCCAAAACCTTGCCATAAGAAAGCCATCTAAATTGTGACGCGTTTTCGTAGGAGGGGAACAGGCCGTGCTCTTCGGATCTTCTTTGTTTACGGCAGCGGAACATCGGCCAGTGGATATTTCTCGTGCAGACAGTCATCGGTCAAATGCTCAGCGCAGGGGTATCGGTTCGGCGGTATCTACTTATATTCGGGATATCCCTGCTCTCTCAACTGATCAACGGTTTGACTGCCTGAAGGTCAAAACATCCATTTGGTAGTCGGTTCTCGGGCGCCACCCTCGGGGTTCATGTGGTCGAGGGCCCACTTGTGCACCGGACAGCTTGTTACAGTGGAGAACGGCAAGCCAGGGGTCAATTGCGTGTATTAGTGCTGGCTGCCGGCTGCCAATTATTATCTGTAATGCTAAAAAATGGGACTAGGTAATGAAACAAACGGTTATAAAACATCCTGTATTCCATTCTTTTATACAAATACATTGCCTAAAACTAACTTACAATTAAGATGGACAATAATATAAACAAATAAATGATCTGGAGGGCAAGAGTATGTTTTGCGAGCTGATCACGGTAGCTCATACTGGTCGGTTGCGCTAAAGACGATAACCCGGCGGTATCATTCACGACGCTATTCACGTATCTCGTACTATACGGTTGCGACGCTATTCACGATGGCTCGTACGCCAATTATCGCGCCTCGTATCTAAAATCCATTCACGGTTGTCGGCGCTTCGTATTAAATAATAACCCGGCATCGATCGGCGATAAGCGGCATCTCTACACGGCGGCGATCTCTACACGCGGCGGCGGCGATAACCGTCGAGGCGGCAGTTGTTTAGCGCTTTTATCAACGGACATCAGAGGGCACCTGGTGGTAAAACACATTCCTGGTTAATACGGAAATAAAACTAAACTTACGGCATCAGTGCGTGTGTGTATAGGTGACGGTAGGAAGGAACGAAAGAACTGACGCTGCCCGTTCTTATAAGGGTCCTCGACAGCGTCAGCAAGATGGAACGACATTGCCCGTTCTTATAAGAGTCCTCGACAATGCCGACCAATAGCGGTAGGAAATTAGGAAAGGAACCGACACTGCTCGTTCTTATAAGGGTCCTCGGCAATGCTGGCCATTAGCGGAGTAGGACGTAAGGAAGGAAGTGTATGGTGAAACACCCTATACATACAAGCCTAGCCTCACCTACATTGCTAGACCAGGAAGGCACGGCCCGGCAGGCGACTCAGTGCAGTCCTTTTGGACTGTTGACCTGGATGGAGAACGTGCAGTTCTCCGCGAAATAATGGTCTGCTCGAGCTAAAATAGACGGCCCGAGCTCCCACTATGCTGACGTGTGACGGCGTGCGGTGATCGCGCATACAGTACTGCTGTATGCGGCGCGCGATTGCTATGGTTGGACGCTCTGAAAATCTCAAAAAATTATATTTCCCGGCAAAGCGCGGTGATATTGAAACTTTAAGCATTCTTTTCCCGCAAGAATCAGATCTTTCGGATGTAAAATAAATAAATTAATTCCTGGTGAACATACTTATGCCCAAAAATTAGTAACTTCGTTAAAATATATACTTACATACATACAGGACGATAAAAAAAACATTACCCTCCTCTTCAAGATTATGTTTTAGTTTATATTCGAAAAAGATTGGAGACAGATGGTTATTAAAACATCAAACAATTCAAGGTAATGCAAGAACAAGAAATTTATTTTAGTTGACTCTCAGGTATTTTCTACATTTTCAACTTCTAAGAGTATATATAATATATTATGATTTTTGTTAAACTGTTTTTGTATAAATCGCGGGCTTGTCATATTTTTTGTGATATTAGTTAATTAAAGGTTATCCTTAGTTAACAGGACATTTGCTAAGGCTAAGGTCAATTTGGCGAAACGAAAAAAAAACGTATAAAAATTCGTTTTAGTTTTTTATAGTATGATTTTTAGTGCCAACAAAGTTACCCTCAGAAGCTAGATAAGAGCAAAGGCATTTTTAATGCCATTTTCCTGATAGTTGGGAAATAAAATCTTCAAGACACACGCTGTTCTATTACCGATCGAATGCAGTTTAGCTAAATTCGATTACTTCCTTACATCTGAGAAATAAGCTATTGATGGTTGTAATAACCGTTAGTTCTATTTTCTACCTTTTTCATTTTATATTCTTCGACGGCTCAAATCGTCTTTACGTACGTAATTCTAATAAAATTTAATGTTTTCACAAATTCATCATCTTCACGAAATTCCCCAGAGAAAATTTAATTAAAAATCATATCATCAATTCATAATTTTCAAGAAAATAGTTTCAATTTAAATGCGAAAAGAAAATCTTGGAGAGAAACTACCTATTATTATAAATCACTTTGGACTATAATTTAGAGAAAAGTTTTATTAAATTTTTTCTAACTGCAAATGTTCTCTTTAAGAATATTTCATTCTAAATGGGAATTTAAGAAAAGCCTTTGGAAATGTATTTTAATTTTATTGCGTAAGGAGCGAGGTATTGTTACTTGCATATTACATTTTTATTACAATTTACCATTAAATAATATTTTGCGCGTTTTAAATTAAAAATGAATTTTAAAGAAATAATATAAATAAATAAAATTAATTTATTTCAGCAACCCTTATTAGATACAGTTTACAATTTATATTATAAATATTTATTAGTTGATACAATGGGCCTTATAAAAGTGCAAACACCAGATCTTAAATGAAATCGAATACTGTTCAAGACCTAACTTAAGCTATATGACTAATATTAATTAATAAAAGCATAAAATAACACTACTAGAGGACATTCGTCAACGGTTCGAAGAAATTAAAGAATATATATTAAAAGAAAACTACGCACCTCTCCTATGGAAAATTGATGCTACTGGTGACAAAATGAGAACCAAACAAGAAGGCATACATATAAAGAAACTTTTCAAATACCAGAGCAGATAAGAACAACACTCATCTCAAAGCCAGAGGAAAATAGTTAATATAACTGCTAAGGAATTAACCTCAACTGAAAACTAACTACTTGCTAAAGGTTTGAACTTCACGGTTGCTCCAAAAGAGGTTCCCATTCTCGATAATTTGCCTCGCGGACTGAGTAAACATTGAAGATCTATTTGCAGATGAATTTAGGTGAAAAGTAAGAAAGACTCTACAAAAATCTGGAAAAACGAAACCAAACATCAGGAAAGACGAGAAAATTGCCCTAGCTAACCTACAAAAGGATTCCAGTATTAAAATTTTACCAGCGGATGAAGGAAATGCCACAGTCGTAATGAATGCTGAGAAATACAATCAAAAAATTGACGAAGTTTCAAGGAAAGGAAATTATACATGTCTTACTAGAAATCCCACACCTACAATTGAACGAAGAATTTATCGCGTTCTTAAAAAATATGAACGGTATATTCCTGAGAGGACCCGGACTAAGTTAACGCCACACCACAACAAAACCCACATCTTTATGGACTCCCGAACATACATAAAGAAAGACATGCTTTTACGACCTATCACGAGGTCCCGAAACTCTCCGACTGCTAAGCTTGCCAAATTCCGTTTTCTAATCCTAAGACCATTACATCGTCCTGTGTCAAGAACTCGCAACATTTCGTAGAAATCATACCATTTTATTAGTTTTAACGTGGAAAGCCTATACACCAACGTTCTAGTTAATAAGTCTAAAATCATAAGAAAGAACACCTTTACCACCGCACGTCGTCATGGACTTGTAGAAAAGTTGTTTCACTAGTTCTCATTTTCAGGAAAACAAAAAATTCTTTATCGAGAATGATGGACTACCGATGGGATCCCCACTCTCATCAGTGGTTGCTAATATTTTCATGGAATGGTTCGAGACTTCTGCAATCAAGAAACCAAACTTATGGCTTAGATACGTAGACGATACCTTTATGATCTGGAATGGAAACGACGAACAAATTCAAAATTTTCTTTCTCATCTCAACAATATCAGCCCAACAATTAAACTTACCATGGAGAAAGAAGTACAAAATAAATTACCTTTCTTAGATGTTTTGGTTGAAAGAAATGGCAGACAAATTTGAACTTCAGTTTACCGAAAAGCCACACACACAGGACAATACCATTATTTAGAAGATTCCATGCCTAAATTGTGACCAAGTTCATATATGCCAAAATTCTAGAAATCTTACAAGTAGAATAAGTTCCCATAAAAAGGAGTGTTTTCTTGTGGTCTCCACACTGTTTTAAATAAGGGTCATATGATGAATTTTGAGAGATCTAAAATCTTAGTAAAAGAAAATTACTTTAATAAAAGGGTCTTCCCAGAAATGGTTCACATAAACAACGAACCACCATAATATATAACTACTTGCTACAACTAGAAATCAATGGAAATCGGTCCCCAACTGTTCATTTTTCTCAGGCGGATATTTTTAGTTACTGTTGTAAATGTTATCACACTTATCCAACTAGGTGTGGAATTCGCCTTTCTTAATTTCTTACCTCCGCGCCCAGAACGATTACTTGTTCTTGGGCAATGGAAACTTTATTAAAACGGGCTTTTGGCACCAGATGTCAGTTGTCAATTTCATTCATGAATTGAAAATGGCGTTTCATCGACGTCCACGCCCTAGAAATTTTCTTTCTTAACTAAATTAGAGAATTTCTGCATTTTAAAATATTTTTTTTCATATTTATCATATATATCTTATTCTTAAGTGATAATGATTGTCTCTGTTCAACATAACCTCGCTTATCATATATACTTACTTTGGAAGGTCTTTTCTTTATTTATATTTTATAAGAATAGAATTAAGGAAGCTTATTTTCTCTTTTGGAGAAGTTCTGATGAAGAGAATAAAATTTCTAGAAAGCCAGACTAACAAAAAAGAATTTGTTTTTTTTGGCTTAGATCAATCAAATTGTCTTGAAATTTCTTACATAAAATTGCCCTGGTAATTTAATAAGCAAAAATCTTGTGAATGTCATTAACGTCATATCTTAACAGAACTATGGCAGAAATTAAATAAACACAAAAATCCATGACAGAACTTTCTTCCGGTCCAGCAACCACCAAAGAGAACAACTTTCCTAACTTTTAAAAAACACTAGTTTAGAAGAAATATAACAGTTTTTCACTATCACTTGATTATAGCTACTCACACGCAACAAAAGTATTGTAATATCGAAATTAAAGTATTTTGTCAAGTTTATACGGATGAAAAGAAATAGGTTGGTAAAATTTATTTCTAGCTTACAAAAAGAAACATATTATGAAGTATGTCAATAGATTTTTCTCAGAACATCTTAAGCCTGTTTATAGAGAAATCACAAACTAGTCGGCGCCAACGAGATGACATTTTGCCAACAGTGTTGGATGATCTGATTGGATCTGACTAGTGTCTAGTTGTTCTGCGGAGTTATTATTACCAATTATTCGGCAATTATTTAAATATATTTTTTAATGAATATAGTATAGAAAACATTTTTTCTTTTTTTCAATATTTTTCTCTTGCTTGCCTGTCCTTGATGGGTTATTATTTTTTACATCATTGGATACTGTTTTTATTTTTACGATGTAATGTAAAAAATTTGTTATTTTGTTTTAAAAATTTGCAATAGCCTATGAAAATACAAATATATAACATAAAGAGGAATTGTTTGTGATATACGTAATTCTCCTTTCAGGCAGAGAATATGAAAAATATATGTACAAACAGTTTATTTCCTGCAAATATCGCTCTAGTCCTCTTTCCATACGCGTTTCGATCACCTCATGATCTCGTATGGAGAGAGGACCAGAGCGATATTTGCAGGAAATAAACTGTTTGTACATATATTTTTCATATTCTCTGCCTGATAGGAGAATTACATATATAACAAACTATTTAAATACTTCAGAAAGATTTCTTTATTTCTTACTGAAATTTTGATTTTTTAATAAAGAGGAATTACTAAATTTTTGACAGGCCACTTTTAATAGTTCCCTGTGGGAGAAATACCAAAGTATATATTAATTTTTTGACAATAAAATTATCTCTTTTTAAAAGCGAAAAATTGGTATATCAATAGAAAAAAAATAATAAAGAGAAATTTACTGTAAAGTTTTCACCTCTCTTATTATGCAATAAAAAAGAACGAAAATAATAAAGCATTCAGATGCCATTTCAATTAAGTACTATTTGTGTTTTGATAGCAAACATAATTTCGGAATTTTAAACAGTTATATAAGAGGAAAAGGGCTAAGAGTGATAAGTACCAGATTTGCTGAGCCTGTGTATGGAAGAGAATTATTTTTTTTTTTGTAAAAGTTGCATTTCTTAATAACTACATCCATAGAGATCCGATATCAATAACTGATTCCAGTGACGAATTCTGTCGGAAGGAAAATATTCAGACTCTGATAATTTATTTCCACTCTAGATATCATCATCATCACACAGCCTATAGCGTCCACTGCTGAACATAGGCCTCCCTCAATCATTTCCAATGTTCCCGATCTTGTGCTAATTGAATCCAGTTTGCTGCGATTCTCTTGATATCATCAGTCCACCGTGTTGGAGGTCTGCCCCTACTTCTAAATGCCTGGAACCTAGGACGCCACTCTATAATGCGTTTAGTCCACCTAGCGTCTTCCATTCTCGCCACATGTCCGGCCCAGTTCCATTTCATATGTGTTTTACTTTCTATAGCAACTATAGATATAGTCTATCCTAAATAAAAAACTTTAGAATTCGTTATAATTTTGTAATGTGTTTCGGTTAATTTTTTTTCTCTGGATAGTCTGTCAAATATTTTTTAAATCGCTTGATCCACATTTACATTCTCGTCTATTTTATAGTCGTGTAAACCGTATTGGCACTCAATTAGGGGTTAAAAGTTACATTGGGGCACGTGGGGCACTTTTCGGTGTACGTGTATTTCTCCAAAATTGCCGAGATTAAAAAAAAAAACATCTTTCTTTGTTGTGTTCATTACGAAAAGCTTTTGATAGAGTTCGGCATACAAAACTTATTAATATATTGAGAAAAATAAATGTAGGTGATAGGGATATTCTCAGTACTCAGAATTTATACTGGCAACAAACAACACACTAAAAACAAACGATTTCACCACCAAAGATGTACAGTACGCCAGGTACCAGACAGGAATGAATCATCAACTATTACTCGGAAGTCATTTTTAATGAAGCATTTGAAGATAAGAAAATCGATAATAAAGTAAATGGTGTAATTATTAACATCAGGTACGCTGACAACCTTGTTTTTATGGTAGATAACGTTGAAGACCTGCCACATACGATTACAATAGCAAGGTAAAGATCATGGTAATTACCAAACGTCAAATGCCGGCTATTGATGAAGAGGATAGCGTTACAGCACGAGACAACGACGAGGAAGTTAAATGCAGAATAAAAATAGCGCTTAGTAACTTCTGTAGATCCAGGGACATTCTTACCAGCAGAGACATAAGTCTAAATTTGAGAATGCCCTATAATAGATGCTATATATGGTTTATCCTACTTTTAGGCGTATAAGTATGGACGTTGAAAGTCTTGTCAATAAATAAGCGGGAACAATTTGAAAAGTTGATCTATTATCATAGACTGACAAAACGACAAACGATGAGATTGTGAGGTGTACAAGAAAGTTTGCAAATAGCACTGAAAATAAAGAAAAAAAATGCAGCTTACTTTAAACACCTAATATGGGAAAATAGAAAGTAAACGTAGGATACGCCGAAAAGAAGTTCTAGTTGTAAAAAAATATAAAGGAATGGGTAAGCCTGCAGCACATTGAAAATTTAGTATATATGATAGCACATTAAAAAACTTATAGAAATGTAATCGCCTATGTCCTACAGTACTGGATATGTAGTTAGAAGAGAGCACACTGCAGATACTCGCGCATATGCCTGAATACGCTCCTGTGTTTTTCATTATCGCCATTATCATTATTTTTACTCAAAGGTTACCGAGTTAACTTGGGTGTTGAAATTTTCCAAGGTGGAAAACTTTTTAGTTTATGCTTCCACGTTAGTGTATTGGGCGAACGATTGGTCTTTTACCTCCGTTGATCGGGTTCAATTCCTAAAGTAGCCTTGTATCGTATATATTAAGAAAAATAACGCTACTCTTAAAAGTTTTCCTTATAGAAAGCTAATTAATTCCGTGGCCAATACGTTGGTCTATAAGGTAAAAAATTCAATAAAAACAAATTGAAATAAAAACTTGCCACCATTTTTTATTTAGTTACTTACTAGTGCGGACCTGCAATGACCACGAATGTTTAATGCTGGATAATATTATTCTGTACCTCGACGCTAGCTATTTAACACTCCTTCAAATCAACCGTTTCTAGCTTTTTTGTATGAGGAAGGATTGAAACAATTAAAATATTTTCAATATATTGACAAGTAATATTTCTCTGGATGTTGCCATATATCTTTGTGACATAGGCTCAACACATTCATATCATGCTCATCAATACTGATTTTGAACAAGAAAAAACTAACATATTTTCAAATTTATCTAATATTGAACCAATAAATATAAATTCAAATGTGAATTGATACGTAATAGGAAAATATTGTTTTATATACATAAAGATTTAACTCAAAAAGGCCACGTAACCTATACTATAACTATGTATACATAGTCTTATTATAACCAAAGGAGACATATTTCGAAATTGGACATCTTTACTCAACAAATTGTTAAAATATTACTCTTTATAGTTTAGCATTTTTTTACAATATAGTTTTGATTTTGTATTTTATCACATACATAAATGCATTAGCTTTCAATTGAAATATATTTGTTTAACATGTTCTGCATCAGCACATTTGTAATATGCTTATTTGTGGGTCAAATCGATTTTATAAAGTTCTGATCTTCCTTTCACTTTCAGTGGCATTACTTTGTAGCGTACCACTATTTGTGTCATCACTTTTACTATTTGTATCGCTTCCAAAAACATTTTCATTATCGCTAAAATGTCCGCTCATTTTTGAGTCAGCATATCCGTAGTCCCTTCAATTTCCTATTTCAAGAGCCGTTACCATTTCATTATATTTTCTTTATTGGTGCCTTTTCTTTAAATTGGTCCTTCGAATAGCTTCAACCACCAAGCATACAAGTCAGCTTTAAAAATTATTAAACTTAGATCAGGCCTATTTAAGATTCAACCAAAATGGCACAACAATTCCAAAGTTAGGACGCCACGTAATAACCATCGATTTAACAATCTTTTGGATTGAAGATTCCCAATGTGCAAGAGAGGAAGCAGAGCGGAGCATACACCACGTGGTCCTCTAGAGAATATAACTACTCAAAGCCCCTCTCTTCGGCAGATTTAATATAATAGAAATATATATTTTAATTAATATGATGCATAGAATTTTTGGTTTGGTAGAAACATTTATCAATATACATTTTCTTTTATGCTTTATATGTGTTCATATGGATTTATAATAATTAATCTATATATATATATATATATATATATATATATATATATATATATATATATATATATATATATATATATATATATATATATATAGACAAAATGTTATTCCTCCAAAATAATTTGCAACTAAAAAAAAAGTTTCATAAAAAATTAATAGTTTTAGCACATATACTAATAATATGAAAAAATAAGCAAATATTTAAACTTTTTGCCCAACTTTTGTTTTTCCATATTCTGATGCGGTGAACATTACTCCGCTAACATGAAGCTCGATAGTATAGTTTTATGCGTAAAAACTTTTCTGTTACAAACCAGACAAAAAATAAATGGAAAGCCTTTTCATGTTTATAGACAAGTCGAATCATAACAATGTAAATTTAACTATGGTGGCTGCCTTATTTCTTCTTCCAAAGAATATTATTTTTATACAGTATATCATAATACATATACTTATTTTTTGTAGTGTTTTTTAGTACACTTATTAAATCAATTTTTTAAGAAAAGTCTTTTTTTCATAGATTGTGAATTATTTTAGAAGAATAAAATTTTGCCTATTACCATAAATACACATCTAAAACTATAGAGCATAAATGAAAATGTTAATCATTAACAGGCAGATTAAAAAAGAAGATTTAAGAGTTGAATGAATGAATGAATGAATGGAAAAGGGGTGGTGAGACTAGATCACCGATGCCTATGCCTCCATTGGGCCCTTTACATCCCACCATAGCTGTAGGTTATTCGAGGTCGATCGCCTTTGCGAAACCAAGCAGCCTCGTTAGTTAAACTTGCCTAACTGCTTCCGGTAACAAAATTGTATCTCTGAAATATCTCTGTCTCAGTTCGTTGACTGCTGTGCACTCTCTGAGGATATGGTCAACAGTTTCATCCTCCTCCAAACACCATCTGCACGTCGGGTCGACTTCGACACCGATTCTATGAAGAAGGCCCCCTGTCAATGATTTAAGAGTTAAATACAATCTAGTTGCCATGAAATTTAAATCTTCTAGTCGGCCAGTTTGGTTTTGCTTATGATATTGTCATAATATATATTACATATGTCAACAAATAAGCGCTTATATAGGGATATTAAGGGTAATAACCTTCCGATAAAAACCTTAACCTTAAAATATGTAAAATAAATAGTTATATACCGCAAATAAATAAATTTCTTTATTTTTGCTAGTTCAATAATAAAACAAAATGATTTTTTTATCGGTGTATTTTTAGGATTTAAAACTTGCTTGATTTATTGTTATTTTTGTCAGTTTAAGCCCTCTGCTGCCAATTTGAGACAGATTTAAAATTAAACCGTGTTAGTGAATCATACTGTAAATGTTTAAAAAACATAAAAAAAAGAAATCTTATTGGCGGAAAATCAAACCAAGGACGTTCACTTACGAACCAATTTACTTATTTTTCAATTTTAATTGTATTTATTCATGCTAATAGGGTCATATGTCATCTTGTACTTTTATAATACATAGCGATTTTATTTCCCTTTTGCCAATAGCAATTGGAACAGGCAATATTGGTTGGGGTTCATACGGTTCGGTCCTCGAACCCCACTTTGTCAGACGGTCTCCTTCCTCATTTCCGCTTATGTCAGAGTGACCCGGGACCCATACGAGTTTGACTGTGCAGCCTTTCCTTGTCATACCATTTAGTACATCCTTGCACTCAGACGCCAGTCGCGAAGTCACGACACTGAACTTCAGTGCCAATATCGCAGCCTTACTTTCTGAGCATGTATTTATTACTCTAGTCCTGTCTATGTCCCTCTCACAGAAATGGACACACTACAGAATAGCATAAATTTCCGCTGTGAAATAGGTCGCACATTGTCTGAGAGCTCTGGCTCCTGTGCTCCTTCCGCCTTGAAGTGTAATTGTTTTTGTAGTTAAGCTAGTTACATTTTAAATTTGGTTTTTCAGGGGAAAAATGAAAAACTTTTCGACTTCTTCACTAGAAAATGGGGGGGGGGGATTATTGCTGCATCGGGTGATTAATTATTTGGACATTATTTCTCGGTGATGGCACCACTCTCTTATGCTATGATTTGGTTTATATATAAATATATATATATATATATATATATATATATATATATATATATATATATATATATCACGGTGATTCACAATATAGCGGTAATGCGCTGTATAGGGATTGGTAAGTAAGATTTTCATTTGGGTCGAAACGGTTTTGTGTTCTATTTCGGGTCAATTAGTTGGAGTTAATGTTCCGTGTCTAGAATTTTGGGCTTATGTTTTTGACATGGTCTCTGAAATATCCTATATTATCATGCAGGTGTGTTCTATGCGCGTATCTTCCTTTTCTCGTAATGCAGCGGAAGAATATATTTTGTGCACAAAGAACGAAAGCTTTCACGGCTTTTGTCAAGTTGAAAATCCTAGTTTTTATAACTGAGTGGTGCTCAGCGAACCGTGATCCCGCGTTATAATCGATTTCCACGTGTGACGTAGACTGTCACTTGCATCTCTAATAATATTATTTAGATATTTACAAATTTCGAATGATTCTCTAATGTTACGTTTAGCGAGACCAGATATTGATGCTAGCACTTTAGTTTATTTTACAATAAAAGTGTGACCTGAGCAATGCTGGTGTTTAGCTACTGCCGATTGTAGAATTTATTTCTTTTTCATACATCTTTCATATTCCTTAAGCCTAGTAGATATAGACAGTCCTGGTTCACCTATACACACTTTACCACACGAGCAAAGTATCTTGTAAGCGTCTTTTGTTTCAAATGAACTTGCATCCTTTGGAGACTTCAAACATGGTCCAACTTTCTTACACATGTTGAAAATTGTCCAAATGTATGATTTTCGGAGCAATCTTGTCAGTGGTTCCGTGTATGTAAGGTAATACAACACCGTCCTTAGGAGGTATATTTATGACATTTTGTTAAGGAGTTGGTATTTTATATCTATTAATAGAACGTCTTATATCTCAGCGCAGTATCCGTTGCCTCTCAGAGCGTTAGTCTGTTTTTGATTTCTGTGATTATTCATCACATGTTGAAAGTGCTCTATGTACCAAATAGTTTATGATGGATTGTTTTTGAGGAGGATGATTGTGTCACTTTGCATTGATATATCGATTTGTGTGTGTTGGTTTTCTGTACATAGAATGTCCTAATTTGCCATTCGCTTTTCTTTATACTAGTACATTAAGAAAGGTAAGGGCACCATTTCATTCAGTTTTCATAGTGAATTTTATGCCAAGGTGTTATTTATCTAGATGATCCAGGAATTTATGCGACCAAACTACGCACGTGTCACCTGCATATCTACACCAAAATTTAGATTCTAGAGGAGCAGAAGACAATGCGTTTTCTTCGAAAGCTTCTACGAAGGTATTAACTACTACAGGTGATAACTGAGATCCCATCCTCCTTCTCACAAAACAATCCATCATAAACTCTTTGGTACATAGAGCACTTTCAATATGTGACGAGTAATCACTGAAATCAGAAACAGAAAAACTGACTAATACTTTGATAGGCAACGGATATTGCGCAGAAGATTTAAGACGTTCTATTAATAAATATGAAAATCCAACTCTTCAACAAAATGTTACAAATGTACCTCCTATGGATAGTGTTGTCTTACCTTACATACACAGAACTACCGACAAGATTGCCAGATTGCTCCGAAAATCAAACATTCGTACAATTTTCAAAACATGTAAAAACGTTGGACAATATGTGAAGTCTCCAAAGGACGCAATTCCATTTCAAACACAAGGCGTTTACATGATATCTTACTCTTGTAGTAAAGTATATGTGGGTAAAACAGGAAGGTCTATATCCACTAGGCTTAAGGAACATGAAAGATGTATAAAAAAGAAACAAATTGTATAATCTGCAGCAGATGAACACCAGCATTGTTCAGGTCACAATGATAATGTAAAAGAAACTAAGGTGCTAGCATCAGTATCCGGTTTCTTTAAACGAAAAATTAGAGAATCAATCGAAATTTGTAAATATCTAAATAATATTATTAGAGATGCAGGTTACAGTCTACATCACACGTGGAACTCGATTGTAACGCTAGGTCACGGTTTGGTGAGCACCAGATGTCCACTGCAATCGTAGGTAAAACGTCGGATAATGATTCTAATTTGACACGGTCTAAACTCAAAAACCATGATTTTCAATATTTTGTGAGCGTTGGAAACCGGTAAACGGCGTGGTGCTCATCGAATCGCTCGAAAGTATATTTCTGTTGTAGAAATTCTGCCCCAGGAAAAAGGGTTTGAGTAATTATATTCACTTGGAGAGCACGTGGTCTATGTTCCGCTCATTAGAAAGAACGAAAATGTTTACGGTATTGGGAATCATCAATCTGGTATTTATTAAATCTATGATAATAACATGTCATAAAATGTAATTCAGTATCTGCCAACTGCGTGTTGGCCCTGAGCCTTCAGAAAAAGCTCAGATAGCATGAAAGGGTAGACGGCGACACTCAAAGCGTTCAAAGATAAATCAAAATTATATGATGTTATGTTTTTACAAAATTTTTCAATATCACTATTAAAAAACAGTCATACACGACCTCATTTTGAATAAAGATGAAACCATTACAATTCTGATAAACCTCGAAGAGCATCAAAGTATAATAATATATTATAAAATATAACCCCAATTCGTTTAACCAAATACTTTCAGTTCCTTCAAGAAAAGGCTTCGTGTATTTTGCAATTCTAACAGTGCACAATGAGCTAGCGATTTAATATCTAGTACATTTATACATGCTACCCTTGCCTAAAGAGAAAAGTCAGAAACCCGAATAATTTTACACCGGAGGGTTAGAATAGGGGTTGAAAATTTGCTACAAGAACTTTCTATTGAATACAAATTTCTCTCTCTTAAACACGCTTTAGGCTCTTTGTCTATAATATCGACGCGACGTGCCATATAAAAGTAGTGAATATAAAAGATGTAAAAAACAAAGATTGTTAACGGTTTTCTTGTACGCTATTAACTTTCATATCATATTTTTTTGTGAATTTGGCTCTTAATTTCGCGCAGCTCCATTGATAAAAGTATAAAGTGATTCAAATACATTTAAAAAGTTCATTTGGAATAGTAGTCCTTTCCTCTTCAGATATTAAGAAGAATATAAAACTTTTTATAAAACATGGCATTATTATTATTAGGTGTTTCGGTTAATAATGTTGATTTTACTAAGAGATAGCGTCACGAATACATTTGTTCGTATATACCAGTGTTTCTTGAGAGGTTGTTCGCGAATCCCCAGGGGTTCGCGAACTTTATAAGGGAGGTTCGTGAGCTTTATAAAGGGAATTAGCGAATAAAATATTATAATGACGGAATTTAAAATTAAACACCGCAACAGGCGACAATCTGTAACGCGACAAGTCGTACACCGCTGGCGATGCGAGTATATTTTTGAAGGAACCACAAACTTCTACTTCGGCAAGCCAGAACATTTTCCGAATGCGCACGAACTGACGAGAATAACGTCGGCCGATATAAAGACGCTGAAGTCAGATATAATGAAGAGTAGAGTCGAACTGAATCATACGAGGAGCTTAAGAACCTTAAGTGATTTAAAAAAAAACAGTTTAGCGACTTTTTTCTATATAAATAAATTGCAACAAATACCTCAGCTTTGCAAATCGCACATGCGTACGTCAAACGTGAAAATAAATAATTATCAAGTCAAACAAAAGCTGGACAAGCAATCAGTTACTTCTTCTACTTCAGTCCCTGATTTGGAACCAATGCAGGGTGGCAGTTATAGTGAGCTATCGTCTGGCCAGACCGAAAGCAAAGAAAAGACGAACACAGTGAGAAAGAAGGAAGGACACGAAAACATGACAATGACAATTTACAAATGGGTGTTTATTTTACCGAGGAGGAGTCAGAATCTAAATCATTTTGTGTAATTGGTAATGAAATCCCGGCCAACAGCAGTTTAAAACCATCTCTTCTTCTTAGACACTTTGAAACAAGAGATTGCGCGTTTTAAAATAAAATTAGCAGGTTATAAAAAGTCTAGTGTTTCTTTCTTTCTAACAGATTTAAACGAAGATTTTAATGGCCCTCGAGGCATCATTTCGAGGTAATTACAGAATTGCAAGATCTGGACAAGCACATTCAGTAGCAGAAAAAGCAGAAAATTTGATTGGACGGTGTGCTAAAGCCATTACGAAGTGTATGCTTGGAGAAAAAGCGGCGAGTAAAAGTGACCTTATCAAACAACATGGTGTGATGGAGAATATATTGATTTGACAGATAATGTGGAAAGTGAAAAAGAATAAAATTGAACTATTTCGCTATTTATCTTGACCGAATGCTACAGTATTGCTTGTCTATGCTAGATATATTTTAAAGAATTCCATTCAAGAATACATATTATTTGCAAAATCACTGAAAACCTATACGACAGGTGATCAATAACTACTTTGAAAAAAATTAAATAAATCGGTCTTCTTGTTTGACTGTGTGCACTGCAAAATCAATGACCGGAACATTTTTTGGTCTTATGGTGCGGGTAAAGGAGGTCAACGAAAATATTCAATGGACTCATTGCTATATTCATAGAAAAGCACTGGCATGTAGATGCATTCCTATACAGTTGTCCAGTATTTTAAGTGACGCTGTAAATCTTATAAAATCGCGTGCTACAAACCCTCTTCTATTTAAGGCTCTTTGTGAGGATTTTCGAAGCCTTGACTTTTCTTTACTTCTTAATACAAAAGTTAGATAGCTTTTTCGTGGCAAGATTTTGACTCGCTTGTTTGAATTAAAGTCAGAAGTTCCAGCATTTTTTCTCCTTTTATGTATTTCATATTCTTTGACTGTAAATACTTGCGTACTTGGCCGACATTTTTTCTAAATTAAATGATTTAAATCTGTCTTTACAAAACCCATGTCATTATTTTCAATGTGCATAAGAGTGTAGCAGCTATGCTAAAGAAGTTCAACTTTTGGATTCAATCTCTGCAGGTGAATGAGTAAGAATATTTTGGTTCTCTCAGCACTATTTTGTTAGAATATGAAATTGAACTTAACGAATATTAAAAGGGATATTATTGAACGTTTCAAACAATTTCAATTAACGTTTGAGGAATATTTTCCTAATAAACCTATTATATCTGGATCGAAAAACTTTATATGTAATCCTTTTCAAGGAGATATAATTTCGGATGCTTCTTTAGCTTTCTTGGAAAAAGAAGAGCTGAGTGACTTATTTTCTGACAATTCTCTAAAAGCTGTTCTTAAGAATCACCCTTTAATTGATTTTTGGCTCGATGTAAGTATTCTGTTTTGGCGGAAAAGGCCATTAAAATTTTATTGCTCTTTTATATAACATATCTATGTAAAAAAGAGTTTTAACACACACTTACTTGACAGATAAGTACATTATTAGGTTAAATACAGAGGCTGATCTAAGACTTACACTTTCAGACATCAAAACAAATTATGAATTTCTTTGTTCCATCAAACAGGTACAAATATTCTATTGCTGGTATTTTTCGAGTTCTTTATTATTGTACTAATTTTATAATAATTATTTTTTGTAGATAAGACTATCACTTTAGTTTTAGTAATAGTCTGTAAACGTTTTACAATTGTTTTAGTTTTTCGTTATTACCTGTTATTCAATATCGAAAATAAATTTTAAAAACCCAATTTTACTGTCTCATTTACGGTTCCTAATGACTGCCCAGGGAGTTCGGGAATTTATTTAAGATTTAGAAGGGATTTTTAAGAAGAAAAAGGTTGGGAAGCACTGGGATATACTTATGATATCAAAGACGTTTTGAAAAGTAAACATACTCAATTTAAAGCCGATTTGTTATCAATTATAACTTCTTTTTTTTAAAGAAAAGAAAAACGATGGTTTAAACTCTGCAAAAATGGTGATGTTGATGTAAAAGACAAGGAACATTCAGGTCTGCCGAAAAAATTTGAAGATGCAGATTTACAAGAATTTTTAAATGAAGACTTAACTCAAACGTTGAAACAATTGGCAGCAGCACTGAATGTTTCCCAATCCACTATTTCCATACATCTACACGCATTGGGTAACATCTAGAAAGAAGAAAAATAGGTTTCGTATGAATTGAAAGAAAAATACATTGAAAGACGAAAAACCACCGGTATAATTTTGCTTAACAGACAGAAAAGGAAAGGCTTTTTTCATCGAGTTGTGACAGGTGATTACAAGTGGATCTATTTTGACAACTCGAAGCCAAAATATTATGAATAAATTCAGGTGAGCCTTCAACATCACACCTAGTGCGCAATATACAGAAAAAGGCTTACTTGCTGTGTATTTATTGGGATGATAAGGAAGCTGTGTATTACAAATCGCTAAAACCTGGTGAAATAATTACTAGCCATCGATATTGATAACAGCTGATGAAACTAACCGAGTTTTAAAGGAAAAATGACTAATATACGCCGAATGACACGATCATGTCATTTTTCAACATGACAATGCTAGGCCGTACGTTGCAAAATCGGTAAAAAACTATTTTGAAAACGTTAAATGGGACGTCCTACTCCATCTACCGTATTTTCCGGACTCAACCCCTTCAAACTACTTCGATCAATGAGGCACATACTTTCTGAACAATACGTACATTCCTAAGAAGTAAAAATTAGACTCGATGAGTGGTTGGTCTCAAAAACCAAATTTTTTTTGGCGCGGAATCCCTTCTTGGATTGAAAGTTGGGGAACGATGGCCTATACTTTGATTATTGAGGTAATTGCTTTGTTTTAGAGACAATTGCTTAAAATTTGAGAAAAAGTTGACATTACTAACCGAAATACCTATTACATGTTACGCTTAAAAATATTTATTATCCTTTAAAATATGAGGGGGTTATAAAACTGGTTAGGCATATTTAAAAGGTTGAATTCTAGAGCATAAAATCTATTAATTTATTTCCAAAAAGTTCTACGCGGACCTTATTTTTAAATTTTGAATTTACAAGATCTTAAAGAAAAGTTTCAGAATTTATCTGTCATTAAAAAAAAATAAAAAAACTTTTAAACTCGGGTAACTACTAAATAGCTTAAATGATTTTGATGAGCTTTTCCGATTTTGAAAACATGTTCTATTTAGATTTCAGTAAGGGTGAACATTATGAATTTTTCTCTTTATTATCAGCGTATTAAAGAAGTAATGAAAAAAATAAAAAATATCTACTAGTTTTTGCATTTTTTGGAAACAGATTTTTAAAAGTAATCTTAAGATGCTCTTGATAATATATTAATTATGACTCTATAACTGCAAATATAAGTTTTTTTTTGAAAAAAGACATATTTTAAGGGCTTTTTGATAGCACTCATGTGGCCACGTTTCTATTCCATATTTAGATGTATATATTCATTTGATGAAACATTATATTTTTATTGAAAATTGCCCTAAAACTTGCAATGGCTCTATTAAAGAAGACAATGTGAGAAAGAAAATAATGTAAAAAGTCTAAAAATACAAATGAAGTATGTCTCGCTAGAATTTATATCTACGTTGCTCAATAGCAGAATTTTAAAAACTAAATATGTCGAGACATTTTTTTTTAATTGCGACCCGTTTATGAAAAATAACGCAACTTTTTTAAGAAAAAACTTATTTAAGAATAGTTTTAACAGAAATTTATAAAATTTGTTCGTAAAACTACGAATTTAATAATCAAAATTAATGTAAAAGTAGTTAAAAGAGATGTATTTTGAAGAGTCAATTACACTTGAGAGACTAAGCTAAAATTGTTCTGTGTTATTATTATAACAGTGTCTTCATTTCAGTGCGTACACCAGATTTACAAGGCAAACGGTTTCGCACTCTTTACAGGGATTATTGACTAATACCAGGTATACAAAAACATCAAAAGTACGACGCTCTAGGGAGAACCTTTCTATGTTATCGGGTCCTAGGTGGCGTGGTCTTTTGTACCTCCTACAAAATTTCGGACGGTCCGCACGGTTGCAAGGATAACTGCTTTTTGAATCGGTTTATACAAATTTTCACTAAAGCCCAGTCCTTTGATGTTCTGCAGGAGGTTCTATCACTCCAGTTATTGATAGTATTATGGGAATCGTGTGGACGCTGTTCATTGCCCACTATCTCCAGATTTGCACTTCCAGATCTCTGTATTTGGCGATCTTCTCATTGTATTTTAGTCTTAGGTTATTATTACTAGGTATAGCTATGTCAATAAGTGCAGTTTGCTTAGAAATTTAATCTGTTAGTATAATAGCTGGCTTAATATGAGCAATTGTTTGATCTGTTATAACCGTTCTGTCCCAATGTAACTTGAACTCGTTGTTCTCAAGAATAGGCTCCAGATTGTATTTGTAGTGAGGCACTCTTACTACCTGCAATAGTTTTAACTTATCTGCTAACTCTTGGTGGAGTATCTTAGCGGCTGAATCGTGTCTTTTCTTATACTCGGTTGCGGCAAACGCTTGGCATCCTCCAGTTATATGCTGGATTGTTTCTGATGTTCGACAGCCATATCACTATAGGACATTTTCTATTGAGGGATCTCTGATTATAAACTTCCGATAGTTCTTCGTCGAAATAACTTGATCTTGGATAGCTAACAAGAAATCCTTCGCTTTCGGAAACATATGTCCTGAAATCAACCAGTAGTTCGACGCTGAGTTGTCGACATTGTCCTGGATGACCTCATTTCGATGCCGTCCATGAAGTGGTTTGTGTAGCCAGGCTTACACCTTCTCTTGGTGTTCGGTGGTGAGAAATAATATCCCGTTTCCTCAGCTGTAGCGGCGTTAAATCGTCTGCCTCGCATATTGCTGTATGTAATTATTCGTTGGTCAAGCTGCTTAACAATATCGACCAATCCTCTTCTTCTTTGGTGTCTTGGAAGCATTATACGTTCCATGGCACTCCGAAGGTGGTGTTTGTGTGCTTTTGTTAAAAGTGTTCATATTTTCCTTTGCAGGTTTTCGGTGTCCGTCCTGCTTCTCTGTGTGCTAACTCTATTATAACAATTATAATTTTGTACCGAGTTGTTATTAGCCTAACTGACAAATTTCATTAATAATAGAAAAACCTTCATTGTAAATTAAAACTCTTTTCTAAAAAAGGATGACTCGGCACCAGCTTTATTACTTTAGGAACTAAATAATAGGTATATGAAAACAATAAGGTCATAAAAGTAATGTCATAAAAATAAAGAAATCGTTGTAATAAAGATAGTCATTAAAGGCTGATATGTAATAGACTTGTTATCCGAATTCTTCAGTTCATTTTAAATTACTAAACAAAAATATGTTTGTTAGACAAGGATATTTTAAATTTTTTTATTATTTAAACTAGCCTTTTACCGTCAGATTTCATAAAATTTTGACTTTTTAATAGTCAAATTTCTGTCTGTTTATGGGGAACTCGGCAACTGCTGAAGATAAGAAATCGAATAAATGGAGGTGGATTTTTGCAATATAGTGATCAATTACATGTTTTATAAGAATATAGGGAATTATCACTTACGAAGATATTCGTAAAAAAATAAATTACCGTTTAAACTATTTAAATCAAAACTCCAGGAAAATGAAGTTTAAACGTAAGTTTTCAAAATTGTTGATACCATTCCATAAGAGAGGAAAGATGACAATAAGAATAGGAACTGTATTTCAAAATACCTCTTAAAATGATGCTAGCAAATAAAAAACCATAATTAAAATTTCACAAAACCGAAAATTTTGACAATACAAGAAAGTCAATGCGTTGTAACAATATTCTATGCACATTTTAAATTCATACTTACATTTATAGAAACAGCTCTGCAATAAAAGATCTTTATGATGCAAATTTACTTAAAAAAAATTGTATTTTAAAATTCAAATGTGGAAAATCGATAAATATTTTTTCAACTGTAAAGAATAGTGTCATTTTCGATTATATTACAACATACCACTGTTTTTAGCAGCCTTTTTAGTCAACTAATTCTGTCTATAAAAAGTTATATGAGTTTATTCGACGCTTGTCATACAATCACAACCGACTACACCCCGCTTGAATAATTTTCATATTAGTGACGGGGAAATTACCGTGACTGCAACTAACAGGGCACTTAATGCAACATGCAGTCATTTTCAGTTTGATGTTATATGTCATATTTCTCAACACCACACCTTTTACATCTAATTAATTACTAGTGACGTCATATATTACAAATGTTAATGGGATTGGAATAGTTTTTATTTAAAACATTATTTTATTGGCGATATTTTATAACTAGATTTGGCGATTTCGAGACATCCAAGCATCGTACTGATGAACATTGCTTTAAATAAGTTATTCATGAAATTTTTGGTTTTACTAGTTATGCAGCTGCAACTTCTAGTACACAATGTGCTTTAGTCAAGAAATATTGACATTGAGAGTGAATTACAATAAAAGTTGCTAGATTTCACTAAATTTAAACTAATGATTTTCATTTGGATAGTACGATACTCAAAAACACTCCGAAGTATAGGCCATAAAAACAAAATTTCAACAAAAGTTCTATCGCTCTCGCCAATAGAGACTGAGAGTAAAAAGCTAGTTGTAGATTTCTATATAACACGGAATCCTATAGCGAAAAAAGCTATATTCTATAATATTTTGCTTAAGGATGGATACCAGTGAAAATTTAGTTAAAAAGTGCTAAGAGAAGCGTTGATTTTTCGACATTTTTTCTGTTAATAATTTCCCAAGCTTCAAGTTCACTTTTTTAGAATGATCAATTATAATTCCTGACATTATTTATTATTCCAGATTGATTTATTTAAAAAGTAAAACTGCTTTCCGTTACATCAAATTGGGGTTACCTTTGGACCTGATTCGACTGAAATATATTTATTATAATGGCGTCTTCCGTCATAATTTATAACTAGAGATATATGCAAGAACGACTTGCTAACTAATTTCATTGAAAAAATTGCCTCTGAAATTTAGTATTTTTATTATCAGCTGGAAGTATTTAAAATTTGCTTTTATAACATTGAGTTTCTGTAAAATATGCCGTATTAAAGTATTGAAAGAATACTGGGAAAAGTATTCAAAAGACATGGAACACGCTTTATATGGAGGACAAAAGAAAATATGGAACATGCTGAGGGACAGAAAAAAACCTATCAATGAATACGTTCAACTAAGTCCAATAGACAGCCAACAATGGGTCAGCCATTTTAAGGACTTACTCCAGGCACCAGCTACAGAAAATAATGTAGACGAAAACCAATAAGAAACCACAGAACTAACAGATGTTAACATCAGTGAAGCAGAGATGTACCTGACAATTAAGAAATTAAAAAACAGAAAATCACCTGGTACCGACCAAATTACGAATGAGATGCTAAAGTACGGAGGCCCCAGCCTTGTCACAGAGCTCACTGTTCTATTTCAAAAAATACTCCGCACAACGTCAGTCCCAAAGAATGGCGGAAAAGCATCACAATTCCGATCCACAAAAAGGGATCAAAGAAACAACTCGAAAACTACAGGGGAATCAGCCTACTGAATAGTTCAGCCAAATTGTTAACCAAAATACTGTCACAACGGATCGTAGACAAGTTAGGGGTGTGCGAAGAACAGCAGGGCTTCCGGAATAACCGCTCTACTATCGACGGTATATTTATTATCAGACAGCTGGTTGAAAAATCTATCGAATACGATAAACCGCTGTTCATTTGTTTTGTGGACTTTACACAAGCGTTCGACCGAGTCAAACTGGAACACATAACAGAACTACAGCGAAGAAAACAAGTAGACGAAGCAATCATATGCACAATATACGAACTGAATTTCAAAAACACCATGGTAATTAAAACAAATAACACTCTAACAGAGGAAATCCCACGATCCATATGAATAAGACAGGGTGATAGCGTAAGTCCAACACTTTTCAATATAATCATGGACGAAATCATTGATGAGGTAAAAAACAAATATTGGGTACCCAATGGGACACAACATCGTTCAGATTATATGCCTTGCAGACGATGTTGCCTTGACAGCAGATAGCGAGGACAACTTACAAAGAATGCTTTTCCATCTCAATCGAACAACCAAACAGTATAATATGAAGATATCTGTGGAGAAAACTAAAGCAATGGTAATAGCAAAAGAATCGGTAAGATGCAAACTAATGGTTGATGATAAACATATCGAACATGTTGGGAAGTTTAAATACCTGGGAGCACATATAACAAGTAACAGGGCAGTAACGGAAGAAGTACGCACACAAGCCAACAAAGCGGCCATGATATCAGGCCAACTAAGAGACATAATCTGGAACAAGTAACATATGACAGTTGAAAGCAAAGCAACAATTTACAAGATCTGTGTAAGACCAATACTGACCTACGGCGCAGAAACAAGAAATGAAACAACAAAGACAAAACAAATTATGAGAACCACAGAAATGAAAAGGCTGAGAATGATCACGGGAACAAGTTTAAGAGATAGAATAAGAAACGCAAAAATACGTGAGGATAGCGGAGTGGGGGACGTTGTGAAGTGGGTTCAAAACTGTCGTAGGCAGTGGAGAGATCACGTGGAACGAATGGACGATGATAGACTAGCCGTGATGAGAGAGAAACCAAACACTAAACGGCCGCCTGGACGGCCCCCCAAAAGATGGAGAGACAGCTGGATTTCGACCTCAAACGAAGATCGATGAGGCATTGTATAGATAACAGAACTTGGTTCTACCTAGAAGAAGAAAAAAGTGTTGATACGACTGATTTTGTTTGTTGACACGTTTGATATGTTTTTATATAGTTCAAACAAATAATGATCATAATGCTACCAGTAATTGTAACTTGTAAGATGTATTAATTGGAAAAAATTATGAAAGTGCCTGCATTCGATGCGAATATAATCGTTTCGTTTTCGCTATTCTGTTGTGCTTCACTCCCTGTCAAATTATGGATATATTTTTAGCTTTATACTGTAACATAGTTAAAAAATGTTTTATCACCAAGAAGTAGATTATTATTCCAATTTGCAAAATAATATAGCAATAACATTTATAAAGAAAAATATACAAGGTGATTCTACGGGAATTTTATCGATCGATCGTGGGAGAACTATAATTAGGAAGAATCCGAAATTGACAGTAAACTAACGCGCATGGGGGACAGCCGGCTAAAGCATTTTCAAGATGGCGGCATTTCCAGTTATACCAGAAGTAGATGAAAACTTGCTTATTTTAAATGGAATATCCTATATATTATTGCATTTTTAATTTCTGCGTAAAATTCTAGACATATTTTATGTATAATGTTCTATACTTAAGTCTCACTGTTTTGGACATATTTAAAATTTTTATGTCAAAAATGACGTTTGCAGACCAAAACTTAACTATAAATTTTCCCTATTAGAAAGTCTTTGTTATTTAATTTGGGTTAATTTTCTTGTAAACGAAGATTGACTTTAGTAATCTCTTTATGATATTTTGAAAATTGTTAGTATACAGTGGTCAAAAAAAAGAATAAAAATTATATTTAAAAAATCATCAAAAGTCAATTTTTTCAAACAGAAAACAACTATTTTTTATAATATTATCATATTAAGCATTAAAAATAAAGGTAACTTTGTATAAGGTTATCTATTCCAAAAATTTGTAGTTTTCAAAATATTGGCAATTCAAAATTTTTCTATTGTAAAAATGCTATACTGCTTTTAAGTTTTGTTATTAGTTGACCATGACGGCGAGACGTGGTGAAAATAGAACAAACGAACCCTACGGAATTGTTACTATTTCTTGCCATTTGACATTCATTAATAACAATCATGCTGGGGCGACTAAATTACACACACGAAGATTATTTAAACTTATTTATTATTTATGAAAAACGTGATAAAGTTATTGCAAAAACATGCGATACGATTATAGAAACTTCAAGAACTTTGTATCAATAAAAGCAAAAAGAAATAGAAATAAGATTGTCTTTTTGGAACACTCTGTACTAATAATTTTCGAGATATCATAAAAATGCTACTAAAGTATTGGTCCGCAAACGTCATTTTTGACATACAAATTTAAATATATCCAAAACGGTGAGAATTAAGTATTGAATATTATACATGAAATATGTCTAGAATTTCACGCAAAAATCAAAAATGCAATAATATATGGGATGTTTCGTTTAAAATAAGCAACTTGACATCTACTTCTTGTATAACTGGAAGTGCCGCCATCTTGAAAATACTTTACCCGGTTATCCCCCATGCACTCTAGTACACGGTCTAATTTTCAAATTCTTCCTAGTTATAGTTTTCACACAATCCATCGATAAATGTCCCAGAGAATTACTCTTAAATATCCATCTCATGCGCCGATGATTTTTGATAGAAATCTTTGAAGTTTTATATTTATGCCTGGGACTGCTACGTTATTGTATCTAGTTATATAAAAACTATTTACAAGATGCTGGAGGGAATTATATTTAAAAAAATATATGATAAAATTGACGTATCCAAAGATTTTAATAAAGCAAGATATATAAAAATAATAGTATATTTTATACACACAGAATTATTTCCTTTCCCTCATATCAAGACTCGAGCTGCTATATAAAATTAACTCTCTCCAACATAGACTGTTTTATTGTCCTTAGTATTGACAAAGCATACTGAAATTCAACAAAAGAGAAATATATCTAAAATAAAATTCATTTATAAAATATTTAACAAATACTAAATATATTATTACATAAATCAATAATTACATGAACAACAAACTTAATACAATAAAAAAATAGAAATAAATTAAATTTCTTAATGTCACTACATATATAGGATAAAATATAATAATACAAACATATTAAAATGGTATGGGACTGATCTAAAATGAACACTTACTTTCTTGTATTACAAGACAAGAGCAAAGAAGTCTTTGTGAAGAAAGATAACTAGAACTCATACTCTAAGAATTCGCTTACTGCATAAAAATCCTGTCCCACAAGTTTCCTCTTAAGAACAGCACGAATACTTTTTCCATACTGAATATTTTGCATTTTCATCGAAAAATTATTAAATATTTCTTTGGTCGTAGAGAAAATTAAATTTTTTGATAGTTGTAATTTGATTGGAAGAGGATTATTCTGAGATTGCCTATATGACGTTGCTTGAGTAAAACGAAATCCATTTTATATACATTGCATACCGTTTCGAAAATAAAAATGGAATTACAGCAAACATCATATTAAATAAGTCCAGATTACATGAACTTCAAAATGAAATATCACAATGTGGATGTAAGTTTTTTAGTCATATGTTCAAGCCTCAATCAAGCATCTAAGTGAATTTCAAGAAATTTCACTTGATCACAACTTCTTAGCATCTCAGATCCTAGTGGGATGTATTCTAGGATAGATTTAAAGGTATTTTGTTAATATCAATAGTTAACAAGTTTACATGCCACCATGCTTTCACCTTGGTGAAATCTTTTGAAATAATACCGGATATGTAATCCGTGTCAACTCCATGTCATTAGATTGTAATATCATCCGCAAACAAAGTGAATTTTCCGAAAGTATCCAAGTGAGAAATGTCTATAATGTAAATTAAAAATAGTATGGGCCCAGGGACAGGACACTGGGATATACTACTACCAATAGGTAAACGATTAGATACATTTTCGGAGCGGAGCACTGTCCCAAAACCAATCAAGGACAACAGCACTAAAACTAAAGCGCACAGGCTTTCGCAGAAGTATTTCATAACTAACATAATTTAAAGCTTTAATCAAGCCCCAGAATATACCTTGGTTAATGTTTAAATTCAGATCTTCAAGGCAAACAAATATGGCAAATATAATTCATTTTATTTGTCATTATTTTCATAAATTTCTATACTACCGAAATATCAAAACGGTCCAATGAATATTAATTTATATTTGTACATACTAATGAACTTACTACATTGGTTATACACTTTCCAATAAAATAAAATTAATTGTTGTTTATTCTATTCTATGAAAATAATTTTGAATGTTGATTTTTGAGAGAAAGTTAATGAAAAGCAAATAATTTGTTTTACCAATTAAATGTAGTTTTTTATGTACAGCCAACGTTAAAATTTTTTACTTTATAGAAAACGTGGATAAGGAAAGTAGCTAAATAACTAGAAATTAGATCTAGAAGTAAGTGTGGTAAAGTACATGAAATTTGATCAGACCCTGAGTACGATTATTAGAAAATGTTTGCCTATTTAGTCCATCCCATTGCAGAGAAGTTGAAAGTTTTAAGGAATATTTAATAAAATGTTGGTTTTATTTCAGAAACTACAATATTTCCTGTATGCATGACTAGTTCTGTGATATTTTTATTTAGTATCTTATAATTTACTTTTGCATTAACTTTTCTTCATACAGATACGGAGTGTTCAATTTTCGTTTTTTAGGCACATGTCGTATTTTCGTTACGCGTCAATTTATCAAAAAGATAAAAACTGGCTTTTATGGAGTTTTCTACGTAGAGTTAAGTGGCGTAGTCAGTTTTTTTTTTTAATTTAGTTTTTGAGATATTAACCAAATATCTAATTTTTCAAATAGGACACCCTGTATATTATTTTAGATATTATTAACTATAATTTTTTCTTTTCAAAAATATATAATGTGTTTATTTCATTTTGAAAAACAAGGTTAGAATTCGATTTTTTCAATAATTTACTTTATTTCGTAACAGTAGACCAAGGCCAATTTATAACAAACAAAAGGCAGATGTTCAAAACTTCACACAAATATTTTTGTTGCCTAGGTGTTTTTATTTTATTTTATATTTATTTTGCATTGACAATGGTCGTTTATGATAATTAAGAAAAATACGATATATTGTGTGTTTTATAAAAGTCTCCAAGAAGCTTCTGAAATATATTTGAATAGGTAGTGTATTTAAAGCGTTGCCATTAGGATAACTTCTCATATTTGGCGATCGTTTTCGTTCATGTTAGGTATCCAAAAAGAAGGCAAGCCTTTCCATACATACTTGCTCATTTAAAAATAAATCTAGAGGAAGAAGTTGGTGTAGCAAAATCTGACTCTGAAAAAATTGTTAAAAAGTAAAGTAAAATAATGCCTTTGTTTATTTTCTCTCCCTATCGTCTTTGAGGTATGTTCTGGGACGCGGCAGAATAAAAGATCCCTGTTCAACTAGATTTCTTTTTAAACTAAGGAATATGTCTGGAAAGGGTTACCTTCTTTCTGAATATCAAACACGAACAAAAACGATTGCCAGATATGAGAAGTTATTCTAATGATAAAGCTTTAAATACATTATCTATTGAAATATAATTCAGAAGCTTCTTGGGGAATTTCATTGCTTTGTATAAAACATAATAACATATCATACTTATCATAATAATCATAAACGGCCATTATAAATGTAAAATAAGTAAAAGTAAAACAAAAAAACTTGTAACTTGTGTTTCTTATAATCTGACTATGGCCTACTGTTACAAATAAAGTAAATTATTGAAAATATCGAATTCTGACATTGTTTTTCAAAATAAAATAAACACATTATATATTTTTGAAAAGCATAAATTATACTTAATCAATATTTAAAATAATATACAGGGTATCCTAATTAAAGAATCATAAATTTGGTTAATTTCTCAAAAACCAAACTTTTAGTTATTTTTCATTTTTTAGCGCACGAAGTCAGTTTAATTTTTTTTATAAAAATTATATTTTTTAATTTTCAGTTTTAAATTCATTATAATATACATAAATTATTTGAACTAAGTACTAGTTGAGATTATTGTACCTCGCAATGACTCCAACGTGGCAAAAAGTACCCATTTTATCCAAAGTTGTAAATCACCCTAAAATGAACCACTAAAAATTCTTTGATTCTTAGAGTTATCCAAATACCAGTGAAATTGTGGCAAACAAATATTTAGTCTGTCATAGTAAATTCACTATCTTAAATTTCAAATTAATTTTAGATTGGTAATATAGGCCCCAAAACCTTTCAATATTTTTAAAGAACTTGAGACGTAAATTTCTTAACTCGATATATTTTATAATGCATATTGAGTTCGTGTACACCCCAAGAACCCCGCAATATCAATTTTAGAGAAAATCGGAAAATGTTAAAATTTTCACTCCCTCATATTGTATCTTAACAACCTAATAGTTGTAAAAAATTAACTTCATATTTGTAATACACGACCACGACCCCGAAAACACCCTAATACCAAATCTGAAAAATGCAAATAAGGTAAAATTTTTAACTCACTATTGGATCCGCCATATTGGATTTCAAAAAAATACGTCTTAATATAATCTAAACCCTTTAAAGCTCCCTAGTACCAATTTTGGATGAAATCCAGAAATTTAAAATTTCTAGACCGTCATGTTGCATCTAATATATTAGATTTTCGTAAAATAATTTTATATTCACTATTTACATCATCAACAACGATTTAGTTTCACATTTAAACAAAATCGAAAAATGTAAAATTTTTGGTTCGCCTTATTAAATCCTGAGAAAATACTATTAAATTCCTAATTTGCACCCTCAAGAACCCCCTGTATCAGTTTTGGAAAAAATCGAAAAATGTAAAATTTTTAGCACGTCATATCGAATCCACCAGATTGAGTTTTTCAAAAAATATTTGAAATTCGTAATTAATACTAACAGAAATCCCCCAATACTGATTTTAGATTAAATCGAGAGATGTAGAATCTTTAATCCGCCATCTGGGATCCGCCATATTTATTTATTTTTTAATAATGTGATTTTTACTGTCAGCCATATTGAATTTTCTAAAAATATTTTGGAATCGTCCTGTGCTGTCCCAAAAACCAATTTTGGAGAAAATCGGACAAAATTAAATTTTCTTGTCCACCATATAGGACCCGCCATATTGAATTTTTTAAAAACAATTTCAGATTCGTTATGTACGACCCCGAAGATTCCTCTATACCAATTTTGGAGAAAATCGGACATTCGCCATATTGTCAGCGCCATCTTGGATTTTACCAAACCAATTTCTTTCAAAAAAATATGGGACCACCATAGCAACTTCCTGAACATAACGCAAAAAATTTCATTCAAATCGGTGCCGCCGTTCCGGAGTAATCGGTGTACATACATAAAAAAATATATAGTCGACGAACTGAGACCTCCTTCTTTTAGAAGTCGGTTAAAAAACTGACTTCACCACTCAACTCTACATAAAAAAAACTCTATAAAATTCCGTTTTTAACTTTTTGATAAATTAACGCATAATTGAAATACGGGATGTGCCTAAAAAACGAAAATTTTCAAAATCACCCTATAGATTAAAAACTAAGAGAGCCATGACAAATTTGATAGCGCAATCTTTCGTTTTGTTGAATAGTAGGACACCAAAGTAACAACCGCAACACTATATTTTTGACAATAACTTCAATACCCCCTAAAAGTGTCGAAAATGAGACACTCTGTACATCTTTTTGATACTGTATTAATCATTACATTTAACTTTTTACCGTCTTCCAAAATTCGTTGGGCTTGTTTCACGGGTTTGAGTTTGATATACTATATCAAAATTAATAGAGTAGGTTTTACAAACAAATCGTTAAAGTTTAAATCATGCCTAAACCTTAATTAGCTCCCTTTATACCCATACCGCCTATAGAAAACGTAAATAACAATAAACTTTTCATTTCCCCACTTTAAGGCATTTTTTATAGGTAACTTAGATAAACCGACGCTATTAAATTCTTTTAGTATCAAATCCTCAATTTTCTGTTATGACCAATATTTGCTTGGTTTTCAACGTCAAGCCTAACTTTACAGCCTTTCAGAAAAATCTTTACGATCTGCTCTTATCATCATTAAATTTCACTTACATCCCATTTGTATTACGGGGGTAATTGTAGAAGTTGGTTTAATGTTATTTCATTTTACGTATAAAAGTTGGTACAGAATACATTACATTTTCTATCTGCTCGGATTTCAGCAAATGACAATAGATAAATGATATCAATTAATGGTTTTAGATGGATTAAAAATTCTCAATTTCCGCAACGCGCCAGTATTAGATCACGAATAATTTGTGTTGCTATTAGGCTTGAAGTTTTTCAATTGTTTGGGATATTTGAACTTCGGATTTATTGTATTTTATAAACGTATATGAGTATTTTTATTGATAGTAAGAAAAATTTTAGGTAAGAAATACGTTTTAATATTATATTCTCACTCTTCCATGGAAGCTTTATATTACTCGTCCCAATTTGCAATAATTCTCAAAAAAATCTGCTAGTTTAAATAGTGAAACTATGATGATATTATTCTTAGAATTAGTAATTGTTTTGGACATTTGAATTTCGGTTTTATTGTATTTTATAAACGTATGTGAGTATTTTTTAGGGATAGTAAGAAAAATTTTAGGGAAGAAATACGTTTTAATATTATGTTTTTACTCTTCTATAGAAGCTTTATATTACTCGTCCCAATTTGCAATAATTCTAAAAGAATCTGGTAGTTTGAATAGTGAAACGATCATGATGTTATACTTAGAATTCGTAATTGTTAAGGATATTTAAATTTCAGTTTTATTGTATTTTATAAACTTATGTGAGTATTTTTTGGGGATAGTTAGAAAAATTTTAGGTAAGAAATACGTTTTAATATTATGTTTTCACTCTTCTATAGAAGCTTTATATTACTCGTCCCTATTTGCAATAATTCAAAAAAAAAATCTGGTAGTTTAAATAGTGAAACAATGACGATATTATTCTTAGAATTTGTGATTATTTAGGATATTTGAATTTCGGTTTTATTGTATTTTATAAACTTATGTGAAAATTTTTTACGGATAGTAAGAAAAATTTTAGGGAAGAAATACGATTTAATATTATGTTTTTACTCTTCTATACAAGCTTTATATTACTCGTCCCAATTTGCAATAATTATAAAAGAATCTGGTAGTTTGAATAGTGAAACGATCATGATGTTATTCTTAGAATTCGTAATTGTTAAGGATATTTAAATTTCGGTTTTATTGTATTTTATAAACTTATGTGAGTATTTTTAGGGATAGTAAGAAAAATTTTAGGTAAGATATACGTTTTAATATTATGTTTTCACTCTTCTATAGAAGCTTTATATTACTCATCTCTATTTGCAATAATTCTGAAAAAAAGCTGGTAGTTTAAATAGTGAGACGATAATGATATTATCTTAGAATTTGTAATTGTTTAGGAGATTTGAATTTCGGTTTTATTGTATTCTATAAACTTATGTGAGTATTTTTTAGGGATAGTGAGAAAAATTTTAGGGATAAACACGTTTTAATATTACGTTTTCACTCTTCTATAGAAGCTTTATATTACTTGTTCCAAACTGCAATAATTCCGAAAGAATCTGGTAGTTTAAATAGTAAAACGATGATGATATTATTCTTACAATTCGTAATTATTTAGGATATTTGAATTTTGATTTTATTGTATTTTTTATAATTAGTGAGAATTTTTTAGGGATAGTAAGAAAAATTTTAGGGAGGAAATACGTTTTAATATTATGTTTTTACTCTTTTATACAAGCTTTATATTACTCGTCCCAATTTGCAATAATTATAAAAGAATCTGTTAGTTTGAATAGTGAAACAATCACGATGTTATTCTTAGAATTCGTAATTGTTAAAGATATTTAAATTTCGGTTTTATTGTATGTTATAAACTTATGTGAGTATTTTTAGGGATAGTAAGAAAAATTTTAGGTAAGAAATACGTTTTAATATTATGTTTACTCTTAAATAGTGAGACGATGATCATATTATCTTAGAATTCGTAATTGTTTAGGATATTTGAATTTCGGTTTTATTGTATTCCATAAACTTATGTGAGTATTTTTTAGGGATAGTGAGAAAAATTTAAGGGATAAATACGTTTTAATATTATGTTTTCACTCTTCTATAGAAGCTTTATATTACTCGTCCCAATCTGCAAAAATTCCGAAAGAATCTGGTAGTTTAAATAGTGAAACGATGATGATGTTATTCTTAGAATTCTTAGCTCAATCGTTAGACCAAATGTAAATATACGTAAATGAATGGATCCTTTGGAATGCTGAGATTTAAGTCTAAACTACCTATTCGACCTGGTTTATTAAAGGTGTTTTAATATAATGTTTTAAAATTAATTCGATGTATTGGTTTGTGCATTTGTAAAATAATTTTTTACTTGCATGATAGTTATGTCAATGGCCAGCATTTTATTATTCGGTAGGTCCATATGGTCACTAATTATCATATCTTCTGGTGATTCATCTAGAACTCACTTTTGACTAGTGTTTGTTTGAAGGTCATAGACAAAGATGTTTCCTGCGAAGTAGTAGATATCTCTTGGGCCATTATCTTTATTTTTTTTTGTTGAATATCACGACGTTTCGACAAGTAATTATCTCTAGCCATTTTCAAACGAAACTAAATAAATTTTTAAGCTACAGTACTATTTATAGTAAAAGAAATGCAATGGAGTATAACTGAGATTGGTACAGTCATGCGTGCTATGCCAAAGTCCCAAATATGCTGCATTTAGGTTTAATTTACAATTATTAAAAAGTAGTTTCCACACTTCTCTTATATCTAAAGATGGTTTACCAAAGCAACTTGGATTCTGATGTATAACCGTGGCTTCTTTGAATTTTCGTTTTCTCCAATGTTGTTCTCTGTGTAGAATTTTAGTTTCAAACCATTTTATGTGGTGTCCGTGACTCCAGGCATGGTTAGCGGCACTAGATTTTTCTTTTTCTCATCGAGATGTGTATTTTTGATGTTCTTTGATCCTTACGTCAAGGGGTCTCTTTGTTTCGCCAATGTAGGAGTTGTCACATTTACATAGTATCTGATATAAACAGTTCTTCATCTTCCTTTGAGTTGTTAGTTTGACCCCAGTGAGCCGAATTCTCAGAGAGTTACTTGAATTGAAAACAACGTTGATTTTATATTGTTTTCCTATTCTTCTTACTTTTTTCCGAAATGCCTCTAACATAGGGGATGTTCAATATTGCTTTTCGTTGTTCGTTCGTTGTCGATATTATTCTATTTCTGCGTTATTCCAGAATTTTATCCACCAGATATACTGGGTATCCGTTAGCTGTCAAGTGATTTTTAATGTGAACTATCTCTTCGTCAAGTTTTCGTTGGAGTTGTAGAGAATTAAGTACTTTAAGTATTGTCTTGTATGTGTGGCTTTTCTGTAAACTAAGGTTCGAATTTGTCTGCTATTTCATTCAACCAAAACATCTAAGAAAGGAAATTTATTTTGTACTTCTTTCTCCATGGTGAGTTTAATGTTTGGGCTGATATTGTTGAGATGAGAAAGGGAATTTTGAAGTTCTTCTTCGTTTTCATTCCAGATAATAAAAGTATCGTCTACGTATCTAAACCATAACTTTGATTTCTTGATTGCAGATTTAATTGCAAAAGTCGCGAACCATTCCACGAAATATTTGCGACCATCGATGAGAGTGAGGATCCCATCGGTAGTCTTATAATTTCACTTCCTCACTTCCGATTACCCTAAGACTAGCTTCGGGCCAACCAATGATTTTGGACAAAATTGGTTAAGTAGAATCCGAGATAACGCTTATAGTATGGCGGATTATCCAATTTCTTTCAAATCTACTATGGGGGAGTTTTTGGGTCGCAGATTACAAACATGAAATTAATTTGAGCATTGATTCTAGATTATTTTTGAGAATGTAAATTAAGAATTTAAAATTATTTTTAAAAAATCAGCAGATAAAAAATTTTAAATTTCCTGATTTTATCCAAAATTAGTTGTGGAGATTTTCGAAGATATAGATTAAAAACTTAAATCTATTTTTTTTACTTTCATATGGAGGATCCAACATAAGGAGCTGAATATTTTGCACTTGTTACGTCAGTTTTATTACCAATAATATCAGATATATCTGTACAAACATAGTCAATAGTGAGCATGCGCAAATTAAAATATATCAACTTAAACTTTTAGTGAGCATTAATCTAGTAGTATCTTAATTTATATTATTGTAGACATCGATTTCAACTGTTTTTAATCTGGCATGGAGGTGATTAGACATATATGAAGAAGTATTTCCAATCTTTGTATAAATTCCGTTACTTTACCACTTGGTAGTACACACACATGTATAGATTAATTATTTTACAACAGATCATTGAAAATTCTAATTCTTACTCATTAAGCAAAGAGTTATATTTTGGTACATTTTACACAGAAAAAGATTAATTTTTCATTCAAAATCAACTTTCTCCGAAAGAAATTTAAAACAGTAATTAGGAATACAACAAAGTTTACTAGTTAGTAACCAATGTTCGGACAATAACAAAATATTGGGTTAATTATGAATATCAAGAAAGTCTGTATTTATTATTTTAAATTGAGTTGTAACTCTGAACCATTATATTTTTCTTTACATCTCTTAGGATACCTACTGTTTCACTATACTAAAAACATTCAGTTGTGATATTTTGTTTTGTTTTCTACTCTTTACTATTATCCATCAATTAAAACTAAAAAATCCGTTTTTTTTTCTGTTTTTTTTTTATCACAAACTACTGACACAATCTCGTTATTGTGAAAATAAGAGTTGTAGAGAATAAAAATACAAAATGGATGACCCCTCAATCGGATCACCAGTGATGAAAAAAAAACTGAAAGAAAAACTGTAAAATTCAGAACTTTTTCAAAAATTGATTTCTTTGTCATTTTTTATGTTGTAGCGTTTGGTTCTTCACGAAACAATAGTAATTTATATGTACATTATGTATGCCTAAAGAAGGCGCAGTCAATTAATTGGTCTTTACGCAATTGCTCTTTCAGCTGACCTAGATGCATCACAGATGGTTCGAGTTTTGTTCATAAAAAGATTTTGAAAGTATAGGTATCGTTCTAAAAGCTATATTTACATTTTGCATCAAAAAGTCTGCGAAATACGTGAAAAATGCTAGAAAATAAGACCTAAAAGGCCGAGCACGTTAAGGTATCGATCCGCAAATCCCTTCACCAGTGGTATGGTTCCTACTTTTTACGCGCTCTGTCAGTTTTGGTTTGTTGCAAGCATTTTGCCATATTTCACAGATGTTTTGATTCAGAATGAATACACAGGTTTCAAGAATGATACCTCAACTTTCAAAATATTTTTACAAAATTTAAATCTGACTATCCGTGACGCATCTAGGCCCTCTGAAAGATAATGCACTTAAAATTTTAAATGGAAATTATACAAAAACAAATGAAGCAGCAGCGCCTGGTTTTGACACGCAAAAAATTTATAAATTACTATTATTTTGAAAATCTCCAGCGCTATAACTTGAAACATTAGGGAATTTTTTAAAAGAACTGAGTTTTCCGGTTATTCCTGTTTTTTTCCCATTGGTAATGATCAGATTGAGATAATCCAAGACTCATTTTATTGGAATTTTTATTCTCTACAATTTATCTCTTTACGTCATAGAGATTGTTCCAATAATTTTGATTTTATAAACAAAAAAACGGAAAAAAAAGCATTTTTTCTGTTTTCATTGTTTATAACAAATTAATGGTTCAGAAGAGAGAGTGAAGAACATAACAAAATATCACAACGGATTACTTTGAATATTTTGATGGCGCAGTCGGTATCCTAGCAGTGTTTTTGTCACAGAATGGCTTTATTTTCCATAGATTTCGTTAAAGGTTGTTTTGAAAAAAGAGTATGTATCTTTTTCCAAATATTTCCTGATTTGCTTCAGTATAGCTGCTGTTAAGAGTTTCTTGTAAATACTATAGCCCTTTCCTTCTTCTTAAGCTGTGTTGCGTCCAGTATTGAACATAGGCCTCCGCTAGATTCCTTCACCTATATCTGTCTTGATCTTTCTGATCCACAGCCATCCTGCAGCTTTTTTGATGTTTTCTCAGTATTATGCCTGTCATCAATATTTCCACTGCTGTTTATGTGACTTTCAGTTTTTTGTCACTATTCATTTTGCCATGGTCCAAATTTGAGCTCCGTTTGTCAAAAAAGGGAGGAGAAACTAGTTAAAAGCCCTAGATGTTAAATGATGGGGGATTTTCTTGTTTGTTAAGTATTATATTCGAAGACAGTATTCATCTATAAATATAGGCACTTTATCAGTGTCTTTATACGTTTACCTGACTTCCAACGTTAGAATCAATTTATTCTTGAACTAATGTTCAAACAACTTTGATATTTATTCCATCTTAAAAACCTTATTTAATAAATTCATTGATTGACTTTATTTTTTATATTTTCTATACTAGTTAACATAATATTTTTGAGTAGATTGCTTTCATTCAATTTACGGGTCAGATTCCTCATAGTTTTAAATGTTCAATTTGTACTAAAATATTTATCGTGTAGCTGTGGGACATGATGATTTAAGGTTAAAAGCTCAGCTTTTTGCTGACCAATTTTTCTAGCATAGTTCTCGATCAAATGTCGGGTTTTAAAAATTTTGTACTTGTCTTGTCAGTCGTTTATTGAGGGAATCTTTTTTTCAGATTTTAGTTTATGTATATCACTACGCAACTCAGCAGTAATTTCGTTATTTGTATTCCCACTTTTTTCAAAACGTTAATCCTGTTTTTTGTTTAGTATTCCCCCTAGAGTATTTCCGATAAAATGGTATATTTGTTTATGATACGACTATAGTAACTTGGTACATAGTTTGCAAATAATTACTTTACGTGAATCACATGCTACCCGAAATCCTCAATATATGGCAATATTTGACGAAGCCTTTCGAAACCTCCACATGCAATTCTTGGTGTAATTCCATGCAGGGGCGGATCCAGACTCTCTCTTTGGGGGGGGGGGGCGGTAATATCACAAAAGTACAGTATGTTGCAGCAAGCTGTCCACGGGGGGGGGGAGACACCGAAAACATTCCCATTCTAGTGTAAAAGGCAGAGTCAGGTCTATTTTTTTAATTTGAAGCTCTTGGAGGGGGGGGATGCCATCAACATACACATTCCTAGTATAAAAGGCAGAATCGAGTCTATTTTTCTGAACTCAAAGCTCTTATGGGGCAGCTATCGCAGGAAAAACAAGTTTTCAACGGGAGGGGAGTGCCAGCAGTATACACATTCCTAATATAAAAGGCAGAATCGGTTTTATTTTCCTTAACTCTGAGCTTTTGGGGGATGGGGGGGGGGGCGATCACAAGCATACACATTCCTATACTCTATTCAAGAACTGGAGAGAGTAATAAAAATGTTACCGAAACCTCCAACGTACCTGCGTCAATGCCGCAGGTAACTGAGGACTGCCGTAAATCTATTTATATTTAATTATATTTAAATATTATAAGCTTTTATAAATTTACTGCAACAATAAAATTCCTGATAGTTCAATTTAATTTCTGTCAGTAAGCAAAATACACCGTACAGTGTGTCCTTAGTGATTTATCTTGTTTGCGCTTGTTTTTATATATTATTTGAGATTAGTTAGATACCTAAAAGATATGGCTTCCACCTCTATATTTATTTCAAAATCGTTAAACCAAGGCATTTTTTCCTCAACGAAAAACTTATTAGGATGAATGTTTTTGATGCCTAAGGTATCAGTATCTAGATAATAATGTTAAAAGCTCTATTGAGATGTGTTCCAACATGACAGGAGTTGGAAAATCTACCATGTACCAAATATTGAAGGAGAAAAAAAAATGACTGGAATTGTTAGTACTCACAAGCCACATTTGATCACAGGCAGACGAAAAATCTCATTGGAAGAAGAGATAAAGACTGCAATAAAAGGAGTTGTACATATATTTTATTATGAGAAGCAGATCCCAACCGTCGACAAAATTCTAACTAAAATCAATGAATATCGGGATTTACCTGAAATTAAAAGAACTGAGCTCTGGAAATTGCTCAGAGAACTTAATTTTCGCTGGAAAAAAACAGATAGGAAATTCCTTCTTATAGATCGTCTAGAAACTGTCCATTAGAGAAGGAAATATCTCTCTCAAGTAAAAGGTAGAGTTACTAGAAATAACACAACTTACAAAATTAGTAATTTAACTGAACTTTTGAAAGATTTTTTTGAAAAAAGTTTCTGCGGAAAATTGTGAAAATCCATACAATAAGAAAATAAAAGAAAATGTGGAAACTCGATCTCATGATGGGTGAGATAGAGGAACCAATTATAATTAATTTGAGCGAAGATAACTTCACTGACTTTGATTAAGAATTAGATACGTAATGTTTACCAGTTTAAGCACAATTTATTATTTAAATTTTTGTTTTTGTTGTATTTTATTATTTAATGTTGTTTATATATTTTTTATTTTTTATAGATTTTTATTTTAGTGTATCCCACTCGTTGATTTTATATATATATATATATATATATATATATATATATATATATATATATATATATATATATATATATATATATATATATATATATTTAATTCCAATTACCCGTAATTTTTTTATTATTTTATTATTGTATTTGTGTCTTTTTCTTAAGCGTATTGAATTAACACGTTTATTTTATTTTTTTTTGGGACTATCGGATTTCCACATAATAAAGTAAATTAAATTAAGATATCAATGCAATAGAAATAAAAATAAGTAGGTCTAATTTTAACTGTAACATATAAAAATTAATTACATTTAAATCCCTTTTTACTGTTTAATTGTAATGCTGCAGATGGTTTAAGAAATAAATAAACTAAAACGTCAAATGTCTTAAAAATGTTTTTAATGAATAATAAAATGACCGATAGCCTCAAAAAAATGTTAATATTACATGGGCGAATTTATTTTTTTATGTATGTTTAACTTCTTGTATTTTTGACAATGGGTATTTTGAAAGTATTTAAATTATAACTTAGAATTTTTTGAGAGAACAATAAGGTTACGTTTTGAAATCCTTTTTAACACTTCACATTTCCAAATATCTATTGTTATCCAACCCAAATAGTCCATTATTATAGATCGATATTTTTCATTATAAAATTTCTAACCCATTCCTGTGAAAAATATATGTGTCTAACAGATTTTTCTAAATACTAAAGAACACAGGTAGTTTGCGAAGAAAAAAAGGTTTAAAAATGGTTTATTACTCTCTCTAGTTCTTGGATAAACTATAGTATAAGAGGCAAAATCGGATCTATTTTCCTGAACACAAAGCTCTTGGGGGGGGATCGCCCCCACCGCCTCCCCCCCTTGGATCCGCGCCTGATTCCATGTGATATATAGGTGATATTTGTATTTTTTGTTGGTACTATTGGTAGTGGATTGTGGCATTTCGTACCGTGAAGCTAAATGACGACCACGAATATGAGGATTTCCTTGAACTGTTGCAAAATTTCTAGTTATTTTTTTTTCATTGATTGCTTTCTTTTGACTGCTTGACGTTTTGAATAATAAACAGTTTTATAAGAATCGAGTCTTTCTATTAAGCTCTGAAAAGTAAGGAAAATAGGCAGGCATCGATTGGGAAACTTCATTTTATATGATGTTTCAGAAACAAGGCAATTTTTTGCTGCTTCTCCTAATTCATAAATCATGTCTATTAACTCATCTTTCGGAAAATTCATTTTAATATATAAGACAAATGTAATAAAACTAAGCAACACTGTATGCAAATCAGAACAAGCTGTTGCGGTTTTTAATTTAGCACTTTATAAAATTTTATTTTATATAATCTTTTTCCACGGCACTATGAATCAAAAAACGTCATCAAAAACAATAAAAAAAAGAAAAAAAATGGAGACAGGTATAGAACATCATGAACAAAGTTGTAAGTTTTATAATGGTCAAGAAAATAAATACAAGATGTGTCATTAGAAAAAAGTGATTCGATTCGAATTTCAACCAATTTGTTAAACACCCTGTAGCTTTTATTGCAAATGTTTAGTAAAGTAGTCTTTACTGAGTCTTGTTCTTCTTTGATAATAATTCTGAATAATGTAACTTTTATTCCTTAAACACAATTATCTCAAAAACAATAAAGTTAAATTATATCAAACCTCTAATAAGGAAGTTTCAAAATTATGCGTTGAATTGAAGAAATAATTCGTACATAGGGTGTTCTGTTTAAAAAAAATGTGCACATTTTTTTAAAATATGGGTGTAAATTAACTATATAATGCAAGTTTCTTGGTAAATTTTACCTAAATGCCATAAACTCACTTCGTCCTGTATATATGAATCTTGTATTTAATAGTTCTAGATTATTTTTTCTCTTTAAAACCTAATCTGGATATCCTAAATAAGAGATTGTTGCAGAAAAATTAATCAAAATTTCTACCGAAAGAAATGTTACAGTTTTTATTAATAGTCATTGTTATTTTTAGGTGGTTATCCTGAAAGAAGAGATCATTACAGAGGACACAAAATGTCACTTTGGTTAAATCTAATACCACAGCTTCATAGACCAGGCGAAGGGGATGATGTGTCCATGAGACATCACCACTTTCAAGAAGAAGATGATCAGTATTATGACGGTTCGTACATTTTTAATTAAAGTTACAGTAATTGCATCAGAAAACCAATATTTAATACATTATTCATGTTATCCATTCCATTGAGAATTTTATACCTGTTTGCTTCTTTGCATTAAATGAGAGCTTTTTATGTTTATATTAATAACTGCATTAATTCAAACCCAATAGTTCTTAATTCTTAAATTTGCCAAAGAAAAATTACCGTGAAATTTAACTTTATTGTTAAATCGCCTTGCAAATAAAAGTTAGTTTCTCAGTTGTTCCACAAATGAAAAGAATGGCTGTAAAATGCACTAGCCATACAAATTTACTAGGAGACTGGCTTTCATTTGCTTTTTCCACTGACGTCATGTAATATATTAGTTAACTCATGTCAGCGTTCAAGTTTACAATGTTTGCCTTCCTTTTTGTTCTATATCTGTAGCGATTTTCTGTTTTCCTTCTTATCCTTCCACCTTGTCTGCAGTCTTCCTCTGAATCTCTTATTTATCCATTCTTAAATCATTTTATTCTACCTATCCCCTGGTTGTACTATTGTATGCCCAGCTCATATCTATTTGAAATTTGCTATATATTCTTTAATATATATATATATATATATATATATATATATATATATATATATATATATATATATCAGTTTATTTATTTTTCACTCTATCTTTTTCTTCTAAACTCAACATTCACCGGTCCAGGCTCATTGAGTTTTGCTATCATTTTCCACTCAAAATACGTGTTCATGTTTGGACTGCATATATAAGGACAGGCGGTCAACACGGACTTTCTTAGTTTTAGAGGAATTTTCTTGTTCACCAAAATCTGTTTTTCGACCAAAGGGAGCCCATGGGAATTTAATTTTACTTTGAATCTCAACAGGTTGTTTAGGCTTCCCATACTTAGTCGTTTGCCCTAAATTAATGTATTTCTCAATACCTTGTTTGCCCTTGGTTTATTTTTAGGATTCTCTGATTTTTTCATGGCTTTTGTTTTTTTTGCATTAAGTTAAAAAACCTACTTCTTGTGAGCTATTTTGGCGTTCAACTATCATTTGCAGTATGTCTTTGTAGTTGTACTACATCATCTTCGTCCATGCTAATACCTTTATTTTATTACTTCAGTTTTTTAAACTTTTCTTCTAGAGCTGCATTAAATAATTTCGGACTCATCGACTCTCTTTGTTTGACTTTATGTATTATTGGAATAGATTTTGTTGTTCCTTGAGTTGTTACATGGATATAACTAGATTTCATTGTGCCATTTTTAGTACTTTTTCGACCGCCCACATCTCCCTACTGTCGAATGCTTTCCTACAGTCCATGAACACCATATACAGTGATAACTTATACTCTGTGACTTTTTAGACTAGAGTATGAAGAATCACGAGATCGTCGCGAGTACTATAGTTTTTCCAAAATCCCAATTGTTCATTGCTGGATTAAATTATAATTTATTCTCGACCTGTTTATAATTATTTTGATGAACAATATCTGCATTTGTGACACCAATATTATATGTCGATATGGGCATCTATCGACATGATATCTTATCTCTTTCTTTGAAAAAAAAAGTTTGTAAAAAGTTTCAGCTATATTATTTTCGTCTAGGCATTGGTTCGACATTTTTTTTCAATCGTGCACTCCTGCCTCCTCACTTTCTTTTGTTACATCTGTTATGACGCCATCCCTTCACGAAATTTTGCCATTCTTTATCTTATATCGCTTCATAAAATTATAAAAATTACTTAAACATTTTGACTCCACTTGCATAAGTATACTATTGAGACAATTACATTCAAAGCATATTTTAAAATAAATAAACTTATATTAAAAAGATAGACGTATTCTGTTTTCATACAGTAAACAAACAAAGCACTACATTAAATTGCAAGGAACTATCAGAAAGGTGCCGCCACTTGCATACTAATTTCGAACTCATTTGTTCTCGTCAGTGCAGTGTAGGAAAGCATACCTAACCAACTGCAAAGTAAATTTTAAATACTTTTAGTAAATTGACCCATTAAGAGTACTCTATTCAGATTGCGTAAAATGCCGGGAGATGACGCTGTTTTTATTACACTTTTTATTTAGTTCGATATAGGTTGCTTAAAAGATTTATTTGTTACATTATATACTATGTCCGATGTTATTTGTTCTATCTCATATCTAGTATGTTTCCAAAGGTCGTTAATATTAGCTACCTTTGTTACCAAAACTATTATTCTATTAAGAATAGTCCGATAAATTAAGATCTATTGATCTTATCGGGCACTCAATTTCACTTCTTTCTTCAAAAATCTAGTCCAAGTTCTGATGAATATGTCAAAAGTAATATTGCGTTATTCTAACTCGTTGAAACCATGACCGACCATTAGGCTAATCTGGCTCTATTTGATTTTCAAATAGGATTTCCTCACAACAAACTTAAAAGAAAACATTCAGATCATTTAGGTTAATTAAATTTTTAATTCAAATTATTTTACTCTTTTAAATCTTATAAGTATCGATTATCTCAAAACTAAAATGTACATTGAATTTCTTTTTTAGTATTCTTTGATATGAGGTGAAATTTTTCTTCAGATTGCGTAGTATGCCGGGAAATGAAACTGATTGTATTTCACTTTTCATTTAGTTCAATACAGGTTGCCCATAAGATTTGTTTGTTACATTATGTACTATGTCCGGTGTTATTAGCATCATCTCATGTCTAATATGTTTCTGAAGATCGCCAATATTAGCTATCTTTGTTATCAAAACTTTTATTTCATAAAGAATAGTCCAATAAATTAAGATCTACTAATTTTTTTAAGCACTCAATTGCACATTTTTCTTCAAAGGCCTCGTTCAAGTTTTAATGAATAAGTTGTTTCGTTGAAATAATGATCGGTCATTAGGCTAATTTGGCTGGACTTGATTATTAAATAGAATTCGTTTAAAAAATTAAATAAAAAAAAGAAAATGTATTATTTAACATTCTTCAAATAATTTAGGTCAACTAAATTTTTAATTCAAATTATTTGACCCTTTCAAATCCTATAAGCCTCAATTATTTTAAAACTAAATTATTTACTGGGTTTTCTTTTTAGTAGCTTTTTAAACAAAGTAACCCAAGAACATACTCTTTCATTAAAAAGAAGTATGAATTGATTTTTTCCCTTCAGAGAGGTGTAATATTCACAAAAGCACATTAAAATGTGCCCTAATAAAAAGCGAAACACGCATAATTTTAGATTTTCCTGTAAAGTGATTTACTTTTTTGTTGTCGAGTCTATTTCATTTAATGTTTACATCCTGTATAATGAACAATAAAAACATAAGAACTAAATACCCATAGTGTTATTAGAATGAGATTTTCTCCCAATTACTATAAGTTTTTTTTGTTTAAATAATGTGTTCTCATAAAGGTAACTTCAATATGTTGATGGTGAGTTAATTTTAATAAATCTTTTTGTCGATAAAAAAACTGGAATTATAAATTACTTTCTATTTACTATTTTTGGCAGATGATTCTTTATATGCATTTTTAATTAGCCAAAATTCAAATGATATAAATGCAGGAGATATAGCTGTAAACTATAATTTTCATTTTTCGCAGGGGATAAGTATAAATATGTTTATGGAGCAAATAAACCTTTCAACTTACTACGTCAGGAAAATGCTGAAATTGTTAAAGTTATAAATTTCTATGGAAAGGAAAATATGTGGAACGTCATTCCAAGATTACGATTTACGAAACTAAAGTAGTAAAATATAAATGGTGACATTAAAATTTCCATCAGATTCAACTGATTGCAAATTTTATTTATGAAAGACTGTAACTCTTTAAATTAATGGATTGTTACGGAACTTAATAAAACATTTAGTGTAAGATATTATAAAATGAAAATACCATCTATATATCATTCAGCTGTCCCTATCGATATTAATATTAGGGATAATACAGAATCACTCTAAGGATAATACATATATGAAGATGGAATTAACATGAATATATATTTAAACTATTAAAGATATAAAATATTCAAAGCAATTAATCCTCATTTTTAAAAAGGAAATAAAAAAATTAATATATTAAAAATACATTAATGAAATTATAGTTTGTCTCTAATTTTATTCAAACGTTTTACTCTATCTTTCAGTATATTCGTAGACTTGGTCAACGAATAGAGAGGTTTTTATTATGGATTTTTTAACGCTCTTCTGAACATTTATTGGAAGTTAACCATTTACTAAACGTCCTGCATTTAATTAAGAAATATTTTATTTCGTAATTTTAAAAATAATAATTTTAATCACTAAATTATTAATACAATTCCATGCTCAAAACAGTTAAGGTTACCTTAGGTATTTAAACCAAATGCTGTTAATAACTCGCGTTATCTAATTGCATACAATTTATATAATTTAAAAAAATTTAAATGTGCCTGTTTAAATAAATACAAATTTTTACAGGCTCAGTCAGACCTCAACTTAAAGAACGTCCCCCGTATATTTTTTACGAATATCCTCCATCTCCGCCAGCTACCATAGCACGACCATCATTAACAACTAGTCTTCCGACTCCTCCACCACCTAAGTCTGATACCGCTTTGCAAGCAACTACCACAGAGTGTCCTCCAAATACTACCATTATAATGCAGACAAAAAATTCGAATAATTTGTTGAGGTAAGTATTGTGTCAAACAAAAATTTTATATCTTCCAGTGTACCGTTTGAAAAGTTGTGTAAATAATATTGTGAAATTTTTCTTTTATTTTCAATATATTTTAAGAGATTTATATATACTTTTAATAATTTACCTTGTTATTTGCTTGTCGCTGGTAAATATTGATTGCTCTGACTAAGGCTGGGCGGTTTGAAAAAATAAATATCAATTATAGATAACGAAAATAAATCGATAATATAGTTATATTTTAAAACATTTCTAGTTCTAGCTAAAAAAATTTAAAATCTATATTATATTTTTAGATAGCTTGGTTAGATCTGCAGCAAGTACAGATATTTAGCTAGTTATGAATATTAATGCATCTGCCACTATTGATTTACGAATATCTCGATGTATAGATAAATATTGATTATAAAAAATAGATAATTATCGATAAAACATAAATATGGATTATTCATAGATTATTAAATATCGATAATCAATATATAAATAAATTTACTATCAAAGTATCACAACATTAAGAAACTTATAAGTACATCGATATGAATATTGATTGATTGATTAACTAATTGGATGACTGTGTCGCCTGTTATACCCGTTCTATGTAAACAGATTCATTGCCTTAATCAGATTTAGAAACTTATTCACTAGATTGTCTTCTGTGTATAAGTCTTCCAGATTGATCGATCTTTGTGTCCCATTAGGTTAAAGCTTCTCACCCAAGGATGATGTGTGAGTCTGTTTCGTTCTCTTCGTCATATAGTTTACATGTTAATTTCTCATTATAGATGCCCATGGAGCGTAGATGTTTCTTTAACTTACAGCGGCCAGTTATTAGTCATGTTACCAGCCTAAACTTTTTTCTGTTTAAACGAAGAATTTTGTGGCCTAACGTGCCGAAAAGCTTGCTTAGCAATAATTTGATGTACCTGTGAGTCGCACTGTGGTTCCAGTAGATCTGGTGGGTGTTGATGGTGTATCTACAAGTTCAACAAATGTGATGGCAGATCTTTGTCTTGCAAGTGGGTCTGCTTTTTCGTAACCCAGGATGCTTTTGTGCTCTGGTGCCCACGCAAGAGTAACCTTGTTTTATTTTCCCAAAGTGATAAGATTTTGAAGATAATGCCACACCCCTTTGATGTTATCTTATGTCATGCAAGCGCTACCGGAGATAATGAGAATGGTCTGTCCTTGTAAACCCTCGTCAGATTTGTGCTGCTGCTATGCCTCAGTTTTGTTGAGTCAATGTAGGTCTGCGTGTATTTTGGCTTCTGTACCATAATCCGTTTTACCGCGTCTGTAAGCCAAACGAAATTTCATAGTTGACTTAGGTCTTGTCTTCCAGTTAATTTGAATGGTGTAGTTCCTGTCAAAGTTATAGGCTCTTGGCACTGTGTCACACATCAACAATGCCTCAGATGCTGGTATGTTCGAGAGCAGATCCACCCGACTCTGTTTTGTTCCAGCCTGTATGCTCCTACCTTCGCTTCAGCTTTCATTCTTATATCGAGGGGAAAGGAAGTTTAATAGGACTTCAATAAATACTATCAAAGTGCTTCTCATGGCTGGAGGCCAGTCTCTGGAATTTGAAGAGCTCCATAGTTTTATATACCATACAACCGAGCCATAGGTTATAATGAGTCTTATAATTGCACAGTACACCCAATGAAGAATGTGTAGTTTTAATTCCCACATTTTGAATATTATTATAAGTCGTTATTATCCTTATTCAATTTTCAATATATATCAGTATATTTCCAATCCTAACTTCAACTATCTAGTCGTAAAATCTAATTTTCTCTAATTCTATTCGAATCATTTTAAAGCTATAGGGGTGTAATGTTTTGATTTTGTGCAAATCAATTAAATATTTATTTAGTTGTGATTATGAACCCCGAGATCAAAATATTAACCCGTTCCAATTACAGTCTAAAGCCATAATTAATAGGTTTACTAAAATATTAGGGATTATTAGATCAGAAAAGGTTATTTTTTGGTTACCCACTTAACTTCTCATGAGTTAATGTTATTTTTCACAAGAAAAGAGATCCAGAATCATCTCAAAGCATTCACTATCCAAATTTTTAGGTTTGTAAATATCAAAGAAAACTAGACCCTTAACTAAATCCCATCAGTCATTAAATTATCATCATCTCGATGAGAATCAACAATCAAATTCCTCCAAAGTCTAATATCAGATAGAGAAATCCAGTTTTTAGCAGTCTCTCTGTCACGGGTCGTATTTGTGACAATGCAATATGTTTTCAAAATTCACAATATATAAGTAGTAATATATAATGCATTCAAGTGATAATAACGATATTATTTTCCCAATTTAAATCATTATATGTCGTTTTTCATAGCCCGAACTCTCCTTTCCTGGCTATAGTCCTGATTCCTAATCAGGTGTTTTATTATCTTATTATAAGAACCCAAAAACTTTAATAATTTTGTTCTGTCGATTGTTAACTTAGATTTATTCAGAAATTTTTTTTCTGCCTACGGGATACTGGAAACATGGTTTAAATTTAACGCAATACTTATTTCAAATGCCGATATTATTTACTGATTTCGCTAGCTTGGAAATTTTCCCTACTTATTTAAATATGAAATTTCCTTACTGAATTTTAATCTCGTATAAATTGCATAGAAATACAAAAAAAATCTTGTCTAGTAAACTAAATTTTTCTACCTTAATATTCTTTTTTAAAATTGCGGAAATGATCCATAAACGCCAAAATTGGTTATTTCTCGCATTAAGTAGTAATTTTGACAACCTTGAATGCTCCTCTCAGAGTAACTGCATACCTATACCCCACGACTCCTATCTATTTCCCTGTCATGCCAGAGTTTTCCATAAATCACAAAAACAATCCGAAAACGCCGAGATTAGTCATTTATCTGATGAAATGGTACTTCTCACAACTCGAATTACCAGCGTTATTGTGTATTTGTATACGATCAAGAAGAAATATGGATAACCAGGTTTAAACGTGAGTGAGGAGCGCGTAAAAATACATTTTACCTTAAATAAACATCAAAATTATGAAATTTTGAGATATTTTTCAATTTTTGAAATTTTAACTATTTGTAGCATCGTAAATGAAAATAGTCACAGGAAGAAAGGAACATTTTCCCAAGATGCTTAATTCTTTTCTTGGTTTATCTAGAAAGCTTCAAAACTCATGAATGTATAAGAATTTTAACTTACAGGTACGCGATTTGTCTCTACAAGTATTATAAGTGGCAAGATAATGACTTTTTTTTTATTTTTACGGTTTCAACTCTCAGTGGAATTAATAGTTTTAAAGCTTTTCTAAATTAGTTACGGTATTTTTGCACAATTTTTTACATAAACATTTGTTTTGTTTTTTCAATATTTAAATTCATTATTATTATACAATAAAACCTTATTTAGATTTATGTTACAGCAATTTTCAATTTTTCAGATTTTTCAATTATGAAATACATATAAACTTACATATGGTTAAAAATTAATTTTTAAAAAAAAACTACCCTATTTATTTGGAGCAGTTTTTTACGAAAAATATTAACTAGAGAATTAGGTATTGCTTGCATTTCTATTTGCTTGTGTAGCAATAAGTTCACCATGCATGAGTAATAATATTAGTGACATAATTTGATACAAGAGATTATCAATATACATATAAGAATTGTAGAAAATAGTTCTTTGTGCCATAACTGAGGATATAAACACAAAAAAATATTCTTATATACTTTCAAAAGATGTATGTATCAAACAAATCTTATATTTTATTAGTTTAAGCTTAAAGTTTTAAAATCAAGAAGTTTCCTTTTTTAGTTAATCCCAGTATCATCGTTAAAATGTTTTCCATTTTATTTATATATTTAAAATCTTAATTTGTTTTATAAAAATTTTTAGAAAATTTAAATATTCTAACTGAAATAAGTAGGGTAAAATTAGCTAAATCTAAAATATATTTGAATGAACAGCCCAAAATGTTATAGTTAAATTAATACTAATAATAACGAAGATAATATTTAGAAATAGGTAATCTCATTGAAACCAAGTTCTTAATTCTTTAATTACATATACATATATAAAATGAATAAATTTAGAATTTAAATTAACTCACAGATAACACGGCGTTTGCCGCTTTTTAAATACGGCGTCTTCACTATATTGTCATAATGGAGTTTTACAAAAAAAATGTTTAGAATAATTAATTGCAATCCTCCACCACATTGTTATGGTGTACGGAGGTTTACAAAGAAAATTTACTTAGGATTTAGAAAGACGCCTCCAAAACATTGTCATGGTATGTGGAGTTTTACAAAAAGGTTAGTTAAAATTGTAAAAAGACCTGTCACTAGTTTTTTAAAGCACGGCACCTCCACCACATTGTCACGCCCAGTTTTGAGGTGTGACTAGGGACGTAGCATTTAAGAATTTGGTCTTCAGAGGTTACACTCAAAATAAACTCTTTACTTCGGATTATATATAAAAAAATAGTCACATAATTGTGACTAAATATTTGACTTACATTAAGGTTATCTTCCTGGCACTCTTCACGGGGGTTGTCACCACAGTTCTCTATTTGTCGACCTGCTCAGGACTGGGACACACTTGGGATTTTCGCTTCACTAACAATTAACTAATTCGCGATATACTGGCTGCTCTGCATCAGATCAACTGACCCTTAAACTGATTGAACCGATTCAACCGATTAACTCGATTGAACCGATTGAACAGATAGAACCCTGTCCCAAGCATGTCCGTCCTTTTTATCCTGTTTTGTTTTTTTCATCAAGTCAACGAATCGCCTTCTTACAACCTCGGTATATCATGACCCGGAAAGCGACCTTGCTGACTTGGTGAATTTGCACGATCGACGGCCAGTAAATAAACATAACATTTCATAATTAAAAGGTTATTAAATTATAAGAGGTAACGTGATTGTTATTGTTTAAATTTAAAATAAAAGATTTGTAAAATTGGAAAATGCCAATTTACGAAATATTATGTTTTTATGTTTTTCCCTACGTGACAATATGAAAAATTGCTGTTTTTTCCTTCGATAGAAGCAGGCCCTTTTAATTTTAAAGGTTCTGTGAAATGGGCTCGTGGGTCCTATTTCCATATAATGCCTATTGAAACATAATTCCTTTTTTAATGTCCAACAGTAGTCAGCCATCATATTTACATCCCAGCGCTCTTAGTTCATGTGGAAACGTTCGCCGTGCCCTTCACTTTAGATTCCGTATATCTGAATATACAGATATAGGTGACTTAGGCATAAACCTCCTCTAATAAGAGTATTTTTAGTTGTCAGAACTACGATTCGATCAGAGAAATGGTTAATTTTGGCATTTTGGAATCATTTTCGCGAAATACGAAGAACGCTAACCTGGCGGAGAAATTAAGACTTCGGATTAGAATTGGCAAGTTTTTACTCCGTTACAAGTATTATTTTGTAAAATATCCCCAGCATTTAAGTTGATACATAAAATATTCATGTTATTGAAAAAATATGGACATAATTTAACTACAAGAAAAGATACAAATTAAAATTACTATTTTTTATACTTTAATTTGTAATAGTCCAGAGGAAATTTTAACTCGTTTTTCTTCTAACTTCAGAAGCGTTTGAAACCCACCTCACAATTTTTCAATCGTTACTTTTAGTATTAGAATAGTTGGCTATTAAAAGCAATAAATCTTGTTGTGAGCATAGTTGCAAATATGGCAAAAACTTACATTTACAATAAAGCAAAATTTTATAATTAACTTATTTTTAGGAAATTAGCTTCCAGCCACTATCAGTCCTATACTACTGCACTAACGGTAACAATTGCTGTTGGATGTTTTCTTTTACTACTTAACATACTAATCTTCGCGGGAATTTATCACCAAAGAGATCGAGGGAAAAATAAACAAAAGGAGAAAGAAGAAATGGCTGAACAGGGTAATTAATTTTAAATATAAATAATATAAAAAAAAATTATAACAACAAAGAGTTTAATGTTATTATCGTAACACAATTGAATTTAAAATTTTCTTATTTTCTACCCGGTAAGTTAAAATAAAAAAATTCTGCTTATTTTTATAAGCTTGTCGTAAAAATAATGATTTTTTGTTCCCTAAATATTCTAAAAAAAATAAATCAATAAAATAATCCATCACTGCTAAATTTTTAATACCTTTTTTATTTTGTTCAATATAAATTTTATGTATAGGAAGCTGCAGTAGTTCATCAGCCGAAGCATATGACAAACCATATGAAACACGACAAATGCAGTACAACTGTAACAAAAGTCCTTACCACACCCTGGCGAGAGCCGGAAGTTTCAAGAGGGAAACTGTGCCAAACTTTGTAGGGGACTACAACTCCGATAAAATATCTTTGGCCGAGGTCCAGATGACGGAACTTCCGCTGCAGGAGTTTAATTCATCCCCGCCGCCAGCAAAACGTCCGGAAGGTAATATATTTTGCTGTGTTTAATTTTCTGCTCTTTAAATAGTCTTTTAACTATATATCTGCAGAAATAATCGTGTTTCTAAAATTTGAGCCTAGAAATTTGAAAACTAGAAAAAAAAACTATTAGGCAAGTAACGAACCGAAGTTCGATTTTTTAAATTTAATACAATTATCACGTTAAATAATATTTATAATACTATCGAAATATAACATAAAAAATTTGCGTTTTTATTTTTTTTTAATAGAATTGTACCGCTACACATTAAACTAATACTATAATCATTAATGTGCAATTGAAGGCAATAGCATAACAAAATTATCATACGACACTAAAATATCCAATGTATCTGAATATTTGATAACCAACTGGTATAATCGCCTTTATTAACTCAAGTCAAACGTAATGGGTATTAACAATAAAAGTAATAGCTAATAAAATAAAATAACATTATATATCTAGCCTGATGTTAATTGTCTGGATGACAGTAATTTTCATTTAAATTGCAATATTTTGTTATTTTGCGAATTTTAGTCTTCACTTAATTATGTAGTATATGACCCGCATCTTTTAATTACTCCGCAAACTTCTTAGTGGTATAACTGGCAGTTTGTAATATTTTAAAAACACAAGTAGTAAGTTATTTGATATAATGGGGGTTAGAGTAAAATACTTATAAGTTCTGTGTTATTCTGCTACAATTAAATTTGTTCCTAAGCAAAAATTTAATTAAGAATTTTCAAAATTAATACAATTATACATTTCTTCTTCTTCTTCTTTAGTAGCCCTACAACCCGGGGTGAGTCTTGGCTGACTGCACAACTTGCTTCCATCTCACATGTTCGGCCATGATAGTTGGGTCAGTGGGTAACCCCATTGTTCTTAAATCTGACCATATGTTATATCTCCATCGCATTCTTGGGCGTCTTAAGGGTCTTTTCCCTGTTGGGGCCTACTCCCAAATTAACTTGGTAAAGCGGTTATTAGGGAGCCTATGGATATAGTCAGCCCATCTTAGGCGTTGAGATTTAATTTCTTGTACGATGTCGCTAGCGTTATGTATCTGTTTGACCTCGGCATTTGTTCTTATTCGGTATTGATTAGTATTGGGGTCGTGATAGGGTCTGAAAATCCTTCTAAGAATTTTCCTCTCAAAACATCTAAGTTTCATTTCCATTGCTTTTGTCAGCGTCCACATCTCACAGCCATACATGAACACTGGCCTAATCACTGTTCTATATATCCTGATTTTTGAGGTTCGTGTTAGGTTCTTGGATTTGATGGTGTTGTTGAGACTATACATACATCTGTTTGCTGCCTGAATCCTCCCTTTTATCTCCTCTGTGATATCGTTATCTGCGGTGATTGTCGCTCCGAGATATTTAAAACGCTCCACTCTTTCAAAGTTATATGTGTCTATTGTTACATGTGGTACTATTCTATCTCGATTCTTTTGTCTGTTTAGGCACATGTATTTGGTTTTCTCCTCATTGACCATTAGACCGGTTTTTCTTGCCTCTATCTCTATTTTGTTGAAAGTTTCCTTTATATTGGTGACGGTGTTTCCAACAATATCAATGTCATCCGCGTATGCTGGTAGTAATTTTGGTTCATTTACTGTTATTAGTTCTGTTCTAATTTGTGTTGTTCTCACTACTTTTTCCAGGATTATATTAAAGAGGAGGGGTGACAGTGCGTCTCCTTGTTTTAGGCCACTGTTTATTTCAAACGATTCTGAGGGTTGGTTACCTATTCGTACCCTGGATCTGCAGCCATTTAAGCATACTTTGGCGAGGTGGATCATTTTTTTTGGAATCGCAAATTCTGCGATTGCATTCAACAGTTGACCCCTTTTAATGCTGTCGTATGCTTGTCGGAAGTCGATGAAAAGATTGTGGATAGTTCTATTGAATTCCCATCCTTTTTCAAGTAGCTATCTTACAGTAAAGATCTGATCTTTAGTCAATCCATTTTTCCTGAATCCGGCTTGGTATTCCCCTAGGAAATTTTCTACAAAAGGCATTAGTCTACTTAATAGGATATTCGATAAGATTTTGTATGCCGTGTTAAGTAGGGAGATTCTTCTATAGTTGAAGCACTTGGTTGTGTTTCCCTTTTTATGGATAGGGACTATTATGCATTCGTTCCATTTTGCTGGAACAGTGAAGGGGTGTATAGAGGAGCTCTGAAACTGTCACTGCCGGTCTCAAGCCCGAATAAAGGGGGAGGGTTAAGCAGAAGGCCAACAACCTACCCTTATAAAAAAACAGCCTGTTATGAAAACTGCAAACATGCCTCGGAATCAATTATACATTTGATTTTTATTATTGTTCTTTCTGTGTCTTATCTTCTTTATACGTTGTCCATCACCATAGCAATTCTAACTTTGTTGATAGCACTTCTAAATTACTGAAGTGATCCAGATCCAATCCATTGTCTTAGATTATGCAACCCGAGGGTCTTCCTTTCTTCGGACTTCGTTCCCTGTATCACCAATCGCAGCAAACAAAATTTTCGTCTTTTTCAGTTATTTTCTTTGTATTGTGTAGAGGACTTCTATGTTGGTGAACATGGTCGGTATATTCGAAGGATGCGACGATACATACACATTTAGAAAGCTTTTATTTTTTTATTAATGCATCCGTTGTTCATGCTTTAGCTTCATATGGTAATTCATGGAATATGCAACATTTAGCTAGCCCTACTTTCAGGAAGAAAGATAAGTCGTTGTTCACAAATTGCCTCTTTATGTTTTGAAATCATAGATCTTTTGAATTCGTGACCTTATTTTAAATTTGCACGAATTATATTGCTAGTTGATTACTTATAAGTTGTCTTGACAGTTGAAATTTTTTATTTATAAACATCCACTTCTTTTTTGATCTATTTAGGTAGAATCCATATCCCTCATTAACGATTTACACTATAAGATATTTTAGTTCATCGATGTCACTAGCAATAAAGACAGTGTATGAATGTGGTTGACTATTTATCTCCATTTATTTTGATATATTGGTTGACATCGTATAGAGATTCTTTGAATATTTCCTCAGAGTATATATCAAAGACAAAGCAAGTTAAGATACAGCCTTATCATACACTCTTTTGATTTTAATATTTTCGGTGTATCAAATGTCCATTCTAACATTAGTGGATAGTCCCCAATATAGATTAGTTCTAATTCGGATATCTTTGTCATCAATACTACAGTTTTAAAGAATTTGTAGCAGTTATTCTTGTCCGACGCTGTCCAGAAAGCATAAATGCATATCCGTTTCCATATCCTTGCAGCGGTTGAATAAGTACTTGCACCCAGGACATTCCAGAAATTAAATTGGAATTTAGGACGAAAATTTTCACGGCTTAGGTCACGTTGAATATTATAGTTCCTGATTTTTGACTGTATGAAATTGGAATTATTATCCGACGTTTTGCCTACGATTGCACGTGGCATCTTCAGGGATCTTTATTCTACGAGATCAGAACACTGAATGACCAGCGAACCGTGATCGAGCATTATAATCGATATCCACATGTGATGTAGACTGTGACCTGTTTCTCTATTAATATCATTTGGATATTCACAAATTGAGAATAATTATCTCATTTTGCGTTTAAAAAAAACAGACACTGATTCTAGCAATATAGTTTTTTTTACATTAAAAGTGTGACCTGTTCAATGCTGGTGTTCAGCTACTGAAGATTTACAATTTGTTTATTATTATTTATTACTTCTTTCATGTTCCTTAAGCCTAGTAAATATAGACCATCCTGTTTCACCCATATACTTTTTACCACAAGAAAAAGTTATCTTATAATTGCCTTCTGTTTGTAATGGCATTGCATCCTTTGGTGACATGTATTGAAAATTGTCCGAATATTTGATTTTCTGAGTAATTTGGCAATCCTTGTCAGTGGTTTCATGTATGTAAGGCAGGACACTATCTATAGGTGGTACATTAAAGACATTTAATTGAGTAGTTGGGGTTTATGTTTATTAACAGAACATCTTAGATTTTCAGCGCAATATCCGTTGCCTCTCAGAGCATTAGTCAGTTTTTCTGTTTCTGATTTCAGTGATTGTTGGTCACATATTGAAAGAGCGCCATGTACCAGAGAGTTTATTACGGATTGTTTTTGAGAAGGATTATGGTGTGATGTTGCATAGAGATATCCATTTGTATGTGTTCATTTTGTCTACACAGAATGTCCTAATTTGCCATTGTCTTCCCTTTGTACTAGTTCATCGAGAAAGGGAAGGGCACCCCAGTTTCCATAATAAATTTTATGCTGGGGTGTTGTTGGTTTAGACGATCCACGAAGTTATGGAAGTTATCTGCGCCATGTGGCCCAAATTCGAACGTTTCATCTGCATATCTGGACCAAAATTTAGGTTTAAGAGAAGCAGAAGACAAGATATTTTCTTCGAAAGCTTCTATGAAGATGTTCGCTACCATGGGTGACAGCGGAGATCCCAGGACCGCTCCCGAAGTCTGCTCATAGAAAGTACCTTGAAAAGTAAAATAAGTGGAGATCAGACGTGCTTTAATTAGTTCTAGTGGGCTGGAGTCCATGTTGTTATTTCGTAATATGTCCGATACTATGGAAACTGAATCAGTTATAGGAACATTTGTATACAGAAATTCTACATCAAAACTGACCAATATGTCTCCGGACTCTTTTTGAATGGTTTTTAATTTCTGGACAAAGTGTCCAGAGTTTTTAACAAGGGATGCAGTTTACAGGAAAACTGAAAAATTACAGTCTACATCACACGTGGATATCAATTATAATGCTGAATCACGGTTCGCTGATCATTCAGTGTTCTGATCTCGTAGAATAAAGATTCCTGAAGATGCCTCGTGCAATCTAAAGCGAAACGTCGGATAATAATTGCAATTTGACACGGTCTAAGCCCAAGAACCATGATTTTCTACTAAACTGGGATTCGCTAATATATGTTTGGTTTCGTAGGAATTACAATAAAAGTAGGTTGTAACCACTCTGAAGAGATTTCACCTGTATTATGTCAAAAATTTGTTATAAATTTTATAATATATTGCAATATATAATTCCCGTTTCTCGGGCCTGATTATTTTTAAGGTATAAAATCTTGTGTGAATCTGATTTAATTTTTCCATTTCTGTCCACAATAAAAATTGCTTTATTTTTCTATACATGTTGTGGAAATTTAATTTTATCTCATAGGTGTCGATTTCTTTGCATTTTTCTCTTCATCTTGTTATGAATTTCCTGATAGTTTGTTTTATTTTGATTCATAGTAATTTAGTTAGTTAGTTAGCAAAAACGAAATTTAGCAGAAAATGGAATCGCATTGTGCCTTGATTGCAGAAAATATGTTATATTATTTACATGGAGTGAAGAATTCCTACAAATATATATTGCATCACTCGTTGATTCAGCATACTTTCATACTCGAGAATATTAAATTTTGTTATTGTAGTTTGGTCTGTCGCAATTAACAATGCCCCTGGTGGTAAGGGTATGTATGTATCTAGCGATCTATTTTTGACCACCGTAGTAAATGTATGGATGTTTCGTCCCGATACCGGTGGTGGACTCATCAGTGGGATCCACCGGTATCTTTCCCAGACATCCTTGTACTTTCCACAAACTTGGACCTCTATTTAAGTACAGTTTTGCCGGAAAGCGGTGGTGAGATGTTATGTTCCACAACATGCCCCCCCCCCCTAAAGCATTTTCTTTCCGGCTTAAACTGTCGGACAGTCCAAGCCGTTAGAAAGCACAGACCTGAAAAGGAAGTGGAACGGATATCCTCGGTGGTCTTCCAATGGTCGGGCCGGACTTGATGAAAGCCCTCAGCGGTTCCTGATATTCTGTCCTATATCCACATCTATGGTTTTACCACATCATTTGCGGTTTTGGACTCGTCATCAAACCGCTGTCCCTGCTCGGGCGCCATGTCGCAATTAACAATGCCCCTGGTGGTAAGGGCATGTAGCTAGCCATCTATTTTTGACCACCGTAGAAAATGTATGGATGTTTCGTCCCGATACCGATGGTGGACTCATCAGTGGGATCCACCGGTATCTTTCCCAGACATCCTTGTACTTTCCACAAACTTGGACCTCTATTTAAGTCCAGTTTTGCCGGAAAGCGGTGGTGAGATGTTATGTTCCACAACAGGCCTTAGCTTGATAATTAAATTGAAACGGATTTAATAAAAAAGTAGTATTTAATGCTTATCACAGAAAAATTAAGAATAAACGTTTTATTTACTACCTAATAAATAATAATTTGAGCCTTTACAAAACACAGCAATCCAATGTAATTTAGGATCACGACATTAGTAAGATTCTAAAGCCCGATTTCACATATCATACAAATTCTTTTTGACATTTGAGTTCAAAATTTATGGAAGAATTTCTATTAACTTCTTCCTCTTCGGAGTTTATTTTAAGTTTTAAAAATATATTTTCAAAAGTACCGACTCACAGTCTATTTCTCTCTTAGTTGTGAATATCTTATCAATATGACATTTAATATAACTAGATAAAAGCATATCCGTTTCTATATCCTTTGCCAAATTTTATAATTTTTTGAGAACAACTTCAAACATTTTGAACTACTGACATTTGAATATTGGGAATGTATTAAAGGACAATATCATAGCTCTGTGTAAATACAATGTTCGAAAGCTAATCGTATATATTATAAAAAGTGTAATTTGTTATTCAAAAAGAACACCCTTATTTAAAGATTTTGTTTATAATTTATTTTTTGTTATTTTTTTATATACAAGTGGGTTGTTAATCCCTATGGTTCATTACGCAATAACGAAGTTCTATGAAAAGCATTAAACTAACAATAAACCAAAATCCCCTTCTATACCGCTCTATTTCCTAAATAACGCAAAAGTTTATCGTTTAGAGGATATTCTAACTAAACTTTTATTTAAATCCTACGTGACTAATAAAGTTTTATATGGGAGAAAAGTTTTCGTGGTTTTAACAATGCTTGGTTATATTTCGGTTTTGTCGTTTTACCTCAGGAAAGTTACCGAATTAGTTGACTTGTTGATTAATTTCAGTATTGTTGACCAATTAACAAATTAATTCCGTCCTTGTTTTGTGGAAACTTTTTTCGGATTTTCTTTCCTTAAATACAAATACGTTGGTAAAAATGTTTTGAAGCTTTTGGAGTCTGTTTCAATTACCATGGTATTATATTTCTTTAGTCATTAATTACTTAATCAATTTATATGAAAATTAAGTAGATTATGAAGATCTAATAAACATCGTATTTATATATACAAGGTGTCCGGAAAAATGTGGGACGTCACCCGGATATGAAAAAAATATTTGAAAGGAATTCTAAGGTTCATATAAAATTTTTTCGTATAGGCCTCATCTCCAGAGATATGGGCTCCCAACGAGCTGCAATGGAATTAAGTTTTTTACACATAATTACTGAACCACCAGGTATATTTCAATTTTTCGATATAATGCATAGCAGATAAGACCCTTCAAATTACTATCCAAGAAAATGTTGGGAATTTGACAATGGTGTTTATATACTTTTAACTATTGAATAAAAATTAGGTGCTCTTCATTCATATTGCTAATCCTAACAGTTTTCTAAAAAACATCATTTGATTTACACTGTTAGTTCCCTAACTTCTGTCGGGTTGAATTGAATTTGAAAAAAGATGAATTTCCCATGTTATCATAGTTTCAATAAAAAGTTAAACTAACTCGTTAGTTAAAAACTTCGTAAAAAGGTTCAACATAGGTTCCGTGACGGGCACGACGAATTGAGGACCTCTACACCCGCCACATTAACTCAGCATTATTTCAACCAAGGTTTTGAGTTGTTCCCACAGGTAAAAATTTAACGACGTTAGGTTGGGAGATCGAGGAGACCAGACAATGTGTCCTGCTTTACCTATCTAGCCGTTTGATTAGACGTTACTCAGGTGCTTCCGCACAGCAATGCTGATATGAAATGGTGCCCCATCGATCGTATCGATTATGATATCTGTCATGATATAGTATATGTTTCGGCAGGTTTCAAGTGGTAAGTGCTCTATTAAATAGTGAAAGGCGTTCTGGAAGAAATTCAAATAAAGTTCTCCGTGCCGGCAATACGATAGGTCCAATCAAAAAATGGCAAATGATTCCTGGCCAGACATTAATTGGTCGGAACAGATATTGATGATGCGAAATAATAGTTTCATGAGGATTTTCATCAGCCCATACATATGAGTTGTGAAAATTTGTGATAAAATTTTTGGTAAACCCTGGTTCATCCGTGAAGAGAATAGTGCTAATGAAGTTTACATTATTTCGTTGCTGATTCAATAGCCAGTTTGCAAACAGTATTCTACGGGGAAAATCTTCAGGAATCAGTTTACGTACTTTTCCAAATGATATAAATTTAACAGCTGTTCTGAAAAAACTTCATGTACTATTGTTTTTGACTTATTAAACTGCACTGATAATATTCGAGTGCTCGTTGAAGGAGTGTTATATATAGGATGTAAAACATTTTCCTCTAATTGCAGCGTACGTACTGTTCTTCCCTGACGAACATCAATACTTTTTGACCTGCCTCGGTCAACTATTTGAAGTAACAGCACCTGAGGGTCACTACTGCAGAATAAAGTATAATAGTATTTTTTGACCACTAAAATGCCATAGAGAAATAAATAACTAGATAAAGAGTTACCAAGAAATTTCTTATGTCACCAATGGTTTTCAGGCTTTAATGAATTTTTAGCCTAACTTTTGAGAACAGAACATCTCCGGCAATTTGAAGGTATTTTCGTAAGACAAGTTTGTGAGTAATACTTGAAAATCATGGTCCTTGGATTTAAAACTTATCAAATTGGAATTATTATCCGACGTCTCGCCTAGGAGACATCATCAAGGATTTTTACTCCACGAGATTAGAACACTGAATGACTATCGAGGAGCAACAGCCCGGTATTTATATCCGACTGGTACTCAGCGAACCATGATCCAGCGTTACAATCGATTTCCACGTGTGATGTAGACTGTAACCTATTAATATTATTTGGATATTTACAAATTTCAATTGATTTACTAATTTTACGTTTAAAGAAACCAGGCACCTTAGTTTCTTTTACATTAAAAGTGTGACCTGAGCAGTGCTGGTGTTCAGCTACTGCAGATTGTACAATTTGTTTTTTTTATACATCTCTCATGTTCCTTAAGCCTAGTGGCTCTGCTCTTCTGCTCCTCTAAAACCTAAATTTTGGTGCAGATATATAGATGATACGTTCGTAGTTTGGCCGCATGGCGCAGATAACTTACATAATTTCCTGGATCATCTAAATCAACTGGAAACTGAATCAAATGGTGCCCTTCCTTTTCTTGATGTACAAGTACAAAGGAAAGACAATGGCAAACTAGGACATTCTGTGTACAAAAAACCAACACATATAAATCGATATCTCAATGCTAGGTAACACTATGATCATTCTCAAAACAATCCGTTATATACCCTTTTCTTCATAGAGCACTTTCAATATGCGATGAACAATCACTGAAATCAGAAACAGAAAAACTGACTAATGCTCTGAGAGGCAACTGATATTGCGCTGAAGATATAAGACGTTCTATAAATAAATATAGGAACCCAACTCCTTAACAAAATGTCATAAATGTACTCCCTATAGACAGTCTTGTCTTACCTTACATACACGGTACTACCGACAAGATTGCCAGACTACTCCGAAAATCCAACATTCGGACAGCTTTCAACACATGTAAGAAAGTTGAACAATGTTTGAAGTTTCCAAAGGACGCAATTCCATTTCAAACAGAAGGCGTTTACAAGATACCTTATTCTTGTGGTAAAGTCTATGTAAGTGAAATAGGACGGTCTATATCCACTAGGCTTAAGGGACATAATGCATAAAAAAGAAACAAATTGTACAATCTGCAGTAGCTGAACATCAGCAATGCTCAGATCACACTTTTAATGAAAAAGAAACTAAGGTGCTAGCATTAGAGTCATTCAGTGTTCTAATCTCGTGGAGTAAAGATCCCTGACTATGCCTCGTGCAATCGTAGACGAAACGTTGGTTAATAATTCCAATATGACACAAACTAAACCCAAGAACCATGATTTTCAAGTGACCAAAGCCGTGAAACCTTTCGTTTTTTATTGTGAGTAATGGTTTAATATCCGACAAACGGCAAAGGTTTATCAAGATCAAACAAAGTTGAGTTTTGTAAATTGTTCGAGTAAGCAATAGATATTACCCTAAATTGAATATCATACTTTTTCTGTACATTACATTGAAGTTAGAAAACTTTTTATGGGACTGAAACGTTTTAATGTCAAATCTTTTGGAGTCCCTTCCAATTTTCCAAGATTGAATTTATATTTATTGACATTTATTTATTTTTTTAATGGATTACTTTTTACATTTTGAAATTCCTTATTTTCTTCTTTAAGTTATGCATAACAACAATGCGCATTTTGCATAGATATACTTATGGAAATTATATTATACACATAATTTATAGAGAGTCCGAATAGTGAATCAATTCTTTAGATAATGTTTAATAGAATTGCGTAAGTAAATGTATTAACTTAATAGTAAAAAATTCTTGTAGATTTAATATACAGATCTTTTTCTCATTCATAAAACCAAATACGCCATTTATTGCAATTACACGATTTTCTTTTAAAACAGTTTGAGAAAAAAGAATTATCTGATTCTGAAAGAAATTGAATCAACACGTTTTTACTAAAACTACCTTCAGATAATAATTTACATTTATACACTTACATTTCTTAATAACTATAGGTTGCTCACAAGCTTTACCACCAGATGTTACAACATCAACCACATCAACTAGTAACCAAGAACAGCCGTGCAGCACTACAAGTCCAACAATTCCAGACCCTCCCCCTCCTCCAAAGGGACATCCTCCAGGAATGGCATATAACCAACCAGGAATACTCAGGTCTCATGGAGTACCCAATACTCCAGGAACTATGAAAAAACGCGTCCAAATACAAGAAATTTCAGTATGAGTGTCATATTTCCATGTTTTGTATTTTATAAATAAATATAGCTATGTAAAGTATTTTAGAAAAAGTATCATAATATTTTTTGTACATTTATATTTATCCCAAATATTTTAGAAATAGGATTTTAAAAATTCTTCTATGATTTAACTAATTACGTTACGAAATTCACATCTCTAAGATTTGATAAGACGAACGATAATATGTCATTACAAAACCCATCATACAAAACACATAACGAGATTCTAAGAAAAAAATTGTTCTTGAAATGCTTAATAGCCATAAAATTTGTTGTTTCACCGTTTAATCTAAAAAAAATGTTTTAGAATTGCCAAGATATCAATATCTTGGGCACAGTAGAACAATTAATGTAAACATAATTACGACTAGGTTATGTTGAATAATTTTAGCCGTTTTCCATCTTGCGGACTAACAATAATATAGATAACTTGCCAAAATTTACCATTATATAATGACTTTAACCTTAGATACTGTAATAAAAACATAAGACCTAAAGGTTTCTCAGCCAAGAAAACTGTTTTCTTAGGATTCAAAGGGATTGCTAGTTCCTCCATAGTAAATATTTTAAAAGATATTTGGGTCATAAATATAACTGATAGGTGGAAATGTAGGCGAAAATACATTGAACAAAGGATGTTCCTTGTAAACAGTATGACAACAAAAATATCTTTTGATTTAATTTTAAACTTGATATATCTCTTCTAGAATAATTGCTAAAATATTAGCAAAAAACTGATAAGACCTGTCAGCAAATTCCAAAATTTATGTAAACTGAATTATGTTTAAAATCTACATTTCTATTTAAAAGCGACATGATAATTCTTTAAATAGTACGTATTTCTGGATGACTTACTTGTAACTGATTGGAGGAATGACGACGTTAAATGTCAAAAGTTATAAATATTCAGCAAAAAAATCTTTTACATGAAATTTAAATAAGACAGGCCTACAACATTTCAAACGCAAAACCGAGACTATACTTTTTCAAAGGTTTTTAACACGCTAAATCCGAACGTGACTTCTGATTTCACCGATCAGCTCTTGTTTTCAAGATAACCTAACCTAAAATTGTGAAAATCGATTTTTCCATCCACCATATTAATAGTAGGGGAGCCCAAGAGGCTAAATGAGTAGTTACTCGAGCGTTGTCGGGACCTATTGGATTGTGAAGATTAGATGCTAAATAGAAAAAAAGTTTATATGATGTATGCCCCAATACTGGTGGGGGAAGCGAGTATAAATTTTCAAAAATATAAAAAAAAATCAGTCACAAAGACATCAGACATTAAAAATGTATACGCGCAACCTGTTTCTGGTAACGGAGGGATGTTAATCTGATGGCTTGCTAGATGGGGGTGGCCACACGAAGGGGTGGAAAAAAATTTAAAAAAAGTTATTCAAACGCATCAGATATTCAGGGAGAATGCTAAGTGAGCCCTTAAAGATGTCATATTAGAAAGACTGACGATTTTGACGCAACTAGAACTCATTGCCGATTTTTGAAAGTGAAAAAAAAAACTGACCTTGAAATACTCGAGCGCGTCAGATTTATATACAGTCGGTTCAGCACGATGTCCTTATCGTGTAGACCTATAATCTGACAATTATGTGGAGGATTTTTTAAATATGACAGTTTAATTTTTTTTTTTATTACTGAACGGAATAATTTTAATGAACGGCAAATAATATATAATGTCATAGAAAAATATATACATGTGCAATTTTATCACGTATTTATGAGAAGAATGTTTAATGAAAAAAAAATTTCAAAAAGACGTTTAATCTTCATCATCATCAGTGGAATCGTCTTCAGATTGGGAGTTCGAATAACTTTGGTCATTTTCATCTACATCTTGCGTATCTGTAATCAGAAATGATTATGATATTTAACAATAGGCGATTCGGAATTTTCTCCTAAAACTTCCGGTGTATTCTCGCTTTCTGTTATATTATCTTGTTGTTTTAGGAAATCTGGCGGTATTTTTATCGCTGTAAATAATTTATAACACTGCGCGTGATAGCCGTTATTTAATGATGTTTACTCTGAAATTTCAATTTCAGTGTAGGTGCTGCGTGATTTTCTTCGAACCGGCTTGGTTCGGCGATACTCCAAAATCACCATGCATTTTTTTACTGTTTCTGGTGCAAATTTTATTAATTTTTCGTGTATTTCTTGATCACAAACTACACAGTTCACTCTTTTATAACTATTATCACTCATTGTAGTAATACATATAAAACTTACTGTATTTAATTCACTAAATAAACAAACGTTATACATCTAAGAGCATAAATGTATTGTTGTGATCAGCTGGAATAACATCATGGCCGCAGAAAGTAGTATGGGGACGGTGCGAGAGAGTGAGAAATAGAGAAAGAGTGAGAAGGGGTGAGAGGCGCGGAGTGGGAAATAAATTCTTCTCAGCACCTGCACGTAGTACACTTGATTGATGAAATTAGCTTTTCCGGCTTGCGAAAATCGTCAGATTATATTATTTCCGTGATCCTTACATGATTTCCATTAAAACTTAAAAAAAAATCAACCGCGCTCGAATATGTCCAGGTGACGTTTTTTTTTGGCAACTTTGTCACTCGCTCGTTTCCTTATGTCACGCTAAAACCGGCAGAATATTGAAATGTACACTTTTCTGCCTGTAATTAACTTACCAGGTCTTAATCTGAAGAGCTCGAGTTACTTTAAAGATCGATTTTTTTACTACTCTGATCGGCTGCCCTAGACACACCCCCCTATATTTAAGGTTCATAACAGGTTGGTAGTTCATAACAGGGTACAAACTTTCTTCATTTATAGTATTCTGCCGAGCTTGCATAAATCCCAAAATCCCCGTTTGGGCTCCCCTACTATAAATTCTTGGATCTTGAAACTCTCAAATCTGATCTTAGATTTATGAGTAGTTATACCAAAAACCCCCGATTTTCTTGGGCCATGCAGAAAAACTTTTCCTACTTCATATTTTTCGAAAATTGAATATTTTTTCAAAATTTCACGTCTTTTTTGCTTTACTCATGTGGTGCAAATAGTTGGTAAAACGATAAATTTCCGCAAAGGGTATCGCAGAGAGGAAGAAAAGGTTGTTGGATGATTCAAAACGGCTTTTAAGGGTAATAAGTGGTATTTTCAAATGCCCTGTCATGCCGTATCGAAAAGTTTCAGACTATACTGAAACATAACCTCTAATATAACAAAAACAAGCTTTTTTGCACTTATAGGTTACGATATCTCGAAAACCAGCACGCGAACTCCGTAACACGATAGAAATAGAAACAGAAATGAAATAGAGAAGAAAGAAAATTTCTTTCTATCAACGTAACCTACTCTCTATGACATTTTCCTTAAAACTTCGGGCTTGCTCGCATAGAAATATTTACAAACTACCATCTCTAAAAACATTTATTTTTTTTAGGGACTTTATAATTAAAAAAAAAATACCGAACATATTTACTTTGTAATTTTTTAGGTTAATTGACTAAAAAATTTTTATTGTGAAATCTCGAATGTTATATTCTAAAGTATTTAACTCCTGACCCTTTTTTTATTAAATTACCTATTAGAAAATATGGATCTGATATTTATGTCTTTTGTACAAAACGCAGAAGATGAAGAAGACAGGGAATTTACAAGACTGGAGAAGAAACATTTGCGAGATTACAGTAATGTTTTTGCTTTATCTGAAGATGAATTTAGAAAATGTTTTAGTCTTAGTAGAGATTTAATACAAAACCTCATAGAAGAACTTATACCACATATGGACAGTGGATCCAGAAAAAATGAAGTCCCTGTTGTTACAAGAATTATGGGGGCATTGAGATTTTATGCACAAGGGTCCTATCAGAGGAGCATTGACAATGAACGTTACATATCTATGGCTCAACAGGCATTTAGCCATAGATAAAAATACTATAGGTAGACATTTAGCAACGCCGTGTCAGTCAGAAGTTTGTGCGGCCCAGTAAAACAGAATTAAATACTTTTTAAATTGTGTATATTATATGTATATATTTATTTATTTTTTCTTAAATAAGCTCTAGTAATTTATTATTGTGCTAATTCTTAACGTTAATAAATAAACAGAAATAAAAATAATTATTGCTATTTTGATTTTTTTTCCTATATAACGTGTCAATCTATAGCTAAATAAAATATAAAAACCCATTTATGAATATATATATATATATATATATATATATATATATAAATATATATATATATATATATATATATATATATATATATATATATATATATATATATATATTCATTCTTAAAAACAAATATATCTCACATTCGACATAACCACAAATTCAAACATAGGTAATCCAGAAAAAAAATGAGAAAAACTTATGCAGCATTCAAATTGCTTTGAGAGAGATAGAAAAACGGCAACAAGCCAAAGACTGTTTCTATTTCTATCGCACGATTGCTTGTTCGGATAGACCCGCCCGTTGCCGAAAGTGCTTACAGAGTAAGTTTTGAATGATTTTCCATAATAGAAAGAAATAGCAAAGAAATTTCTTTTCTATCCTCTTACGGAGTCCGCGTGCAGAGCTGATGGGTCAAATTGAAAGTAAAATTCGGATTCAACTCGTCAAGAGCCTTCAGAAAAGTATAGTACCGTTTCTGGGTGTAATGTTAAGCGAAATATTGTCGGTCTGTATAATTTTCATTTTAATTAAATTTATCAATAAAAGTAAGACAAAAAATTCGTATCTTTTTTATTAGTTATCATATAATTTTATTTCAATAGCACATACTGTTTACTAAAGAGGTGTATTTCTACCTACATGATTAATATAAAGAAAATCATATCTGACTGATTGATTTTAAACATAGTGAAAATTTATATAAGTTGTTCCCAAAGTTAAAATTGCAGACCTAAAAAATCGAAAAATCCACAACTTTACTAAATGAAAAAATAATGTGTTAAGTATTGGAATCTATGTGTACCATGATTTAACAAATAAAATATGTATAAATCTTATATAAATAAAATAAAAAAATGTTTTTTTGCCCATACCATAATGCCAAATTAGTAACTATTCCAGTCTATATGTGGTTAACGGCGAAAATATTGTTCTGGTCTCCATTTCGTTCATTAAATCAGTAATCGAGTTTCAACTTTCACTGTATTTAAAAACAAAATGTTGTGGTATGTGTCAAATTAAAGTTGAAAAAAAAATCATAAAGACTTCCGCTATTTTATCATAACCTTTATTTTTGTAAAAGTAATTTGATAAAAAATAGAATAATAAAAAAATATACAGAAGGTTTTGTTTCAAGTATTAAGCTTCTTCAGTTATGTTTGAAGGTTGTAGACAATGTTGAAGATTGACTAATATGTGGTCGGACTTGCATTGTCTTTATTTTTATTTATTTTTATTTTTACGACTTTTCGATTAGGTTGTATCCTTTATCATTATCAAGTATAAACTGAATGTTTTGTCTTAACACTACGAGCTTATATATGGACTGTGTCCATTGAAGCGCAAAGTTTCGCTTCATTGTACACACCTCAAAGATTCTATGTTACAAAGTAGTGGTTGCCAAAGATTAGGTATCTCAACACTCGGTTTACTGAAGATTCCATTATTGTTTTTAATGTATGCTGCTTCTATAAATTTTCTTTTTTTCATATTGGGTTCCATATCTATTGCCGCAGCCTCAGACTATTTTATATGGTGTTGTTTATCCCAGGAGTGTTTTGCACTACCTGATCTCGACGTTTCCCCTTTTTGTGTATGAGTTTTATGTTCCTTAATTCTAACTTCTAGTGTTTGTTTGGTTTCTCCAATATACATCTCACCACACTCACATGGAACTTTGTAAACACATTCTTTCTTATCAGTAGTATTAGGTTTTGTTTTTGTTAAATGAGCTCTAAGTATATTTCTTGATTTAAAGGCTGTTTTTATATTATAACTGCTGGCAATTCGTTTTATTTTCTCCGACGTTCTCTTAATGTACGGAATTGTGAAGAAGGGATGTGTTTCTTTTTGTCCAGTGTTCGTTGTTCTAAAATTATTTATAACATCGTCAATTAGATTTAAAGGATTACCATTCTGTTGTAAATCGGATTTAATATTTGCTACCTCTTTTTCCAATGATTCGGCATTATTGCATACAGATACAGCGCGATTATAGAGGTTGCGTATAATTCCTCGTTTTGTTACAACAGAATGATTAGAACTATGATTAAAATATTGTCCAGTATGTGTGGGATTTCTGTATACTGAAGTTTAAATAGTTTCGTTTGAACGGTACACCATGACATCTAGGAAGGGCAATTGATCATTTATCTCTTTTTCCATGGTAAACTTAATTGTAGGTCGAATAGTATTTAGATGGTTCAGGAAATCATTAAGTTCTTGATCATTGCCCTTCCATACGATGAAAGTATCATCGACATATCTCAACTAGACTTTCGATTTTACTGTTGCCGTTTCTATGGCATGAGTTTCGAACCATTTCATATATATATATATATATATATATATATATATATATATATATATATATATATATATATATATAGTTATATAGAAGTTTGCATTTACTGTTCCGTGAAAGCCGCATAAACATATAGAGAGTGACGAACCCATCGGAAGCCCGTCGTCCTGGCCGTAGAACTTGTCCTTTACTTGAAAGTAAGCACAGAATGGTTATCCTTTAAAACTAATTGACGATATTATAAATAATTTTAGAACAACGAACACTGGACAACAAGAAACACATCCCTTCTTCACAATTCCGTACATTAAGGGAACGTCGGAGAAAATAAGATGAATTGCTAGCAGTTATAATATAAAAACAGCCTTTAAATCAGGAAATACACTTAGAGCTCATTTAACAAAAACGAAACCTAAAACTACCGATAAGAAAGAATATGTTTAAAAAGTTCCATATGAGTGTGGTGAAATGTATATTTGAGAAACCAAACGACCACTAGAAGTTAGAATTAAGGAACATATAACTCATACACAAAAAGGGGAATCGTCGAGATCAGGGATTGCAGAACACTCCTGAAATAAATAACACCATATAAAATAGTCTGAGGCTGCGACAATATATATGGAACCCAATATGAAAAAAGAAAATTTATAGAAGCAGCATACATTAAAAACAATAATGGAATCTTCAGTAAACCGAGTGTTGAGATATCTAATCTTTGGCAACCACTACTTTGTAACATCAAATATTTGAGGTGTGTACAATGAAGCGAAACTTTGCGCTTCAATGGACGCAGTCCCTATATAAGCTCGTAGCCTTAAGACAAAACATTCAGTTTATACTTGATAACGATTAGAGATACAACCTAATCGAAACATCGTAAAAATAAAAACAATGCAAGTCCGACCACATATTAGTCAATTCATCAGTTATGTTGGTTAAACCAGAACTTACAATAGTTTAAACAAATTATCAAATTTGCGCTCATCTAATTACTATAAGCCGCTAAATTTCAAATCGGTACATTAATAAATAAAAAGCTGTTCGTGAATTCTACTGACTTAAACCCTCAAGCATTTCGGAAAATAGAATCATTGCAATTTTCCCAAAGGAAGTTGATGGAATTACGTGTTTTAATAAATAATTGAAATATCAAAAGATGAGCCTTGAGAACATCTTATATTTTTATGAAATAAATTAAAATGCACTGTGATTGTCATAACATTTATGTTATTGTTTTGAAATAATATCTAACATGTTAAGTTAAGTGATAATTTGAACACATAGTTAAAGGAATTGTTTACATAGTAGTTTATTATTATAAAAAGAAATTTGTTTTATCTAAATTAAAAATCGGGTAGTATGTAATTTATAACTAATGGATGTATTTGTTTAAATATGTTAAGTAAAGTAATCAAGGAATTATTAAATGAATAATTTAGTGCTACATTATTGTAAATTTTCCTAAAAATAAACAGTCCCTAATGTAAGGAAATTGAATTTGTTATATTTTTAGATTTTACATAAAAATAAATAAGCATTGATTAAGTTTATTACAGCAATTACAAACTTGCATATGTGAATAAAAAAATCTATTTAACAACATAATAGGCACTGAACGTTATCTAATGTACTGGGTGTTTCGAAAATTTGGAAAGGGCTAAATATTACTTACCGTAAGCATAAACTATGAGAAATGTCATTGATAGGGATAAGGGAAAATTCGGTATTTAATACTAGTGTGAACAGCGTTGTTAGTTTTTAAGGTTTTTAATTATTTTTATTGTGAATTTTAACATTGTGTTTATTATTTTTAAATTGTGGGGATCATTTGAGGTACGAAAATCTCCTAACAAAAAAAGCAGGGAAATTATTCGTCATACCTTTTTTGGTCGTTACAGTAATAAAGTCTATAGTTTGACAAAAATATACATTTTCCTATAGATGAAATATTTTCTGAGTATAATATTTCCGGTTAAGAGGAAAATTTAAGTTTAATACAACATAATCCCATTTGAAACAAAATGCTATAAATTTCATTTTTAGCTTTTGAAATAATTACCCATTTCCAGTTAGTTTAAAACATATTACCCATAAAGGTAATATTTATAAGATTTTTACATACAAGGTTTAAACCTTAATTGGAATAAATTAAATTTTAAAAATAGGAGGACAACGATTTTCTACAGGAATCCAAAAACACATTTATTTAAGTTTGTTTGTCGAGAATTTTTGTGAATATTGCACCCCCTAAGGGGTAAAAATTAAGCCCTTCTGGTATTCAAATGGGGCATTATATTCTTTAACACATTATTTGAAAGGCCATTATACAGGAAATTCGACCCGTATTTAAATTTTAAAATATTTAATGTAGTATCTACAAAATTCAAAAAAGAGATTTATTTTTAGTTAAATCAAACACATGTTCATGATGATCTCTTTGATTATAAAGGAGAAGTTATTGAGGTCTAATATTTCAAGAAACCTAAATAATGTATCAGAGTGAAAATCTGTAATAATGTGTTTTTAAATTCTGTAAAATAGGCTGTCTTCTTGTTTTCGAGTTTATTTGAGTGAAAATTTCCACCCTGTCTAAGAAAGATACATAAAGTAATTTTATAAAATTTCTTTAAAAATTTTATAAAGTATTACTAATAAATAAAACAAGGTTCGATACCTATTGCGTTGTTAAAGCAAAAAAGTCGATTTACCGACACACTTCATTCTAGATGTAAATTATTAAAAGGATTTGCTAATATAATTTTCACTATATTTTTAGTAAAATTGTATAGCATAGGTAATTTAAACATTGGCAGAGATGTATCGTATAATTTTCTTAACATAAGTTTTTGGGAGACTAAGGAGCTGATATTTGTAAACACATGTTTTGCCCTTTTAAAGACGACATTGAGAGGTACGCTGGAATTATAATGTATTCTTGACTCGCTTGTGTACATGGCCATAATAAACTAGTTGTGTAGATGGTTTTTTTTTTAACACACTATATATTTTCTAAAAAAAAAACTTAACCCAGCGATTCTCAACCAGTGGAGCGCACTCCCTGCAGTTTCAACGCAGAGTCATTTTCGAACTGAATTACAAAGGTAGACTAAGTATTTAAGGAAATTTAACAATAAATAAAAACTTCCTGAGAAATGACATTATTACAAAGGGGAGGTACTAAATTTTGGGTACTAATTATTATTTGACAACAACAAATAACGGGGAAAACCCAAGTTCTGACTGGTCATTAAGCAAATTTATATTTATATTTTTACTATGTTTATATATTTCTAAAGATTCCGGAATATTTAACTTTTGGCCCTTTGTTGAATAATGTAATATGTCAGTGTTGCTTAAATTAGGAAAACTGTTGTTATATTCTAAACAATGGTTGGCAAAGCTTGAGTCTGTTTTTGTAGTCTATATGATCGGTAGTGTTCTGAAAACCGGATTTTAAAACTTATACCACTTTGTCCCATGTACAAGCTATCACAATCTGAACATTTTAACTTATAAACTCCTGATTTGTCAAATTTATTAATTTTATCTTCAGCATTGTAATGGATGGTGGACAGATGGTGTTGAGATTTAAAAGCTACTTTTATGTTACGTTTGGAAAGAGTATTAGTTATGTTTTCTGATAGGGTACCACAGTATGACAAAGATATATAAGATGGACTATCTTTATCATTTTTTATTTTGGGATATATTGAATTAAAGGCTAGTTGTTTTGTTTTTTAGTCATTAATTTTGTTATAATTTGTTGGAAGAAATTCTTTGATATTGCAATCCTTTCAATGATATTTAGTTCCTCTTGAAAATCTTCTTCAGAAAGAGGTAAAGAAAATGCACTATGTATCATTGAATTGTATTCAGCTATTTTGTGTTGTAAACGTTGGTTTTCTAAAAATTTTAAAATTACACTTATTATTGAGGTGAGATATGGTGAGATCTAGAAAATTTATTGTATGGTTATTTTCAGTTTCCAGAGTAAATTGAATTTTTGAATGGCTATTATTAATGTAATGTAAGAATTTTTGAAGTTGTCTAGTTGTGTCTTTAAAACACGCTAGAACATCGTCCACATATCTGTACCAAAAGTGAAGATGGTTTTTGATTAAAGGGGAATTAAGAATGTTGTTTTCTATGTTTGACATGAAAATGTCTGCTAGGAGATGGCTAAGAGGAGAACCCATTGGTAGGCTTGAATTTTGTAAATATTTACTTTTTTACTGTTTATTATTTCCAAAATTCAAGCCTACTAATGGGTCCTCCTCTTAGCCTTCTCTTAGCAGACATTTTCATATCAAACATAGAAAACAATATTCTTAATTCCCCTTTAAGCAAAAACCATGTTCAATTTTGGTACAGATATGTGGACGATGTTCTAGCATGTTTTAAAGGCACTACTAGAGAGCTTCAAAAATTCTTACAATACATTAATAATTGCCATCCAAAAATTCAATTTACTCTTATAACTGAAAATAACCATAAAATAAATTTTCTAGATCTCATTATATCTCACCTCAATAATCAGTATAATTTTAAAATTTTTAGAAAGCCAACCTTTACAGGTAATACTATATCTAATGACTTTTTACACTCCTTACAACCCAAAATGGCTACATACAATTCAATGATACATAGAGCATTTTCTTTGCCCCTCTCTGAAGAAGATCTTCAAGAGGAACTAAATATCATTGAAAGGTTTACAATATCAAACAATTTCTCCCAACAAACTATAAACAAATTAATAACTAAAAAACAAAAATTTTTAATTCAATATATCCCAAAAAAATGATAAAGATAGTTCATCTTATATATTTTTGTCATACTGTGGTACCCTATCAAAAAACATAGCTAATACTGTGTCCAAACATAACATAAACATAGCTTTTAAATCTCGACACAATCTGTTCACTATCCTTTACAATGCTAAAGATAAAATTAATAAATATGATCAGGAGTTTATAAGTTAAAATGTTCAGAGTGTGCTAGCTTGTATATTGGATAAAGTGGTAGAAGCTTTAAAACTCGGTTTTCAGAACACTACCGGTCATATAGACTACAAAAAACAGACTCGAGCTTTGCCAACCATTGCTTAGAACATAACCACAGTTTTCCTAATTTAAGCAACCCTGTCATATTACATTATTCAATAAATGGGCCAAAAGTTAAATATTCTTGAATCTTTAGGAATATATAAACATAGTAAAAATATAAATGTAAACTTGCTTAATGACCAGACAGAACTTGGGTTTTCCCCGTTATTTGTTGTTGCCGAATAATAATTAATTCCCAAAATTTAGTATCTCCCCTTGGTAATAATGTTATTTCTCAGGTAGTCTTTATTTATTGTTAAATTTTCTCATGTTTCTTTATTAAATACTTGGTTTACCTTTATAATTCAGTTTGAAAACTGATTTGGTAGAGCAAGGCTTTATATAAGGAGGTGTTAACTAGAAACTGATACTACCTTAAGCTGGGAACTTTTATCGCGCTACTGCATAAAATGTGGTTTCACACAGATAAGACGTCGAAAATGACAAAACTATACAAAAAGCCCGTCCTTCAAGACAGAAAATTAGTCATTAAGGATAATCCAAAATTCAAACATAAAATAGTCCTTTAATTTCGCCGCTTATCGTGAAGTCTTTGAATAGTTAGCGTTTTTCAAATGAGAAACATTTCGGAGTATTTTCAAATGCAACCCTGTCTCACTCACATTATGTTATTAAGTTTTCGTCAGTTATGGAATACCTTATAAAATTATTAGCATAGTTACATGACTTTTGATAGTTAAAAATAAAATTTTAATGTGTTGCTCAATAGCAGTATAGTTAAATTCTTTCACATTGCTCAACATTTCTGACTCTTCTTGCTTTACATTGTTGTAAATTGAAACAACTTAGTTCTTCATATATATGTATTCGTGACTATCAGCATGCACCATGAGAAAAAGCTGAATGTTCTGCATTCATACCTTTGCAAATAGTAGAAAATAATCTTAATTTTATAATTCACTACAGCTTTAACTGTGGTCAACACAATATTTACATTAGGACTTCACTTCTTTGGTAACGAGAACTTACCTTTGAATCCTGCAATATATCCAGATACACTCTGGATATTTTTTTGCTTCACAAATGTTTACAGATCTTGCAGACATTGCTTAAGCATTATTTGTAAGTATTTCAAGACAGATTTATCATTGTACGTTTTCCTCGTTTAAAATAAAATTCCATTATATTGAATAACGCAGGTACTGTCACTCCATTTTTTGCAGGTTTGCAAAATAAAAGTTTATTAGCTGAGCTTTTATTGCAAAGTCGAATATGTGGAATTAAATGATATTTCTCAAATAATATAGAGGTTTTGTTCTCTTCCTCACAAAATCTGCATTATTTCCAAGTTTCGTAAGATACCCCTTCAACTGACATTGTCCTATTAGGATCCTTCTTGGAATTCCGAGTTTTTTTTTTATCTAGGCCAGTATGTTCCATGAATGTCTTTTGGTCATAGTTCCCAGAAAAATTTTCGCTTCTCTTATCCTTATAGATTTGTCCAGGAATTGGATCAACTATTCTCTTCCTCCCCTTTTAGTGTTTCCAAGATTGCGCTTTTACTAGTTCTTAAAAAAGGTCCAAACCCCAAAAATTATATTATAGTCCCTTTTTTGCTAGTTTAACTTTATAAGAAACTGGTACGCCCAAAAGCACAGCACAAGAGCTTCATTATGAATACAAAAGAATTTGTTTTTGCTGAAAGAGCCTGACTATTTCACAATGAAGCGAACAACTTCAATAGACTTTCGGTAATTTCAAAATTTTTAGTTGTATCTACTCAGTATTTTACAAATATCAATGAAGAACAATGAAAAAATGGGATATCCATAAACTCGAAGCGCGCCAGTGTCGGGTATTAAGGTTTAACTTTAATAATAACTGTTTTTACACCTTAATGATAAAAACCTTTTAAATAGTTTCTCCTTACTACTTTTGGTTAATGATGAGTTGAGACGTGTACTTCTTTTACGTTACATATTGAATTATTTCGAGCTATGAGTTTTTCGTCTTTAACCATTTGGTCAATGACATATTTCTTAAATTGTCTTTTCTTCTCAATTGCAATTTTAGAAGCACCTTCTTTAACTAATCGTTGGCAAAAGGAAAAGAAACAAGTGAATAGAATAAATTTAGTTAGAACTCGAGGTGAACATTAAAAGGGGACCCAATTAAAAAAGTTTTAAAACTCTAATTTCAAATTCTAAAAAGCCAAGAAACTCTGGCCTAAGTTAATGTATTCAACCAACCAATATGAAATCCATGAATTGATCCTCCAGTCGTTTTAAATTTAAACTCAAAAACACAAAATCAGTACTATTTAAAAAAAACGCCGATAATCAAACAGCATTAGATATTGTTACTTTACAATGTTTCTTTAAAATTGCAGAGCTGTGTTTGAATAATACCAGCAAAATTTAAAATAAAATATATTATTCTTGATAACCTAGACAATCAAAATAAAAATACTAATTTTTAACTCATTCAACATAAATAAGCTTCATTATGTTATCAGGAATAATATTATTAAATACTATAATTTTTATCAAATATTTAATGTACTTTATAAGTAATTAATGTTTCTTACATATAAAAATTTTGCATACGAAGATCACCTTTCGTTGGCCATTCCTTATAGTGGAGAAGTTTAGTGCCCAAATTGAATAAAATGCTGTTTAAAATATTTTTTTAATGATAACTATATTCTTCCTAACGTTTCTAGAAAAAATTTTAACTTTCCATTATATATTTGAATCAATGCTTGTAATAATAAGCTCAGTTGCAACTGCAATTTATTTTGGCTTTCCTGGGAGAGCGTAAAAAATCAAGAAAACGTTGTATGAAGGAGATGTATTGTTACTCAATAGTAAGTGAAAATTTTTATTTATGTAAAATGTTGCTGCGATTGTTTTTATTTAGTTTTTAAATAATATTTTTTATTATGCTCGTATATACCAAATGCAGCTGCTAGCTTTGATAAAAACAATACATATATGCATAATGAATTTAAATAAATTATATTTGTAAAAAACATTATATTATTTATATAAAAGTGCACTTCCTTAAAATGTTTTGTGTTGAAAGAAACAACTTGTTTTAAGATTATTGACGACGTCAAGTGTACATATTATAAATATATTTCTATTTTAACAAGCAACGATAAAGTGAATCCGCCGAAATTTGAAATTTGCTCATATTTGTAGGAATCATGAAATTATTTCTCTTTCATTTAATAAATAGTGTATGCCATTATTGATTCTTCCATTTAATAAAGCTATAAAAGGAACCATAAAAACTGTTAAAATTATTGAAATTATGAAGAGGATTTGGTAAAGCTTATATTTTGCTAATCTATGTCGCTGAGTATTTTAATGTGAAAATTTGTTATTGTTTTTCCCATTTTAATTTAGGCTTTTAGGAGAATGTAATATCCAACATAGCTAACGGGTCCGTTGATTACTATATGAGATCAAGAGTTATATTATTAATAACTTAAACTTGTTAATCAAAAATTTCTTTTGGTACGTAAATTTGTTATTTTCAATAAGAAAACAATCAATCGGTTTGAAAAGTACATGTTTCACTATAAATCTGCCAACGACAAAAACACACTAACTTTGGACGGTAATATATTAGCAAATTTTGGAGTGTCTTTCAAAGGTTACAATCGCAATTTTTTTTTCTGAAGAATCTCCAATGCCCAGAAAAATCTAAACGATTTTTTGCATTGTTTTGAATTTGTTTTCGTCTCAGATTTTACGAAAAAATATATATATATATATATTTCAATTTTATATAAGATATATTAGATCGAAAATTTTACAGAAGATACCTTTGGAACTTTTCCGTTTGTGTTTAGTTTTTGAGATATACCGAAAAAAAAAACAAATAATTATTTTTTCACCCTCTTCTTAGAAAAGCACAGAGAATTATTGTTGGAGATGTACCGCATTTATTTAATATTCATCGAGGAAAAGATATATATAAAAGATGTAAAATTTAAAGTTCTGGTTCGAATGTAAAAATTTTACAGACGTGCAGAAAATTAAAAAAATACGCTTATGTAAAAATCATGCAAAACTTTAAATAATTAATCATTAAAATATTTAATGTCCCAATATAACTCTATATCTCATATGTTTATCGAGTTCCATTTTTGACATATGGAACTTATCGCTTCGTGCATAGAGAATGTAAACATTAGCATTTAGGAGATATATTTTAGAGAACTTACAGGTCTCTACGGTAAGTGGAAGTCCATATGTAAAAACCGACTCTAAATATAGATATATTAAATTCTAAATTAAATAGATATCTTTAATTTGTTGAGCAAATTTCATGCCAGTGTGTGGGTATTTTTAAGCTCAGAAAATTTAAGCAGAAACATAATTAGAAAAGTAGTAGGTATGTATGTATTTCGTACATTATTTAGTCTGTGCCCATAGGATTTTATATAATAAAGAAGACCCTATTATTTTTTTTAAATTGCTAATAAAATTAAAAAATACCATTACCATTCTTAACTTATTGGTATATCACTTATAAATCATTGCAAAATAAAAATTTTACCGCTACTGTTGCGTTCGAAACCGATCTATAAAAATATTCAAGGGCATAATTCACAGAAATAGTACAACCTTATGGTTTATAGAAAGTAAAGCACAATTTAGTTGTAAAATGTTACGGTTTTTATTAAATACCTTTTTTTATCATTTATATATATTTTATTTCTACTCGCGGATAAGAAAGCAGCTTAATAATAGGTTTTACAAGTAAACCTTCGGATAAATTTTGAGAATATCTTCTCTAATACGATTCTTAACTATATTTTCGTAACATTTTATACCGTACTTTGTACAATAGAATAATCTAAAAATATGCGTTCAGTCAATCAATCAAAATTTAACTTTATAGACACATTCAAAGTTGATTAAATTTCATGATAATTTCCACTATAATTTTAATAAAAATGTCAACTAGGACATGCTTCGGTACTAAAAACAATCGAGTTTTCAACTACCTTCTTCAAAAAAATATGAATTCGTCTGCATTATGGCTCCCACAACGCTTATTTCGCTGCTGAACTACGTGCCGAGAGTTGTTACGAACACCTGGTTGGCTGTCATGATAAAAACACCGTTAATGCAGGCTCCTTTGCTTGGATCCATACATTAATTATTCAATAGATTATATTCTATGTTTTTTGTGTTTGTTTCTCTGGTGGATTTAAGCACTAACCAATAAAAAATGCTCGTCATTTTATGCAGGCAGGCGTTTACCACATCAATCAATTTTTGATTAATTATGAAGGCTCCCGACAAAAAATAGTGCCATTTTTATAGTTATGTATGATTGTTACTAAACTGTTTTTAATGAATTAATAGGGATTTTCAAAAATTTATTAAGTGTATATATATATATATATATATATATATATATATATATATATATATATATATATATATATATGTATATATATATATATATATATATATATATATATATCAATGGTTTGGTTATTCCGGGTTTCAATCAATTGATTCAGTTCTTAGCGAGTAACGAGACGAACCGCACTTGAAAATGCCAAATGAGATATATAGCTGCTTTTATATACCAGACATTTGTGGTCGAATTATACTAAATACGTGTTATTCATATTAAATGACTTGAAATTTTAAAACACTAACAGCTTGTACTTAGAGCAATTTTGCAATGACAAATTTCTGTAATTTTTTCTCAAAAAGAGAGAAACAACAAAATAAAATATTTTCAACGAAATTGTTTATGACAATAAAACTTCAGCATCGCAATAGAGTCTTCTTTTCAAAATATCTCACTTAGTTCTGCAAATTATTGCATTTTTTAATCTACTGCCAAGTATATTGATAAAATCAACAATGATTGTAAAAAGTAATAATAGTGTGTAAATACTTACGGCCTTACTCAGTACAATTTAATGCATTTATAAGAGTTAGTTAATCAAACTCAGTCATGTTGAGGGTAATAGTAAATGTATTTTAAAATAAGGTTTTTGTTTTTTTTTTTTTAATGATGATATGATAATTTTTTTTATCTTAGCTTTGTCCATTTTATTATGCTGTTGAATCTTATATAAATAATTAATCAAATATTTTCAATCTAATATCAGAAAATCAAAATATTTAATCAAAACTTTGTTATTTTAATTAAAGAAAATTTTATTTTATCATATTTTTGTAAGTACAGGGTGAAGAACTGGAGTTAGCAATAAAATATTTCATAAACTTTATTCCTGGGTGAGCTGCATATAGTTAGAAATTATCTTTTAATACACAAGTAAATAATATATCATTTGTTTTTAATTTAACCTTAAATTCTTGACATGCCTATTTTAGGTAATTCATTTTGGGTAAAAATTTTAAAATATTAATATTTTAATTATACAATATTTGATATATTATTGCACTGTAGCATTTAGAAGATATATTTTAGAGAATTTACAGGTCCCTGCGGCAAGTGGACGTCCAGTTTCACTTAGTTCTGGTTAAATTATAAGTTGTAATATTTGGGATAAAGTATTAAAAGAATTTTTTAACTAAAATTTTAACTATATATATATATATATATATATATATATATATATATATATAATTATTAAATATATCACTTTTTACAGATACACCCTTAAAAACAATTTAATTTAAGCGTACTTTAGAAATCCCCCAATGCAAGAAGCTTCATAGCGCCATACTATTTTGAGACATTCTGTGAATTTAAAAATAATTCTACAACTTTGACTGTAACAATATCATAATATATATATATATATATATATATATATATATATATATATATATATATATATATATATATATATATATATATATATATATATATATATAATGACAGTGCAATCACATGCATATGGCCATCCCTTTATTCATTAAGCCTAAGCCTAAGTATAATTTTTTTATTTAACACTTTTGTGGGTTTATTGTCAAATGTTTTATATTGAATTGTTTTATGATAATATTAAACAACAAAATTAAGTTCTAAAGCCAGACATCGGGTTTATAGAGGAATTAACAACAGAGTCGGAGTTATATTACTTCAAGTCAACATAATAACAGTTTGATGCTTAATATTTCCTTCTCTAGCTTTGGCGATAGCCTGCATTCTTCTAGGTATGTTGCGCAAAGGATCTTAGGTCATTTGATTGCATTCTGCCGGTGCAGTAATCTTTAATTGAGCAATTCAGTTAAACTTTGAACTGAATTAGTGTAAGGACGACGAGATGTACATCATTTTCATAGATATTCTATACCTACATTAGCATCTATATGTATTTCGCTTTACTTTCATATCCCTATATGGGTTGCCTACATGTCCAGATTTAGGTTGGTCATATACGAGTATTACAACGTGTATTTACTTATATAATTCTACTTTTACATAACTAGTGCCCTCAAACTAATTCAAACTTTATTTTTCATGTATATAGATTAATTTAATATTTTCAGTGAATTATATTTAATTATTATTATTCAGTAAGCTAAAAATGCATCCTTTATCGATGTAAGGTCTAAATTGTTTAAATAAATATCTGATACGTTATAATATATTATATGTTTTATTTATTTATGTTCCATTCCTTTAGTTTTTTATTATGCCTCCAACTTCGCCTTTACCCTTAGACTTGTGGCGCTTCTAAGATTGAGATATAGAAACAAAACTGCAATCACTAATTCGCATTTCAGTACACTGTTCGAGTTAGCAGCGGACACTAATTGTCGTATTGTCGTAAGTATTTTTTTTACAAATAATTGATTGGCAGAAAAAACTGGAAGTTATTATTTATGGTACTGGAATTGCTGATTAAATATGCTTAATAAAGGTAATTCTTATAGTAACAAACATGTTTCTTAATACTTTAAATGAGTTTATCTACAAACGGTTCCTTTTGAATTGGCTTAAACAATATCTTTAGAACTAATGCACTGATGTCGACAAGTGAAATCTTATTATGTTTTTAATTGTATCTTCCACAAACTGGTCTATATAGACCTCAGCAGGTGAGTGCAATCTGAAAGGGTCCATGTCAATGGAAAAAGAATTGGGGTGCGTTAAAAGTAAATGGAGGTGCTCGAAAGTGGTTTCTATTTCGGCAGATCACGACCAAAAAGTAAGCGTTTCGTAATTGTCATAATGTATATTACCTAAAGAGGATGTATGTACTTAAATAATACTTATTATAAAAAAGGGAAATGAAATACCTATTTCTACAGTAATTAAGTAAGTACTGTTTGTTTTGGTGTCCCGCTACTTGTCCTAAAAATTTGTATTTGAAACCAATACATTGCTTTTTTATTTGCAATAACAAACGTATCTAGACTCGAATCAGTTTTTGCAGACTTGCTTGGACTTGTTTAATTAATCTATTATTAGTACAAGTGTCAGTGTCAAATAATGTTTATTGATTTTCTGAATTTTGGGAAGAAAAGTACTAACTATATATTTTTAAAAATAAAAAAAATGCCTTCCTTGAGAGTTTGGAGATAAGTGAGCACATCTTTTTTAAAACCATTATTCTATTTAAATTTCTTCGATAGTCCGATTGTCGATTATGACTTAAGGTATAGGTCATTCGATATTCTAATTAATCGCTTACTCTCGCATTTCTTTGTTTTAGTAATCAGTATTATTTAATTTGTATCTTTTCTCCTTTTTTTGCCTGAATCTTTATAGATAAAATTCAGTGGTATATTTAACTACAACTCACTACCGCCATAAAGACTAAAATAATGTTTTACCTGAGGAATCAATTTCGAATTATTATGTCTTGTAAGATTAAAATATCTGAATTTTTGTTCATAAATGTCAGTTACTAAACATGGCAGAATTTAAAAGAAACATAGGCATTAATTATTTGAAGATCGATTTTATTCCATCATTATCGGACAAACTATCTATGTGCCTTATATATAATAGGGTTTTAAGCAATGACACTATGAAACTATCCAAGGAGAAGAATCATCTGATGAAACATGTTGGACAATACGTTCGCTTCAAGATTAAAAAGGGACGATGATAATTTATAGGCGTCTTTCAATATCTTCTTCCTAACAGCAAAAAAAGGCGCAGACTATCGGAGAACTAATTCTGCCAGCTACTGAAGAGGTTATTAAAACTATTCGACATAAATCACCATATGATATGCTCAAAAGATTCCCTTTGAGCAACAACACAATCCAATGAAATATTGATAAAATGGGTCATTGTATATGATCCAGCTATTCATACAACTGGACGGGTCAACTTTGTCTGGTAATGAGGCACTGTTATTGACATAAATTTATTTTGTTATAGACCTAGAAATCTACAGAGAAAATCTTTTTACGAGAACTTAAACAACATATATTAAAGGCGAATCAATAATCCATGTTTCGAGAGAAAAAACGATTCCTTTATCAAATATAATATCAGCAGCAAAAGACAGATCACTTACCTTGGTTAGGTGTTACAGTGGTTTTATAAGCCATTTAATAAATAAGATACACCAAGTGAGTTTGAAATTCACTTCGTCAACCTTCAATAACATTTGGATGCTAAAAATCCTAGTGACAGAATGCTATGAATCACTTCTATTGCAGTTAACAAAATTCGGGGCAACGAGTTCAATTCTAGATCAGTTTCGTAGTAGAGTAAAGAAAACGATGAGAACTTTCATTAATTATTTCTTCATACTGAAGTAAGCTGACTGTCGAAAAGCTTATTTTTTTTTCAATTTATGAGACTCCTTTAGAGGATTTGAATCCTAAAAATCTCATTTTAAAAGTAAAATCTATCAAAATTAATTAAGTTAACCTACAGTTGCAAGGTAACTGTCGCATTTGTTAGTTACAAAGTCCACCATTGCAGCGTTTCTTGCCAGAATCACCCTTATGAAGCAAAACTGAAGCCCGGTTATCATAAAAATATAATCTTCGGGAAATGTTTAAAAGGAACTATTATGTTTTATACCACTAAATTTATTAAGAAAACAGTGACTGCAGTTTCAACTCACAGAGTCATTTTCAAACTGAATTTACAAAGGTAGACTAAGTATTCAATACAGAAACATAAGAAAATTTAACAATAAATAAAAACTGCCTGAGAAATTACATTATTACAAAGGGGAGGTACTAAATTTTGGGAACTAATTATTATTTGGCGACATGAAATAACGGGAAAAACCCAAGTTCTGTCTGGTCATTAAGCAAATTTACATTTTTATTTCTACTATGTTTATATATTTCTAAAGATTCAAGAATATTTAAATTTTGACCCTTTGTTGAATAATGTAATATGTCAGTGTTGCCCAAATCAGGAAAACTGTGGCTGTGTTCTAAGCAATGGTTGGCAAAGCTTGAGTCTGTTTTTTGTAGTCTATATGATCGATGGTGTTCTGAAAAGCGAGTTCTAAAGATTCTACCACTTTGTCCAATATACAAGCTATCACACTCTGAACATTTTAACTTATAAACTCCTGATTTATCAAATTTATTAATTTTATCTTTAGCATTGTAAAGAATAGTGGACAGATTGTGTTGAGATTCAAAGGCTACTTTTATGTTATGTTTGGAAAGAGTATTAGCTATGTTTTCTGATAAGGTACCACAGTGTGACAAAGATATATAAGATGAACTATCTTTATCATTTTTTATTTTGGGATATATTGAATTAAAAGCTAGTTGTTTTTGTTTTTAGTTATTAATTTTTTTATGATTTGTTGGGAGAAGTTGTTCGATATTGCAATCCTTTCAATGATATTTAGGTCCTTTTGAAGATTTTCCTCAGAGAGAGGCAGAGAGAATGCTCTATGTATCATTGAATTGTATGCAGCCATTTTGTGTTGTAAGGGGTGAAAAGAGTCATTAGATATAGTATTACCTGTAAACGTTAGTTTCTAAAAATTTTAAAATTATACTGATTATTGAGGTGAGATATGGTGAGATCTAGAAAATTTATTTTATGGTTATTTCAGTTTCCAGAGTAAATTGAATTTTTGGATGGCAATTATTAATGTATTGTAAGAATTTTTGAAGCTGTCTAGTAGTGCCTTTAAAACATGCTAGAACATCATGCACATATCTGTACCAAAATTGAAGGGGAATTAAGAATTTTGTTTTCTATGTTTGACATGAAAATATCTGCTAGGAGAGGGCTAAGAGAAGAACCCACTGGTAAGCTTGAATTTTGTAAAAAAAAATTGTTATTAAACTGGAAATAAGTTTGTGATAGGCAAAGGTCAAAAGAGGACAAGACTTCAGTAGTAACTATTGGATTTATATTTCGTTCCTGTAAGATTTCTTGGATAAGTATAAAACATTCATCTGTTGGAATATTAGAAAACATGCTTTTTATGTCAAAAGAAACTAGTATGGAGTTTTCTGGGGTTTTTATGTTTTTTAGTTTTTGGACGAGATCTACTGAATTATTTAAACTGTGACTTAGTTTAAAGTTGCTTATTTGTTTGAAGAATGAATTTAGTTTCATACTGAGTTCTCTAGTGGGACTATTATGTGTGAAACGACTTTAACCAAAACCATGTTCAATTTTGACAGTGATACACATAAGTATATCACTGTCCTAAAAGAGATAAGGAAGAGAATGTCAAAAAATATGCTTACAGAATCGGAGCTCTGGTCCTTTTTATTGAATATACTCGATTAACCAAATAAAACAAGGAAGAGCGATTTATTGTTTTAGATATAGTATAGAAAGAGATAGCTATTGCCTAAACCTGTTAGTTAGAATAATAGAATTGACATTCATACACGACACATTCACGCCAATGTAAGAAACTAGCAGGAAATTCAATGTTGCCATACAAATCATTGCACCGAATGGCGATCAATAAGGAGAGGTCAAAAATTATTTTCATGAACAGTCCAGTTTTATATCTCAAGTTCGTGTCTGACAACTTTTTGTTATCCTTATAAAACCTTAATAATTCTCTACACTGAGGTTTAATATAATTTAGTTATCCATACACAATTATAAAGACATTTTACTGATTTATCATTTATTTAAGATTTTATTATGTTAGTATGTAATCTATCATTTATTTAAGATTTTGTTATATTATTATGTAACAAACAGTAATTTATCATTTATTTAAGATTTTATTATATTAGTATGTAACAAACGGTTTAATTCCATAAGTTTCAAAAATATTTTTCCAGCCAGTGAATCTGGGACTTTTCGGATTGGTCCTTACTTCAAGTGTATCATTTATGTTCAAGTACGTAAAATTATTTGCTGTTACTGCTGGCCAAGTAATGTTTGACAATACAGGTGAAGAAACTGGTGTTGGATCCCTAAAAGTCCAATTAACAGGTTCATTTAAGTATGACAAATTTAGCATATGTATTTAATCCTTAATCCGATTAGAGATTAGTGAGTGAGAAACGAATACAATCTTACACAGGATGTTATAGAATATATGCACAAATTCTAATAGATGGAGACTTTATAGTTAAAAGTTAAACAAAAATTATCGTAAATGATTGAACTGTGAACTTTGCGGGATTTTTTAATGCAAAAAAGATTTTTTTCTTGGAATGATTATTTGATACTCCTGCAAATTGACAGATGCAAATAAATGAAAGATTATGCTTTAATCTTACACTATTTATATTAATTTCACTCACATTTCTCACCAACTGTCTAGCTTGTCTGTTTACTATACAGGCTGTCCGGTAAGTACCTACTAATTTCTCTGAAGCATACAAGGGATGTCAAAATAACCCTACTTTGTCAAACGAAAAAAATCCAAAAGTGCCCCTTAACGGAGATAAAGAGCCCTAAGGGAGTACCCAGCGATTAACCTTATCAGCTCTAAGTGTGGAATCGACTTATATAATTTAATGAAATTTTGATATTTTATAAACTCCATAAAGACTCATTAATCCATCCTACAATAGATGTTTTAGATCATGAGAGAAGTCAGGAATGGACTTGCAGCCATACTCGTTGGGCCTAATTTTTGACAGGTGTCATTTTTCAGAGCTGCAAACTGTTTTTTTTAAATACTTCCTCTTCAGAAAAGATACGCTTAACTTATTTCGATAAAACCGGAGGTTTTCGAGAAAAATCGATTTATATGCGAAATACAAACAGGTAAAAATTATATGTTATTGCTAATATCTACGTAATGAATTAATAGGGACGGAACTTGTCAAAACCGACTTCAAGTAAAAATAGTTAAAAAAAAGGAAGACTCAGTGATGAGATTTATTTACAAGTTTTCCAGCAAGATTTAAATAATTTACTGGAAGACGTAACTCTTGATAGAAGAATGCAAATGTGGTACATGCATGATGGTGTTCCACCTCATTTTGACCAGCTAGAAGAGCACAGCATTCCAATGAAGTTTGTAACAATGTCGAAATATTATTTGAAGTGCAGCGGGAAAATAAGAAAGTGTATTGAAGTACGTGGAGTTCATATTGAATATTTGCCAAAATTACATTTAAACGTTCTCACTATTTTTACATTTTAATAACATTGTAAATTAAGTGAGCTTTGATCAACCCTTTGAAAGATTTCTGGATTTGACAATGTCTGAGCTAGAAATCTTTCAGCATAATATCTTCTTGCCTTCGAAGAGTTAGACTGCGCTTCCCCATAAATTAAAACACACACATCTTGGGTATTTTATTTTTACATATTTTTGTTTAACATTGGTAATTTTTCAGTTTTTTCCCATAAAAACCGATTTATCTCGAAAACCGCCAGTTTCATCGAAATAAATTAAGAGTATCTTTTTAAAGTAAAATGACCAAAGTATTTAAAAAATTGGTTTTCAGCTCTGTAAAACGACACCTGTCAAAAATAAGTTATAACGGGTGTAGTATAAGTCCGTTCCTGACTTCTCTGATGATCTAAAACATTTACTGTAGTACAATTTAATGCATTTTTATGATGTCTATAAAATATTAAAATTTCATTAAATTATACAAGTTTGGTCAAAACCATGAGCCAATTAGGTAAATCGCTGGGTACCTCTTTAGGGCCCTGCATCTCCATTATGGGGCACTTTTGGATTTTTTTTTCTATGACAGAGTAGGGTTATGTTGATCCTCCCTGTATGTTCCCGAAAAATTGGGAAGTACTTACCGGACACCCTACCCTGCATTTAAAATTATGATCCAAACTCCTCTTTTATTTAAAATGTTAGTCTGAGGCATAAATGTCCATATTTTTCTAATTCTTAGAAAATTCATGGCAGTAAAAATAAAATATTAAGATTTATATGTGAAAAATATATTTTCTTTTTCAAATTATTTGTACTGTTTAATAAAAGCATAAATAATATATACGCTTTATTTCAAGGAACTCTTACTTGTTAATGCTACTGAATACCTTAGTAAAAAAAAGCGATGTGTAGTGGAAATTAATATTGCTAACTTTTATTTCACTTACAAATATTTGACGAAATTTGTCCAAAGTTCTACCATTCTAAAGTGAGCCAATACGTCGGATTCTGGGAATGTATCATATTGAGTATTATCAAAATTTGCTTTTCTCGTTACAGTATAATAATGGACCTCTTCACTGTGCGCTACAAGTTCGGCACCTAAAATAATTTTAATTTTCTTAATCAGTTTAAAAGAACTAAATATTTATAATAATGAGGTTTTAGTATTCTCTACTAGTAAGATATATAATTTAAAAAATAAACTACTAACAAATCAAGAATATGCATACATTGCTTTCTCATATCATACTGTACTGTCTTGCATATGAATGTAGTGGGGGTAATTTCGATCTTTTCTTTGTTCTTATGATATCACCCTCCGCCAAAGAGAGGTGGGACCGCCGCTGTGCTAGTTTTTCTATATTTTCTTTCTTTCCGTGATGCCCCTTTTTATTAGAATAAACATAATTTGCAATTGCGATGCTACTTATTTTAATATTGAAATGAATCTAGCTCACAAATTGTATTTTAAACTAAATATTTTAATTAATAACTTATTTAATAATTTAACTTTAAAATTTTGAAGGTTAAAGATTTAAGACAATATTAGAAATACATGAAATTAATTAAAAATAGAAAAATTACATCGACTTTTTTATTTACGTTCTATGCCTCATAAAAATATGAAAACTTAAAAAAAAAAGGAAATATTACTCTAGTTTCGTTATATGAGTATTGCGGAGTGAAATGTAGTGAAATCACAACATTACATTTCGCAAACAGTCAAGACTTTAAAGTCTAAATCAGAAGTAAGATTATCAGAATGTATTTGTTTTAAATATTTATCACAAGAGAGCAAATTTTAAATTCAACAACTACTAATCGCGAAATTTTTAACTACTTGAAATCTTATCTAATACGTAGATATTTAAGACTTTTCCTTTTTTAATCCTCTCTCATCTTCGAGGACACTGGCGATTACTCTAGTTCACTTTATTCTGTTCACAAAATATATTGTCGAGGTAAGTACATGTTAAAAAATTAACAAATTGCTCATTTTATCGGTTATATTTACCTGGCAACTCAATGTTATTTTGGCAGCCCATTCTTCCTTTATGAGAAAATTGGTAAAACCATACGGGCGCGTGTTGATTGTGTAATTCTGCAAATCTTATTATAGGTCTAGTAAAACTCGTGTCACTAAAGTACTAAAAGGTTACAAAATAAAAATACTTAAATGAATATCAATAATTCTAGTAATCAAAAAGGATTTTACTAAAAAGTACATCTCACCTTGTGTGAATGTTTTAATTTTAATTTAGTTAGTGTATTTTAAATAGAGTAAAAGGAGAATATCTGCGAAAATTTCTTTAACTTTTTGCCAGTAAAACTAATAATAATATCTATTTTTAAATCCTGGGGAAGATTACAAGTACAAAAATTTTTCATACAAATTAGATATACCCTCACTGGAGAGGGAAGACACATCGGAATGAATAATAAGTTATTTGGAACAAGCATACATCCATATATATAAAGTGCAATGACAAAATATAAATATTTTAAACACAAAAAAAAAACACATCTAAGAAAATAACTTTTTCTGAAAAACTAAAAGATCTAGTTTAAGTCTAAGAAAATTTAAATCTGGGAAGATTTTCCACGAACTCAGATACTTTTGTTAAAAATTCTACATGGTAGTGCTTTTCTTTAGTTGATTTAATGCCTTTAATTCTTCCAACATAGTCTATCCTACATTTGCTTGACCTATATTTTACTGAAGGTGAATTGCCAATTATCGAAAAAGATCTTTCATGGAGATTCAAAACATTCTCGACATTTATGTTATTATTATGGAATGCTTCTTAGAAATTCATCTCGTCTTTGTCTTCTAAGAACTAGTTTAATTCTCTTTCATTGATAGTAAGCAAAAATCATGTTAGTTTATTATAGAGAACCAGAAGATACCATCACATGGCAAGAGGTGAGGTGTCAATAAACATCAGCAGCGAACGCAAAAATATGATCCTTAAAAAAATCAAAAATATGTGTAAATGTTGGCAATTGACAAGCATATAGGTAAAATATAGGAAACACCTTAGAGTATAATGTAAATATATCAGTGAAAAATATATTTAAAATGCCGAAGAAAGCGGGAACTTACTTGGAACACGAAATCCTGATCAGTTGAGGCAAAAATCATAAAATTTAACGCAGAATAGGCCTATTTCGAGTAGCTTTTGGTAAATTCTGACAAGCATTTAAAAAATGACCTTCTGGTATCTCTGAAAAGAAAACTGTTCAACAGTTGCTTGCTTTCTATACTAATATATCGGACGTAGACACTGTCAAAGAAAATATGATAAAATATCCATAATGTAATAGAAAATGGATAAGTTAATGCTAGAAATCACCCTAATAGACAAAGTTGCAAATGCTACAATCAGGCAAAGAACGGGAGTTGCTGTTAAAACCATTCTACAACCAAAATGGAACAGAGCAGAACATTTTGCTAGGATGAACTCTATGAGTTGTACCGTGGAAACCTAGACACAAGGCTTATAAGAAGAGTGGTAGACCACCTAGCTGATGGATGAATAATATCTGGAGAGAGGCAGGAATTAAAATACAGGTGACGTAAAACAGGAATAGATGGTTAGAGTTAATGGATGCTTTTGTATAGCAGTTTTCTGTGATTGTTGCAAAATTTACGGTAATTTGTGAGTCTAGGTCAAAATAATTTTTGTGTTTTATCTTTTTCTGGAAATCGTGTCCTTAATAGCTATATAAAAACCATTATACTAACAAATTGATTAAAAATTCCGACACGATAATATCAGATCCCTTCTGTACTTGACATTGTCCGAATAACTCGATCCAAGTCAGACATCTATACCTGGAATCTTGATCCCGTGTCGTATGGTGAAAATTATGAAGAAGATTTTATTTTTTATTAGTCCCACTGATCTCGAACAGTCTCCTTTACAGTATCTGTTTCCCTTTAAATATTCTTATATATATATATATATATATATATATATATATATATATATATATATATATATATATATATATATATATATATATATTTGACAAGAAAAACGACATGTCAATCAAATACTTTTGGAATTTAAAAACATAATTTAAGTAAAACGTTTTTTTAATATAAGTTATCTTAAAAGCAATTTCTTATTTATTTGATCTAAAATTCAAGTCTGCATTACTTACACCAACTAAAGCGCCTAAGTATTCGGTAAAGTTATTTCCATGGCCTATATATAAATTTTTAATTGCTTGTCCTACTAAACTTTTATTATTAGATGATATAGGTCCTAAACTTCCCGGCACTAATAATGTTGGATCATCAGAGTACATTTTTGCAGTTTCTTTAAAAGCGTTTAAGTCTGAAATATTCAGAGAAAATGTTCTTATTATTCTTCCAGATTTGTAACTTTACAATAACGAAATTAACGAATTTAATATTTTTTTTCCGCGAATTTTAAATTATATTTTCCTCTGTAAATTCTTATCATTCAGTTTATATAGTACATCTCTTATATTTATATTGCAAAAAATTGTATATAAAAAAGCGACTAGGATAACATACAAAAATTTAATTAAATCATATTAAAACTTTTTTTTTATTAAAAATGTGACCCGAAGATTAAACTTTTCACACCAAACAGTACTAAACCATCAAATGAGATATTAATTTAATAAATATAATTTAACAAGTAGTAACTCTTTATCATTTAGTGACATTTTAATTTAGAAAAGGATTATTCAAGCTTTATTACATGGTAGTGTATTAATTAAATTAGGATGTGTAATTAAATTTGATATTAAAGATCTGAGTAACTGATAAAACGGTGCCATTAAATTTATGATTAAAATTATTCTTAAAATAATTTTTTTTATACTTTACTCTTTCTCTCTAATATTTTTGCAACGCAATAAATACCTCCTCTATATATAAATTTGCCCAAATGTTAACAAAAATTAGAAAATTCACTTCAATTAAAATAAGATCTATCTAGTAAATAGTAAAAATAATCATAATAATAAATTTCTTTATTACCATCAAAATCAGATAAAAATTGAAAAAGCACCGTCACAAAACAGAAAATCATCTATGCCAAAAAAATATATACAACAGTCATCATTATATATAAATTTCCTAATATATAAATTTGAAATTATAAAAGCATTTATTTGGTAGCAACTGAATAGTGGCTCGCTTAAAGCTTAAAATATTGTCAGAAAACCTTATTTTTACTGGCTACAAGTCATAGGCCCTGACTGCCATTTAATTAGCCCGTTTTATGCTAAGTTATGGACCGGCACCCTTAGATTCCCCTTGCCTCTTGTAACAGTCGACATTTCAATGCTGTAATTATCACTGTTAAGGACAAAGAGATCAGATTGTTTTTAATAATCATTACTAGGAACATAAAATATTATATTTTAAGGTGCAAATCCAGCCCAACTCATATAATCGTTTTTTGTCTAATAGAAATTTAATGGGCAGTTAAAGATGATCACCGAAACATCACGCTGTACTAAATTAATGACTGCATCCCTGCAAAATAAAACTGTTGCAGTGATTCCACAGTCAGTAGCCCCTAAACTGACACACCAAAGCACAAAAGTTCTGTCTCTGCTGAAGAACCGCAAGATGCAGCTCCTAATTAAAAGAAGCATCCAAGGTAGCACCTAGAAACTTAAAGCTCTCAGCCACCGGAATCGTCCTTCCCTATAATTTCACATAGAAAGTTACTGAGAACGGAAGATTCATCAGGAACAACATTAAACCATTCTTCCCACAATTCAGTATCGATCTCACTTCACCACACCAATCCCGCATTTGTCCTGTTGCACGAGCATCCTCCAGATAGATTCACACAAACCAGGCATCATCAGCATACTAGCAGATTAGATCAGCAGGCATTCCACTCGAGAGAGTATTCAGATACAACACAAACAATACAGGACCGTAAATTGAGCACAGTGAAACATCCTCGGTTCTTTAAATTGGTCTGAAAAAATATTTATCATGGTTCTTTGTGATGCACATTACCAGACTTCTTTCTTCCATGTAGGCGTCCAGCAAAGAAGCGCCCAGTCCTATTATACCATAGTGTGAGAGTTAACGAATCCGTAGTGTATAATTGGTTATATCAAAGGACCTTGAGACATTAAAAATGCGCCCAGCAGCTTTCTTGTTAATATCAACATTACCAGTAATATAGAAAAGTGCTTTAAATATAGTAAGTTCTGTAGATCTTTTAGGTCTGAAGCCATACTGGTGCTTTGCAAGAATTTTAAAATTATGCTAAAAAGTATTGACACTAGTATATTCTTCTCTCACAGATCTTCGAGGACAGAAGAGGCACAGGTCTGTAATTTGTTATGTCGAATTTGTCTCTTTCTTCGTAAACAGGTACAATTTTTGATACCCTGAGAGTGTCAGGACAGAAACCTGTTTGAAAACATACATTTATATGTAGGGGCTCGGTTTAGTGTTTAAGGATTTTGGCTGGTGTCGCAACCAGCTCCAGCAAAATTTTATTGAGCAAACTCATAACTACCCTGAGAATCTCCTCGTTATCTACACAATTTAGGAAAATAGTTGAAGCAACTAGTGAAATTCACATCTAATCACCGAAGTTAATGGCCCCCGGTTTCGGTTAATACTTGGGAAGACCAAGCGACTGTGGTTTGGAACCCACTTCAAACTGTAGGTCCAGTAGCTAAATGGCCTTCATTACCGATGCGGCTTTAATCCAGATCATTACATTACTTTAGATGGAACAACCAGATCGGCTAGAAATTTCTGACCTAAAGGGAAGGCAGTAGAGATATCGAATCCATCCACAAACAAATTAGCAATCATCTGTGTGTCATCAACAACACTTTGATTGTGAAACACCCTATGTAGTATATTGATAAATATTTACTCTATTACTTTCCTGGTCAAAAACGTTCCAGGCAGTTTTAGTTTTATTGCTAAAGTTTAAAATTTTGTGCTCATTCGGGACCATCCTAAATTCTTTGCAATATTTACAGAACTATTTTCAATTTACCTTGTAGTGCTGGTACGCCCTTCCACCTTTCGTAATTGACCACACATGAATGTCAGAAATCACAAACCGGAAGTACACTGTTTTAATCAGTAAATATCAAAACAGATGAGAACAAAAAGTGTTCTAGTAACAAAGACAATGAATGGACAATAGCAACATACCGTATATCGAAAAGCAACCCAGACGGACAGTATCTGAATGACAATTTACAACCCCACTCCTCACATTACAGGACCTGGTCAATACCATAACCTTAAGATCCCTCTGCCTGACTAACAATCAAGGAGTAGAAAGAGAACTACAACACAGAAAAAATCACAAAGGAAATGACTACAAACCACACACCTAAAGCAATAACGTTGCAACACAAATACACCCAGGTAATAAAACAACCTACTGACAATAGACAGAACACCTTATTTTCATCGACTAAAGCCATAAGAGATAAAATTGGCAGCTTACTTCGGAAACAACATATTTATACCATACAAACCACATAAAACTATAGGTTCCTATATAGTATACAAGGTCGAATTCCTGCAATTAAATATACATATGCTAAACCAACAGAAGTATGTCGGCAACTGTAGAAGATTGTAAGCCTGAAATAATAAATAAACAGGCAACAGCCTTTTTCAACATCAAGTCGAGACCGGATTCAAAAGTAATTTTAAGAACTACCAACCTATCAAAGCTAAGAAGTACCCAGATTGTTTTTTTAAATTCAAATGCGACAAGTAAGTTAGAACCCATTAATTAAGGTATTATAAAAGTCCTTAAATAAGGTTATAGAAAACGACTGATACCCGCTATCTGAAGGAAATAGACGACTCGGTTAGCAAAAGATTCCTGAATGGGCATGATATCATCCTAAATATTCCAGCAACATGAGAAGCAATTTAGCACAAAAATATACAAAATTGTTTCAAGAAAGCAGGTTTCTGAATTAACGAAGGTAATATCGTGTTCCATGAATCGAAGATCTTATTAAAGATGCGAATGGTACCCAAAAAGCGACCCTAAATTATGATGACGATAGAGATGAAGAGGAGTCAGCTCCAATTGTGACAAATACTCAGACTTTCTCAGCAGTTGACGACTTAGGACATTGTGCAACTTCCAAGGGTGATAGCAAAGACGCACTTCGTTGTAAATCAATTATATCGAAATTCTTGTAATTACTAATACATCAAAATCTCTTTAGCAAACCAAAATAAGTGATTATTTTAAGTAATATGGAAATAATTAAATTATAGGTATGTGTAATGAGTTACTTCAAAAATATGATCTTTATAACATAACTTTATAAATAGATAATAAATAGTTGCGCATTTATTTATTTAAGTTATTTTTTTTTTCGTTTCCCATTTAGAACGCTTTACTACTTAAAACGCGTTTTTCCTGGGTTTTACTGAATTAGTATTAGTTGAAAAAAATTGTATCTTATGAAGTCAATAAAGAAATAATTAATTTATTCTATTTCTAAGTATTTTTTCACTGCAATACCATTTGCCTTATAAATATCTTCCTCTGAATTGATACCAATAATAAGAGGAACTCTATTAAATTGTCCAGATTCCATTAGACTATATTGAGATTGTGTTATAAAGGCATCATCATGTTCGGGTTCAATTGTTGGTAAAGCTAAAGCACTTCCCTAAAAAAAATTATATGATGAATTAGTTTATTTTTACGTAATAACTAAGTCGCCTTCAAAAATTGCTTTAAAAAGTAAAAAATAAATTTAAACTGTTTAATATTGGAATAAATTTATATATTTATATAATTATACATTTACTCATTTATTTCTCAATTTTTGCAAGGTGGTGCCAAAATTAATTTTTATGGAAAATACCTCCAAACTACACAAAGATACTTTCAACGAACGTAAAAAAAGAAACAGATCAGAAGCTATGTAAACACTACAATATGATATAAAAATTAAGTAGATTAGAAATACTTCTTCACCTACTACAGTACTGGCGGTTTTAATATAAACTACAGGCCAGAGGAATGGATATCGTTAATAGGGAGTTCCACATTGAGTTTAAATACAGTATTATTGTATATGGAAATTATTTTACCCTTCTATTCCTGTTGGATATGCAGTGCACATGAAAGAATCATACGACCATATGAAGGACCTATTGACCAGTATAAAATACGATGAGCACCAATGGCAGATCTGTGGGGGATTAAAGGTAATTGCACTTTTACTTAGTTTACAGCTAGGCTACATCAAGTTTTGCTGTTTTTGTAAGATTGGGATAGCTGGGCAAAGACACTTCATTACAAGAGAAAAGACTGGCCCGTTTAACCATGATTAGAGCGAGGTGAAAAGAATGTACAACATATGCCATTGGCGGACCCCGGAAATATTTTGTTGCCATCACTACATATCAAAATGGGCCTAATGATGAACTTTGCTAAGACATTGAATACAGATGGGCTAGCTTTTCAGTAGCTGCATCAGAAATTTCCAAAGCTAAGTGAAGCAAAAATTTAAAAAGGTGTTTTTTTTTGGGCCACAGATTCGAAATATTCTGATAGACAAACATTTTGATAGCACTTTATGAGATATTGGAGAAAGTACTTAGAATGGCTTTCGTGGTCACTAATTTCTTCGGAAATAAAAAGGTGACAATTACGTTTCTCTTATTGAATATGCTGTCATCGCATCAAAAAATAGGTCCAAATATGTCTCTAAAGATTCATTTCCTATACCCACATCTGGACTTTTTTCTTGACAACTGCGAAGCTGTAAGTGATGAGCACGGCGAACGCTTCCATCAGGATATATCAACTATGGAGAAAAGGTACCAGGGGCAGTGGAAAGCTTCTATGCTTGCCAATTACTGTTAAAGATGTTCCAGAAAGAGTTCACAAAAAAAAAAGCAAAAAGACAGGATATTAAGTGTCTCTACAAGTGTAAAAGTACATATTTTTGATTATTTTGTTAAAAATAAAAATAAAAAAACTTGTCCTTGAAAATTTCAACTGTTTTTAGTATCATTGTCATATTTGTGTTCAGTGCCCCAAAATTAAGAAAAAAATTCACTTTTCATACAAAATACAACAAATAAACTAAAATGTGTTGCGTAGTGTTATTATTAAACCAAATATTTATTTACTTAATTTTATTAAAAAAGTAGCAAGCAAAGACATATTTTCAAAATATTTAGGAAATGTTGGCTTACCATATTTTCTGATGCAATGTCAATTTCTTTAGCAGGCGCATTTAAGAAGTATTGATAAATAAATGAACTGCTACTATTTTTTGGAGCGGAACCATTGTTCATGGTACTTATAAGATTTATAGCATATTCCTTTGGGGTTCCTAAATGTGCCCAAAAAGAAAATGCTGAACCACTTTCGGCAATTCCAGCTCTAAACATTCCTTTCAAAAAAAAATATAAATAGTAATATAGTGTAAAATAGGAATCCATTGTTTTGTATGCAGTACTCTCTCCTCTTTAAATTTATCAACTAGTTACTACTCTGGTACCAGAATAATGGGATGAACAGAAAAGACAAAATTTCAATTTTTTGAAACTAAAATATTTCTAGCAGCTCTAGAGTACCAAATGAATATAAATGTTTTCAAGTATCAATTTTGTAAAGTATTGCTAACAAGAAATAATATACATGAGAAACAAATTGTAACCTATTCCCTCGAATATGATTTTAAATTACCTCCAGACTTGTTATATAAAATTTGGTATGTCACAGATGCACCACCTGCACTTTGCCCTTGTAAAGTAATTTTATCCCTATCTCCACCAAAAAGATGAATATTTTCGTATGTCCATTTTAGAGCCAGGTGTTGATCTTTCAGCCCATAATTTCCAGGCAAAACTAAATCTCCAGTGGAAATAAAACCAAAGGGTCCTATAATTATTAGGAATTTAAAATATAAATATAAAACCAAAATAAATAAATCCTATGGAGTAATCTAAATTTTAAATATCTAAATATAATTATTCGCTATATTGTAATTTTGAGACACGAGTATGCTTAGTGAGACTTAACTCGTTTACTATTCAACACAAAATGTAATTCTTTTGTGAGAATCATATTTAAGATATTGATGTTTACCGTTCAGTAAATAGTTTAACTGTGCCATGTTAATAAAGAACGAAACCCTTCAGAGCTTTGATCAAGTTAAAAACCATTACTATTGGGTTTATACCGTGTCAAATTGGAATTATTATCCGACGTTTCACATACGATTGCACGAGGCATCTGCAGGGATCTTTACTTAATGAGATTAGAACACCAAATTATCATCAAGGAGCAACAGTCCGATATTTATACCCGACTGGTCGTCGGCGAACCGTGATCCAGCATTATAACCGACTTCCACCTGTGATGTAGACTGTAACTTGTATCTTTATTAATATTATATGGATATTTACAAATTTCAATTGGTTCTCTCACTTCATGTTTAAAGAAACCAAACACATCAGTTTGTTTTACATTAAAAATGTGACCTGGGCAATGCTGGTACTCAGCTACTGCAGATTTTACAATTTTTTTCTTTTTAATACAACTTTCATGTTCTTTAAGCCTAGTGGATAAAGACCGTTCTGCTTCATCCACATACACTTTACCACAAGAGCAAAGTATCTTATAAATATCTTCTGTTTGTAATGGTATTATGTCGTTTTGGTAACTTCAAACATTGTTTAATTCTCTCCCGTGTATTGAAAATTGTCTGAATGTTTGGTTTTTGGAGAAATTTAACAATCTTATCGGCGATTTCGTGTATTTATGATATTTCGTTGAATAACTGGGTTTTTATATTTATTAATAGAACGTCCTATATCTTCAGCGTAATATCCGTTGCACACCAATGGACTCAGTCGTCAATTTGTCAACTTTACAACTCACCGAAGCAAAGAAAACAATCTCATCCAAAGGACAGAACTTAGCCATCACTCCAAGGTACATACCAGTGAAACAAATAATTCCTAGTGTCAAAGCCTCCATTAGAAAATTCCCTTCAGAGCAAGCAGATACCATTCGATATAAATCAGCAAAGATCATGAAACACTTAAAGTCATCTAAATCAAATATTATATCAGCGGAAAAAAAGGTTATTAAAAAACTGAACGAAAACAACTTTATCTTAGTTCTCCTAGCTGACAAAGGAAATGCTACTGTTGTTATTGATTAAGACAAATATACTGAAAAAATAAACCAGCTCCTGGATGGCAATACTTAAAAAGTCATTTGGAAGAATCTAACAAACAAAATCGAAAAGAACCTCACATCTCTAATCAACGCTTCCAAGCTCACTTCAGAAGAAAATTAAGTTGTTAAACCAAGCAGCTCCAAGATTCCACGCCTCTATGGACTGCCTAAAATACATAAAGAAAATGTACCTCTACAAACAATCATCTTTGCAATAGACTCACCAACCTACAAAATAGGTAAATATCTGGCCAAACTTTTACCTCCATTTAAAGGAAAAACTGAATCCTTTTTTAAAAACTCTGGACACTTTGCCCAGACATTAAAGATGGAGACATATTGGTCAGTTTTGATGTAGAATTTCTGTATACAAATGTTTCTATACGTGATTAAGTTTCCATAATATTGGACATATTACGAAATAACAATATGGATTCCATCGTACTAGAATTAATTAAAGCATGTTTGATTTCCATTTGTTTTACTTTTTAAGGGACTTTCTACTACCAGACTTAGGGAGCGACCATGAAATCTCCTCTGTCACCTGTGGTAGCGAACATCTTCATGTAAGCTTTTAAAGAAAACGCCTTGTTTTCTGCTTCTCTAAAATCTAAATTTTGGTGTAGATATGCAGATGATAAATTCGTAATTTGGCCGCATGGCGCAGATAATCTCCATAATTTCCAAGATCATCTGAACCAATAACACCATAGCATAAAATTCACTATGGGAACCGAATCAAGAGATGCCCTTCACTTTCTCGATGTACAAGTAGAAAGAAAAGAATGGCAAATTAGGACATTTCATATACAGAAATTTAACACATATAAATCAAAATCTCAGTGCAACGTCACACCATCATTCTTCTCAAAAATAATTCGTCATTAACTCGTTGGTACATAGAGCTCTTTTAATATGAATGAATAATCATTGAAATCAGAAACAGAAAAACTGACTAACGTTCTGAGAGGTGCTGAAACTATTAGATGTTCTCTTAGTAAATATAAAAACCCAAATACTCAATAAAATATCATAAATATACCCCCTATTAATAGTGTTTTCTTGCCTTACATACACGGAACCACGGACAAGATTACCAAATTGCTCCAAAAATTCGGACAATGTTCAATATATGTACGAGAATTGGACAATATTTGAGGTCACCAAAGGATGCAATACCATTACAAACAGAAGGCGTTTATAAGATGCTCCTGTGGTAAAGTGTATGTGGGTGAAACAGGACGATTTTATCCACTAGGGTATATTTTTTGTCTTTTTGTGTCTACTGTAACGTGCTGAATTTAAATAGGGGCTCGGTTTTTATTTATCACAGGCAAGCTTTTAGAGAAGGAAAGAAACCCACACCACCAGAAGAAAACTAGGGAAGATCTTTGTAGTTATTTGATTTCTTGTTACTTAAAAAATTGCTACATATTTTCGAAAGTGATCCATAACATCTATTCTCAAAAGTTCAATTTTAAAATTTTTGTTTTTAAAAAGTTCTCCTACGAGCATTCCTTTTTTAAGATTTGCCTCCGTTATTAAAGCGAATTTTCCTTCCAAATAAAAAAAAAGAATTTCCTTCTGTATTTAAGGGTTAAAAAAAATTTTAAGCCCTAGTTTATTTGCAAATAAAATTTTGAAGAAAGGACAAGTTCGTTGATTAAACCCGAAATTTCATGACAATAAGTCATTTGTCTTTAAAAACAATACTGTCAGCATAGACTGTCTTTTCCGAAACGTAGAAATTTTCAATCCATTTTAAGGCTAATAAAAAATTTGCTTGAAGTTTTAAAATTAATTTATTAACGCAAAAACAAACACAATATGGGCGGATTTTATGTTTTAAAAATGATAATGTCGAGTTGTCTTCCATTTCGGTCCAAATACTCCTGAAATGCCTGTTTCATGTGGTTAAAAACTTCTGAACAATTCTCAGGTGGAATTCCATTAATTTCTTCCCACATTTTTTGTTTCGAGTCTCGTAAAGTCATAGGTCTATTAACATAAACTTTAATTTTGAGGTATCTCCACAAAAAAAAGGTTTATTGAGTGAGATCGGAAGAACCTGGTCAGTTCAGGTCTCCGAAGCGAGAGATTACCTTTTCCGGGAATAATTCTTGAACGACTTTCAGAGACGCTCGGGCTGTATTTGCGGTGGTTCCATTTTGCTGAAACTATGTCTCTTGATTAAAGCCAGCAAATGCTTGCAGCCAAAGTACCAAAACCTCCCGAAATATCGCACAATACCGATCACTATTTACAGTCTTGACTACTCCGCGTAGTTTCTCAAAAAAAGTATAGATCGATAATTCTTGACGCCGACATCGCACATCACACAGAATCTTTTAGGCTATGTAGGGTTCTTCCATGTTTTTGCCTTCGATTCTTTGGCGGCTAGAAGCGATAATTATGCTTATTAACTGTGCCTGAAAGGTGAGAATGTGCCTCGTCACTAAACAGAATAATGTTAATTCGGTTATTTGCAAAAAATAGTCTATCATTATCTCGGCGAAAAAACGACGGTTTTAAAGTCATTTGGGTATAATCCTTGCATTATTTGGATTTTGTATGGATGAAAGCTCAAATCTCTTCTTAAAATTGCGAAAAGGTGATTTGTGCATTCGCGCGTATTATCGCGGCACGCATAACCTCAATATTATTAGGAGCAGTCTCAGTCCTTGAACGACCACGGGGTATCAAATTTACAGCTAACGATATTTCTCTAAACCTCATCACCTACAATTTAACCAAATTTTTACTTGGTGCATGCACACGCCTAATATTGAAGTGAGCACAAAAATTTCACCTTGCAATTGTGTACGTGTCGTCGCTCTTGAAGTATGCCTCAATAATTCACACCTGATCCACGCTCAATTTCTAAATAATCCTCAGCGATTCACTATTGAAAGACGCCTCACCCCGCCACGTTTCACTGTTGCCAAGTTATTCAGGTTTAAAAAGGGAAATCCATTCCTGTACAAGATAAACTCGTGAATCCCCAAGGTACCAAATTTAGTGCAAATCAATTTATTATTAAGAGAAATATATAAAAGAAAGTTTAAAAAAAAAATGTAACGTTGACGCCCTCTATTTTGGAAACAATCAACTTTTCAACTAGGGTAAATTGGGATCGATTCCCATATTTTAGCCTCAGAAATTTGTACTAGCGTTTTGTACAAACCTTTTAAAGGCACTATATATTTGTAAAAACGAACAACATATCACGCAAAAACATTGACTAGTAAATGTACTTTTTTCAATATAAACATGGCTTTACTTTTTCAATTTCACCTAAGAAATAAGAAGTTTTCAAAAAGAAAAGTTATTACATCAGAACTAAGGCTGTACAATATAAAAAACTTATTTTTTATAGTCACTCTTTATACTTCTTCAAGATTAAGAATTCCTTGTTGATATGTTTTTCAAGTATTCTTGTGAAAATATTTTTAAAATTTAATTAGAAGATGAGAATAAAAACCCGATACTCTGTATACATACTGTTTTCATTTAAGATATCAGTGACTACATACCTAATCGATAATTGAAATTTACATAGACAATATCTTGTTCAACCCACCAGTCAGCGCTATGGTTACCATATGCTGCATTACCAGTTCTAAATGCACCGCCGTAGATAGAAAGCAGTACTGGCAACTTTTCAGTCGTTGAATTCTAAAAAGTAGGTCGGATGTATTAACTAGGCTAATCTCCATAGGTTAATACAACATCTGAACTGGGTATAAAATAAAAAAAAATGTAATGTGACAAATATTTTCCGTGGCTATTCCAAAAAAAGTCAAGGTCTTCATTATACTAACTGAAAAAAAATTCTATTTTCTAATGAAGAAAATATATAAAATTATATAAAATTTTCGTAGAAGTTTCTCGTTATTAAACTTTTATAATATTTCTCACGATTTGATATGTAATGCTTTACAATGACGAGGCTCTGAACCAACACTAGTCTCATGGATCACATCAATGTTAACTAAGAGAATAATATATGTTGAGCTTAACTTTGTAACTATTAAAGCACTATCAAGTAGGGGTTGTACATAAGGAGGAGTTCTATTGCCTTTATTGTGGAGTCTTGTGGAAAATAGCCTACTGAGAGAACTGAATGACACTGTTTTGTATACACAAGACCTACCCCGATGACCTGGTCATCTGTGATTTCTGGGTTTGTAAACGAGCCTTTAAATATACATAGGGGCTGACACCTAAAGTTGAATATACTGTGGTGATCCGCCCCATGATAAAATATACTGCTATTGTATGGTGGCAGAGTACAGCAAAATGCATATACCGCCTTCAACTTGACAAAGTTCAAAGAATGGCTTGTGTGGGAATATTGAGTGCAATAAGGTGTGTTCCCACTAAGGCTATTGATGTTATGGTGATTTGCCTCCTCTTCACTTATACATAGAGAACGAGGCCTTGAAGACTTTTTATAGTCTCAGTTGCTTAGGGCATCAAGGAATTGAAACGGGTGGCTATTCAAGTGTCCTAGAAAGCATAATTAAGAGGTATTCATCACTTCCCATGCAGATGGCTTACATGGCTACGCATTTAAAACCCAACTGCTGTCTGGAGATACTACTTCGAAGTAGAGAGAACTGAGGGAGAGCAAAATCTTCCGAGAAATGTATCCTGGAGGTATATAGATGGATCTTGACAAGATGAAAGAGCAGGAGTCGCTCAGAGAGTACTACCCTCTCGGACAATGTGCGATGGTCTTCACAGCGGAAATTTATGCTATTCTGCAGTATTCCTATCTTTGTGAGATATATATATATATATATATATATATATATATATATATATATAAAATAATAGGATACTAAATATATGCTCAGACAGTAAGCCTGCTATAATGACATTGAAGTTCATTGTCCTAGCTTCGTGACTGGTGTCTGAGTGCAAGGATGTACTGAATAGTCTGACGAGAAACGGCTGCATAATCGGACTCGTTTGGATCCCTGGTCACTTGGGTATACGCAGGAATGAAGAAGTCGACCGTCTGACCAAGGTGAGTCCCACAACTAAACCATATGGACCCCAACCAATTCTATCTGTCCCAACTGGTGTTGACAATAGGGAATTAAAATTGCTGCTGAAAAGCAAATTATTTGAATTGTGGAGGGGAGCTCCTGGAATGACGTGTGCTAAGGAACATACAACTGACCCTAGCGCTCGGCATACTAAGCAGCTTCTCTCGTTAGGAAGAAAAGAGCGGGGAATTGTGGTGAGATTGTTGGCAGAACATTGTCATCTGAAGGGCCAACTGCATACGATCGGTGTCAAAGCCGACCCGACGTGCAGATTGTGTCTGGAAGAGGATGAGACTGTTGATCATGTCCTCAGAGAGTGCCCAGCCTCAACGGACTGAGACAGAGATGTTTCAGAGGAACAATTTTGTTACCGGAAGCAGTTAGGCAAGTTCAATTAACGAGGCTGCTTGGATTGGCAAAGGCGATCGGCCTCTAATGAGCTGCAGCTATGGTGGATGTCAAGAAAAGAGTGGGGCCTAGGCATCGATGATCAAGTATCACCTCCTATTCTTTCATTTAATTATTCAAACTATTATAAAAAAATACATCAAATACAACATATTTCTAGGGCATAGTTGAAAAGAGAAACGTAACAAATTGGGGGAAATTATAAAAGGTAAATTATTGGCATTTAAAAAACATTTTAGTATTTGGGTCATATTGTAGCCGTATTTTGCATTTGAATATTATTTATATATTTTTTCATCTCCGCAATCAACCAAAATACAGTCCACTAATTACGCTTTCGTCTCACTACCCTCCAGGTGCTTCAAATTATTCAACGCTCCTTTACCAAGTTAACTTCACTTATTTTTTTTTTTTAATTTGTAATAATTTAAATATAAATACTTACTAAATTTATCACAGGTGTTATGACATTCAGATATAGACAATCTTCTGTTTCACTATCTGAGTCAAATTTTGATGTATAGCAGATAGGAGGATCTTGAATAGTATCAAGAATTCCGTCCCAAGGCTCGGGGTCTTGTGGTGCCTAAATTATTATAATTAGGTTATTATTTGTTATAAAAATCAAGTTTATAGCTGATGGACAAAAAACTTCATTAGTATAATCAAATAATTCATGAAAACTTCGAAATAGTAAATATCGAAAATACAATAAAAAGTTTACTTTAGTAGAATCATTATAGATTAACAAACTTAATAATATAGATGACATTTGGATGTTATTAATTCACCATTGTTAAATTTATTTCATGATACAAATGTTTAAACCTTGAGTCTTTAAATAGGTACCTGAATATCTTTATTATTATTTATTTCATAGCTTTGTTTGTCATTGGCAATTTTGACATCTGATGGAGTAACAACGCTACGAAACATGTTGTGTGTATTAAAAATATAATTTTAAATAAAAAACGAAAAGTGAATATCTGAAATAGTTTAATTTCTTTTCATATTTTATATGTATATTTTTTTTGTTTATCAGCTATAATATATTTAACAAACGGTATTAATTTTTGCTTAGTATCAATTCTATTCCATTATCTAGCAAGGAGATATACTACTGTACAATTTAAATTACAATATTAGTTCAAAAGAAATAATATATAAGTTTGAACCGTTAAGTCAAGGAACCTATCATGACTAAAAAATAATAAGTCGTGATCTTTTAAAGAAACAGACATTCACAACCACAAGATTTTCCATTTAAAATAGAAAAAATGTGAATCAATTTTTACAAAAAAACTAGAAAGATTTTTCATTCTTCAAATAGTTGAAACTTATTATTAAGTTTTGAAGTTACTAAATAAGTACTTAAATCTCTTCCGATGGGGTTTCGAATTATATATTTCAAGGCTTTGTAAATTTTATTTCAACTATTTTCAGGTATTAAATAAGGAAATTATAAAAATTTAAGGATAAAAAAAAGTAATTTCTACTGCTGAATAATTTACTTAAATCAAAATTTTTCTAGTATTTAATTTCCACATTTGATATTTGGAACTTTTCAAAAAATCTTCATTGGAGAGTTTTTAAATGAAAAACTTATTTATTGATTATATTCATGGAGGTAACCAGTTTAGCAAATTTTGTGAACCTAGCATCTATCGTTGGACTAAATTCGTCTTTGAAATATAATATTCATATCTATTCCCCACTTATGAGAAATTCCTTAGTTATTGATACAACATTTCCTAGACCAGAAAGAAAATAATCGACAACACTTTTACTTAAACTGGAACTGATTTTTAATAAAATTCTCAAAACTTTTGTTTTGGTTTTTGGTATTGTAGATGTAACAGTTATCACCAAGTATCAACTTAAAGTGATAAAATTAATGTCTTCGGCTTACCTGAAATCTCAAATTTCCTAATGGTGGTTTTGCAAAAGGAATACTTAGAAAAGTATGTATTGTCTTATTATTTACACTCTGCAAAGTTTTGCCTCTAATTTTTCCTTTAGGTAAATCAACAATAGGATCTGAAAACTATTACAAAAAGTTTAATAATACTGTGTTTAAGAACTTGGTATGCAACATGTTAGGATAATGCATCAGAATACTTGGAGAGGTGATTCTACATGATAAAAAAAAATGGTAGTAAGTCATATAACTAAAAGTTTAATAACTCAATACTTCTTGAATTTTCTTTTTCTTATTTTTCACATCTTGCGGTTAGTTTTTAACTTATCAAGTTAAAAGTTCGTACAAGGATTACGCTCAATAACTTATGTCATTCTGTGGCAAAACTGTTTCTCTACTGTGCCACTAGAGTTCGCTTTACGTGAAAATTTATTATTATTTTCATATATACTTTTAATATGAGATCTTCTTTCATAAACATGATGGACTGGGTCCATAGACTTTTATTGAATGAGACGTTCTATTTAAGCCTATTTAATGAAAGTTTAATGGTCGAGCTACAAATTTATTACGTTGTTGTGGTGTGTTTGTAAGGCTGTGTGATGTTTGTATGAGCTCGTTTGTAGAGTTCAGAGCTCTTTTTACATATTTTGTTATTAAACTTGTAATTAAAATTAAGGTATCTTTAAAGATGGTGTTCCTTAAGTAAAAAGGAGCTTCACACATCATTCGAAGGACTTTGCTTTGAAAGCTTTATAATTTGCTGAATCTTGACCTGCCCGTGGTGATTCATACGGGAGCATCAAAGGACCATATCGAACGAATAAAAAAAGAATAGAGAGATATTTAAGTAGTTTTGGCTTTACTTAGAAGGTGGACCATGTTGAGGAACCAGTTGAGTCTACTATTAAGGACTAGCCCTAAATATTTTACGTGATCCCCCCAAGGAATCTGAGTGTTGGAAATGGATAGCTTATTGTCTCAAGTCACAAATCTAGCTTCAGTAAACGTTACTGCCAAAATCATGATTTAACTTAATTTTCCCATCATCCATCGTAGAGAAAATGAGGATATCGTAAAAGCTATGTCATCAACAAATAAGTATAATTTGCAATATTGATCTTTTAGAATATCCGCATTATACCGGTTGAAGGGCATCGATAAGTCACACCAACAGCACAAATTAGTATTAAAATTTTTACTACCAGTAAAATCAGTTTTTCAAATGGAATTATTCTTTCAGGACAGGCCTCCAGATACAACAAATTTGCTTGTTCTGCTGTCCCTTTTGCTCTCATTGCAGAAATGCATGTCGCGAAATTTAATTGAATATTCACGAACCATTTTGTAAGTAATTAAATACCGTCTTAATTTTAGGGTTTTCACTAATTTTGTTTATTAACTATGTCAAACTAAATCAAAATTTAAATTGTTGAAGCATGGTGACCTGATTTTTTGTCTCCATTTGAAAAACTGATTTACTGGTAATAAAAAATTTAATTTCAATTTGCACCTAAACAATGTAGTTTATCGACTCGCAAAAAGAGTTCCTTCTTTTATTAGGTATGTCCTTTTATCTATAAAATTATATATCCTTTTTTCCAATAACTGTTAAAACGGCAAGATTACAAAAATAAAAATAAAACTAATTTTGACACTCTGTTACTCAAGAAGTATTCAGCTTTCGGCTTTTTGTTATATGACACTACCTTTATTTTAACATGTGAAATGATTTCTTCAAGTATCTTGATGCATTGTTCGAACACCATATATATATATATATATATATATATATATATATATATATATATATATATATATATATATATATATATATATTTAAATATTTGCAATCTGTTACTTCACTTTTACTATTATAACAATTTAAAGCAATATATGTAATTTTTTTCTCAAATTATCGAAACAAATATGAAATATAAAAATATTTTTGTAGCATATATCAATGAGAGTACAAGTTAATAAAATTAGAAATTTAGAACCATTTCTGGTTATAGGTGATTTTTTCCCCAAATTATCTTCTAGTAATAGGAAGTCAAATAACATTTTTACTCTTTAAAATATTAAATTTGACTATAGATTCTTAAATATTTGTTTAACATATGAATTCCTCATTTTTTAATTTTAGTCTTAACATAGTAGAAAATAGCAAATTCGCCCAGAGCGATTAAATAATATATTATTGATTATAAAGATTTTAAAATTATTTAATGAAATATCAAATTTTGAAAACAAAACATTTTAAGAAAAACTGATATGATTTTACTTATCAACAAATTCTAACAGTTTTATAACTTATCGTGTATTATATCTTTTATTTTACGTTGATATTGATTATGTTACTTACCGCAAGACCTAAAATACTTAAAACAGCATAAAACCGGAATAATATGCACATTGTAAAGGCTAACTAAAATAGTAACACCTCAATAATTAGATGCAGAATAGGAAAATATTCAGAAACGTTTATTCAAATTACTATCTTATGTTTGTAAAGTACGGATAAGAAACTAGCTGATAAGTTTTCGAGAGGATCCTAATCAAAAAATATAATATTTTATACGTCTTTAGTATTTAATTAACTCAAAATTTAAATATTTAAAATCATTTAGTGATTAAATATATTACGTCACTAAATGCTTTTTTATAATTAATAAACAATACATTAAATAAAATGTGATTTTTAATGTATGTCATAATTTGAACTTAATAAATTTTAGCTAGTTTGGTTTGGTTTCATAATTTGCTAATTAAAATGTTGTATTTCATTCAACAAAATTAACCAATCCAATTATTTTAATACATCCGTCTTCGGACCAACTTTTGGTAAACGCTGTTGTTATGTGGATCCACAGGAAAATAGCATGATTTGTGGTAAATATATGAATAATGTTTATTAAAGACCATTCCAGTAATCAATAACAAAACATTTGTACCGAATTTTACATTGGTTTTAATAATGGTTGTAATTCATTATTTTATACCGTTTTCATTTTAAAATTTTGTAAATATTTGTTAAAACAATATCACCCTATGATTTTCAGCTAAATAAAGTTTTAATAACGTTATATCTACTGTCATTACATTTACATACCACAATATTGTAACGAGGCGCATTATTTTTTTTTCCTTTGTTTCGTAAAATAAAAGTAATTCTAAAGGCTACTTACATACACTAAGACTATAAATTGAAACACATTTTACATATTTTATAGCTGTAAATATAATTTGTTAAATACAGTAAAACTTCTCAATACCGACCACTAAAAAATTATGAAACACTGGCCGTTTAAAGGGGTGAGCGCTTTTGAGGGGAATAATTTAAAAAATCTACATATAATGTGTGATATGAGTTAAATCGAGAATTTACTTATATGTACTTGCTCAAAAAAGCAGGAAAAGATACTAATTTTTATGAATAAGACAAAAATGTCTCTATAATAAAAGTAAAGTCTTAATTAAATTTACATCAACCATATATTTTTTGGTTTGAGGTTAAAAGAAACGGCGATTATTATGATATGCTTTTATAATATTAAAGTCCATTAAAGAATAAGAAAACTAATTACAAATACATAAATATAAACTACAAACGCAGACACATAGAATCAATTTTTTTTACATTTTTGAACTAAGCCGCAAAAAGATAATATGTATATAATGTGCTAAATAATAAGCGATACTGTACAAAAAGAAATATTAAGTTTCGTGAAAAAGTTGTTCAATGGAGGTCTGTCGTAAATTTTTAAATTTAATGTTTGCTACTTTACTCTTACATGGTTAAATCGCCATTTTTTTTTGTCCAACAAAAAATACTGCACGTCTCTTAATTTTGCATAAACACTTGCTCACTCATATTTTTCACGGACTACCTAAAAATCTCTTGGTCTTCTTCAGTTCGGGAGGCTCAGTCTTGCTTTCTTGGTTACAAAATTCTTGAATTATTTCTTGCATATTTATACAAAGATTTTCTATTGAAATATTTGAGTTTATTAGAAGATATTTTTCTAGGTCTATATTACCTAGAATGCCTTCTAAAACAGGAAACAACTGACTCAGTGCGACATCGTCTTCTTCGTCAAAAGTCTTTTGGATAGTTTCCATAGATTCAATTTTTTGGAAACATTTTTTAATAGTTGAGGATCAAAATCTTTTTCCATGCTGCAGCAATCCATGCCATAGCGCTTGACAAATGTGTGCTTTTTTCTGCTTTTTCAAACGAATCTTCGGTGTTTATAAAAGTTAAAAGCCTATTTATCAAAAATTTTCTGAATTTCATTTTAAATTTTGTATTACGCCTTGGTCCATTGGCTGGCAGTGAAATATAGTGTTTGGAGGCACAAAAACAATTCGAACATTTTCAAGATGCATTTTCGGGTGAGAAGTCACGTTATCCAAAAATAAAAGAACTTTTCTACTCTGCCTTCTCATTTTGTTGTCAAAGTGTTTCAGCCACGAATTCATTTTCTCTGTCACCATTCATGCTACTATACAAAATAATTGTCACTCGTTGCTTAGCTGATTTTCTTCCAGCGTATTTATCACTCTTAGAGGTAAAAGTTTTGATTGTCATTGCCATATGGTAAAGTCTGCATAAGAAATGTATATAGCATCATAATCCTTAATATTTGATCTAAGTTTTGTTAACCAATCTTGTACACCAACTTCATCCACATCGGCAGACTCACCACAAATTGTTTTAAAACTGATATCATACCTTTTGCGGAACCTACCTAACAACCTTTTGAGGCCTTAACGTCACTAATTTTCAAGTTTTCTGACACTTACAGAGCTTTTTTCTTAATTAATGGTCCGAATATCGGTTTCTATTTCTAGCTTTGCAAAACCAGTCCTAAACTATTTGGTCAATCGCCAGTCCCTGTGTTGTTGGAAACTTCCGTTTTTGATGTGCATAAAATCCCCGGTCTTCAAAAAGTTTTTTCAATTCGGTTTAACTTTTTAGAATAACATTCACTTGTGTTTTTCAAACACCAAACTTTTTCGCTAACTTTCATGCATTGGGACTATAGACACCTGTCAAAAATTAGGCCCAACGAGTGTGGCTGGAAGTTCATTTCTGACTTTTTTGATGATCTAAAATGTCTACTGTAGTATAGTTTAATGAGTCTTTATGGCTTCTATAAAATATTACAATTTCATTAAATTATATAAGTCGGCTCAAAAGTTAGAGCCGATAAGGTAAATCGCTGGGTACCCCTTTAGGGCTATGCATCTCCGTTAAGGGGCACTTTAGGAATTTTTTATCCATGACTCCCGAGAAATTAAGAGGTACTTACCGAACGCCTTCTATATTTCATAAAACTTGTCGCAACATGTGTAATTATCCGAGTATTGATCTAGACCAACTCAATCAGCAAAATCAAACTGATTTTATCCAGTTCAAGAAGATTCTTTTTTAATTATGTCAATGTTTACTATCGATAGATAATCTGTACATGTTCAGATATATATTTTCCTATTAGTTATTATTGGTTGATAAAAAAAGGACATTGATTTAGTACTTCTAAATATTTATTATAAGCATTATAACAAATTCAGTTATATGTAATTTCCTTCCTGCTTTTAGACGTAGTTAATCAAGTATCATGTATTATGGACAAGAAATTAAAATAACAATATTGATAATAATTATCGTCTATATATATATATATATATATATATATATATATATATATATATATATATATATATATATATGACATGTATATAAAATGATCCGAAAATAACAATATTCTATTCTATTAATTGTCCATGATGGAGTAAGCTCAAATATAACTAATATGTGATAAATGGTTTTCTTCCATAATCTTCAAATATTTTCTTCCATTTTGGATATGAATTTTCCTTAAGATTGTATCGAAGATCTAAAGTTCCATTAATATTTAGATATGGTTGATATGTGGGATTGATAGTCGGCCAGGTTATATTTAGTAATTCAGATTTTTCTGGAATTGGATTCCTGAAAGTATAATATTTTCATTATGATTTTTTACTGTGCCAAAAATGAATAATATGTTACCAATTATAAAATAACTTTTACCATAAATATACTCACAGAAATTTGGCAAAATTTGTCCAAAGCTTGACAGTCCTGTTTTGAACTAACACATTAGTAGGAGTCACCTCTTGGAATCCAACTATATTAAATAAAAATGGCAATTCTGCTGTATGCGCCGCTTTTTCAGCACCTAAAATATAATAGTAACATTGGAAAGTAGCATATTTTATGACTTGGAAATTTCTTTTACCAAATCTTAGTTATTTCCAACAAAACACGACCTGATATAATGTCTTATTTTGTAGTTTTGGAGTTATTGTTTTTACATGTTGGTAACATGAATTTTTGTAGAGTTTGTTATAAAGCTGATATGGCTGGAATTCCGTATAAAAAAGTTATCACTAATAATTCGTAGATGGATCAAATTACAAGTTTAATTGCAATTAGTTTTTCTTCATTAAGATCTTAATTTATTAGTACATCAATGTTGCAATATCTTAACAAGGATAAAAAAGTGATACAGACTTATTAAAAATTGATAAAAGGATCATAAAAACATGTAAAACGCCAGGGGTACCAGGACTCGGGGACCTAGTGGATAATGGAAAAGTAGACCAACTAGCCAGACAGAGGTCTGCTACCATTTTTATTAGATCGAGGTATTTGGCATTAGTAAGGCAGCTATTCATGCATAGTCTCTGGTGGATAAATGTTGAACACCAAGCCCATTAGAACCGCATTACAGGCCACAGACACAGCAAACTATTTTTAAGCGAACCATACGGCAAATTAATCCACGAAATCCTAATATTAAGAAGACAATGAATTAGGCTGGTGACAGAATTAATAATCGACCACTATAGGTTAAGGAAACATCTACATATAGTTGGCATCTATAATAATTGACCAAGATTTAGACTTTGTAATAAAGAGGACGAAATAGCCTCACACATCATCTGCGAATCCGAAACTCCCACCTTCTGGACACACCTTCAAGAATCGATCAATCTTGAGGGTCTATATCCAAAGAAAAAACTAGTAAATAGTATGCTAAACCTGCTTAAGGCAATCGACCTGTTCTCATAGAAAGTGTAAGGGTATTTCAACTCTGATCTGTAATATTGCTCAATCAACACCAAAAATTGTTGAGTCACTAATAGTATTTTTGTTGCTTACATAGGAAGTCAAAAACTAGTTGCAGTAACAAATTCTGAAAAGTAACCTTGTTTAAAATAAAAAATTCTTCGATATTGTATAAAATTAGAAAAGGGGTTTTACGAGTTACAATATGATTTGCAAACGGTTTGGAAATTTATTCTTTTTCATATCGCTGCAGAAAAGAAGAGGATTATATCTTATATATCTAGATTCTAAATTTCTCTTTCTATTTCCGTTTTTTTGTAACTAATGGGGTATAGGCTGGCGAGGTTAGCCTCATATGAGATGATTTTAAAATTTATTGTCAGTAGACTTCTGATTAAGTAGAAACTTTCTAATAATAGTAATTATGTATTTATTTTTTTTTTTGGGGAAAATTTGTTAACAATTAAGAGATGAAAAAGCAGATTTTTAGAATTCTACGAAAAGATATTGTTTTTCAGTAAAAAAGTTTTGAACAAAAGTCGTGCGTACTGAAAATACCAACAAAATGAGCTAAGACCCATCCAAATCGGACAACTTGTTTGTTAGTTATTGCAAAAAAACCTACTAAAATGGCTGTTTCTTCAATTGTTAATAAACAATAGAAAAAATAAATTGCATTAATTTTATACTACAACTAAAGGAGCTTCTTGTACGGCGGTCTGCATATATGCAAATGAAAGTTCCAGACAAAAATGAATGAAATAAATTGTTGATCTTAAATTGTTTAAACAGTTCAACTAAATTTGGGTTCGTTTTTTCGTTATAAACAAATAAAATAACTCTTCGACAATTATTGATATCGAAATGCTGATAAATGGACGCGATAGCTGAGATTTTGATGCACATTTTGAAAAAAAATCGCGTATGACCACTAGAAGCTGAGATAATTTTTTTTTTCAAAAAATCGCTGCGCAGTTGTTTATTAAAATTAAGGGATTATTTAGGTAGGTATTCACAGGAGGATGGTTAAACTATTATATGCAGCAGTTTTCAACTCAATTATTTCAAAATTGTTGATGTAGCAAGAGTTTAAAGTTGCACTTACTCCGAGAGTCAGAAAATGAGCATTGGAAGGGGCGTTCTTTGAGCCTGCGGCACATGACTCGGACGCTTCAAATTCGAACAATGGATGATATGTTTTTGTAATCAAATTGTTGTTAAACATAGCAATAAACAAATTGTTGCACTTTTATACATTTTACGGATAATTATAATTTTACTGTACTTGCATGCAATTCAAATTGCGAAAAAAATGTTACAGTGGTCAACACTATACTATTAATTAGGAATATTAAAAATTAGATAGATTTTTAATGTACCAATTAATAACATTTGTTAATAGCTGTATTATTTTTCGAAATTCATAATAAACTCAAAATAAAATCAAGAATTATTGTAATATTACTTTCATTTTATTATGTCAATGATGAAAGTAATGATGATGATGAGAGCAATGATGATGACAATGAGAGTGAGAATGATTATGATAATTGTAATGGTAATAATGAAACCGATAAGGGTTTGAAAAATGAGTGTCCATCGATATCTAGGAAACGGAGAACGAAATAATTATTTTGTATAGATTTAAGCAAAAATATGTTCGTCCAATAAAATAAACAAAAAAGTTAACATGTATTTTACTTGTGCAATCAATAATTTAGCGGCAAATGACAGTCGCAATTTGTTTCATGCTATAACTCCATAAATATTAATGGTACATTAAAAGTCAATGTGATTTTAAATATTATACTGTAGTAGTGTAGTGTGGACTACTGTCACATTTTTTTCGCAATTTGAGAAGCACGTGCAACAATTTGTTTATTGCTATGTTTAACAATAATTTAATCACAAAAACATATCATCCAATGTTCACATTTCGTAAAATAAAGATTTTATGACCAATATTCACCGAGATAATTCAAATTTTTCCGGCGAAACGAATGTGAAGCGCCCTCCTCCACTGCTCACTTTCTGACTCTTGGAGTAAATGCAAACTGCTGCATACAATAGTTTAACCATCTCCCAATGAGTTCCTACTTAAATACTTCCTTAATAATAAATAACGCTGCAGCGATTAAAAAAAAATTATGTTAGCTTCTAGTGATCGTACATAATTTGTTTTTTTTTTCAAAATATGCGCCAAAATCTCACCTATCATGCGTACTTATCGGAATTTTGATATCAACAATTCCCAAAGAGTAATTCTATTTTTTTTAACGAAAAAATGAACCACAAATTTGTTTATCTGTTTCAACAATTTAAAATCAACAATTAATTTGGTTCTTTTTTGTTATTCTAAGTAAAGGGTGTTTTTTATAGAGGTAAAGAATTTTAAGTTGGCAACACTTTTTTACCTGGCGGCCATTTTGTCAGCCGTCAAGTGATTTATGTTTAGTTTTGTTTGGCATTTCAACATGAATAGACTGACGCCTGAACAACGCTTCCCAATTGTGCAAATTTATTTTGAAAATCATGGTTCTGTTCGAAACACGTATCGCGCACTACGTCCATTTTACGGTCAACATAATCGTCCATCAGAGCAATTAATTCGATTAACTATGGAACGTTTTCGCACCACGTTTACTCTAAATGATAATACGCATCCACAGAGACGTCGTACAGAAGAAGTCATTGCTGCTGTAGAGCGTAGCGTAAAGGAAGACCCGAATGAGTCTATCCGCCATCGTGCACAGGAATTGAATATGTGTCCATTCACTTTATGGAAGATTTTGCGGAAAGATCTTGGTTTGCGTGCTTACAAAATCCAACTCGTGCAAGAATTGAAGCCACACGATCACCTAGCAAGGCGTAAATTCGGTAAATGGGCCCAAAACAAGATTGCCGTTGATCCCGATTTTCATAAGCGAATTTTGTTTAGCGATGAAGCTCACTTTTGTTTGAATGGATACGTCAATTAACAAAACTGCCGTATTTGGAGTGATGATAATCCTCAAGTGTATGTTGAGACACCTTTACATCCAGAAAAACTAACTGTTTGGTGTCCTTTATGGACTGGTGGAATCATTGGTCCGTACTTCTTTAAAAACGATCCTGGTCAGAACGTTACAGTCAATGGTGACCGCTATAAAGCCATGATTACTGACTTTTTCATTCATCAATTGAACAATCATGATGTGCAGGAGCTGTGGTTTCAACAAGATGGCGCAACATGTCACACATCTCGTGCCACAATTGATTTATTGAAGGAAGCGTTTGGTAACCGCATAGTTTCACATTTCGGACCCGTGAATTGGCCTCCAAGATCGTGCGACTTAACGCCGCTAGACTATTTTTTGTGGGGATATGTGAAGTCGCTAGTCTACGCCGATTAGCCCGAAACGATTGATCACTTGGAGGACACCATTCGCCGCGTTATTGCCGATATACGGCCACAAATGTTGAAAAAAGTCATCGAAAATTGGACCTCCAGATTAGACTACGTCCGAGCGAGCCGTGGCGGTCATATGCCAGAAGTCATATTTAAATTATAATGCCAGAAGGTTATCTTTCGAATAAAGTAAATTTCATGTCAATTTAAAAAATTCATCTTTGTTTTATTCTATTTAAAAGTTCTATACCTCTATAAAAAACACCCTTTATAAGTCTCGAGTTTTTATTTGGGCACCTGCAGATCTCTAGATCGCTGAGAATAAACAATCAGAAAACATAAAATACTATAAACAAATTCACTGTGCAAAAAACTATTGAATATTTTTACTTGAAATTTTGCATACTTGTTGTATGCTCCTTTTGATGTAGTATAAAGTTAATGCAGTGTAGTTTTCTATTGTTTATTAACAATTGAAGAAACAACAATTTTAGCAGGTTTTCTTGCAATAACTACCAAACAAATTATCCGATTTGAATGGGCTTTAGCTCATTTTGTAGGTATTATCAAAGCGCATAACTTTTGTTTGAAACCTTTTTACTGAAAAACAATATCTTTTCGAAGAAATCGGAAAAACTGTTTTTCCCATCTTAATTGTTAAATAAAAAAAATTCCCAAAAAAGAGAATGAGACATAAGATACTACATAATTATTATTATCATTCTGAAGGCTTCTACGTAGTCAGAAGTCTACTAACAATAAATTTTTTCCAGATGCTTATTCCGCTGGCCTAGTAAGTGGAAGTTCGGTAGGAAAAACAATTCAACAGCAATTTATGACATCCATACAAAAACTTCAGAGTATTATACGTAAAAAGTGAAAGACAAATTATAGCATTAATGGTTTCAATAAAAGATGATTTTTCATTTTAATCGCGATTTAGGGACACAAGGAATGTGTAACCTCGGAGGGATAAAAACAAAACGAACAATGATTGCAAAACAAAGGATTAAGACAGCTTGGAATCAGCTATAGGAGACTGTCTCCTAATTATTTCCTTGAAGAAAAAAATGTTTATTTTCATTTGATAAGGCAATCTCAATACAATGGATTTAATTATATACGAACCAATATACAGGGTGTCCGGAAAATATGTGTACAACGTTTGCTGATAACTCTTGACGTCAAAATTGGTCGATTAGAGCCAACTTAGTTATACCCGATACTGCTCCATTTAGGGTGTAAAAGACATTAAAGTTTTAAGAAAGTATTACTGAATTTAATGATTTTTGGTGTCTAATCTAACCGTATAATATAACGTATTCTAGTGTTATACCGAATAGCTATAAAGTAGGGTAAGTGTTATAAAAGTGATGTCCCTTGGAAACATCGCTTCAGATTTATTATTTTATCAAGGTTATGGTAACCTAGATATTCTATCGGATAACCGCATGTTTTTGAAACTTGTTTACTTCTGGAAAGATTTTCATTGGATGTACAGTTTTGTCAGGAAAAAAATATTTTCAGTTATATGCATACACTAATTTACTGTAACAATAAAAAAATTTTAAAGTAAAAGTTGGAATTACAAGTATGTATCTTAAAAAGATTGAATAAACGAATTAAAAGAGAACATTGCAAATGTGCAAAATTTTGCTTAATGCACTTATTAACACTTTTTAAATATAAAATTTGAAATCAATATATATATTATTGCTAGCGTTTAAAATATACATCGATAATTCTACGCGGGTATTCAGCAAAATCTTCTATACTTTTATTTTAAAAACGTGCTACAAAACGAACTCACACCTAATTAACTCTAGAGAACTTGGTGACCATCTTACTGGTGCCTCATTGCCTTTTCCAAGCCATCGGTTGTAATATTGGTATTGTAAAAATTGCCGAATAGAAACGGAAAAATGGGGTGAGACACCATCATGCATATACCATATTTCTCATCGAGGTAAAATAGGCAAATATTCCAGACCAAGTAATGTATTTTGCAAAAATTTTAGATAAATATTTCCATTTATCATGTATGGAATCACAACAGAGCCTGCTGATAGTGTGCAACTTTAGTGGCATGTGGATTGTTTTTAAGTAATGCTGAAGGTGTGCAACTTTAGTGGCATGTGGATTTTCATCTGCATAAACATGTTCATTGTGCAAGTTGGTGACTCCAGATCTTAGAGAGTACATCAATCGGTAAAAGTTTCTGAATCTTTTGAATGTGTTATGGATGTAACAACTGTTGTTTTTAAGTGTCACAATAGTTTTAACTAATGCTTAGTTCTTCTTCAGTTATTTTCAAAATTTTCTCTTTCTTTTCAAGGCTGTCCGTTTTTTAAAGATGACGCTCAATATTGGCAAATGCTTGATGTTTTGGTATTCGGCGGTCAGGAAATATCTCTATGTCAACCCTAGCACTTCGATACCAATTTCCTTTTCAAAATCCATACACCAGTAGTATGTCAACCTTCTCGGAGTACGTGTAGGTGTCCATATTTAATAGTTAAATAGGCGTAGAAATTTAGAATGGTAATCTTACTTTAGTTAGTTAGACAATAGTCAAATTATTAAATACCATCGCTACAAAGTCATTCAAAAAATAATTGTTACTAGTAGTTTTTATTATTAGAGTTAATTGTTATATGCATGTAAATGAAAATATTTTTTTTTCTGGGAAACCACTCGTCTAATAAAAACTTTTTAAGAGCTGAAAAGGCTTCCAATTACATGCTATTTTCCGACAGAAATATCTAGGTTGTCATAACGTTAATAACATAATAAATTAGAAGCGATGCTTACAAGCGCCGTCACTTTTATAACACTACTTCATAGCCAGTCGCTATACCACTAGAAAACGTCATATTATAGTGTCAAACAACACACAAAAAATCATTAAATTTAGTTTAATATTTTCTCAGAACTTTGACATCTTCTACCGCCTTAACAAAGCAGTTTCGGATATAACGAAGTTTAATCGACTATTTTGATATCAAAAGTCTCTCATCAAACATTATACACGTGTATTTCGGACACCCTGTATATCTTATTTAAAGCATGGATATAAACTTACCTATATTTAGCTTATTTCCTAATTTTTTCAGTTGAAATATTGTAATGGAACAAATGTTAATTATTTTTCATTGTTCAATGTCAACTATTTTCTGTTAAAATATATAATTAAATAATCACTCTGTAAATAGATGTTCCGTGGGAACAGGGTAGTTATATTTATTATCACTATCCACGAAAGTCTAAAGGATAAATAAATCAGTTATCGAACTTAACTTTTATGATCTTTGTCGTTTAAATGTTTTCTTAAAAAAAATACATAAAGCCAGTTAATCTATGATGTCATAAAACTAAAGGACCCTTTCTAAGATTTGGCTATAAATCTCTCTAAGTAATCCCGCCCTGGTTAAGTAAATAAAACCAGACGTGATAAGGGTAGTTTTTAACATATGGTATGTGGAATACCGTTAAAATGTTTTAAAATATTGAACGATTTTCCCATTATTAGGAAACAAAAGAATGATCAAATAAACTCACTATAATAGAAATATATCGTTTGGCCATGTGTAAAAAGAATACTGAGTAATCACTGTTTTTCTATTCACAAGAAATAACGAGTTAAGGTGTTTATTGCCAAAACAGCAAAGAAAAGTGAATAGTATTTTTTTACAGTCTTCAACATATATTCTTTTAGTTATAGAAAGAAATGGAATAATTTTATTAATTGTGTTTATATGAAAGTTATTATTAAGATGCTCACAGGTCAATTCGTGAATCAAGCATCCGGTATAGAATAGCTAACGCCCTCAGCACGTAACGATCGAAACCTTCGAACTTTAAAGGAAAGAAATTGTCGTTTACCGGGTTCCGTCGGGTAAACAGAAGGGTGTCGAGGGGGGTGTAAGATTCGAAGATACTCTTTTAAGGAATAGTAAATTTTAGTTCCAATCTGAAAGTCGAATAAGGGTGATCGGTACCATTCTATAAGCCCAGTGCCGTAGTGTATATTTGGCGGGAATGAAGGTTTTCTTTGTTTGATTTGTTTTTGATTTAATTCGGGAAGTTAAGGGAGTAGCATGTGTTATTTTAGTGGGGCATTTCGCGATTTTCATACGGTTCGATTAAGTAATATAAATAGCTGATTTCGCGTTTTATTTCTTTTTTTTGTTTAATATTTTATTATTTTTACGTGTTTTTTTCAAAATTGGGTTTTACGTTTTTGGTTAAAATAACGGCCGAGAAGAGCAATTATGTTAGTTTTCGTAATTGTTATTAGTTTTAAGTTTCTCATTGTAAATAGTTCGTTTTTCTATTCATTTTTATTAAATAGATATAAGTGTTTTGAGAAACTTGTTTTATTCAATCTAATTAAAACCTTCACGCGAATTAACTTGCGAGCGCGCTGTTGCGAGACCTACAAAACAAGAGATGTCCACTGACCAACTAATTAGCAGCCTTTCCTGAGTCCTGAAGATCTGAGTCATGGTTGTGGTAAGCTTTAATAACCGAAGTGTTTGGTACTAAAGCTGCAAGAGAGAAGTTGAATGACCAGACTTCCAGAGTGTCTTTATTACTGTGAAATTTTAATTGTAGGTTATTAAAATAGTTACTAATTAATATGGGACAAAAATGATTATAGATAAGATAATTAACGCTACCTCAATATATCATCGGCAAGAGTCTATAATCAAATTCTGTCACAATATAAGATAATGCTAATGTTGTTGCGAGATGAAATAGGTACAGATAATTCATTAGTTTTTTCTTGGATCGAATTAGAAGAAATGCTTTCTATATAGAGCAAGGTAATAAATAAGCAGATTAGTAAATGGCGTATTAAGATATCCTTTTCTTGTCCTGATTCACCTCGACAGAGATCTTTAAATTCATTTCAAATCTACCGAGAAAAATATAGACTTGCTTTGTTTTAAAATATTACCTTCAAGAAATGCTAGAGTCCATGCTCTTCCATAATAAGAATACTGGTAAAGGTAAACTGGGACATATTTGGATGCCAATTCTGCATGTCTAATTGTTCCTCTAGTGAAATGATTGTCTGAATAAAGCTAAAAAATATTTTGATAAGTTTGATAGTGTTGTCGCAAAAATAAGTAAATATTTTATACCGTTTCGTAACTCCTCGAATTCGAGATAAAAATTTTCCAAACAAGATCCACGAAGAGGAAACAATAAAATTGTATTTTTGTAACTCACTTTAAGATAGATATAAAAATGCTTGCAAAATTTATTGACATAAAATTCATTACTTTCTTTTCTTTTTATTTTATTTCGCCTAATTAAAAAACGCATATATAAAAAAATTATTTTTAATTCCTCATAGCTAAAATTGGAAGCATATGTTACTCTTTTGACATTAGTAGATAAAAAGCATTAGAATATGTTGTTTCAGCGCTACTTACCCCTGCCATACCAACTAAATTATCGGACCATAATTCTGATCCATTAAGATATATTTCTTTTATTTTTTCGATTACAGTATCTTCATTGGTGGAATTTGGGTAAAGATCTGTTGGTAATATTGAACTGGGAACATAATCCGCGTATTGTGCCATCTTTGTGGCAGTTTCAATATCTGGAAAAAAATCATTTTAAACTTATCATAAAATATCATATATTATCATCCAAGTAGGGGGCTTATTTTAAAAGTTATAGAAACATAAAATAAATGAAAGTATAAAAATCTTGCACTGATACGTAAAGAGAGAACAAAAAAAAATAATGAAAATGCCAAATTTCTAAACGATAAGGTTTAGTATGTCAGATTTAGTAAATATATACTTTTTCCACAAGATATTCTCAACTGTGTAATAATACTAATTTAACTGGATGTGTTTCATCCTATTCTCTTATTTATTCAAATGGCATACGAGTACATATAGTTACAAATAAAATATTTAAATATTAACATCTATATCCATAATCCATTCTAACGCTGGTACCTTAGCTCTCGTAAGGGTGCTACAATTACCCCGATAGAAACGCAGAACGTATTTCTCCGTATGATTTACTTAATAGTTTGCGACAGAGCATCGCAATCACATTATGGAGACTGCAGTAATCTATTTAAAAAGAGAAACTGAGGATAGGCCATATCCTCTGCGGATTCTGTTGAACTTAACCCACTGTTTCCTGCTAAGTTCTGTGCCGGTAGTTTTACAGCTATACATTTCAAACCATTCTTTCTCTTTAGGGTCCCAATTCTGGTGCCATTGATTAGTAATTGCGGTGTAATTTGTATCCACCGATTCCGCTTGCTGTATTGGTGGGTTCCTTGAACGAAGTGTATTTTAACGAAAAATATATATGTTGTTACGTTTAGGTAGTCTTATAAATTATGTAACATTCTTAGTAGAGCCTCCATTCTACAGACTGTGGGTGAGTAGACCTTACTGAGTAGGCGAAGCCAGTATACGAGGGTGGTCCGATAAGTAATTAACCTACATAAGAAAAACGAAAATTTTGGAAAAGTGGCGATTTATTTCTCAACATAGTCTCCTTTTAGCTCGAGAGACTTGATCCAGTGATGCTCCAACTTCTTTAACCCGTCTGAAAAATATGTTTTCTGGATGTCTGCAAAGTAGGCCTCCGTGGCGGCGATAACCTTCTCATTCGATTCAAATTTCTGCCCCCCGGCGAGTGACTTTTTCAAGTTTGGAAACAAAAAGAAGTCGCAACTGGCCAAATCTAGAGCATACGGTGGATGAGGCAGCAATTTGTAGCCCAATTCGATCAATTTGGCCATGGCGATGGCGGAGGTGTGAGCCGGTGCATTGTCATGGTGGAAGAGCACTTTTTTCTTCGCCAAATGGGGCCGTTTTTTCTGCAGTTTTGCGTCGAATCGACCCAATAATTCGGCATAGTAGAGCCCTGTGGTCGTTTTGCCCTTCTCCAGGTAGTCGATGTAGATTACACCGTGTGAATCCCAGAAAACGGTGGTCATCAACTTTCCGAGCGATAGGACAGTCTTCGCCTTCTTCGGAGTACGTTCGCCGGGTGAAGTCCACTCTTTCGATTGTTCCTTGGTCTCTGGTGTGTATCAGTGAATCCATGTTTCGTCGACGATCACGAAACGATGCAGAAATTCCATCAGATTGCGCTTAAACAGCGTCAAACACTGCTCTGGAGTGGTCTCATGGTTGCGCTTGTTGTCCGGAGTGAACAAACGTGGCACCCATCGTGCTGACAGCTTTCTCATGCCCGAAATTTCATACATTTCACGAGGTCTTTTGAGATGCTTACTGTCTCAGATATCTCGCGCACCTTCTATCGGCGGTCTGCCAATACGAGATCGTGAATTTTTGTCACGTTATCCTCCGTGGTAGTCATTTTCGGGGCACCTGGACGTGGCTCATCAAAAACCGACGTGCAACCAAGTTAAAACTCGTTAAACCAATTTTTGACGGTCGCCATCGAAGAAGAAGAGTCACCCTATACCCCATCCAAGCGCTCTTGGATTTCGCTGCGCGATTTCCCTTCCAAAAACAAAAATTGAATCACCGATCGAAATTGCTCTTTTTCCATTTTTCTAAAATCCGCGGATACGCCCGCTTCCACACGCGGTCAAAACAAAACTGCGAGTCCGATTCGGCTGAAATTTTGACAGCAGCCGTCTACGAGAATGTACTATACGATGGTAAAATTTTCTTGCGATAGTGCCGCCATCGGGCAGTGAGGCTAAATACTTATCGGACCGCCCTCGAAAAGGTGTGATTTTTCTAGTAATGAGATGCTTATCGTGAGATTTATTTGGCTATAAATTAGGTTGGTATGGTAGCTATTTCCTTCATTCTAAAGCATAGTACTTTATAGCTGAGAATACCAGTGTAAAGGCAGCTGTATGCAATGTATCCGCTCCTGCTCCTCAGGTCGTCCCAAACAATTTATGGATAATGTGTTTTTATTATGGCGTCAAGATGTACTTTGTATGAAAGACTTCAGTCAAGGGTGACACTCCAAGATATTTGGCGTACTTGTAATGGTAAAGACGGTCCCTGGTAGGGTCTACACGAAACTCGACAATAGTATGTTTGTTGTTTATGTGAAATACACATAATTTAGATTTGCTGGCATCGAGTTTAAATCAATACATTTTAAAGTAAAAATTAAGTATGGCCAAACCTTCTATAAGACATATCTTAGCTTTGTAGACAAGAATAATATCATCTTCATGGCAAAAAGGTCTAGAAAATACACATTAAACAAGAAAGAAGTTAGAACTAAGCCTTGTGGTAATCAATTACTCGATTTCTGCTACCACTTCCACCTCGGTAGACCTAAAATGCTTATCATGTTATTGAGAAGAGCTATAGTTATTTTACATCTAGTTATTTTCAGTAATTTATAGATCAATCCCTCTCTCCATACCGTATTATATGCAATGGTTAGATCAACAAATATATATTTTTAAGTTTCTTATGAAAGCAGACATAAATAAAGATTGTCATAGCTAATACCTGATTGTAGTAGCTCCTGTTGAGTCTAAAATCTTTTTGGTAAGCCGAAATCTATTCCAGAATTGCACTGCTAACTCTGCTTAAAATAAGTAGTTTGAAGAGTCTGAAAATATGTAGTTTGGAGAAAGATCATTTGATTTACAGGGTTTCAAGACTGCTCGAAGCAGAGACCATTTCGTTAATATATTCGAAATGAGTAATCCAGATTCTAGCACTGTTTTTCTAGGTTCTTTGGAATCTATTGGTATATATTGTCTATTATAGATATTCTAGCATCCTTGATTTGTTTTAGAGTCTGTTGCAATTTGTTTAGTGTAAACTGTGAGGAAAATTTGATTCGGTTGAAGACTGTGTTATAATGCACTGTGTATCATGTGGCGATCTTGAATCCTCAACTATATGATGAACTGTAGTACCAAGCTTTGCCTAGACCTACTGGAGACTCTGCTTAGCTTGCAGAATATGCTCTATGCCTTCTTCCTTGAATTTTTATAGTTTAAATTTTATACTGCCTCGATCCATGGCGCCTTTCTAACAGCATTTAGGAAGCATTTAAATATTCTCTGTCTTAGACATTGCTAATGGAGTACATTTGTTCTCCATTTTCTTGACTAATATGAAATTATAACATAAAGGGTTTTCCAATAAGAGGTGTTATTTTGATATTCAAAGAAAAATGCCATTTTTTAAGATAAATGATCGGATATTTATTACATTATAAAGAGGAAGGTATGCCGTTAATGATGGAAAATAACATCAGCCAAATGACCACCACGACCATGCCTACAGGACCATATCCTTTTCATGAAATTTTCCATAACCAAATCGCAAAGTGGCTGCCCTATGTCCTCGATAGCCTCACGAATCCCATCTTTGAGGTCTTGAATCGACGCTGGGCTGTTGGCGTAGACCTTGTCTTTCACGTGGCCCCAAAGGAAGAAATCGCAAGGTGTCACATCACAAGATCTCGGTGGCCAATTGTGATCACCTCTTCGAGAGATAACACGGCCCGGAAACTTTTCCCGTAAAAGATCAATGGTTTCGTGGCTTGTGTGGCACGTAGCGCCGTCTTGTTGAAAGTAAACGTGGTCCAGATAAATACCATCCAATTCCGGCCATAAAAAATCATTAATCATCTCTCGATAGCGCAATCCATTCACCGTAACTGTTGCTCCAGCCTCATTTTCGAAAAAGTAAGGTCCAATGACCCCGCCGGACCATAAACCGCACCAAACAGTCACACGTTCAGGATAGAGAGGCTTTTCAACAATAACTCTTGGGTTTTCCGAGCCCCAGATGCGACAATTTTGTTTGTTGACGAAGCCACCGAGGTGGAAATGGGCCTCATCACTAAAGATGATTTTTCGATGGAATTCCGGATCATTTTCATGCATTTCAAGAACCCAATCAGCAAAGGCACGACGTTGTTGATGATCGGCCGGCTTGAGTTCTTGCGTTAACTGAACTTTATAAGCCTTAAAACCCAAATCTTTATGCAAAATACGGTGTAATGACGTTTGTGGAATCCCTAATTCCAAAGAACGACGAGGAATGGACAAACCTGGGTTTTCTTCAACACTTTCGGCTACAGCAGCAATATTCTCGGCTGTTCTTGAGCGACGTGCACGGGTTTTCTTCTTCACATAACTAACTTGTCCCAACAGCTCGAATTTTTTCACCAATTTCTTTATTGCGCTTCGACAAGGTGCTTCATGACGACCCAAAAATGTTCGAGTTTTACGAACCGTCTCTGCCAAATTTTCACCATTTTTATAGTGAATTTTAATAATTTCAATGCGTTGTTGAAGCGTGTATCGTTCCATCTTTATTTATGGCGTAGTTTCTACTTGTCAAACGTCAAAAACTTACAGCTTCAAAAGTGACATCTACCGAAATAGCGGGCTTTTCAAAATGACACCTCTTATTGGAAAACCCTTTATATGGTGAATCAGCAAATATGTATTTACTAAAATAAATAAAAACCTCCGAGTGATTGCCTTAAGTTATGCCCAAATAATTGCATATATATATATATATATATATATATATATATATATATATATATATATATATATATATATATATATATATATATATATGTATATATATATATATATATATATATATATATATATATATATATATATATATACAGGTTTTTACGTCGTTGCCAGACCAATTTTACTTTACAGACCACCTTAGACCACCCAGAAACAATTATATTAGAAGCAAATAAATATGGGTTGTATGATTATTTTTATTCATGAAATCAATTACTATTGAGAGGGGTAAGCAAATTAAAAAAAAAAAATTTTCATATTATATTAGCCACGTTCATGAGCCAATTGCAACTTATCTCGAACTAAAGCCCAGTATATCAAATTTGTATCATTTTACCAGTGATTCAGACCCGCCAGTGTTGCCGTTTTTACGCCATGTAAAATATTAAACAGCAAAGAATAATCATATAAAATCTTTGTGTAGAAATATTCCTTTCTCTTTAAATCTGGTCATTTTGATTGGTATTTTTTTACATTTGAGCATTTTATCTAAATTTTTAAATTGAAACTAACCGTTTCGTTAACTTTACCTTTGTAGAGAATACAATTCTGTATTGGTTAAGACGACGATATTTTGGCATCTAACTTAATTTATAATAATTCAATAAAAAAAAACACCCACAAATAAGGAGTTTAATTTTAAAGGTAAATGCTACATATTAAACAAACTTATCAGTGTTGGGAATACCATAATAATATACATGTAATATAGACTTAGTGTATTCAGTTACCAAAATCATAAAGTAAATCACATGCACAACAAATTAAACCTATGTACCTGTATTCCAGATTTTGTTGATGCAAAATCTTCTGTAAAATCGATTCTTCTCAATTATAATGATTTTTATGTACGTGTGCTATTAAGGTCATTTGCGCAAGAAACCTTCATTAAGAATGAAAAAAGAAAAACAAATAATACCGAATTGGATAGCCTCTAACACTCACTTTGAAGAAATAAAAAATGCAGTCACTATTGCTCAGTATTTACTATCTCTTAATAAAAAAACAATTGATTTTAATACAATATATACTATAATTGAACGGGAGCTTGCGGTCAAAAATACTGTATTTAAACGTTTGAGCAACAGTATACATTAATTCAGCTGGTCAAATTTGATGAGTAATAAATTAAAAAATGTTTTTACTCGTTTAGGCGCTTTTCATACTGTTTGCTGTGCAATTTAATGCCTCAGCAACATATGGGGAAGTTGTGGCATAAGAGATATGCTAGCCGAATCTAAAGTTTTTGCTGGAAATACCGTAGACAGAATTTTGGAGGGGTCGTTCGAAAATTAATTTTAATATATGATAGGCTAATGCAGTTATTAATAGAACATTTTTTTGATCAACTAAAAAAATAATAAAATAGAAACTCTAGCGGTTGTGATAAAAAATATCGAAACGTTTACAGTAGTTATTCAACGGGTACATATAAGAAATATGGTTTAGAAAAACTTTCTTTAGATAGAAGTAATACATTTATGACATTATTTGACAAATATAGAAAATAAGGAAGTGAAGAATCTGAAAATTTTCAATTTTGGTTTGAATCTTAAATTTAAATTTAGTTATTCGAGCCGATAGAGCCGATACGTTTCCACTCACTTATCTATGCTTCCTTTTTTCTTTATTTGCGATAAACCGAATTACGATATGAGACTTTTTGTGCTTTGAAATTCTCCTTATGCTACCAACCGAAGCCAAAGAACAGTTTTTAAAGGGATACTTTAATGTTAATTTGACTAATGAAGCATTTCGGGATTATTCCCAGATGTAACAACTGAAATGACAGTAATCAAGAGTACAAAGTCAGAGACTGGAGTCACAGAAATGACTCAAAAAGAACTTGCTACTTCAAGATGAACTATGACTACATATGTCTAAGGTAGTTATTCTGATACTGAATGGAAACGATGAATTACACCATTTTGATAATTGAATGGTAATTTAACCAATAAAATTATGAATGGATTATTACACAGATTTGATCGAGTAGATGAAATTCACTTGATTTATGATCGATACGACAGCACGGTTAATCCAGAACAGTTGGAACGAATTCGGAGGTATGGAAATGATAGCGAAAACAAAGAATATATAATTATTGGCGGTCAATCTACATGAAACTTTAAAAAATTCTGCAGTAATGATACAAGTAAATCAAATTTAGTGGAATTTATTGAAAATTATATAAAAAAACTATTCGGTTACCAATACAGAATAAGTTGATCATTTCTGGAGCATTTGAGCATGTTATTATGGAAAATGATCAATATTTCGATGCATATTTCTTGTGTGATCATACAGAAGGAGATACCAAGATTGTATTTTATGCCTGTCAGTTACAAGAGCTGGATTCCGATAAAAAGTTTAAAATTATTGTTAAATCCCCAGACACAGATGTGTTTATCTTATCATGGATTCTTAAAAAAACTTCTTTTATGGTTTAATACTGGAAATGTTTTCTCGATTTATTCCCGTACATACTATTGCAAACGATATTGGAAAAATTCAGTGTGACAATATTTTAATAATCAATGCTGTGATAGATTAAGTTTCATATATGACGTTGGAAAAAAGAAGGTGTACAAAGCTTTAAATAAACCTGCAGGTGATGGACTTAATACTTTGACAGTGTATTTATCAAAAATATGACTCTCAGAATAACTTTAAAGACTGTTGTGAATGTATAAAAAAATTAAGATACAATATCGCGTTGAAAAAAACTATATCTGATGAAAATTTGCCACCTTCTAAATCGGCCTTAGTTTAACATTATTTAAGAGCGATATGGCAAAGAAATGAATGGGATCAAGCAAAAAAAGTAATATTGTATCTCTTGATCCATTAACTCATAGTTGGAAACTTGGAAATAACTGTTTAGAGTTTAATTATTTTGAAGCTTTGGACATGCTACAAAGATATGTCTGTTCATACACTGGAAAATGTACACAAAATGGTATCTGTGTATCCTCGAATTTAGAATGCTGCGCAGTATATGCACGTTTATAAAAGAATTGTATGAAAGTTAAACAACATTTTATGGAAGACGATGATTTTTACCCAACAAATCGGGTTATTGATGAAAATAATCATATTATTGGAGGTGAAAACAATGAATAATATAAAATAGAGCGCTATCTTTAGACAATAAATAAAATAACAGATTATATATTAGTTTCAATAAAGTAATATCATAGTAAATAAAAATCGTCGACTTGAAATAAAATAATTCAAAAGGTAAGAAAGTGAAATATGCCATCATAGCGCGCGTCTGTGCGGCCGCAACCACCATTTTGTGTACGCTCACGCAACACGTCTGAAACGGGTTACTTTTGAGTCCCACTTTCAGTGTCACAAACTCCATTTGCTCACATCAAAAAAATCTCTGTTGATGTTGAAGGTTCAAATTTCCAAAAATAACGAATTTCGTAATTTTTTTGCATAAAATTGCAAATCTCTTGGCAAGGAAGCATTTTCCGAAAAACTGTTAAAAGATAAAAAATATTTTGACGTGTTTTATTTAATAATTAATTTTAAATCTTTTTTAATTAAAAAAATAAATTCAATATTTCAACCTCATAAAAAAAGAATAATAATAACAGCCAAAAAAACCAGCAGGAAATTGAATTCGAATCATCGACGTGACATTTCAATGCTAAATAAAATTTTTATAAAAAAATTTAACTGACTTCTAAAAGTGCGCTAAAAAGGGAAAAATACCTAGAAATTTTTATATGAAATTGAAATTTTTGAAGTTGGCGCCAAACTAATACCTGACCAAAAGTGATTCGCATAAACAGATTAAAAATACTTTATTTGCAATTGCTTTCTTCCATAATTTGTATATATTAGTTATTTATTTTATTTAGAAATAATTTGGCGTCATGTAAAAATGTATAGTTATTTTTCCCTTTTTAGCGTACTTTTAGAAGTCGGTTCAATTTTTTTATAAAAATTTTATTTTTAGATTTTTAGTTTTGAATTCATTATGATATTCATAAATTATTTGAACTAAGTGCTAATCGAGATTAGTGTACCTCGCAATGACTCCAAGGTGGCAAAAAAGTATCCATTTTATCCAGAATTGTAAATCACCCTAAAATGAACCACTATAAATTCTTTGATTCTTAGAGTTCTCCAAATACCAATGAAATTGTATCAAACAAATATTTAGTCTGTCATAGTAAATCCACTATCTTAAATTTCAAATTAATTATAGATTGGTAATATAGGCCCTAAAACCTTCCAATATCGATATTTAAAGAATTTGAGACTTAAATTTCTTAGCCCGATATATTTTATATTGCATATTGAGTTTGTACACGCCCAAGAACAAAGCAGTTCTTGATAAAACCGGAAATTTTAAAATTTTTAGTCCTTCATATTGTATCTTATCAACCTAATGGTTTATCAACCTAATGGTTGTAAAAAATTAATTTTATGTTAGTAATACACCACCCCCCAACGCCCTAATATCAAATCTGAAAAAATGTGAATAAGGTAAAATTTTCAACCCACCATATTAGATCCGCCATATTGAATTTCAAAAAAATAATTTTAGCGTTTTAATCTAATCTAAATCTAAATCCTTCAAAACCCCTTAGTATCAATTTTAGATGAAATCCAGAAATTTAAAATTTCTAAACGGTCATATTGCATCTAACATATTAGATTTTCTTAAAATAATTTTATATTCGCTATTTATATCCTCAAAAACGATTTAGTTCCACATTTGAACAAAATCGAAAAATGTAAAATTTTTAGTTCGCCTTATTGATTTCTGATAAAATACTATTAAATTCTTAATTTACACCCTCAAGAACCTTCTATATTAGTTTTGGAGAAAGTCGAAAAATGTAAAATTTTTAGGACACTATTTTGAATCCGTCAGATTGAGTTGTTCAAAAAATATTTTAAATTCGTAATTAACACTAACAAAAATCCACCAATACTCACTTTAGACCAAATCGAGAGATGTAGAATCTTTAATCCGCCATCTTAGATCCACCATATTTATTTTTTTTTTAAATAATATCAGATTCGTAATGTGCTTTCCCTAAAACTCCCTCATATCAATTTTGTGAAAAATCGGACAAAATTAACTTTTATCCACAATATTGGATACGCCATATCGCATTTTTTAAAAATAATTTTGGATTCGTGATGTACGACTCCGAAAACTCCCACGTACCAACTTTGGAGAATATCGGACAAAATTGATTTTTTGTCCGCCATATTGGATCCGCCATGTAGAATTTTTAAAAAATATTTTAAATTCGTTATTTGCGACTTCGAAAACTCCCCCGTACCAATTTTGGAAAAAATCGGACAAAATAAAATTTTTAGGTCCGCTATATTGAATTTTTTTAAAATAATTTCAGATTCGTTATGTGAGACCCCGAAAACTCCCCCATACCAATTTTGGAGAGAATCGGACAAAATTGATTTTTTCGTCGGCCATATTGGATCCGCCATTTTGAATTTTTTAAAAATAATTTTAGATTCGTCATGTGCGATCCCGAAAACTCCCCCTTATCAATTTTGGAGAAAATTGGACAAAATTGATTTTTTGTCCGCCATCTTGGATTCGCCATATTGAATTTTCTAAAAATATTTTGAATTCGTTATATACGACCTCGAAAACTCCCCCATTCCAATTTTGGAGAAAGTCACACAAAATTAAATTTTTTTGTCCGCCATATTGGATCCGCCATTCTGAATGTTTTTAAAATAATTTCAAATTCGTTGGGTATAACCCCGTAAATTTCTCCATACCAATTTTGGAGAATATAGAACAAAATTAATTTTTTTGGCCGCCATATTGTAAGCGCCATCTTGGATTTTACTGCACCAATTTCATCTAAAAAAATATGGGACTACCGCAGCAACTTCCTGAACATAACGCAAAAAATTTCATTCAAATCGGTGCAGCCGTTCCGGAGAAATCGTTGTACATACATAAAAAAAAAACATACATACGCGACGAATTGAGAACCTCCTTCTCTTAGAAGTCGGTTAAAAAAGCATTTTCTTTTAATGCTCCCCTTTAGCCTTCATAGGACCACGATTTAGAGTCTTATTATAGGCTTTTAAACTACGAAAGTCTCATCTAAGTGGGTTTAATGTCATGTGGCAGTAGTAGAAACAAATAGACAAAAATTTTAAAGAAATTATTTTGCATTTTTTAAAAATTCAATTAGACCGGAGGCCAGATTCTGTAAGCATATGTTTTGACATTCCCTTTTCTTTAAGGAAAGTGACATACTTATGTGTTACTACAGACTGAACAAAGGTGGAAGATCCTTATTATGACATTCTTTCCCTACACTTTTATAGAATCGCAGCCCGGGAGTTATCGACAGTTTTTTTCAATTTGCGTTAGCGTGAAAGTATATTTAGTTATCTATTTTACTACGAAAAGTCTGTACTCCACACCTAGTTCAACAGTGAAAAGTGGGGTCGAGAGTATATAAAAAAAAATACCAAAATATTTATCTGCATCATGCTGAAACTTCGCCCGGTATAAATTTTAAATTTAAGGAAATGAGCTCGGTGTTCAACTCTTTTTACATATATCTGGCAGCAGTAATTTGAACTGTCAACGGATTGGCAGCGGTTTTTTGTCATTAATTAGACTGAATGTGCATTAGTAGCACTAACTTTTCAGGTTAAGAGTGATCATAATAACCAAACCAATACACTTTTACACTGATGCAAATGGGACACAAAAAACTCACTAGCTCCAGTAGTAAATATATAGATACATCGTCATTAAATTTTATGAAAGACTAATTATGGTAAATAACTATACCAATTTACAAAATTAGATAACAGTAATCTTTAAACATAATAACTTTTTTCTTTAATACCAATAATATTATATAGAAAAAATGGCCACCTCTTCCTCTATTTTTTGTAAATTGACAAAAATCGTATTTTTTAAAAACGTTTCATGGAAGTTTTAGACTAATCATGTAATAATAATATTCTTTGTACTTTGCAAATAAAAATAATTTTGAGAATTATTTTCGAAAGTAAAAATGTTACTTTCCATTCTTTCGCAGAACATTAAAATGGAGAAATAATGTGTATGATTAATATTATATTATCATTCTAGTTAGTCTATGGCCGTCGGTAAAGTACAATTGGTCTAACAAAGTCAGTAAAACCAACAGATATATTGATTGTTATACAAACTGCGTGGTTGCCAATTTTAGGGGCTTGTGAACGTTGATCTAACGAATCGAATTACATACTATATACGGATCAGACGCTAGCGTCCTCTACACGATAGATTTCGGAATTAAATCAATATATAATTCGATATTCTACCACAATCTTAGGCCCAGCTAATATTTTGTCCCTAGCATCTTATGACTCTCCTGATTACGCTGGCAAAAGGAACGTTTTCAAGCCTCAAGCCCGGGCTTGAGAACGTTCATTTGGCTTGTGTTCGTAATAAGTATGTAACGAGTTGGGATTGTATAAGCGGTAAAACCAATATATATATATATATATATATATATATATATATATATATATATATATATATATATATATATATATATATATATATATGTGAAGGGGAACCTATTGTATAGATTTTTCAAGAGAGGGGTAAATATTTTTGAAAAAAAAAACATATATAATTTCAAAATAAAAACAGTTCGTTGTTTCCTCCAAGTTGTATATACTGGAATCAAATGACGATGTAGTTACCTCCAATATTATTGTGATTCACTGGAGCGTAGTACGTGTCATATTTAAACTTTTTCGTATTTAAATTGACCTGTGGATGCTGTACCAGAATATTGATTTTACATATTTATGCTAATTGGAAATAGAATAAATTTGGATATTTAATTTATTTTTGCTGTTTTAATAAAATTTATTAAAACATTTATAATATTGATCAAAAAGCACGGAGTTTAAAGTTTAGATTACGATAAAAGTATTTTTGTAATCCTCATAACAAACCCTCTTAAATTATATCCGACACGACATATAAAATAAAAAAAAAGAGCCTAAGTTTGCTAAATTAAATTCGAAAAATTTATTAGCCCTAGGATTTTCGTTATAATATTTCTGTAAACTATAAGTAAGTCTACATTTCTTGTTTTCTCTCATAATTTTTGATTGAGTAATTTAGGAAATTAGGAGAAGAATGGTCTATTCTCGCATATTTTTCGGAATTTAGTTTTAAATATACTATTTAAAAAATTATTCAAAAAAAAATTCTATACAACAAGCCCTTTTAAAAATGATTTCCCACATGATATACAAAATTTAAAAAAGATTGATACGTAAAAATAATTTTTAAAAATCTATAAGACCTAGGAATTTCGTAAAAATTTCTTTGCAAACTACACATAAGGCGTCATATTCCCTATTTAAAAAAAAATTAGTTCTTGTAGATTCGGAAATAAGTGGAGATTGATCTATTTCGGCATATTTTTTAGAATATCTTTTTATTGTGTAAAATTATGGAAAATAAAACTTGTATTCTTCATAACAATTTTTTTAAAATGATATCTCACATGTAAAACAATATTCAAAAATAAATGTCAATATAAATTTGTAAAATTAATTTTTAGATATCTTATTATATTCTGTAAACTGCAAGTAAGGCGCTATATTCACGAAATATTTTAAAATTTTAGTTCCAGGAGGGTAGTGGTCTTTCTCGCATATTTTTCAGAATATGTTTTTAAATGTGTTATTTAAAATTACAAAAAAAAATATTTTTGCACACCTTATAATAAGCCATTTTAAATGATAAACCACATGATATACAAAATGAAAAAAAAATTATGTACACAATTTTACCCCAATCTAATCCTTATATCAATATTTTAAAGCGTTACCAGTGCAAAATATTTTGGTCTATAAGATGTATTACCATGTCAAATTTCAAGTTTACACATCATATTGTTTCTGAATCTGCTGTGACAGACGGACGAACCTGTAAGTGATCTGGTATGGGTTCCTTTTTTCCTTTTAAGGTACGGAACCCAAAAGTAACAATTAGCGCATTTTCTTATTGTACATAGTGACGTCCGTGAAGAGTTTTCTAAACAAGATTGTAATAGAAGTCCATCAAAAATTTATTGAATTTCTTCCTTTTAGTACATTCTAGTAAAATTTCTTGCATTGTCCATTGCTTAAAATATGGCCCATAGATCGACAGAGTCAAAAGCCTTGCTGTAATCAAGAAATGCTAGATGGATTTGAATATTATATTCGGTGCATTTTTCAATTAGTAATTTGATGTTCTGTATCTGCTCTGTTGTACTAAAGCCCTTTCGAAACTCGGCTTGTTCTGGAGGTTAATAGGAATCAAATTTGTTTGTCTATTAGTTATAATCTTCGTAAACAATTTGTACGGATGTGGCAGAAGACTTATGGGGCGATAATTTTCGAAGTCTAACTCGTCGCCTTTTTTGTACGTCTTGCCAATTATCAGGGATTTTACAGTTTTGAAGACATTTATTCAAAGGAATACTAATTGAATGTAGCGTTATAGACCCTTCTAGCTCCAACATTTCTTTAGATATACCATCTTAACCTGGAGCACGATCAGATTTCATTTGTGACAAAGCATGTTTCAACTCTTCGATTGTGATGTCAGGTATTTCTTCTGAAGCAACATTTGCACTGTTAATGTATAAACACTAAACTAATTCATACACTTTCGATTATGAGGGTTGCTACCCTTATACTTCCTTTTGAAATTCGATCTTTTCTATGTCAGTTTTCATAAAGAAGTAAAAAGTTAACTGAATTTTTTTACAAATATATTTGTTAATTGAGAAAACATGCAAATTTGTTGTTTTTAAATGTTTTTTTTTGTTTAGACAAATTTTTTTGGAAGATTTACCAATGAGAACAGTTTTCTGAATATATTTCATATTCTTATCGATATTGTGCAATTAAAATAAGCTCTCTCTCTAAGTCTCCAGGGTATAAACGACACTGGCGCCACTGGTGAACCATCGAACTTACTAGTCGAATCTGAAGTCATATATTACTCGAAGTGACCTCCAAGTATTTTTTCGCAGATTGATACGGACGACCTTGTAATGACCGATAGTAAAATATTACGTAGGGTTCGTAGTTACCTCCGAAAATGGAGGTAATATGAGGGAAGTACGTACTGTATATAAGTATTTTGGAAGTACTAACGTTAAGTAAATAAATAAATAAATAAATAAATAAATAAATATATATATATATATATATATATATATATATATATATATATATATATATATTTAACTGCTTGGAAGGGAAATAAGTGAATTGTTAAACACAGCAACAAAAGATTTATTTACTTCATACTGAAATTTTAATTTTTAAATTTGTATTATATGGATGTCCTTTGACGTGTGATATTTTTCAATCTAAAATTGAAGAAATCCGCAGGTGTAACATCCTGCTGACATGTCTCGGAATTTATATTTTATATAGAAAGCTGTTTCTTGTGAATGTTTCTTTTGGTTCATTACAGCTTCACTGATGAGACCATTAGGTGGTCGAAACGCGTGTGAAGTGAAGACCAGAGTCTCATTTGTAGCTTTAACTGCTTGAAAGGTAAATAAATATAGGCAACTTGTTAAACACAGCCGAAAATGATCTATTTATTTCGTACTGAAATTTTAATTTTTAAATAAATTGTGGAGTACACGCTTCTCTTAAAAAAATTAGAGGTGCATGGTGGAGTACCAGACTTTGTTGTTACTCATAAAATAAAATAGTTTTATCTTCACGTATTCACAGCAATCTTGACTCTAAACAGTTGTACGATTTGGAATAAGCTTGATGGCCTTGATTAATCTAAAAATCTCTTTTTTTTTTTTAAAATATATTTGTAAAATATAACCAAAATAACTACAAATAGTTTCAGCCACTAACCAAATATATTATTAAGCTTATGATTTTTTTAAAAATTTATTGAAATATTACCTCTTAAATATAAAAGTGATTCTTCGGCACTTATTCCAGCTATTATTGGCACTTGACTGAATCTTCCACTTTCCAATAATTGGTGGGGAGATTCAGAAAGAAATGCTTCCTCGTCTTCAACTTCTATAACAGGGGCGACCATATCCTAAATATAATAAAAAGGAACAGTTAGTTTAAAATGAATATTTTGTGTTCAAACGGAGAAAATTGGAGCTAGGTTTTACATGATTGAATTTGCGTTGAGAAATAGTGTCAAAATAAAATGTAATGCATCCAGGTCTTTATTTAAGAAATTCATGATATGAAATTGTGAATAAGCGATTTTTTAAGTAAGAAATAACTATGTTGTGGGAGCCATCTTTGAGAGTTTTGATTTATTTACTTGATTATTTGCTGATTTTTAGATTTCGTTACATATCTTACAAATCAAAAGAAAAATGACAATATTTTCTGAACAAACTTTAAAAATAGAAACATTTTTCAAAATAAGAACTAAACAGATTTAAAAATGAAATTGGCAATAAAAATTTTAGTTTGGACAAACCTTTTGGAAATATTACCTCCAAACCTAAAATAATTACGGCGGGTAGGTAAATAGAAAAAATTTGTAGTGACCTCAAGAAGTGATTTGGCGAACTATAAATTATGATGTGGTTGAAAAAATTACTTCTATATATGATACTGGGATAGAAAATTTTTCTTAAAACAACTGTATAATGATCACTTCTATCATCTCGGTTTTTCATAAAGTATAAAGATTGTTTTGTGATTGTTTAAACAGTCTTGTCCGAAAAGTGCAATGCGTTTATATTTTAAAATTATATTTTTAGTTGTTATTTTATAATAGTTTTACATATTTTACTAAATTGTCTTTCTTAGCATTTACTTGTTTGTATTTTGATCATTTCAAATATTTCTTGATTTCTTGTGTGGTTTTCAGTTTCAGAGCTTATGCCGATTCTTCAATTTATTTTATTTTTGGCTGAAAGTACACTAGTATTGTAACAAAACTGAAGAGAATCGATAGAAATCATTCTCAGGTCAATTCTTTTTCAGCGATATACTTATTATATAAACAATTATACTTTTATTGATATAAATATATATATATATATATATATATATATATATATATATATATATATATATATATATATATAGTATAGGAATTAATTTTTCTTGAACCATTAAATATATTTTTGGTTGGTTATTTTCTTGGGAATATGGTTCATTTTATATTGAAACTACATATATAAAGTAGTCATACTTATTGTATATATATTTTTATTTTTCAGAACGTTTCGATTCTTTCGGATCTTTTTCAACTGACGGTTTCGGCGAATGCATTAAGAACAGAGATTTTTGTGTTAAACAAAAATTAATTACATCATAAACCAATTATAATCACTCACTCTTTTGTGTATTCATTTTTCAAAAAAATTTTAACAGTCCAGTTAGAAGAATGGACACTACATTTTTAACCCTATAACTGCCTTGACTTGACGTCAAAATAATTCTTATCATATTATGTGATCATAGTGTTAAGTGCTAATGACTGTATTTGTTGAATAAAACCTGGTATTTCATATATACTCTCTTTTGTAAGAATATATATATCTATATATATATATATATATATATATATATATATATATATATATATATATATATATATATATAAATAGATAAGTTTTTGTACGTGTAATTTAATTAACTTGTATAGCTTTGAAACACGCTAAACGGTGCTCTCATGGTGGGATCGTTTGGTGCGACACGTGGCATTGGCTGCTGAAATTGGCAGTAGGCTTGGTTGCCAGTACCGAAAAATGCGACCCCTATCCTTTGGGCAGCGCGTTTCGTGAACTCGATTTTATATATTTCTGTTTTAATTCGCCGTCGCGCCACCACATGGCGGTTTTTACAAATTTTGTTAGTTTGTGTGATTCTTGTGTAATCAAGTGAATCATCGAGATATCGCCTTTGTCGTCTTGTTTGCTGTTTTTTGATTTTAAACTCAGCTTTACAGGATGCAAAAGCGAGATGATGGTTTGTACCGAATGCGGTGGCCTGACGAGTCCCATATTAGGACGAAACAGCGCTGTCGTCATCTGTCGGACTAGGAGTTTTTCCATACTTTGGACGATATAACACGAGAATCATATAGATTGACAAATTTTCACGTCCGTTTCGCCAATATTTTATTCTATTTTATTTTATATATATGTATATATATATATATATATATATATATATATATATATATATATATATATATATATATATATAGTTGAGGGGAGGGTAAGTTTTGACTTTCTTCTCTGTATGGTGGTACAGGTAGGCCATCATCTCAATGGTGGTGGAATAGGATGAATTGTGTTCTGTAGCAATTTATCCAATTTGTGCAAACTCTAACACGGAAGGGATATGATGAAACGAAGTTTGCATTTACTGTTCGCATTTGACTTCATCTATACACGGAGTTGCATATAGTTATACATTTGCTGAATGTGATTTCAGCACTACAACGACATAATGTGGATATATCCACTGCTATTGCATCTCACACGGAGGGATCCGTGAAAGCCGCATAAACATATATACTCCATCCGGCGGGAGGTCGGCGAAGCCGCGTTCAGTATTTGCATGCGTCCTTCCGATCTATCCTTTGTACAGCCAGGTGCATGTCGGTACCCTGATGAGTCTAGTAGAGACGAAACACGTACCTTTGTCGTATCACTGTGGCGGGGAGGGTAAATTTTAACTTTCTTCTCGGTATGGTGGTACAGGTAGGCCATCATCTCGATGATGGTGGAATAGGATAAATTGTGTTCCTTAGCAGTTTGTTCAAACTGTACAAACTCCAACACGGAAAGGATATGGTTGGAACGAAGTTTGCATTTACTGTTCGCATTTTACTTCATTCATAAACGGAGCTACATATAGTTAAAGGTTTGCTGAATGTGATTTCAGTACTCTAACGGCATAATGTGGATATATCTGCTATTGCATCTCACACGGAGAAATCCGTGACAGCCGTATATATATATATATATATATATATATATATATATATATATATATATATATATATATATATATATATATATATATATATATATATCTATATATACCTATTTTTTTTCAGCTCTTGTTAGCAAGAGTATTGCATAGAAATATCTAGGAATAATATTTATAATTAATATAAAAGACATTATGTCGTATCACCCCAGGCAGCAATTTTCCACGTACTTAATTAAATGATGATTAATTGAAGAAGGCATGTTTTTCCAAGCTTCTTGGTATGCTGTAAAAAGTTCTTGTGAATGATATGTTTTTCTGCCTGATTCACATTCATATTAAAGATTTCCTATAAATTTGATTTGGATAGCCAGTGTAAAAATTTCATTTTTTTTTCTGAAACCAAAGTGTCACGTAATTTGAGAGAAGTAATGTAAAGGCATTTTATTCTCCGTTTTAGGCACTATTCTTTTATTCAGAATATCCTTTCTGGCCCTAGTTGCTTTCTTTACAGTTTAATGGATCCACAATTCTTTTAAACAATAAAGGTTTTTGACTTATATTCTTACATATAATTCGGAATCCATTCATTTTTCGTAATACCAGACGATGTTTTAATACACATAGTCCTTTATTCTCGTTGAAGTTAAAAACGGATTGTGACTATCTTGTCATTCGTTTTTTTTTTGTTTTTTTTTCTGCTTTTGTCAATTTATCAAGTAAAACTTTATTCCTAAGAGGTTTTTAAATAAATTATACAATATATATTTTAACAAGGAATACGTCATCATTTTGGAATTACATGCTTAATTACTGTAAACTATAATTTTTGTTATAGGCATGAAATTAGAAAATACTTACCCCTAAGTTTACTTCGGCTTCTATTATTTCCGCAGTTGTTCTTCCTAACAAAAATTCTTTTAATATTTGACTGTCATTTCCATAATCTCCATTAGAAATATTATTTGCCAATGAAAATGCATATGATCTCGGACTTTGCTTAATAGCAAATTGAACCAAAGCTGATCCGCTTTCAAGAATGGCTGCTCGAAATAGACCTAAAATATTAACAACATTGCTACACAAATAAGTAATCGGCTAAAAATAGATAGAATTAGAATAAGTATATATCTGAATTGCTACTATATCCTGACAAAAAAATTTCTTTAGCATTAAAGCTTGGCCTTCAATTTAAAATATTTCATACGATTTCAGGTTATAACAAAAAACATTTGTTTCATTTGTCTACCTATGCTCAGAGCAGATTTATGATTAAATAAATAGGTTTTTACATTCTTCTTAATTTATTAGTAATTTCTAACATATGTATATTATGATGTAAACAACATCGAAATGAATTAATGATCTTAGAAGGGACTGGGATTATTGGTCTCCCCTAATCTGATATTTTGGCAGATTTGTATTGAAACAAAGGGTTCACTCCATTCTTTTTAATTTATTGAAAATACGTAATATATTTTTAATGGTAAACTACATTTTATTATTTAGTTACATTTCCGCATATATATATATATATATATATATATATATATATATATATATATATATATATATATATGTTATGTCGGATATTCTCACGGGTGTGATGTGTAATCGAAGGTTTTCGGGCATCCCGTGTATGTGCTGAGTCCCTCTCAGGACTGTAAGGCAGCTGACGTTTCAGTGAAATCTCATTCACCATTTTCAAAGCTCACAGTATATATATATATATATATATATATATATATATATATATATATATATAGATATCCAGACATCCTTGTGACATCATTTCGTAAAATTTGTCCTATCCTTCTGACATCCACTAACGCTTTGACATCCAAAATTGGATGTAGTTACGTTTTCTATGTTAAATCATCGTGATCAGTTGAAGGGAGTGTATAGAACAATTTTCAAGAGGATGTTACAAAATAAGATTTTTAAAATGTAACTGTTTATTTGTTTCTAGCGTTTATTTCCCAGATGGCGCGCACGAGAGATCGTTTTAGTATATCCAGAGATTTCGCATCTTATTTTATGTGACATCCAACGATTTTTAATGTTTATTAATTTTTGCACATCATACGTTGTGTATTCTTAAAACTGGCAACAGTGCTGTCTCGTTTACAAGGTCGAGTTTTAACACAAGAGCGCGTCATTTTGGTGGCGGCATTCGTAAACCATGTAATATGTGACATCCCGTAATTTCTTTACAAAATAATATTTTATATTTGTGGCTTTTTTAACCTACTTCTAAAAGACGGAGGTTCTCAATTCGTCGACTATGTATTTTTTTATGTATGTACATCGAATACTCCGGAACGGCTGCACCGATTTGAATGAAATTTTTTGCGTTTCGTTCAGAAAGTTGTTACGGTGGTCCCATATTTTTTTAGATGAAATTGGTGCAGTAAAATCCAAGATGGAGTTTACAATATGGCGGCCAAAAAAATAATTTTTTCCCATTTTTTCCAAAATTGGTGTGGAGAAATTTTCGGGGTTGTACCCAACGAATCTGAAATTATTTTTAAAAAATTCATAATGGCGGATCCAATATGGCGGACAAAAAATTTAATTTTGTCCGATTTTCTCCAAAATTGGTATGGAAGCGTTTTCGGGGTCTCACATAACGAATCTGAAATTATTTTTAAAAAATACAAAATGGCGGATTCAATAGGGCGGACAAAATTTTTTTATTTTGTCCGATTTTCTCCAAAATTGGTATGGAGGCGTTTTCGGGGTCTTACATAACGAATCGGAAATTATTTTAAAAAAATACAAAATGACGGATTCAATATGGCGGACAAAAATTTTTTATTTTGTCTGATTTTCTCCAAAATTAGTATGGGGGCGTTTTCGAGGTCGCACATAACGAATTCAGAATATTTTTAAAAAATTCAATATGGCGGGTCCAATATGGTGGACAAAAATCAATTTTGTCCGATTTTCTCCAAAAGCGGTACGGGGAAGTTTTCGGGGTCGCATAAGATGAATCTAAAATTATTTTTAAAAAATTCAATATGGCGTATCCAAAATGGTGGATAAAAAATTAATTTTGTCCGATATTTTTAAAAATTGACATGGGGGAGTTGTTGGGATAGCACATTCCGAATCTATTATTTAAAAAAAAAATTAAATATGTCGGATCTATGATGGCGGATTAAAGATGCTACATCTTTGGGGGATTTTTTTTAGTGTTAATTACGAAATTAAAATATTTTTTGAAAAACTCAATCTGGCAGATTCAGTATAGTGTTCTAAAAATTTTACATTTTTCGACTTTCTCCAAAACTAATATAGAGGGTTCTTGAGGGTGTAAATTATGAATTTAATAGTATTTTTTCAGGATTCAATATGGCTAATGCAATCTAACTGACTAAAAGTTTTACATTTTTCGATTTTATTCAAATGTGGAACTGAATCGTTTTTAAGGAAGTAAATAACGAATATAAAATTATTTTAAGAAAATCTAATATGTCAGATACAATATGACCGTTTAGAAATTCTTAATTTCTGGATTTCATCTAAAATTGGTACTAGGGAGCTTTGAATGGTTTAGATTTAGATTAGATTAAGACGTTAAAAATTTTTTTTTTAATTCAATATGATGGGTTGAAAATTTTACCTTATTCGCATTTTTTCAGATTCGGTATTTGAGGGTTTTGGAGTGGTGTATTACGAATATGAAGTTAATTTTTTACAACTATTGGGTTCATAAGATACAATATGAGGGATTAAAATTTTGCATTTTCCGATTTTATCTAAACTTGATATTGCTGGGTTTTTGGGGCAAATATAAACTCAATATGCAATATAAAAGATATCGGGCTAAGAAATTTACGTCTCAAATTCTTTAAATATCGATATTAGTTTTGGGGCCTATATTACCAATCTAAAATTAATTTGAAATTTAAGATATTGGATATACTATGACAGATTAAATATTTGTTTGACACAATTTCATTGGTATTTGGAAAACTCGAAGAATCAAAGAATTTTTAATAGTTCATTTTAGGGTGATTTACGATTATGGATAAAATGGGTACTTTTTTGCCACCTTGGAGTCATTGTTGAACACTAATCTCGATTAGTACTTAGTTCAAATAATTTCTGACCCAAATTATTTCTGAATGAAATAAATAACTACTAATATATACAAATTATGGTAAGAAAGCAATTACAAATAAAGTATTTTAATCTGTTTAAGCGAATCACATTTTGTCAGGTTTTAGTTTGGCGCCGACGTCAAAAATTTCAATTTCATGTAAAAATAAATAGTTATTTTTCACTTTTTAGCGTACTTTTAGAAGTCGGTTCAATTTTTCTATAAAAATTGTATCTTATATCTGGATGATATTTGATAATATCATATTTTGATTCTGATTAAGGTAAGTGATGACAAAAATTATTAATATTAGACAACGTAGTAAACTTGAATTTCAAAAATGACTGAAACCTAACCTAACTTGTTATTATTAAAATCATTAAACATAAAGTTTTAGTTCTTTATTTCTTTCAATATGACTACAAGAGGGAAAATAATGGTAGTTATGGTTAGAAAGGTAGACAATGTGAGATTAGGATAACTTGAAATTAAAAAATCAATATGGGATTCCACGAAAACTTCGGACTTAGAGAATATTATTGATGTAAATGAATTAAAAGATATATCTACTGGACATGGACAAGGTATTTTTTATTATTATACCCTTATATATAAGTTGGTTCATTCAAAATATAACAAAATTTGCATAAATAAAGTGAAACTCTGATTTTCACATTGGTGACGGGAATCTAGATAACGAAAAATAGAAATACGTGTGTTCGTCTGAAATGTAGCCCTAAGAAAAGGGACATGATTATTTTGCATATGAAACCTTACTGATATTAATTAAACATTTTTCAATTTTGTCCAAAATTGGCTTTGGGGAATTTTTGGGGCTGTAACTTGCGAATTTGAAATTATTAAAAATTTTAATATAGCCAATTACCATACGGTGGACTAAAATTTTACATTTCCCGATTTTGTTCAAAATTAGCACTGGGTGATTTCGAGGGTGTAGATTATTAAAAATTTAAAATTACCTTTTAAAAATCAAGTTTAGTGCATCCAGTAAGGCAAGTTAAAAATTTTACATTTTTTAAATATTTCCAATTACGAATCTAAAAGTACTTTCTCAAAATTAAATGTAGCAGATCCAATATGCCACATTAAAAAATTTACGTTTTCCAAAATTAAGATTAGATGTTTTGGGGCATAGATTAAGGATATACAATTAATTTCTGTGAATTTAATGTGGTGGGTAGAATATGTCCTGCTGAAAAATTTACACTACTCAAATTCTTTCAAAATCAATGTTCGGGGATTTTCAGCGGCGTAGATTACGAATATAAAATTAATTTCTTAAAATAAAGAAGATTTATTATGGTGACTAAATCTTTGTTTGGTCCAGTTTAATTTAAAATTTTCTTTTAGAGAATTTGCAGAGTCAACAACTTATTTATTGCGTGATTTAGTGTAGTTTACAATATCTTTGGCTAAAATGGTTGCATTTATAAATCCTTGACCATAACACGTATTAGACTATACGTCTGGATTAGTAATTACAAGGAAGGTACCTCAAGAATCCGGCTCCGATTTTAATAAAACTTCAATATGTGAAAGAGGGTACAAAAATAAGAAACACGTATTTTTTTATCTACGGAGATTTATTTTAGCGGGGTAAAAACCGCCCCTAAAGTTCACACCTAAAACAATAGTTTTGAAATATCTCGGGTTCTAAGTTCTATAAAACAAAATTAAAATTACTTGTTGTCCGAAGTGATGTTAAAGTATGGTTTTCTTTTATCCCCAAGGATATCATCCTTTATTTTTTATAAGGGTAAATCATCTATTCACGCAAGTAATTTAATTCTAAAAATTACGAAATTAAATATAATTATTTGAAAATAATTTTTTCACGAATACCGTAAGTAAATCAAGTTGATATTTTTCGAGGTTTCCCAGAAATAAATTAGTAAAAGTGGGTGAGTCACCCCCAAATACTCTTTTTTAATAACTCAAGTTTTAATTAAAATAATTCTACAAAACGAAATGAAAATTATTTATTATTCGAAATGATATTAAATAATGCTATTTTCACCCCCAAGGATATCATCCCTTATTTTTTATTAGGATAAACCATATATTTGCGCATGTAATGTAATTGTAAAAATTGCAAAATTTAATGGAAGTATTTGAAAATGTTTTTTTAACCAGTACCATAAGTCACATTTAAGTTGTCGTGTTTCGGGGTTTCCAAAAATAAACTAGTAAAAGAGGACGAGCCAACCTCAATTACTTCTTTTTACATCTCAAGTTCTAATTGAGATAACTTTACGAAACAAACTGGAGTTTACTTGTTATTTGAAATGAAGTTAAACAATGGTATTTTCACCCTCAAGGATATCATTAATTTCAGTCGATATGAACGTTACTCAACTTACTGAAATCTTTTCTTTTAAATAATAAGAAAATATAAACTTATTTCATTGGTTAAGCATTCATGTCTGTAAATTATTATAATTCATAACATATAGTGATTTCTAATTCCATAACGTTCTTTTAAATTAAAATTTGAGAATTTTAAGAGCAATAATATATGTATGAAATGATTTTTATAAAAAATATGGAATAATATCCTTGGGAGTGAAAATGCCATAATTTAACATCCTTTCGAATAAAAAGTAATTTTAATTTTGTTTTGCAGAGATATTTTAATTAGAACTGGATATATTAAAAAAGGTATTTGGAGGTGGATCACCCTCTTTTACTAGTTTATTTTCGGAAATACCGAAATACGGCAACTTAAATTATCAACAAATTTGGTTTAATTTCGTAATGTACAGAATTAAATTATGTAAATGAATTACAAAATTAACCCTCATAAAAAGTAGGAGATGATATCTATGGGGTTAAAACAACATGAAATAACCTCACTCTAAATAACAAGTAATTTCCACGTTGTTTTGTAAAGATATCTCAATTAGAATTTGAGATTTGAAAAAAAAATTATTTGGGAGTGACTCAACCTCTTTTACTACTTCATTTTTTGAAACCCCAAAATATCCCAACTTGAGTTAATTATGGTATTCGTGAAAAAAATACATTAAAACAATTTCCTTAAATTTCGTAATTTTTAGAATTAAATTATATGCGCTAGTAGATGATTTACCGTTAAGTAATAAGGGATGATATCATAGGGGGTAAAAATACCATAATTCAACATTATTTCAAACGACAAGTAATTTCCATTTTGTTTTGTAAAGATATCTCAATGAGAACTTGAAATTAAAAAAAAAACTTATTTGAGTGTGGCTCACCCTCTTTTAGTAGTTTATTTTTAGAAACCCTGAAACTTAAGTTTATGATATTCGTGAGAATAATATTTTTAAATAATTCCATTATAGTTCATAATTTTTAGAATTGAATTACATGCGTAAATATATGGTTTACCCTAATAAAAAATAAGGAATGATATCCTTGGGAGTGAAAATACCACAATTTAATATCATCTCGAATCACAAATAACTTTCATTTTGTTTGGTAAAAATATCTCGCTTAGAACCTTAGATATTTCAAAAATATTGTTTTTAGAGGTGAACTTCAGGGGCAGTTTTTACCCCGTTGTAATGAATTTCCGCAGATAAAAGAAATACAGGTCTTTTATTTTTGTACTCTACAACATAAGTTTGGAGCCTGACACTTCAGATACCTTCCTTGTTAGTTCAAATAATTTAGGGATATCGTGACAAGTTCAAAACTAATAAAATTTTTATTAAAAAATTGAACCGACTTCTAAAGGTGCGCTAAAAAGTGAAAAATAACCATAAATTTTTTATATGAAATTGAACTTTTTGAAGTCGGCGCCAAACTAATACCTGACAAAATGTAATTTGCATAAACAGATTAAAAATACTTTATTTGTATTTGCTTTCTTACCATAATTTGTATATATTAGTAGTTATTTATTTCGTGTACAAATAATTTGGCGCCGACTTCAAAAAGTTCAATTTCATATAAAAAATTTATGGTTATTTTTCACTTTTTAGCTCACTTTTAGAAGTCGGTTCAATTTTTTAATAAAAATTTATTTTTCTATTTTTAGTTTTAGAATTCATTATGACATTCATAAATTATTTGAACTAAGTACTAATCGAGATTAGTGTACCTCGCAATGACTCCAAGCTGGCAAAAAAGTACCCATTTTATCCAAAGTTGTAAATCACCCTAAAATGAACCACTAAAAATTCTTTAGTTCTTAGAGTTTTCCAAATACCAATCAAATTGGATCAAACGAGTATTTAGTCTGTCATTGAAAATCCACTATCTTAAATTTCAAATTAATTTTAGATTGGAAATATAGGCCCCAAAACCTTCCAATATCGATATTTAAAGAAAATAAATTAATTTTTTATCCACCATATTGGATACGCCATATTGAATTTTTTTTAAATAATTTTAGATTCGTCATATGTGACCCCGAAAACTCTCCCGTACCAATTTTGGTGAAAATCGGACAAAATTGATTTTTTTTGTCCGCCATATTGAGTTTTTAAAAAATAATTTCAGATTATTTATGTGAAGCCTCGAAAACTTCCCCATACCAATTTTGGAGAAAATAGGACAAAATTGATTTTTTCGTTCGCCATATTGGATCCGCCATATTGGATTTTTTTAAAATTATTTTAGATTTGTCATATGCGACTCCGAAAACTCCCCCGTACCAATTTTGGAGAAAATCGGACAAAAACGATTTTTTTGTCGGCTATATTGAATCCGCCAAATTGAATTTTTTTTTAAATTATTTTAGATTCGTCATATGCGATCCTGAAAACTCACCCGTACCAATTTTGGAAAAAATCGAACAAAATTAATTTTTTTGTCGGGCATATTGGATCCGCCATATTGAATTTTTTTAATATTATTTTTGATTCATCATATGCGATCCCGTAAACTCCCCCTTACCAATTTTGGTAAAAATCGGACAAAATTGATTTTTTGATCCGCCATATTGGATCCGTCATATTGAATTTTTTTAAAATAATATCAGATTCGTTATGTGCAACCTCAAAAACTCCCCCCATACCAATTTTGGAGAAAATTCGACTAAATTAAATTTTTTTGTCCGCCATATTGGATCCGCCATTTTGAATTTTTTTAAAATAATTTCAGATTCGTTGGATACAATCCCGAAAATTCCTCCATACCAATTTTGGAGAAAATCGGACAAAATTAATTTCTTGGGCCGCCATATTGTAAGCGCCATCTTGAATTTTACTGCACCAATTTCATCTAAAAAAATATGGGACCACCGCAGCAACTTCCTTTACATAACGTAAAAAATTTCATTCAAATCGGTGCAGCCGTTCCGGAGTAATCGGTGTACATACATAAAAAAAAATACATAGTCTACGAATTGAGAACCTCCTTCTTTTAGAAGTCGGTTAAAAATACAAAAAAACATTTTTGTAAACGAATCAATTGTCTTCCGAAAAAGCCCTAAAATGCGAAAAATAATATTTGTGTTGTAATAATAAGAGTTTGCTTTTCTAGTTTAACCCAAGTACGACTTAAGTATTTTGTATGAACCACTTACAAAGCGATATCTAGGTACTCGGTATAGTTTATTTGATGGGATAAATTTATTTGTAGAAATTGCTTCCAAAGATATTGAAAACGATCTTGTGGTAAATTTTCATTATGATAAAACTAGTAATGCAGAACAACTAGATGATTTAAATTCTTATAATTCGATTTTTAGTTTTGAATTCATTCTAATTGTTGTAAATCATCCTAAAATGAACAACAAAAATTTTTTTGATTTTTAGAGTTCTCCAATTATCAGTTTTGAATGGAATTATGTTATAGTAAATCCGCTGTCTTAAATTTTAAATTAATTTTATATTGATAATATAGGCCTTAAAAACCTTCCAATATCGATATTTAAAGAACTTGAGACGTAAATTTCTTAGCCCGACATATTGCATCATATAATTTCAAATAAAAATTGTAGAGATTTTAAAAACCTAAAATTTGAGCTTTTGTGCGATCATTATTGCAAAAAGGTCGAAAAATTCGCAAAATCGGCTATTCTTTTAATATCAATTATTTATTTCAAAGTTGACTTTTTTGCACTTTTTGCTCGTCTTTCTGAACAAAATGATATTTTATAATAGCAAATCGGATAATTTGTTGCTGAGATATTGCTAATTACTTATTCCAAGACGCAAAATGTTGATTACTATAACTTTTTTTTGAGTGAATGTTTTGACTTCCACAGTGGTTCAATCCTTTCGTGAAGGCCAACACTTTCATACCTTGTCAGAAACAAATTAAAAATTAATTTTCAACCCCTTAATTACCGCTTTAAAAAAGGGAGTGTTTTTTTTTATAAAGAAACAAAGCTCTTGCGCACGGAGAACACTGAACTCGCAGCTTTACATCAGCAGCGCTCGGAAAATTTCGTCGTATTTCAACAACGAATGGACCATTTTCTGTGTTTTATGAATATGGCACCACCCCCTTTTTTAGAGCGATATTTAAGGGGTTAGAAATTATTATTTTTTTTTCATTTGCCCCCAACAACATATGAAAATTTAGGCTTTCACGAAGAGATTGAAGCTTGTGGACTTTAAAATGTTCACCCAAAAAGAAGTTATAGCAATCAATATTTTGCGTCTAAGCAACATTTTTGTCTAATTTACTATTATCAAATATCGTTTTGTTCAAAATGAAGAGGGCTTCCCTTGAAAATCAAAAGAATTGCCGATTAAGAGTATTTAAATTGTAGGTTTTTAAAATCTCTACATCTTTTATTTGAATTTTTTTTCCAAAATGAATTACTTGGCTTGTAAATTCAAAAAACTTGTTTTAGCCCACTTTGACCGCCCCTCTTAGCCCCAACTTATTCTTACTGTTACTTTTTATGTAGGGTTTGTTCTTTCATTGCTCCGAACACCCCTGGATAGGTCTCATCCATTTCGGAATTTACGTCAAAAACAGCACTAATTTTTACCTTTGGCTGGAACTACAGGGTGATTCAAAAATCGATCACGAAACTTAAGGGGGTGATTCTACTTGACAAAATAAGGGTAGAGCTTCATATAATTTTTTTTCAAAATGTCATTCGTTTTCGAGTTACAAGCCGTCCAAGTTCAAGTTTTTATTTTTTGTTTTTTGAATTACTCGCTTACAGGAAAACCGATTTGACTAATATTTGAAAGATAGGCTAAGTCTTCTGCGCTTCATCATTTTAGTAACAATTCACATTGATTGTTTGCCGCTAGAGGGCACTTTACCTACATTGAAAATTGTTTTTTTGTCATAATTTTTTAGTGTTGACAGCTACAGTAGTTTTTGGCATAATTTCTGAAAGACTGATGCCAGGCCTTTAAAAAAGGTGCTCTTTATTTACATCGCTAAACCCAACGGTTTAGACGTAAATCACCCTTAAAAATTAAGTGGCAAATTTACTTTTCTCATTTCATTACCACCAGCTACCAGGTAAATAGCTATCAAAGTATACTAGAGCTGCCAGTTTAACATCAAATAAATTCGCTTTTTAAACTATTTAATTTATAATCTTAAAATAACTAATAATGGCTAATCACCAATATTCAAATATCGAATATTGTGATATCCATTTTTGTTATGGAAAAGCAAATGGTAATGCAGAGTTGGCAAGAAGATATTATATGGAGAGTTATCCGGAAAGAAATATCCCTCATGCTCAAATATTTTCCAGTGTGCACAGGAGGCTTGCGGAATGTGGTTCCTTTAAAAGTTATAATGGAAATAGGGGAAGACCTAGAACTGCTAGAAACGTGCAACAAGAAGAAAGAGTGCTTGAAATTATTGAAGATAATCCAGGTATTAGTACTAGAAAAATTGGGAATGAAGTGCGGCTCTGTCAGGCTAGTTCATGGAGGATACTAAGAGAAGAACAACTCTACCCGTTTCATTCAAAAAAGGTGCAGGCTCTTTATGACGATGATCGGCCGAGACGGTTGGAAATGTGCAATCAGATCCTAGCTAAGTATGAACACGATAATCGATTAATTGGCGTCATATTATTCACTGACGAAGCTGGTTTCACTCGTGATGGCATAACAAATCTACACAACATCCACACATATGCTTACGAGAACCCAAACAATGTGGTAGAAACAAAACATCAGCGTAGATTTTCATTAAATGTGTGGGCAGGGATAATAGGAGATTACCTTATTGGTCCTCATTTCTTTGATGGCCCATTAACTGGTGACGTATACTTAGATTTTATCCAAAATCGTCTCCCATTGTATCTGGAAGATGTGCCATTGGAAGTAAGGGCCAACATGTGGATCCTCCAAGACGGAGCTCCGCCCCACTTTAGTATACGTGTCCGACAGTATTTGAATGCAACGTGTCCTGAGCGATGGATAGGACGAAGTGGACCATTGGCATGGGCAGCGAGGTCACCAGACCTTAATCCTATGGATTTTTTCTTTTGGGGTCATTTAAAACAATTGGTGTACGATATTCCAGTAATCGTCGAAGATCTTCGCTTCAGGATAATCGAAAAGTGCCAAATTATTAAAGAAACACCAGAAATTTTTCATCGAGTTAGGCGACATTTTTTGAAGAGTGTTAGGAAATGTATTGAAGAAAATGGGGGACATTTTGAGAATCTTTTTTAGTTTGTTTAGTACTGTTTCATTAATTTTTATCAATTAAATGTATATCGCAATAATCCATAATATGAATATTTACTGATTAGCCATTATTAGTTATTTTAAGATTATAAATTAAATAGTTTAAAAAGCGAATTTATTTGATGTTAAACTGACAGCTCTAGTATACTTTGATAGCTATTTACCTGGTAGCTGGTGGTAATGAAATGAGAAAAGTAAATTTACCACTTAATTTTTAAGGGTGATTTACGTCTAAACCGTTGGGTTTAGCGATGTAAATAAAGAGCACCTTTTTTAAAGGCCTGGCATCAGTCTTTCAGAAATTATGCCAAAAACTACTGTAGCTGTCAACACTAAAAAATTATGACAAAAAAACAATTTTCAATGTAGGTAAAGTGCCCTCTAGCGGCAAACAATCAATGTGAATTGTTACTAAAATGATGAAGCGCAGAAGACTTAGCCTATCTTTCAAATATTAGTCAAATCGGTTTTCCTGTAAGCGAGTAATTCAAAAAACAAAAAATAAAAACTTGAACTTGGACGGCTTCTAACTCGAAAACGAATGACATTTTGAAAAAAAATTATATGAAGCTCTACCCTTATTTTGTCAAGTAGAATCACCCCCTTAAGTTTCGTGATCGATTTTTGAATCACCCTGTATATCCAACGTTTGGAAAATTGCAGTTACTCAATTTACAGCGAAAGTTAAACATTATAGGATTAATTGCTCCTCCCCTTTTCATTCCTTATATTACGTAATTTAAAAGTGGCAACACCGCGATGATGTCACAAGGTATGTAGTTATTTTACAGATGTCACAAGGGATGTTAAATAGAAATGTATATTAAATATACAGGGATGTCGAAGAGATAGGAAAATTTTTTTTTTTTAATTTGTGTATGGTTTGATTTTTTTGTTCACAAATGGATACATTATTTGTTTTTGAAAAGTCATATTTTTGGTTTGACGAATTATATTGTTTTTCTAGTGGATGCCATAAAGTCGAAAATTTTACAGGAGGTCACAAAGTACGTTGGATGAGTATATATATATATATATATATATATATATATATAATATATATATATATATATATATATATATATATATATATATATAATATATATATATATATATATATATATATATATATATATATATATATATATATATATATATATATGTAGATGGGGGGTAATCCCCCCGCAGTCCCAGAATTAACAGATCTGACACATAGATGACGGTAGTTGTTAAAATATAGCGACTGTGTTAGATAGTACTAACCTTAGAAAGATCTAGTTTTAAGTTTGAAGGCACTATGTTGTTTATTGCTTTTTTGACAGCCATCAATAGTGAATGCTCTCAATGAACTTATAAACATGGAAAAAATTTGTCACCGTTATATGATTCAATACTTTTATTTAAAAGGCTACCAATATCAATGACCATCGACTAGAAGTGCGCGATTTTGCAGAAATGGTAGGCATTTCAAAAAGTGCTGTACATTGCATATCGACTGACCATTTATACATAAGAAAGCTGTCTGCAAGATATAGCGTTTGATCAAAATCGAACAAAAACAGCGTCGTGAGTATGTTTCAAGCGAATGTTTGGCCATGTTTCGCCGCAAGGAAGTCGAGTTTTTGCACACGAGACGAAGAAATAGTCAAAACGATGGACTGAAAGAGGAAAATCTGCTCCAAAGAAGGCAAAGATGGTTTCATCTACAGACAAGGTTATGGCTTCAGTTTTTTAAGACACACATAATATAATTTTTATTGATTATCTTGAAAAAGGAAAAATCATTAACGGCGAGTATTAGGTGAACTTATTGCAGCGTTTAAGTGATGAAATTAGGCAAAAATGCCGTATTTGGCCAAAAAGAAAGTGTTGTTCCATCATGACAATGCGCCTGTTCACACATCCGTCATTGCAATGGCCAAAATTAATGATTGAAAGTACAAATTTCTTCCTCATGCACCTCATTCGCCAGATTTAGCACCATCGGACTATTTTCTCTTTCCAAACTTGAAGAAAGGGCTCGCCGGTAAAAGATTTGCCAACGATGAGCAGGTGATGTCGGCAGTAGATGGCTATTTTGAGGAGCTCGACGTTTCTTACTATAAACAAGGTATCTATTGATCATCGCTGAGAAAAGTGTACTGAGCTAAAAGGAGACTATGTTGAAAAATAAATAAAGTTTTGCCTAATATTTTGTGTTTTCTTTATCAGGCCAATTAATTCTGGAACTGCTCTTTTATATACTTTGCAATCAATCAAAACCTGTTTCTGATGTTCTCTAGATTTTGGTACGTGATACGTGAATTTACAGGTCAGTGTTAAGGTTACAATTGGTAGAAATTATCGAAATAACACATTAGTTTGGCGGAGAAGATTTTTATGAAGAAAAGTGCATCATTTTATAGAATCCTTTGTAAATAATTAAAAATATACAGATATTATAAATTTCTGGTCGAATTTATTAAATTATAATGCACAATATTTAGAAAAAATAAAGAAAAATTCACTTAGATATTGCAGTTGCAACACTACTTTATGCAGCGCCTTCAACAAATATTAACATTTCTAGATTTTAAGAAGCTCCTTTGTATCCTGTAAAATCGTGAAAGTAACTAACCTTAACAATAATCTTTCCGTTAAAAAAATAAAAGGCGGGATTTGAATTTAAGAAACGAATTGAGAGGCTCTCATTTCGCGAACGATGCAGCTAGATAAAGAATGTTATATAAAATATTTAGCTACATATTTTAATATCCATTAGCCACTCTACACAATGAATTATAAAAAAAATCATATCTATTTTTCATATGGAGAAAGGTGCCATTTTGAAAAATTTCGCCTTTCCTTCGTTCATGATTTACTTGAGGTCATGTTCCTGTAAAATTTCATATTACAAAATGAAAAACTGCGAGCGGTAAGGGTTTCTAGCTGCATACGCAACCCTAAAAACAAGAAACTTTTTCCAGGAAGTATTGATTTAATGAATTTCGTGGGCTGCGCACTTTATTATCGACAAATATATATCATCTTAAACTTTACTGAAAAAAATTAACTAAAATTCTTCACTAAGTTCATCAGCAAAATTATTAAAATAAATTACAGGTGTTTTATTTAAAATAACTTAAGTGCAATTCCTATTACACATGAAATAATGATCAAGTTTCTAAATTCTTGAATGTGCATTTGAATGAACGATTCAATTTCTAAAATAAATAATAACCTTATCATTAAGCACAGGTTATTGCAGGTAAAAAATATGATTTCATTAATAATTAACGATCTAAAAATTCTTTTTAAAAATCAAAATATTCTAGTGTACTGGGTACAGTACTGATTATTTTTATAGATGTAATTACCTGCAGATTTTTTGCTCACCATATGAAGACCCGTAGATGCACCACCTGCACTTTGACCAAAAATTGTAATTTTCTCGGGATCTCCGCCAAATCGTGCAATATTTTCATATGTCCATTTTAATGCTAAATTTTGATCTTTGAGACCAGCATTACCACGAATTACTGTATCTTCGGTTGATAAGAAGCCGAATGGTCCGACTCTATAGTTAAATGATACAAAGACAATGTCTTCTTCAACTAAAAAGTCTGGTCCGTATATGGCTTTATAGGAATTGCCTTTGTTAAATGCTCCACCATAGATCCAAAACATTACTGGTAGCTTAGTAGAAGGCTGAAATTTATAAGAAAATCATATTTGACTTAAAAAAAAGTGTGTTCATTTAACCAGTTTTGTTATTATTTAAATATGTAGAGCTGATTTTTCTACAGTTACATCTTGTAACGAAGTTACTAATTTTTTGGGCATGAGTATGTTCGCCGGGATTTAATTTATTTATTTTACATCCGAAAAATCTGATTCTTGCGGGAAAAAAATGCTAAAGGTTTCAAGATTACCGTTATATAATTAGATTTACCGCGCTATGCCGGGAAATATCATTTTCCGAGATTTTCAGAGCGTCCGACCATAGTAATCGCGCGCCGCATACAGCAGTATTGTATGCGAGATCACCGCACACCGTCACACGTCAGCGTAGTGGGAACTCGAGCCGTCTATTTAAGTCCGAGCAGACCATTAATTCGGGGAGAACTATACGTTCTCCACCCGGGTCAACAGTCCAAACGGACTGGACTGGGTCGCCTGCTGGACCGCGCCTTCCTGGTCTAGTAATGTAGGTGAGGCTAGGCTTGTGTGTATATGGTGTTTACCATACACTTCCTTCCTTACGTCCTACCCCTCTAATGGCCAGCATTGCCGAGGACCCTTATAAGAACGGGCAATGTTGTGTCATCCTACCGTCACTGCCGAGGACCCTTATAAGAACGGGCAGTGTCGCTTCCTTTCCTAATTTCCTACCGCTATTGGTCGGCATTGTCGAGGACCCTTATAAGAACAGGCAATGTCGTTCCATCCTGTTGACGCTGTCGAGGACCCTTGTAAGAACGGACAGCGTCAGTTCCTTTCTTTCCTTCCTACCGTCACCGATACACACACGCACTGATGCCGTAAGTTTGTTATTATTTCCGTAATGACCAGGAATGTGTTTTACCACCAGGTGCTCTCCGATGTCCGTTGATAAAGGGCGCTAAACAACTGCCGCCCCGACGCCTATCGCCGCCGCCGCGTGTAAAGACCATTGCCGTGTAGAGACGCCGCCTATCGCCGAGCGATGCCGTGTTATAGTTACATACCGCGTATACCGCCGTCGGTCGAATTTTAATACGAAGCGCCGTGAACCGTGAACGCGGATTTTAGATACAAAACGCGATAATTTGCGTACGAGCCGTCATGAATAGCGTCGCAACCGAGGTACGTGAATAGCGTCGTAAATAATGTCGCCGGGTTACCGTCTGTAGCGCAACCGACCAGTACGAGCTACCGTAAACAGCTCTAAAACATACTCTTGCCCTCCAGACCATTTTATTTGTTTACATTGTACATCTTAGATTGTAAGTTAGTTTTAGGCCATGTCTTTGTATAAAAGAATGGAATACAGGATACAGGATGTTTTATAACCGTTTGTTTTATTACCTAGTCCCATTTTTTCCATTACATGTAACAATTGGCAGCCGGCAGCCAGCACTAATACACGCAATTGACCCCTGACTTGCCGTTTCTCCACTATAACAAGCTGTCCGGTGCATAAAGTGGGCCCTCGACCACATTAAATCCCGAGGGTGGCGCCCGAGAATCGACCACCGAGTGGATGTTTTGACCTTCAGGCAGTCAAACCGTTGATCAGATGAGAGAGAAGGGATATCCCGAAGATACGTAGATACCGCCGACCCGAGACCCCTGCGCTGAGCATTTGACCGTTGACTGTCTGCACAAGAAATATCCACTGACCGATGTTCCGCTGTCGTGAACGAAGCAGATCCGAAGAGCACGACCTGCTCCTCCTGCCCTCCGCCTATGAAAAACACGTCACAATCTAAAGAAAAATTTCGAAAGAATTTTTTTAATATATGAAGTAAAAAAGGAAGTAATAAGGAACCTATAATTAAGGAAGATCAAAATACGTTTAACAAATTCTGCTTATTTATTATTTTTTCCAGTTTGGTAACAGCTATACTTTTTTTAATATTTTATAAAGATTAGTTTTCCTGCCTATCTTTAATTTGACGAATTATATTATCATCATATATTGTATTTTAGAAGTATAATTCTTTACCATCTTTGAAAAAAAACCTTTTCGAGCTTTTGAAATCTAACATAAGAAATAAGAAAGTTGTTGATAGTTACAGATAGCTTAAACATTCAAATTAAATTTTGCACAAACAGACACATTATCTGGAACAAATAGATTTAACTATGTTTTAAACGATTTAATAAATTCGAAAAATGCGTTGACAAATCATTCTTAAAATTTCAGGACTCAAATAATTCGAAACATGTACAGAGTTGTCTGAAACTTTCACTATTTAATCGTTTTTTATCTTTTGTTGTTTCCAATATCGTAGTTTGAGTCAAAATGGACGTATTATGGTTTAGAATTTGTTTGCAAAATCAGTGTTAACTTTATTATATATTTTACAAGTCACATAAATAAGTGTTTTATTGTAAATATCAAATATTTTTCTACATTTTTAATTTTACAACCACTTAAAATCAATATTTTACTGTATACTTTATTTATAATAATTTTTTGGACTTTGAGTATTCGCATTAAAAAATAATTCCCAAGGAGTAAAAATGGGGTCCAGCTGATGCCCGCGGAAACCGTTGTCTTTAAAACTATGTAGTCTGCATCAGGGGCGGATCCAGCCTCTCTCTTTGGGAGGGGGGGCGGTGATATCACAAAAGTACAGTATGGCAAGCGAAAGCAAGGTGTCGACGGGGAGGGGGGGAGACACCGGAAACATTCCCATTTTTAGTGCAAAAGGCAGGGTTGGGTCTATTTTTCTAAATTTGAAACTCTTGGAGATTGGATTTAAATATTATAAGCTTTTATAAATTTACTGCAATAATAAAATTTCTGATAGTTCAATTTAATTTCTGTCAGTGAGCAAAGTACACCTTACAGTGTGTCCTTAGTGATTTATCTTGATTGCGCCTGTTTTTATATATTATTTGAGATTAGTGAGATACCCAAAAGATATGGCTTCCACCTCTATATTTATTCCGAAATCGTTAAACCAAGGCATTTTTTCTTAAACGAAAAACTTATTACGTTGAATATTTATTATGCCTTAAGATATCAACATCTAGATAATAATGTTAAAAGCTCTGTTGAAATATGTTCCAACATGACAGGAGTTAGAAAATCTACTATGTACCGAATACTGAAGGAGAAAAAAACAACTGGAATTATTAGTACTCTCAAGCCACATTCGATCACAGGCAGATGAAAAAGCTTACTGGAAGAAGAGATGAAAACTGCAACAAAAGGTGTTATACATTCATTTTATTATGAGAAGTCGATCCCAACCGTCGACAAAATTCTAACTAAAATCTATGAACATCGGGATTTACCTGAAATTAAAAGAACTGACCTCTGAAAATTGCTCAGAGAACCTGATTTTTGCTGGGAAAAACCAGATAGGAAATCTGTTCTTATAGATCGTCCGGAAACTATCCGTTGGAGTAAGTAAAAGGTAGAGTTACTAGAAATAACACAACTTACAAAATTAGTAATTTAACTGAACTTTTGAAAGATTTATTTGAGTAAAGTTACTGCGGAAAATTGGGAAAAATCCAAATAATAAAAGAATAAAGCAAAATATGGAAACTCGATCCCATGATCGGTGAGATAGAGGAACTAATTATAATTAATTTGAGCAAAGATAGCTTCACTGACTTTCATTACGAATTATATACGTAATGTTTACTAGTGTAGACACAATTTATTATTTAAATTTTTGTTTTTATTGTATTTTATTGTTTAATGTTTTTTATATATTTTTTATATATAGTTTTATTTTCGTGTGTCCCACTCTGTAATTTTGTATATATTTAATTCCAATTAGCCCTAATTTTTTTATTATTTTATTATTGTATGTGTGTCTTTTTCTTAAGTGTGTAGAATTAACATGTTTTTTTTTTATTTTTTGGGCTATCGGATTTCAATATAATAAAGTAAATTAAATTGAGATGTCAGTGCAATAGAACAAAAAATAAGTAGGTCTAATTTTAACTGTAACATATAAAAATTAATTACATTTGAATCCCTTTTTAATGTTTAATTGTAATTCTGCAGATGGTTTAAGAAATAAATAAACTGAAACGTCAAATGTTCTAAAAATGTTTTTTATTGATTATAAAATGACCGATAACCCCAAAATAATTTTAATATTATATAGACGAATTCATTTTTTATATATGTTTAAATTTTTTTTTTTTTTTGACAATGGGTATTTAGTAAGTATTTAAATTATAACTTAGAATTTTTTGAGAGAATAAGGCGCTACGTTTTATTTTGAATGTGCCTAAAACGGTTTCTATGCCAAAATTAAAAATAATAAAAATACAATTGTGGTTTGCGTTAAATATGGCAAAATTATCTATATTTTGTAACATATGTGAATTATTAAGAAATCATAAGAAATAAAATAATATTATAAAAACTTTATATTTTAAGTTTATTACCGAAATAATATTCTATGCCATAAATACTAAGTGATAAAATAAACCTCCTTCTGACGAATATGACAAGGATTAAAATCCTTTTTAACACTTCACACTTCCAAATATCTATTGTTATTCAACCCAAATAATCCATTATTATTTGACCGGCATTTTTGATTATAAAATTTCTAACCCATTCCTATGAAAAATACATGTGTCTAACAGATCTTACCAAAGACACCGGACTAAAGAACACAGATAGTTTGAGAAGAAAAAAAGGGTAAAAAATGATTTATTACTTTCTCTAGTTCTTGAATAAACTATAGTATAAGAGGCAAAATCGGGTCTATTTTCCTAAATTCAAAGCTCTTGGGGGGGGGGGAAGCGATCGCCCCCATCGCACCCCCCCCTTGGATTCGCGCCTGGTATGTATATCGTATGTTTATACAGGGTGTCCGAAAAACCACGGATAGCTGAATATTTCCTCAAGTTAAATGTTTTCAAAAAGTCCAAGGTCATTATTTAAGTAATGTTCAACGAGAAATCTAATAGTGACTTAAAATTTGACCTTTAAGGTTACTTGAAGATCAACTTTAATTTTTTTAAACAGTAATCATAAGAGCGGATACTTTTACTTCTAAGTTATAGGTCCCACATAACCTCAAAGATCACTCTTAGGTTATTTAAACTTAAGCGAGATATAGGTACAACAAGATATTTTGGATAGTGACCTTATTCTTCGTCCCGAGCATTGCCTTTAAAGTTATTTAATTCGAAAATTTGTTTCTTGATGATTAGTTTTTTTATATCAATGAAAAGTCAATTATAGTGTTAAATTTTCAAATTTCAACAATTCAACATCAACAATTAGAAAAGCCATTCTTATTTAGAATTCCGTTGATTAACATGTACCAACTAATTTTGTGATTAATTTGGAAGCATTTTCATCGTTAACTCAAAGTAATTTAATTTAGTACGGATTTTCTTGTACATTTTGCTTTTCAAATAAGTTTACGAACAATTTTCATTAACTTTCGGAGTTTCTGTCATTATCCTTTTACCTTTATATCAACATTACCTCTTATAACTAAATGTATGTATCACGATTTACTTACTGTCTAAATTTCCCTAAAAGATTATGGCGAATTTCAAACTTTCGGAGCGGGAAAGAATACCTTTATTAATGACGTATAGTTCCAGAGATTCAAAAGCAGTCTTTTGAGGCACTTTTCGTAGTGGAGAAGAATTAAGTACTATTTCAAAACCTACAACTGAAAGGATTATACGGGGCTTTGTAAATGACGGGACTATCAAGGACCTTGAGAAGTCTAATCGGCCAAAAGCTGTAGCAACTGGGGAGAAGAAATTAGGACTTGCTCAAACATTTGTTGAGAATCCACATCTTAGTTTACGTAAAGCAGGTGAAGAGCATGTTGTTCCTCATGAACCAGCGTGAAAAGTTTTGAAAAACAAAAAATTTCATCCCTGCAAGATCACTTTGGTAAAGGTGCTTGATTAAGTGATAGAGCAGCCGGAGCTGAGAATATTGAATTATTAAATAAAAACACACAAACTTCTTGTTCAATCGATTTTTGAACCTAATAAGGTTTTTATTTCTGAAAAAATTTACTTTTGAATAACTAATTAGTTTTTACTTTTTTGGGTTTCGGTCATATTATTACTTTATAAAAAAATTAACACATGTTTTTTTCTGACGTTTCGGTTTATTTTATTGATTAAACCATCTTCAGAGAATTACTGTAAATATGAAAAGGAATATGTAAATTTGTGTTATATAAACTGAAAATTTTACTTTCTTACCTAATGTTAACCGGTGGTTCACTTAAAAAACTTACATTTAACTATTTTATTATTTTAAAACAATATAATTAAACACTTCTTATTAATATAAATATAAATATAGATAACTATTATTTTTTGATGCATTTTTTTTTCTCACATCTGGTTTGTTGTGCTTTTGACAGAGTACTACCAAAGGGTTTGAAAATTTCTGGACCATCTGCAATTTTATTGCCCTATTAGATTCGTAATAGGGCAATAAAATTGCAGATGGTCCAGAAATTTTCAAACCCTTTGGTAGTACTCTGTCAAAAGCACAACAAACCAGATGTGAGAAAAAAAAATGCATCAAAAAATAATAGTTATCTATATTTATATTTATATTAATAAGAAGTGTTTAATTATATTGTTTTAAAATAATAAAATAGTTAAATGTAAGTTTTTTAAGTGAACCACCGGTTAACATTAGGTAAGAAAGTAAAATTTTCAGTTTATATAACACAAATTTACATATTCCTTTTCATATTTACAGTAATTCTCTGAAGATGGTTTAATCAATAAAATAAACCGAAACGTCAGAAAAAAACATGTGTTAATTTTTTTATAAAGTAATAATATGACCGAAACCCAAAAAAGTAAAAACTAATTAATAACTACACGGTCAACAAATAGAAACACTTTTGAATAACCTACAAGGTTGTGGTCAAGAATAAGGCCAATTCATTTTGTTAAAATAAGTAACTTTTGTCAATACGAAATTTTCTAAACAACTTTAATTCTCATAGATAGCTTGTGTGAATTTAAGTGGTCTTAGAGTGACCTTTGAGGCAGGCACAGATCCAAAGGGGGGGGGGGGCGGTGGAGGCGATCGCCCCTCCCAAGAGCTTTGAGTTCCGGAAAATAGACCCGATTTTGCCTCTTATAATATAGTTTATTTAAGAACTGGAGAGAGTAATAAATCGTTTTTTACCTTTTTCTTTCACAAACTACTTGTGTTTTTTAGTCCGGTGTCTTTAGCAAAATCTGTTAGACACATATATTTTTCATAGGAATGGGTTAGAAATTTTATAATAAAAGTACCGGTATAATAATGGACTATTTGGGTTGGATAACAATAGATATTTGGAAGTGTGAAGTGTTAAAAAGGATTTTAATCCTTGTCATAGGCGTCGGAAGGAGGTTTATTTTATCACCAAGTATTTATGGTATCGAATATTATTTCGGTAATAAACTTAAAATAAAAAGTTTTTATAATATTATTTTATTTCGTATGATTTCTTAATAATTCATATACATTACAAAATATAGATAACTTTGACATATTTAATAAAAATCACAACTGTATTTTTTAATTTTGGCATAAAAACCGTGTTTAGGCATATTCAGACTAAAACGTAGCCTTATTTTCACAAAAAATTCTAAGTTATAATTTAAATACTTACAAAATACCCATTGTAAAAGATACAAGAAGTTAAACATATATAAAAAAATAAATCCGTCCAATAATATTAAATTTTTTTTGGGGCTATCGGTCGTTTTATTATTAATTAAAAACATTTTTTGGACATTTGATGTTTCAGTTTAATTATTTCTTAAATCATTTGCAGAATTACAATTAAAAACTAAAAAAGGGTTCAAATGCAATTAGTTTTTATATGTTACAGATAAAATTAGATCTAGTTATTTTTATTTCTATTGCACTGACATCTTAATTTAATTTACTTTATTATATGGAAATCCGATATCACAGAAAAATAAAATAAAGGCGTTAATTCTATACGCTTAAGAAAAAGAGACAAATAAAATAATAAAATAATAAAAAAATTAGGGCTAATTGGAATTAAATATATATAGAATAAATGAGTGGGATACACTAAAATAAAAATATATAAACAACATTAAATAATAAAATACAACAAAAACAAAAATTTAAATAATAATTTGTATTTACACTGGTAAACAATACGTATCTAATTCGTAATCAAAGTCAGTGAAGCTATCTTCGCTCAAATTAATTAAAATGGGTTCCTCTAGCTCACCGATTGTAAGATCGAGTTTCCACATTTTGTTTTATTCTTTTACTACATGGATTTTTCCCAATTTTCTGCAGTAACTTTATTCACAAAAAAAAACATTCAAAAGTTCAGTTAAATTACTAATTTTCTAAGTTGTATTATTTCTGGCAACTCTATCTTTTATAGGAGAGAGATATTTCCTTCTCCAACGGACAGTCTTCGGACGATTTATAAGAACAGATTTCCTATCTGGTTTTTCCCAGCAAAAATTAAGTTCACTGTGCAGAGCTCAGTTCTTTTAATTTCAGGTAAATCCCGATCTTCATTGATTTTAGTTACAATTTTGTCGACGGTTGGGATCTGCTTCTCATAATAAAATGTATGTACCACTCCTTTTATTGCAATTTTCATCTCTTCTTCCAAAGAGATTTTTCGTCTGTCTGTGATCAACTGTGGCTTGAGAGTACTAACAATTCCAGTCGTTTTTTCTCCTTCAGTATTCGGAACATAGTAGATTTTCCAACTTCTGTCATGTTGGAACTCATCTCAACAGAGCTTTTAACATTATTATCTAGATACTGATATCTTAAAGCATGATAAACATTCATCGTAATAAGTTTTTCGTTGAGGAAAAAATGCATTGGTTGAATGATTTGGAAGTCATATCTTTTGGGTATCTTACTAATCACAAATAATATATAAAAACAAGCGCAAACAAGATAAATCACTAATAACACACTGTAAAGTGTACTTTGCTCACTGATGGAAATTAAATTAAATTATCAGAAATTTTATTGTGGCTGCAAATTTATAAAATAATATAATATAATTAAATATAATTAGATTTGCGGCAGTCCTCGGTTACCTGCAGCACTAGAGCAGGTACGTTGGAGGTTTCGATAGCAATTTTATTACTCTTTCTAGTTCTTCAGTAGAGTATAGGAATGTGTATGCTTGAGATGCCCCCCCCCTCCCAAGAACTCAGAGTTCAGGCAAATACAACCGATTTTGCCTTTTATATTAGGAATATGTATGCTGCTGGCACTCTCCCCCGTTGACAACTTGTTTTTCTTGCGATAACCGCCCCCCAAGAGCCTTGAGTTCAGGAAAATAGACTCGATTCTGCCTCTTATACTAGGAATGTGTATGTTGCTGGCATCCCCCTCTTCTCCAAGAACTTCAAATTCAGAAAAATAGACCCGACCCTGCCTTTTTCACTAGAAATGGGAACGTTTCCGGCCCCCCCCCCCCCGTTGACAACGTGTTTTCGCTCTTGCTATACTGTACTTCCGTAATATTATCGCCCCCCCCCCCCTCCGAAGAAAGAGGCTGGATCCGCCCCTGCTTTGAGGTCATGTTAAACCTATATAATCTTAATACACATTTGAATATATAATTTTCTGCTCTTTCGGCTGCCGATGTCACAAGAGGAGGATTGCTATTTAAAATAATAAGAGTGACCTCCAAACAACCTTAAAAGTGATTTTCCAAGGTTAAAATTAAGATCACCATTATATTCTTCGTTGAAAATTACGTAAACAGTGGCCTTGAGATGTTTACTAAATCGTACCTAAGGAATAATTCAGCATTTCCGTCATCTTTGTGAAACCCTGTATAAAGGGTGATTCTCCGGAAAATTTATCGGTCGATTATGGGAAAACTATAATTTGGAAGAATCTAAAATTTTGACAATGTACTAACGTGCGTGGGGGACAGCTGGCTAAAATATTTTCAAGATGGCGGCACTTCCAGTTATACTGGAAAAAGATGTCAAATTTGCTTATTTTAAACGGAACAGCCCATATATTATTGCATTTTTGATTCCTACGTAAAATTGTAAACATATTTTATATATAATGTTTTATACTTAAGTCTCACCGTTTTGGACACATTTAAATTTTTATGTCATAAATGACGTTTGCGGACCAAACTTAACTATAAATTTTTCCTATAAAATTCTGTATTATTTAATTTGGGTAGAGGTTTTCTGTAGAAGAAGATCGACTTTAGTAGTCTTTTTACGACATTTTATTTAATTTTATTTAGATTATTGGCACAGGGTAGTCAAAAAAGAAGAATAAAAAATGTATTTAAAAAATCGTCAAAAGTCAATTTTTTCAAATTGAAAGCACATATTTTTATAATTTTATCATAATAAGCATTAAAAATAAGAGTAACTTGGCATAAGGTTGTCTATTTCAAAAATCTGTAGTTTTCAAAATATTGGCAATTTAACATTTTTCTGTTGTAAAAATGCTATACAGCTTTTAAGTTATGTTATTAGTTTGGCCATGACAGCGAGGCGTGGCGAAAATAAAACAATCGAAAGAATTGTCACTATTTCTTGCCATTGGATATTCATAAATAAAATTATGTCGGGGCTATTAAATTACACTCACGAAGACTATTTAAACTTATTTATTATTTATGTATAATGTGAGAGTTATTTCAAGAACATGCAATACATTTGCGATCCGATATCCGAAGAAACAGAAACCAACACTACTAACTGTTAAAAATATTATAAAAAACTTCATGAACTTTGGATCTATAAAATCTAAAAGAAATAGAAATAAACCAATTGTTAATGAAATTATGTTGCAAAAATTATTTGAGTAAATATTCAAATTGATGCCCTTGAACTTCCAAACATTTTTCGCACCTAAGTAGGAACTTTTCATGGGTAGCTCTTTTTATTGACTGAGGATTAAGTTCTTCAAATGCTATTCCGATGCACTGCATGCAATCTTCCATAGTGGTTAATGCAGTGTTGTATATTGTTTTGATTGTTCCCCAAAAAAAAATCAAGTAATGTTAGGTCGGGGGAGCGAGGTGACCAAAGACGTTACCCATTCTTGGCTATCCATTGATCATAAAACAAGTTTTGCAGATGACGGTTAACTAAATCACCATTATGTGGAGGCGTCCCATCATGTTGATAAAATAGAATTCTATAACCAGTCGGCGGCACGTTATCTAAATAGTTCACTTCTAAATTTCTCAAGATGTCGAAGTAGCACTCATCTATAAGTTAAAAAACGTATTTGGTATCTAGAAGTCTTCAAAAATGGCTAACTTACCATTCAGATTATCTTGATAGAATTCTAGGGTGACGACGCCTTCATTTCTTATAGCACAAAATTTAATTCTCTGAATGGATATACGTTTGAGTTGCTCCAGTAGCGAGAATTGTGTCGATTAAATAATCCATTTTTTGTGAATTTGGCTTCGTCCGACCAAATAATGTTATCAAAAAAATCAGCATTTTCTTGAGACCGAAGTAAAATAAATTGACAGAACTCTACACATCGTGGAAAATCAGTGCCTTTTAAATGTTGTACAATGCAATTTATATAGGTATGAAAATTGTGTTTCTATAAAATCCTTAAAACTGAGATAATGCAGACTCTAATGCTACTTGCCTTGTAGATATTGCGGCGAAATATCCTAAAATTATTGATTCAATATTTTCATTATTAACAACTGGTTTATTTCTATTTCTTTTTGCTTTTAGGGATTCAATTCTGTTTCTGTGAATATCGGATCGCGCATGTATCGCATGTTCTTGAAATAAATCCATCCCATTCTCCATAAATAATAAATAAGTTTAAATTATCTTTCTGCGTGTAATTTAATCACCCTATGATTATTATTAATGACTGTCAAATGGCAAGAACTAGTGATAATTCTGTAGGATTCGATTGTTTTATTTTCACCACGCTCCGGCGTCACGGCCAACTAATAACAAAACTTAAAAGCCTTATAGCATTTTTACAATAGAAAAATGCTGAATTGCCAATATTTTGAATACTACAAATTTTTGTAATAGACAACCTTATACAAAGTTATTCTTATATTTAATGCTTAATGTGCCAAAATTGCAAAAATAGGTGCTTTCTATTTGAAAAAATTGACTTTTGACGATTTTTTAAATATAATTTTTATTGTTCTTTTTTGACCAATCTGTACTAATAATTTTCAAAGAATCATAAAAAGACTTCTTCTTCTTCTTTAGGTGCCATGTCCGTATTCAGACGTTGGTGGTCATCATGTTTACAATTTCCTGAAATCTTTCTCTATCGGCTGCAGCGCGAAATAGTTCCTCCAGCGTGCAATTACACCACTGCCTGATGTTACGTAGCCATGAAAGCTTCTTTTGGCCTATCCATCTTTTTCCTTCCACTTTTCCTTGTATTATAAGGCGAAGTAGATGGCATTTAGGCACGCTAGCACCACAATTCGAAAGCATCCACTTTGTTTAGCGTTGTGGTTTTTAGTGTCCATGTCTCGCAACCATATAACAGAATAGACCATACATAGCATCTCAGGACCCTCTTACGAATATGCATTGACAGGTTCCTGTTGCATAGAACTGGTTTCCATGTCACAAAGGCCTTATGCGATATTTCGATCCTAGCTATTATCTCTTCATCTGAGTCTCCATTCACATTCAACCAACTGCCAAGGTATCTGAAATGGTTTACACGCTCTATCCTCTCTTCATCGAGCCAAATTTGAAATTTAACTACATTAATCTTTCCAACAGGCATCCACTTTGTTTTTGAGATGTTGATTTTAAGACCTCTTCGGCAGCTCGCCTCATTGACTAGATTTACTAATATTTGGAGATCCTCGATGTTTTCTGCAAGAATGGCCGTATCATCAGCAAATCTAATATTGTTGATTACTTCTCCACCCAGTCTTACTCCTTCTTTTCTGCCATCCAAAGCCTCCCAAAAATTTCTTCAGAGTATACATTAAAAAGACAGGGTGACAAAACGCAACCCTGTCTTACTCCACGTTTGATGGGTAGGCTTTGAGTACGACTGTTTTCAATTTGGAAAGAGGCTACTTGATTGTAATACAGATGTTTTAGCAGTCTTATATCATAGTGGTCTACACCTGCTGCTTGTAGACATTCGAAAAGTGTATCGTGTTGTACTCGATCGAATGCCTTTTCAAAGTCGATGAAACAGACGTAGATATTCTTTCGGAATTCACAACTTTTTTGTAGGAGAATGCGCATACAAAATAGTGCCTCTCTGGTTTCTAGACCATTTCTAAATCCAAATTGCTCATCATTCACTATACTTTCGCATAGAAGGATGTTTCGGTTCTGTAGAATTCGTAGAAGTATCTTAAGTGTGTGGCTCATTAAACTAATCAGTCTAAAGTCGCTGCATTTGGTGGGTCTACTTTTCTTTGGTAGTGTGATAAACAGCGATTCTAACCAATCATCTGGTATTATTCCTTCGTTGTAAATGTTATTAAAGAAAGTGGTTAAGAAAAAGACTACTAAAATCAATCTTCGGCTACGAGAAAACTAGCCCAAATTAAATAATAAAGACTTTCTTATAGGAAAAATTTATTGCTAGGTTTTGGTCCGCAAACGTCTATGTCTAGAATTTTGCGCAGAAATTAAAAATTTCATAATATATAGGGTGTTCTATTTAAAATAAACAAGTTGACATCTACTTCCGATGCCGCCATCTTGAAAATATGTTAGCCCACTGTCCCCTATGCACATTAGTACACTGTTAAATGTTCAAATTCTCCCTAATTGTAGTTTTTCCACAATCGATCGATAAATTATTAAATAATTATAATTTTTATATTTTTGTTTTTGAACAATTTCATTCCATGTAGAGCAGTAAACCCATTAACGCAAATATTTATTCACTTATAGATATTCTGAAATGTTTTGGAACAATTGGACTTTTTCGAATAAACACTCCTCACATTAACTATATTACATACCCGAAGATGGCGACTATAAACATTAATATATAGACAGTCTTCACTTTCATTGGCTGCAGTTGAGTAAGAAATAGAGGGGCAAGGATTCCCATCATTGGTGGCATCTAATACTTTACGCCAAGGCTGAGGAGGCTGAGGAGCCTAAAAAATAATTATAACATGGAACTCTTACAACTGTCATATAAATTCTTCGATTATCAGTGACTTCAATATTTTCGTATTTTCTATTTATTTTTTTAAACAGTAAACATTGTATTGAAAATAAATTAACAGGTTTTTTTGAAAATATGGGAAAATTTCCAGCAAAATGTTTTCTAGAGGTCTCTGAGACTTTGCGAGAAACAAGGAACACATTTAGAAAAAAATTTCAAATAAAAGATGTAGAGATGTTAAAAATTTCATCATTTTTTTTCCTCGTCTTCCTGAACAAAATGATATTTTATAATTGTAAATCAGATAATTTGTTACTGAGATATTGCTAATTATTTATCCTAAGACGCAAAATGTTGATTGCTATAACTTTTTTTTGAATGAACATTTTGACTTCCACAGAGGTTTAATCTCTTTATGAAGGCCTAAACTTTCATATCTTCTTCGGGGTAAATGGAAAAATTATTTTTAACTCCTTGAATATCGCTTTAAAAAAATAAGATGTTTTTTTTATAAAGAAATTTTCGCGAGCACGAGAGAACTGACCTCAGCAACGAATGGACCAATTTCTGTGTTTTTTTAATCTGCAGTAGCTCGAAAAATTATGAATATGGCACACCTCTTTTTTAAAGCGATAGTTAAGAAGTTGAAAATTAATTTTTTCATTTGCCTCTAACAAGATATGAAAGTTTCGGTCTTCACGAAGAAATTGAGCCTTTGTGGAGGTCAAAATATTCACCCAAAGAAAAGGTAGGGCAATCAACATTTTGCGTCTTGGAATAAACAAATAGCAAAATCTCAGCAACAAAATGTCTGATTAACTATTATAAAATACGGTTTTGTTCAAAATGACAAGGGCTTCCCTTCAAAATTAAAAAAGTGTAAAAAAGTTATTTTTGCAATTAATAATTAATATGCAAAAATGGCCGATTTTAAGGGATTTTTAGCATTTTTGCAACCTGTTGTAGCCAACCTTGATTCCACCCTCTTGGCCTTAACCTCTTTTTAACCGGCTTCTAAAAGAACGCGGTTCTCAATTCGTCAACTATTAATTTTTTTTATGTATGCACACTGATTTCTCCGGAATGGCTGCACCGATTTGAATGAATTTTTTTACGTTATGTTCAGGAAGTTGCTGCGGTGGTCCCATATTTTTTAAAATGAAATTGGCGCAGTAAAATCCAAGATGGCGCTTACAATTTGTCCGATTTTTACCAAAATTGATATGGAGACATTTTCGGGGTTGTACCCAACGAATATGAAATTATTTTTAAAAAAGACAAAGTGGCGGATCCAATATGGCGGACAAAAAATTAAATTTTGTTCGATTTTCTCCAAAATTGGTATGGGGGAAGTTCCGAGGTTGCACATAATGAATTTAAAACATATAAAAAAAAATCAATATGGCGGATCCAATATGGTGGACGAAAAATCAACTTTGTCCGATTTTCTCCAAAATTGGTATAGGAGAGTTTTCGGGGCCTCACATAACGAATCTGAAATTATTTTTTACAAATTCAATATGGCGGATCCAATATGACGGACAAAAAATCAATTTTGTCCTATTTTTACCAAAATAGGCACAGGAGAGTTTTCGGGGTCACACATGACGAATCTAAAATAATTTTAAAAAAATTTAATATAATGGACGAAAAAATCAATTTTGTCCGATTTTCTCCAAAATTGGTATGGGGGGTGGGTTTTCGAGACCTCACATAACGAATCTAAAATTATTTAAAAAAAAATTCAATATGGCGGATCCAATATGGTGGATAAAAAATTAATTTTGTCCGATTTTTTTTCAAAATTGATATGATAGCACATTACGAATTTGATATTATTTAAAAGAAATAAATATGGGGATCTAAGATAGAGGATTAAAGATTCTACATTTCTCGATTTTGTCTAAAATCAGTATTGGGGTATTCTTGTTAGTGTTAATTACGAATTTAATATATTTTTTGAAAAATTCAATCTGGCGGATTCAATATGGTGTCCTAAAAATTTTACATTTTTCGACTTTCTTCAAAACTGATATAGAGGGTTCTTGAGGGTTTAAATTATGAATTTAATAGTATTTTTTTCTGGATTCAATATGGCGAACGCAGTATAGCTGACTAAAAATTTTACATATTTCGATTTTGTTCAAATGTGGATCTAAATCGTTTTTGAAGATGTAAATAGCGAATATAAACTTATTTTAAGAAAATCTAATGTGTCAGATGCAATATGACCGTTTAGAAATTTTAAATTTCTGGATTTCATCTAAAATTTATACTAGGAACCTTTGAAGGGTTTAGATTTAGATTAGATTAAGACGTTAAAATTATTTTTTTGAAATTCAATATGGCGGATTCAATATGGTGGGTTGAAAATTTTACCTTATTGGCATTTTTTCAGATTTGGTATTAGGGGGTTGGAGGTGGTGTATTGCGAATATGAAGTTAATTTTTTACAACTATTAGGTTGATAAGATACAATATGAGGGACTAAAAATTTTACATTTTCTGGTTTTATCTGAAATTGATATTGCGGGGTTTTTGGGGCGTATACAAACTCAATATGCAATATAAAATATATTGGGCTAAGAAATTTACGTCTCAAATTCTTAAAACATCGATATTGAAAGGTTTTGGGGCCTATATTACGAATCTAAAATTAAATTGAAATTTAAGATAGTGGATTTACTATGACAGACTAAATATTTGTTTGACACAATTTCATTGGTATTTGGAGAACGCTAAGAATCAAAAAATTTTTAGTGGTTCATTTTAGGGTGATATACAATTATGGATAAAATGGGTATTTTTTTGCTACCTTGGAATCATTGCGAGGTACGCTAATCTCGATTAGCACTTAGTTCAAATAATCTAAATTAAAAATGAAAAAATAAAATTTTTATAAAAAAATTGAACCGATTTCTAAAAGTGCGCTAAAAAGTGAAAAATAACTATAAATTTTTATATGAAATTGAAATTTTTGAAGTCGGCGCCAAACTATTTCTAAATGAAATAAATAACTACTAATATATACAAATTATGATAAGAAAGCAATTACAAATAAAGTATATTTAATCTGTTTATGCGAATCACATGTCATCAGGTATTAGTTTGGCGCCGACTTCAAAAATTTCAATTTCATATAAAAATTCTTAGTTATGTTTCACTTTTAAGCGCAGTTTCGTTCGGTTCAATTATTTTATAAAAATTTTATTTGCTGTTACTTTTTATGAAGGATTTGTTCTTACATTGCCAACAACATTCCTGAATAGGTCTCATGCATCTCGGAATTTACGTCAAAAACAGCACTAATTTTTACTATTTCTAAATTCTAGAACATTTTAATTGAAAACTAAAAAAGTTAGAGTAAAACGGGCTACACCGTCGGATTTGTCGTTAGGAAAAAGCCTAGGACCGAACTTTCGTTAAAGTTCTAGAATATCCTATTTGAAAACTAGAAGAGATAGCGAAAACGGACTTCACCATAGTCATTTAAAAGAAAAACAATAAGAAGAACAACGTCTCCTAAAAGAAGACCGTCGCATTAAAGATGAAGATAAACTCTACAAATGGATGCAGGAGGTAATATACAAGAAAAGTAAAAACTTGATCAAATTGCATAGAAACAAACGCAAAAGTTTAAGAAAGAGATAGACAAAGTGTGAAAAGACATAGCAGACGTAAGTCGAGAAGTGCGACAAGAAGTGAGAGAAATCGTAGACAAGAAACTGATAAAAGTATATAGCATTGGACAAAGTGTGCTACGAAAGGTGAAGAAAATTGTAGATGGGATAAAATCAAAGTATGACAAGAAGTAGAATCTTAAATGAAGGAAATTCAGACAGAAGTCAAGAAATTAAAGAAATATGGTTCTTTTGATAAAGTAACCACCGAACAGAACATTAAACCTCCAACTTACTACAGTCAAACATCTTGGATAATGTACTAATCCTGCCGCTAGTACAAATAACTGGAATTAAGAAGAGATGGCTACTGCATTAATAATTGCACTTCGTGGACCAGCACTAGAGTTATTGCAAACTATTCCTATAACTGAACAGAGAAACTATGAAATCTTCAGTGCTTCATTGGAAAGAAGATTTGGAGATCAGCATCGGCGCCAGTTATCTCAGTCACAACTCAAGAGAAATGGAAAAAATTTGCAGGAATATCCGTCGCCTTGTTCATCTGACTTACCCAGGAATTACAGATTTCCGAGAAGAATTTACAATCCAGTATTTTATTGAAGGAATCCGATGTCAGAAAATACAGTTTTTAAGCAATTTTAGTTATTATAGTGAGGCGTTGGATATGACTTTGAAAATAGAGGCACCTTAAGTATCAATGCCAGAAATAAGTTACCACAGAGAAAAACAAGGACTTTCCAAACCAAACAATGAAGGCAATGTTATCTGAAATTCTTAAGAAACTATACAGAAGAGGCAATTCATCACGTTATAGAAGAAACTAGAAAGAACTGATCACAAAAGGTGATATTCCACGTTACAACAGAAACCAGAACGAGTGCTACAGACGTGGACGAACTGAAAATACAAGGGACTGTCGGGTAGAATTAAGAAAGAACATAAAGTGCTACAGATGTGGATAAACTGGACACCTGATAAGGGGCTGTCAGGTGCAATTAAGGTCTAGTTTATCATCCAAACATAGTATAAAGGAGTACCAGGAAAAACTACAAGAGTACAATCCTAAAATCAAACGTAGAATAAGTGATACTTCACATTATAGCAGAAACCAAATCGAGTGCTATAGATGTGGACCAATTGGACATATGAGAAGGGAATATCGGGTGCAATTAAGAGAGTGCTACAGATGTGGACGAACTAGATATATGAGAAAGAATTGTCTGGCAAAATTACGAAGGTACGTAAAGTGTTACAAATGGACACATAAAATGAGACTGTCAAGTACAACTAAGGTCTAGTTCGCCATCTAGAGACCGCATAGAAGAGAACCAGAGAAAACTGCATCTGAACAATTTTAATACCAAATATAGACCAGAAAGACTGCATAACAACACATGTTAAGAAGACCATGTAAGAAAGAATACAAGCACTGCAGCACAATAGAATAGAGAGAAGAGTGTTTTTTGACATTGATCCATACTGGAGTACAGCTCAGATGAGAAAAGATCAACCTTAACTTAAAGAAAAGTCAGTGCTACACAGCTGATGTGATTGGAGAAATACAAGTGGAGCTTTAACTTGGAAGACCAAAACTATACCATTTGATGTTAGTTGCCGACATAGAAGATGAGATTATTCTTGGACTAGATCTGATTCGTCAACATAGATTTTCTCTGCACAACAAGCTTAATATCTTAAAATTTAAAACCAAACAATTTATTCTATCAAAAAATCGTAATACCGAACCAATCAGAGCTAGTTACTGCCGAACAAACAACCATAATAATATGGAGCACGGAGAAAATCATTTACGGATGAGAGTTCTGGAAGCAACATCGGAGTTCAATACTCTAAGACACCCTGTAATTTCCTGGAATTGAAGGCATTAGTCAATTAATATGACATCAGGGCAATCTTGCCAGGGTTCTAGCAAGGTATGGAGGTTTGTTATGGAATCCACAGAAAAAGAAGAACAAGGCCAAAATAAAATTAGTATATCTCCACGGAATTATCGAACCTGATCGAGACGGGGCAGTGTAACGAAGGACTAGAATAACTTTTTAGTACGCCCTTGTATCAGAAATACTATTTCGATGCGAGTCATCTTTAATATAATGTACCGAAAGAAATATTATTTCGATGAGCTATATTTCTAAATAGTTCATGCTAGTAGATTTCTTGTTATTTCTAGGAGGTTCTATATGGATAGAATATGAGTTTTAAGAGTTGCATAGTTGTATTTGAATAGTGAAGATATTAAGAAGTAGTAATTAGATAGTTGTCATTTGGCAATGTTGAAACGTATTTAGTATAGTATTGGAAGTAATTTAATGAGAAGTGTTGTGGAAACAGTAACAATATTAAATATTTAGCAGCGTTACCAACATATATTGAGTGCATTCGAAAAGAGATACATTTTCTCTAATTTAGGTAACCTTCTATATCCTAAATTATTGAAATTAATTATTATTTTATGAATTGCTTTTAATTCTCTTATTTTCTTTCAGTTTTTTTTTTATTTTCGTTTAAAAACTATGCTAACTTACTTCAAATCGTAAACTTCCTACTGGTGGACTGGCATACGGAATCCCTCGCCATCCATAATATGATACATTATTTGGTGTCTGATATACTGCTCCTTGGATTTTCCCATAAGGTAACGCAATTCTAAGCTTTTTGTTACCTGGCAATGACAACTAAAATTAAATTACATATTTTACCAATCAACAAAATATTTTCTTAATCTTGAATCAGAATATGAAACGTATAAAGTTTGCAAAATTAGAATGGTTTATACTAAAACCGAATATTTTAGTTTAAACAAAGCCAACCATCAGTTTATAAACAAATGACTGAAGTTAATCTTTTATAAGATTTTTTTGCCTACAAATAAGTTTTATCTTTACCTGTGAAAAAGAGCTGGTAAAAAATTAGATATGAAAGTTATGTTGGTATATATTTAAGGATAATAATAAAAACACATAAAGTTGAGGTTATTCAAGTACACATCCTATCCAGTCAGTGAATAAGAAAATTAACGATTTACATCAAATTGTTCTAATGGCCGACAATATGTACTAATTCATTTATACAAGTAGAGTTAAGTCTGCATAGTATTGTTTCATAGTTCTCGAAAGCTAAGATATTAAATAAGTGTTCATGTTGTTTATATGAACCAATAGTGTTCAGTAAAATTCACTATCTCTTAAAATAAAAAAATCAAGAATTTTATACTTTAAGCACCTTGTATTATTTTTGAACTTTGTAGATTTTTGGACGTAAGTGGGTGTTTTTTATAGAGGTATAGAACTTTTAAATGGAATAAAACAAAGATGAATTTTTTAAATTGACATGAAATTTACTTTCTTCGAAAGATAACCTTCTGGCATTATAATTTATATATGACTTCTGGCATATGACCGCCACGGCTGTCTCGGAAGTAGTCTAATCTGGAGGTCCAATTTTCGATAACTTTTTGCAGCAATATTTAAATAATTTACTGGAAGAGATACAACTTCATAGAAAAATGCAAATGTGGTACATGCATGATGGTGTTCCACCTCATTTTAACCATATAGTACGTCAACACTTAACAAACTTTTTTAGCCCTCGATTAGTAGTTTGAGGTGGGCCTGTTTTATGGCCACTAAGATCTCCAGGCCTAAATCCCTGGGAACATCTAAAAGAACTGGTTTATTTAACACCAGTAAATGCCAGAGAAAAACTACTAGCGAGAATAAAGTAACATTCTAACGAGGGCCATAGTAATTCCGGAATATTATTTGTAGTACAGCGGGAAAATATTCGAAGAATAAGAAAATTTATTGAAGGACGTGGAGCCTATATTGAACATTGGCTAAAATAATATTTAAATATTTTCACTATTTTTGCATTTTAATAACATTGTAAATAAATTGGTCCCCGATCAACCTTTGAAATGTTTCTGGACTTGACAATGTCTGAGCTAAAAATCTTTCAGCATAACATCCTCTTACCTTCGAAGAGTTAGACAGCGCTTTCCCATAAATTAAAGCGCATCAGTACACCCTGCGTATTTTATTTTTACCCTTTGTGTTCGGTATTGGTGACTTTTGAGTTTTTCGCATAAAAAACGATTTTAACAAAATAAATTAAGAGAACCTTTTTTGACGAAGAATGACCAAAGTATCTAAAAAATCAGTTTTTAGCTTTGTAAAATGGCACCTGTCAAAAATTAGGCCCAACGAGTGTGGCTGCAGGTCTGTTCTTTTGTGATGATCTAAAACATCTATTGTAGTATGGTTAAATAAGTCTTTATGGCCTCTATAAAATATTAGGATTTCATTAAATTATACAAGTCAGTTCAAAACTTAGAGCTAAGGTAAATCGCTGGGCACCCCTTTAGGGCTCTGTATCTCAATTAAGGGACAGTTTAGACACTGTTTTTCTATGACAGAGTAGAATTATTTTAATCTTCCCTGTATAACTACATTGTATCCTGCATGATCGCCTGTCTATAGCGATGATTTAAAATTTTTGTAACGCTCAGCAGTCCAGTATTGGTTATAAAGCTTGTATACCTTTATTTAGAGTTATTTAAAGAAAAAACAAACTACAGTTTCTATTCTTAGGGTTCAATCCAACAGAAATCCGTATGTAAATTTGCTCTTGGTGAAAATGCCTTACATCGTATTTGATTAAGATGAAAATAATCTGTGACAGTTTCTTTTCTACTTTTAGACTTCCATGGCAGGGCCACCAATTTTAGTTTAGGCGGGAACGCCTATTATCGCATCTGCAAGATGAAATAATTTGTGGCTATATTCAAACCTTCCGTTCCAAGAAGCAGGATAACATCTTTTTTAATCTTAAACTTCATTTTCCAAATATGCTGACTTCTGACTAAACTGAGAAGTGTCAATTTTTTAAGTCCGCTTAAACTCCAAAACATGCATGTTTGATTAAAATATGAGATTCAGATGTATAAGCCGTTTAGATGAAACTTCTATTCGAAATGTATAAAGTGAAGTCCACTATCCCAAAACTAATAAATTTAAGCAACCTTGGTTAAAAAATTAATTTATAATTTCACAGAGAATACCAAAACCACATATTCCGTGTATACGGTATTTATTTTTGACGGACTATAAAAAACTTGTGATGCTTCAGATAATGTTCCACTTTTTGTTCTGCTATAGCATCACATATTTCAAAGGTCGTTTTGGACGGTTGAATTTTGGAACTAAGGTAAGCAAATTTATCACATCCTCAACTTTCGTGCGTCTTCTTACTTCTTTGTTCCTTATTCGGTCACGTAGTGATATTTCCAGCATGATTCTTTCTATTGCTCGCTGTGTAGTACGCAGTTTATTGGCTGCTTTAACTGTTAATGCAATTGTCTCCATTCCATAGGTCTAGATTCCATGGAGAACGCACGAGTAAAATATTTTTCTTTTCAAATAAATGGGAATTTGGGGGTTTTTAAGAGCGTATCCCAATCTTCCAACATTCTAATTGTTCTATTTATTTTCGCTTCTTGGTTTTCTTTCCCAATTCTAATTAGATGGCCTAAATACACATATTCCTCAACTCTCGGTATTTCGTTGTTATGTTTCCTACATAAAGTGGCGTATCTTCTGTAGATATTATTTTGGTTTTCGCTTATGCTTAATTCAACTATCTGTGAAGCATTTATTAACTCAGAGAGCATTTCCTGTAACTTGTGTTAATCTTCACTTATTAATACCACGTCTTCCGCGAAACATAAATGGTTGCAATATTTATCTTCTGTGTTTCTAGGTTCTCTGTTATCTGTACTTGCAGTGTAGCTTTATCGTAAATGCCTTTCAGAAGATTTCTGTAGCTGGTGTCAATCCTTGCATTGTTCATTGCTTGAAATATGGCCTATAACTCGACAGAGTCAAAGGTTTTGCTATAATCAACAAGTGCTAGATGGATTTGAATATTATATTCGGTGCATTTTTCAATTAGTAATTTGATGTTCTGTATCTGCTCTATTGTACTAAAGCCCTTTCGAAACCCAGCTTGTACTGGCGGTTGCTAGGAGTCAAATTTGTTTGTAAGTCTATTAGTTATAATTTTTGTAAGCAATTGGTATGGATGTGGCAGAAGCCTTATGGGGCGATAATTTCCGATGTCTAATTTGTCGCCTTTTTTGCACAGAAGAATGACTCGGTGGTTTTGCCAGTTATCAGGGATGTTGCCGTTTTGAAGACATTTATTCAAAAAAATATTCATTAAATGTAACATTGCAGATCCTCCGAGTTCTAACATTTCTTTAGATATATCTTTTTCACCCGGGGCATGATCAGATTTCATTTGTGACAAAATATATTTCAACTCTTCGACTGTAATGTCAGGTATTTTTTCTGAATCAACATTTGTAACATTGGAAGCTTGATATCTGGTTTTGGGTTAAATAAAGTGTACAAATTTGATTAGAACTCTTCCAGGATATTAGCCATTTCGCTTCGTCCATTCTTTGTTTCTCGTTCTTTATTTTTGAGTTGGTTTTTATTGCATTTACCATTTGAGTTTATGGATTTTAATACCATCATATTTTTGTTGTTTTCTATTGTCGGTCAAATACTTTCCGTGATATGCTTCCTGATATTGTTACTAATTTTTTTTTCTAATTTGTTTGTTTAGTTGTACGTAGTCTGCTGTGCCTTTTTCCATGTTTCTTCGTTTATTTATCAGGTCTTTGGTCTATTGTGATAATTTACTGATTGTTTTTAACCTAACAAATGCACATGAAAATTTTCTTTACTGCAGTTTGGATATCTTTTTGGATTTTTTTTAAATGCAAAAAAAGTTTTAAATATGGGTAATTAACTTGACAGGTAAATAAAAACCCGCAGTAGACTATAAAAGCTGTGTAAATTGTAGATTGTGAGTGAGTCGGTAAGACTTTGCTTACCCTGTTCAGCATTTCGAACTTCAAGTTATTTTAGTGGCAGAGCTAGTGAACTGTGGATGGAACGGTCTGCGAGTAAGGCTGGGATTTTTTTTTAAGACCGTTTTAGAAATAGGCAAATTCATATTTGTTAGTTTGACTGGCCTCATTCGGTCACTATCCCACCTCCCGTATTTTTGAAAATGTTAAAAAATTAAAATTTTTAAACTTGAAGGTGTAAAGTTGGCACTTGGATATGTTTTAGTTTAAATACAGTAGGTTTTAGCAAAAAAATTGTCAGATCGCTTGGACAGTCATGAATATCTCCCAGACTAGTTCAAATGTGAACAATATAAGGTTGTAAATAAACCTTGTCGCGTCAAGTTGAAATTTTACCCAAAGCTGGACCATTTTGGCGGTCACAAGTACTACCAGATCTAGAAAATAAGTGTTGTGGGAGTGCAAGAGAGATAGTGGTATATAGATCTAGAAGTGAAAGTGAGATAGTTTACCGAAAGTAGCATTAATTATAGATAATATATTAATAAATTAATTAAAATAAAATATTTTTTTAGGAAAACGATATAAAAGTGGATAGTAATTAAGTCATTCGAAAAAAAATATGATACCTTCATTAACTTATTATATATTATCAAAGGAATCCCTGATATGAGTGAAAATTGATCTGGTGATAATACAGAAATAATTTAAGGTAACTCACTCTTTTTATATTTAATAATAATTAATAGGGCTTTATTTTATTAAGTGTCTTTAAATTTAGTTATATTTTGTATGTATTTGACTAGAAATAAAAATAAAATATATTTTGTTTTTCAGAATATGGTGAAGACGGTGACGAGTTCAACGAAGACGACAACGAAGAACTGGATGAAAACTAATATTATATAATAAAATTAATATAAATTCTAAAATCTGTGTTTTTTATATAACAAACAAATGGAAACTAAATTATTATCCATTTCTATATCGTTTTCCTTTTATTTTAACTAATATTGTCACATTACTAATAATTACTCCCAGGGTCGATAAATTGTCTCTCTCGCACTACTGGACCTGTGTCATGCTATCTTTCTCATACTTCCACAACACCTATTTTCGTGGTATGGCAGTACTTGCGACGGCCGAAATGATCTGGTTGTGAGCAAAATGTCTGGCATCTACTGTATTGAAACCAAAACATATCCAAATGCAAATTTTTCACCTTCAAGTATAAAAATATTATTTTTTTAACATTTTCAGAATTACTGGAAGTGAGATAGTGACTGGATGAGGTCTGTCAGATTAATGTTTTTGGATTTGTCTATCCTCAGAACGGTCTTATAAAATTTCCCAATTTCATACGCAGATCGTTACATTGGGTCCTTGACTATTTTGTACATTAACCTAATCTAAGTCCTGGATATTTGAACTTCTCAGGTCAATTATTTTTCTACTGGATAAGTGCTTAATTTCTGCAAGCATCGAAAAATGTACGTCTCTTACATAACAGTGCCTTGTATTCAGATAACAAGGGTTCCACTGTTTCGGCTGTAAGGTCGCAGAAAAGGCAAATCTCGCTCTCAGATGGCAGTGTATATAACATGCAAATTTCGTCTTAGTTAGAAATATTGTTTAATGTTGAATAATTTAAAATTTCATCTTATATTTCAAAAAAGTTGACCTTCAGAAAATTATTTTCATTTTCGTCACTTGTAATATATATGTGATTGACAATACATCAGATCGAGATCAGGTAAATAGAAAAGATAATTGAATTGATTGCTAATCAGTTAAGTTGATTTATTTTTATTTCCATTAACTTAAGTAGAAATGTAAATAATTACAAGCAAAATAGTTTTACGGTAAGCTTATTAGGAAATATCAGTTTCCATAGGAGTTTAATGTCTTTCATGTGGTTGTTGATGTCTGTTTCTATCTGATCTCTTATTCAATTATATGTAATCTGATTTATTTTAGAAAATTGATGCTGGTAGTCGTTACTATGTAGTAGTGAATCATCGAAGGAAAATGTGTAAAAATATTTTTTACCACTAGAGTGGTAGAAATATAGTAGTTCCTTTTTAAACATTTCTCTAATTTGATTTCTTATTATATATGTTAGTCTGGTCTTTTTCACGTATACAACCTTCGCTTGTGCAGCTTACACCATGTGTTTTATTACCATGTCGTTATACAGGCAAAATTCAAACAATTTATAGCCGCTTTCATTGTTTTCACCAAAGACATATTCTACTACCGAGTCAGATCTACGAGCTATAACAAATTTGCATTAAAATTACGTCGGATCTTATGTGATTTTGTTGGGCTTTAAACTATTTACTGTCGTTTAGTTGTTGGTAAAATACTTCAACGTCGTGGTCGTTTTTCTTTTATGCTGTGGAGGCGTAAATCTGTAAGAAGTTAATATTAAATGAGTGGGTGTCTAATTGTAGAAGCATTATTCTATCGTTGATACGGACAAAGTTTCTTACAAATTTGTCCAGATCCGATTTATGATAATACTGACTGCATTCCTGTGTTATGTACCGTCGTCTTCGCTGCCAGAACAGTATAATATACAATCGGCATGTTGGCACGATTCCAAACCGGTCCATCGCAGGTCACTTATTCTCATAACGAACATCTCCATGCGTTTAGTGTCGAATTAAATTATCGAACTTCCAGTTGCATATAGGTTTTTGGTATTCCATATGCCTATCCTTAAATTATATGTTGCTGCTTTTAGCCAGCAGATTATTAGCACCCCTGGGAAATCATTAGCAATTTGGTTTTCCTTTGCCTTCACTGCTTTAAGTTCAGCTGCACCTAACATGGAGAACCGCCGCTGTTTCCAGCCATTCCCTCTGAATCAGACGCTGCAGTGCTGATTTTGACCATCTCGGCAATTGGATTTCACCGGTACCACCCACATCTGGGGGGTGTTCCCCTATCCGCCCGATGGGGGACTAGTAACCCCACACAGATGGGAGCAATGATAATTTTTTGTGTTTGATTAAAAAATAAGAAGTTTTGGATAGCCAAGGCCAGAATCGTTTTCTACCATCTCAAAATAGTGGGTATGTAGAGAAATTTTCATAAAAGAGCATCGTTTGCCTATATTTCACTTAAATGAAGTAATTACCAATTTTTGTGGAGGTAGTTCATTCTTCTTGACATGCAACTTTCAATTTGAATCCCGTTTGTGTTATCTTGGGAAGAAAAACTCTTAAGGTAGTCTCAAATAAAAAAAACAACTGATTTGGTAAAGAAGTAGTATTGTCTTTGAGACAAATAATTTTCCAAACCAGAAATAAATCTTATTAACTGTGAGCGGAGCTTTATTAAGCAATTGGACATAACTAGTAATTGCCGTTTTAGACCACCCAAGAATAATAACTGTACGACAGGAGATCGCTTTGATATGGTAGTATCAAATGATACTACTTTATCTGATCGAACCACGTTACCACGGGACGGGGTGATGGATCTTTTGGAGTGTTGTCTGCGTAGTGATTACTTTCAAGTAAAGGACAGGTTCCACGTTCAGGACGACGGGCTTCCGCTGGGTTCCTCACTCTCTCCAGTCATCGCCAATATATATATGGAATGATTCGAAGCTCATGCCATAGAAACGGTAACAGTAAAACCGAAAGTCTGGTTGAGATAGGTTGATGATACCTTCATCGTATGGAAGGACCATGATCAAGAACTTAATTATTTCTTGAAACATCTATATAACATTCGACCTACAATTAAGTTTACCATGGAAAAAGAAGTAAATGATCAATTGCTTTTCCTAAATGTCATGGTGAATCGCTCAAACGAAACTATTAAAACTTCAGTATACAGAAAGCCAAAACATACTCGACAATATCTCAATCATAGTTCTAATCATTCTGTTGTAACCAAACGGGGAATTATACGCAAACTCTATAATCGCGCTATATCTATATGCAATAATGCCGATTCAATGGAAAAAGAGGTAGCAAATATTAAATCGGACTTACAACAGAATGATTATTCGTTAAAACTAATTGACGATGTTATTAATAGGTTTTTAACTTTTGAACAACGAACACTGGACAGCAAGAAACATATTTCTTCTTCACAATTCCATATATTAAGGGAACTTCGAAGAAAATAAGACGAATTGCCAGTAGTTATAATGTAAAAACAACCTTCAAATCAGGAAATACACTTAGAGATCATTTAACAAAAACAAAACCAAAAAGTACCTATAAGATAGAATGTGTTTACAAAGTCGAGATCAGGTATTGCAGAACACGCCTGATATAAACAACACCATATAAAATGGTCTGAGGCTGCGGCAACATATATGGAACCTAACATGAAAAAAAGAAAATTTATAGAAGCAGCTTACATTAAAAACAATAATGGAATCTTCAGTAAACCGAGTGTTAAGATATCTAATCTTTGGCAACCACTACCTTGTAACATCAAATTATTGAGGTGTGTACAGTGAAGCGAAATTTTGCGATTGAGTGGACACAGTCTATATTAGCTCGTAGTCTTAAGAAAAAACATTCAGTTTATACTTGATAACGATTACAGACACAACCTACTCGAAACGTCTTAAAAATAAATAAAAATAAAGAAAATGCCAGTTCGACAACCACATTTTAGGTATCTTATTTGTTGTAACTTTATATATCATGGAAATTCAAAAGTTAACATTTTCAACTTATATAATCCCGTAATTAAATATGTGGAATAAATAAATTTTAACAGTTTATCAATGAGTCCACTCACATATCGGCAACTTCTGCTATATTGCTGGATTTCTATTTCGTGGCCGATTTTGAGTTTGTGGGTGAATGGGATCTAATTAATGCTGATAAAGTATCAAATCCCTAATTTACCTTCTAAGAGGTTAGAACGTTGGAATGGCATCATACTTGAGCTTAACATAGACATAAATATAAACATTTTGACAAACATGGTATTGCTTCTTTTTAATGTGTTTGCCTCATTGAGAAACGCGCAAGGCTCCTCGACTCTAAGTGGGAAGAAAGAAGATAATGAAGTAAAGAGATCTTAAAAGTGCGATTCTGAGTGATCAGACCATTGGGTGATAATGCTGCTGCAAAGCAGAAATTTGTACTGAATTTTTGTCTAATGATGACGAAATTATTAATTATTTTGTTTCTGTTTTTAACAATATTAAGTGTGATAAAATGATCTCTTATTAGGATAGAGAATTTAAATACTAGTAATTATTTTTTGTCTTACTAAAGTTGAATGGATTAATAAACCACTTGGTAGTTTTAAGTTTATTGCCTCGGGTGAAGTTCTGATTTTTAGTACAGCTACACAAAATGCAAAGGATAGAGCGAAATATCTCTAGGGAGTAGCTGGGTTTCAAAACGCGCATATAGATTGATGGACATCTTCCCGTCATGGTTCCCTTGCCAATCCCGAAATGGAATGGAACCCTCGTATCCTAGTAGTGACAGTTCCCATTGAACTCAGATAAGGCATTTTTGGAACTTCGTCAAGTTGAAGACGGTGTTTGTGTTTTGTTATACTGGGCCATCATACAATTGTCGGTTATGCAATCATAGGGCAGTTTACTGTATTGTCTATCCAACATAGCACCCTCTGCGTTACCCCCATGTACACCCAAAGGCTCGTTTACAAGTCCAGAAAGCACATATGGCCTTCTTGCTTCAAGACTCAATATGATCATTCTCGCTCAATTTTTATTTAATAATCAAAATCTAATTAAATCTCCTTGGAGTCATGTGACAACGAACACCAATCAAAGTGAATGATGTCACTCCATACTAACGTCATCGCTTGCACTCCGTCGTGATACGGTTATTCTTCTGAGTCATTATTACTTTCAGTTCTATCACTTAAAATAATCATAATCATTTCGACCTAATGACAAGTAAATGTATATTCAAAAGAACATGGGTATCAGTTTAACTTTTTTCACTTTGATCATTTGATAATTACTCTAAAGAATACAGCCAACATTATCGCTGTCATAAACTTGACATATATATTTTTTGATTTTATGTCACATTCGTGGTCGCTATCAAGGGCTAAGTTGCTTAGGTCATATTTTATAGTTATTTACATGTAATTTCTTCGAAATTTGCTTCCTTTTCCCTTTGGAAACACTTTAAGAAAACTTTCTCATCATGGAAAGTAGATTTATTATGGCAAATAATTTGAATTTGCCGAGAATTGATTGTTTTATAGTGGCCAATTTCTTCGCAACAAACAATAATTTCTGCCCTGCTGAATTTAGAAATGTGAAGACTTCCATATAAGTAATTTATCAAAAATTGTTATTTTTGCAACCGATAATGAATACGTAATAGTAATCATAGGTATTTATAAGCTTAAAACTAAAATAAAACGAGTAGTGTCCGGCTAGCTGAAGCCACATTTTCCTATTATTTTACGAACATGGAACAAGAATAAATAACTTTTCAGGTATTTTAATTGTAGTACTTGTACAATGAGGCACCGCAGAACAGTTAAAATAACCTAGAATTCATCTTTTATCGCAAAAATTACAAAAAAACTTATATAACCTTGTCACTTTACCAGTGTACCTTCACAGCGGTCAAGTGAGAAGTATAGACGTTTTGACGGGAAATTTTAAACAGAATTTAAAATTTATGATTTTTAAAGTATTAGTTGTGTTAAAAAAAAGTTTAATATTTTCGGCAACATTAGGTATATATGCAAGGTTTTAAACACTTTCCCAAAAATAGTCAACATCTCAACTACTCCCAAATATTTAACTGTTCCATTGTATTGAAAAATCTTTTCAGTCAATTTAGTTGTGGATGATTTCTACATTTTCCTCGTTCTTGTAAAGAATACCACCACAGCCTTCTCCGAGTTTATTCCGAGCCCTTCCTTATGGCATCGTTCCGCGATCTGGAAGGCCCTCATCATTGGCTTCTCCAGGTCCTTTTCCGTGACTAGAGCACATATATGTGTGACTGCAAGTTACATTTGATTCCAAGGTAAGGCAGGAAGGCCCGCATTATTGGTTTCTCCAGGTTCTGAATATCGCGACTAGGGCACAGACATGAGTGACTGCAAGTTACATTTAATTTCAAGGTATAGCATAACTCTATTGTTCGATCAGCGCTAGAGAATTGAATCCGTCCTTAATAAATATACCCTACCTAACTAAATATATGCATCTAATAAAGTCAATACAAATATTACTTTTGAACGCGTTAAGTCATCGCCATAATTGATGTAGACATTATTGTGCTTATATAGATAATCTTCCTTATTGATAACAAATAAATCTTTAAAATTTTATTAGTTTTTCAAATTAACAATCATTTTATTGACAATAAATATTATTTACTATATTTTTGTTTAAATAGCCGTCCATATATCTCAAAAATATCATAATTTGCAAATATTCCAAATAACTTTTAATTGTTTTTCTGATTCACCATTGGTCATATATGAATATATGTTAATAGTATATCAGCAAAAAAATTACATTACTAATGCATTTGCTACTGACTTTTACCTTTAGAAAAATGTATTATTTATTTTGCAACTGCTTAGAAAACATTATTGTTTAATTTATTTCTAACCTATGATTAGATTCACGAAGCATCTGTTGGGCTTAGCTATGAATAAATAATGAAATGTGTGAAAAATTTTGAAAATCTTATGCAAACAGTTGCTTCTTTTACAAGTTTATAAGTATACACAATATTAGCTCTTATTTAAATTCTTCAAAACCTCTGAAGAATTTAACATTTTTTCTCTACTGCTTTCGTTACCTCACCATGCTATTATTTTTTTGTGCAAAAATTAAACTTTTTAAAAATCTGCTATATTGGATGCCGATTTCTTCATCCATGATATTTACATTTTTTAAAATTTTTATAGGAGTTAAATCTCGAATGATTAAGTTGTAAAATTAAATATAAGATTAAAAGTTTTGAGAACCAAGATTTAAATTTTGTACACATCTGTAAAATTAAAAAAAAAATTCAACTTAGCCGATACTTCTCTATAAATAATTTTTCATTTTTAATGAAGTAGAAGTCAAACCATTCAATTAAAGAATACTTACATATTATGCAAACTTTCTGGGAATACTTTATAGAATAATTACAGGTTGTTTGTTTGTTTTGGATTAAAGTTATCTTGGTAACGGTGAACATTTGGCAACTGGACTTAAAGTCTAATAGGGGTTCCGAACCACGGTCACGCGATCTTTCCAAGCGGTTACCCATCCACGTACTAATCGCACCTAATGCTGGTTGACCTAAGTGATCAGACCTAAAATGGCCCACCCCATGGAATAAATAATTCACGGTGAATTGAAAATAATAAAATTATTGATGCGAGGAAGTAAGACATGCCCGAAGGGTAGTGCTTTCGTTATGTTCATTACTATGTCCGAAAATCTTCAACAAAATTATTTTAAATGAGAAATCCCCAACCATAGTCCAGAACTTCGACACTGTTATTATATTCTTGCAAAATTGGTATACATATATACATAACCTAAGTACTTATTGAACACAATAAAAATGTTACTTACTACTAGCTGAAGGACAACCACTAAAAATATAACTAGTTGAATCTTCTTCATTTTGCTTTAATCAAAAGATTCCGTTTCTAGTTGGCTTTTATATCGTTCCTTGGTATTATCTAAAGAAGTTTTCAAAAAACAAATAATTTTGGATTTGTCTCATATCAGGGGCGTCGACATTAGAAAATGATAATATTTTATTTCGAAATTTCGTTATTAATTCCTAATATAAATATTTGTGCTTCCATTCCAGTCTTATTCGGATGGTTATGTTTAAATGCGTCATGTATAGGACAATTTAAAGTTAAGATTTTGATTTGTAAGGGGACATCCCACCCTAGACATTTGAAAAGAAGGTAAATTTTGTAATTTTTTTTAGCTATTTTCATTATGGATATCAACGTAATTATTTTTGGGTCATATTATTACACCACTGAAGTATGTAAAAAACATTTTTTCATTGATGTAGTATAGTTTTTATATAAAAATTGTACTCTAACATGAAGTGCAAAAACGAAATGTAGGTTACTGGCGTTAGGGATTTAACTGTGCTGTTTTTTCTCAATTAAAAAATAATACAAAATAGTTTCATAATCGGTATACTTTGAGCAATTGTAGGTACTAAAATTAAAAATTTTTGTGCAAAAATAAACAGAATAGCGAATATTAAAAAGGAAGTTGCTAAACGAAGTTTTTTTTTTTGAATATCCCAGGGGAAAAATTATATTTAATTATATATTATTATATATAATTATTTATAAATATGTATTCTTTAAATAATTTAGCATAATTATATCAAATTCTCATATAAAATTAGTTTATGTACGAATATATAGTTATATATAATTATAAATAATTTTTTATATTTATATGTAATCAAATATAAATCTGTATAAATTAAAAATTTTTAAACTATATATTTATATAGCATTACATAAAATATATATTAAAATATATTGTTATAAAAGATGTATATTTTTCTATATAATTATACTCAATTATATCTGGTGTCCGTGTAGAATCACATATAATCTTATATAATTTTATATAATTATATAAATTTATATATAATTGGATTTATAAATATATTTTCATATCAATTCTTTATATGAATTAAAATGAAGAATATCATAATGAGAAATGATATTTAATATCATATTTTTTATATGATAATATTTTCCTTTTCCATTTAAATTAACTCCAAAATTCATTAAATATAAGTACCATACAAACTTACATCTCTTTTTATGTTATTTTTCAGTATTTATATCTTATAAAAGGAATCGGAAATATCGAAATTTCCTTTGATCAGTTTGCCGCCTGAAACATTGGTATTGGTCAATCATTCGGTACAATTCGTAACCCCTTCGTCTTTCAACCTGTACGTCCAGTTCTACTTCTGCTTTTCACGTTAGAGGTTTTTCTCTTCTCGGTGTAATTTAAGTTGCCTAATTCCTTATTCTACTACTGCTTTTTACAAGAGTTGGAATTCTGCTAGCGTTCGAGCTAACTACTTATTCTGTAATAGTATTGTACTTCAGATCTTTATTAGATTTGTGGGCCTGATTACATAGATAAAAGGTGAAATAACTCTGAACCCTTGACAGTGAAAATATAAGAAATACATATTTTCAACGAAAAATAATTCTTAACGACAGTGTATATTAGAAGTTAAGTGAAATAACATATTATGTATAAATATTGTTAAAATGACATATTAATTACTTAATGTAAAGCTCACAAGTTGCAAATATTTTTAAAAATGATCATATAATTTTTTGTCTACTATAAATAATTTTTAGTCGAACTTATGTGGCAGTAAATCGCACATTGTCCTTAATTGTGCACATTTCTTTGCCAATACCTTTTTTTTTGTTCAGTTTTAATTACCTTCTTCTGGATGTTCCTTGTAATTTTGTCCTCAATCTAAATATGAAAAGTTAATCGATATAACTTTACTTTGATCTTTTATTATGCTTGTTGTATAAGCTGTAAGATATTTTGTCCCATCTTAGTACCTTATTATTTTTCATATTATCACTTACATCTCGACTTTCAAGTTTCTTAAAGTACTTTCTGAATATCTTGTATTAATTTGAAAAACATTTGTTAAAATAATTCCACATGGTACAGATAGAAGGTTAATATAACATATTAAAATTCACATTATTATCACTATCTATATGAAAAAAATAAATGATAATATTATAATTTATATAATTATTTTATTCTCGTATAAATTATTAAGAACATATACAGAATTTTTTTTGTTTTCCAATATGACATTTCCATAAAAAAAAGGAATTCGATCAACAGAAGTACTGGCAGATGGACAGAGTTGCCATGGGTAAATCACTGTTCTTAGCTGTAGCAATTTATTCTTCTTTTGTGGTATCGCTATGTATACGGCGTACTGGTACGTGTAATATGGCCCAAACAAAAGCAAGAGCTCAATTGTCACCTTGATTTCCTAAACTTGCTACATCCAAAGATACATTTTACTTTGAAGCTTGTAAAGAACCATCCACACACTACCACCCCAATCCAGGACGAAACCAAGATGCTATATTCATGATCCTTTCACCTAATCAACAACTAAGGGAAAAAAAGGCAACTAAAACTCATAGAATTCACTCCCAAACTAATTGGTTCCACATCGTCAACTATAAATAAAGCAATAAAACGTAACAAAAACCAAGTGAAGAAAAATGATTACCTATCAATAATAGATATATCACGATACTTTCATTCTTCAAGAATACAGCAGGAAATGATTAAAGAATACTCCGGAAATAGAACATATTCACACTCACAAATCACATAAAATAATAGGATTATCTCTAAAAAATGCAAAGGACGAAATCGATGTGGTTTATCAAGGAGTGTAGAAGATCTTATGTACCATATGTAGCAAGACAGACACAGGCCAAGCCAACAAACAAATATCGGTCTAACTATACAAATAAATGAGTGAACACAAGCGACGATACTCGATCTTCGATGCTTAGGTCTCGTTAGACCCTTTCCATTCCACCAAGACCGCAAGCCATTTTAAGGTCGATCACTTTTGTGAATCCAAGCTCATTTGCTGACCATGTCTAACCGCTTTGGGTGATATTATTATCTTCTCGAAACGTCTCTGGCTCAGTCCGTTGAATGCCAGTCACTCACCAAAAACTTTGTCGAGACTATCGTCCTCCTTCAGGCACTATCTACATATTATACATACCGGGTCATTCGTAAAGATAAGTGGATAAAGTGGAGATGTTCCCTCAGGTGACAATGTTCTATCAGCAATCCCATCACAATCCACAGTTCTTTCATCTTTAGGAAAAGAAGCTTCTTAGTAAGCCATGCACTAGGTCCAATTATATGTTCCTTGGCAAATCTCATTTTAGGGGCCTCCTTCAATAAATCAGTAAATTTGCTTTCCAGCAACATATCAGTTTTCACTTACCAACAATATTTAAAATAAAGGGTTGGGGGACGTATAGCTCAGCCGCAGACCACATCTTTGTCAACGGTCCGCTTCCTCATTTCTGTATATACCCGAATAATCCGAGTTCCATACAATTTTGATTGTACATCCATTCGTTCTTAGTTTCCAAGTATTTCTTAATCGTGAACTTACTATATTAAAGCTAGGGGTCAATATTACAGTTCATTTCTGTTTATGTCCCTCTTACAGAGATTGCTATATTACAGAACAGCATAAATCTTCGTTTTAAAGACCATTGTGTGCTATCACTTAGAGCGAAACCTTCCGACTCCAGTGTTTTTATCGAGATCCGTCCATAAGCCACCAGGATCCGTTTCTGGAAAGAGTTTCCTCTTCCATTCATCTCTTTTGGGAAGAAATATCTCAAATCAGTGATATGATTTCAAAACCGGCGCTATATTATCTATTTGCATAGAAAGCAATGAGTATTTTTCAAAAATGTTCCTTCAGTTACACTGGTAGCCACTAGTTTCTGTACTGAGAGACCTCAGTCAAACGAGGCAGCAAACTGCATTCAACGCCTCATTTCCTATAAACGGGTGGAGAGAAGGGGGGTTCATTGGAATCTCCAGCCCCTAATCCTTATCACACTCATCATTCTTACGCGAGTCATTTTTTGAACTTCGTAAAGTTTTAGAAGTACGCTTGGCTGTATCAAGTCACCATATAATAGTGGGGAGTAATCACAAGACAGATCACCATGGTATATCAGAATATCATTTTCGGTTCACCTATGTGCTCTCAAGGGCTCGCTTACAAGCCCAGAAAGCGCATATAGCTTTCTTTGCAAGAGCCTCAATATTTCAGCTCAGTCGTGAGTCCCGAATTGCTCCTAGGTGCAATTCCCTTATAATAAAAAGACAGCATAATTGTTAGTAGTTATTTAATTTGTATCTTTTTTGCGGATACAGAAATACGTAATAAGTATATTAATATACGGACAACAGAGTCCTTTTCTATAGTCAGCTTGAGAGAGAACAGAAAATTGATTTTGACAACTGTTGGCAAATCGTCAACAAAAAATATTACAAGGCAACTGAAACTGAGACAACGTTATCCTGAAAACGAGAGATACACTCAGCCAAAATTTTCACAGTCATGTAATTTAAAACCGAATCCTCAGGATCTAGCCGGGACTCTATCGAACATGTATTAGTATTAAGCTAACACTGTAAAAATATTGGGAAATTTAAGTCAACCCTTCGAGTGTGACACACTAGCGCAAAATCATATTGTTTTCAGTTTGTCTTTGCTAAGCTAAAATGAATTAAAAAAAAACTTCAGACAGTAATCAAATCCTTGAAAATTCAGGGACCAAACCTGGAAAAAAACGCAAATTGTAGTTACATTTAGAAAACGGCAAAAACTAAGGTTCTTTTACGTCGAAATGGGCACTCTTCATAAAAGGCTTTTTTAAAATTTTCAATAAATAAAACGATGAATATTAAACTGCTTTTCAATTCCATGGAAACGCAGCCCATTCCTTTGCGACTGCTGATAAGGGGCAACTCTATTTTTTCTAAATACTAACTTTGTCTCTTCGAATTAATAATAAAAAAAATTCAGTATACAAAAAATCGTAAATAATGAACAATACCATGCTAATGATACCAAGATATGCGTATTAAGTTTTTGGCAGTCCTGTGTGTCACTAATGAACTGGCTTCCTAATAAAAATTTTCAAAATTAACTATTTGCTTTGTTTTTGTTTCACTCACAAAGTTGGATTCGAAAAATGTTTGGCTTTTGATATGTACCTAATATTTCATTGGCCGTTGTTTTTGAAGAGTAAATTGATGATAATATTGTTTAAACAATTGAATATAATCATATTATTCTAGTACCAAATGATGAGGCTAAATACTATAACTGCAATTTTATTTTTCAATATCCGCTTTAAATATGATATAAAATATTTATAATTTTAATCCAGCCGGTTACAGCTCTGACTTTTAGAAACTTTATAAAATTCATTAGTCCTTATTGCGACAATAGATAGATTTAAGATAGGATTATAATTAAAGATAAAAAGTACTTAGTGATAAATACACCACAATATAAGTGTATAATAAATTTAATTACGTTAAGTTCGAATGAATTAATCAATAACTTATTCAATTGGTTTTTGAATGATTATTTCTCATTATCTTAAGAGGTTTTTGACACAGTAAATGCAAACTTCGCTTGGTCATGTCTTTTTCGTGTTAGAGGTTGCACAGTTTGAATAAATTGCTACAAAACACAATTTATCCTATTTCACCACCCTCCAGATGATGGCCTACCTGTACCACCATGTCGAGAAGAAAGTCAAAACCTACCCTGCCTCCCACAGTGATATAGTAGAGGTACATGTTCCGTCTCTTACTAGACTCATCTGGGTACCGATATACACCTGTCTGTGTAAAGGACAGATCGGAAGGAAGTATGCAACACTGAACGCGGCTTTGCCGACCTCTAGCCGAATGACATATATACGTTTATGCGGCTTTCACGGATTCCTCCATATATATATATATATATATATATATATATATATATATATATATATATATATATATATATATATATGTACATATATAACGTTGTTTTTAATGCCGCTTAACGTAATATTGATATTTGTTTATGAAAATCGGATTTGTCATGGACGATAAGATGTTAATATAAACATTTTGGTGAGAATTTACAAAGAAATCTGATACTGTTTTGACTTCCAAATTTTTGCAGTTAAAATATTTAGAATCGATGTGTACGTTTTATAAAGATTTTACATCATTTAAATATAAATATTTCCTATATTTTAGATAAAAAATCATTTTACTTAAGAGCCAAATTTAAATATATTTTCTTTCCCTTTTAAGCTTCCGTATATCGAAAAATAAAAACCACACATCGTATGTTCGTCCATCTATCATAATCAAATTTGCTAGACCTGGTATTAAATTGAAAATTGGTATAGTAATTACGCATCCTAGCTCGCGTTGGTTTCAATACATTGAAAGAAATATTTTTGGGTAGTTTTGTGAAGGGGCAGAGTCCATAAAAACATTTTGAATTCGATAAGTGAGGTATCGTTTGAAGTGGTGATTCTTAGGGATCTTAAAATTATTTTTCGCAGAAATTTATGATACTTTAACAAAAAAAAAATTTACGATGTTTTCCACAGTCAAAAATTACAATTGAAACAATAAAAAAATTTTATTATTAGTTTTTAAAGACAAAGAATTTTGGCATTTATTAAACATGGTGTCATTACAAACAAATTTAGCGACGGACTTACTTGGAAATTTTAAAAATCTTATAATTTGGAGAAAAAATGCTGTAGAAGGTTTTGAAGTAATAAAAACCTAGAGGGCATCTCAATTCATACTTCTGATACCGTTTATCTATATAAACAGATTTTGACATAAGTTAATTAGAAGTAAAAAAAGTTAAAAAAAATGAAATTAAATGTTTTTAGTAAATGATAATTGTTGTAGGATACTAATATAAAATTTTAGACGATGAAATATTACTAAATATAAAAAAGTTTTTATACTATGACTGATGTGTAGGATATTATTAACCGCAGGTGCACTAGTATCCAAAAGTAAATTAACAATCCCATTTCTTGCGTCTTAAGTTTACAAACTAAATGTCGAAGCATTACTTAACTGTGTTATTGGTTCAGAATACGTGACCAATATAGCTAGTTTTCGTCCTTAGTTCACCTAACCAGATTGCCATGAACCAAGGTTTTTGGAATGCCGAATATAGGCTTAGCTTCCACAACCGTAGCTGCGGAATCCTTTTTGGCCAGGGAGTCCGCTGTTTCATTTCTCTATATCTCACTGTGGCCCGCGGCACCCACACAAGTGTTATCTTGTTATGGTTAAGTATCCTTATCCATTGTATCCATTGGAGCCAGTTCCCGACTAACTTTGAGTTAATCCGATGACACGCTAAAGCTTTTCTTGTCGCGTGGCTATCCGTGAAAATAATAATAGCCCTGCCTTTATATTTTCAGTTCTTTTTTCTAAGCAAATTCCGATAGCCTGAATCTCTGCTTAGAAAATGATGGCATGTTGAACCTGAGTATTGTACCTGCACCTACTCCGCTGTCAGTTTTGGATTCATCAATATACAATACCAATTCACCAGGCTCACAGTCTGAGTTTTGAGATCCATCGTACAAGATTAACTAAACGGATTTATGGTGATTCTCGTTATTCTGTTGTGTCCTAGAGCAGGTCCAGGATGCCAGGTACCGTTAGATTTTAACTATAGGCCCTCATTTTTGCCTCTGTTTCGATCAGATTAGCAAGAGGAGTAAAATTTAGTAGGGTTTTCATGACTTCAGTAGTAGTTGTAATTGAACCTATTATACAGAGACAGACAAGTCGCTGGAGATTTGATAGCTCCAGGTCTGTCTTTCTTTGGTCAACCTACCACAGGGACATAAGTTATACATAGACTGGCAAGTCGCTAGAGTTTTAATAACTCTAACTCTGAGTTTCTTTGGTCACCATATCACAAGTCGGTAAATTATCATAAGAGCATGGTTGTACACAGCAAGAGTTAGAATTTTACTAAATGTTACAAAATAACTAAGCGAATTATTTCTACATCTAAAACTGTAGAGAAATGGTTAAAGAAAGACAAGATTAATGCAATTAAGTAACTCTTAATGTCTCCAAGTGAGAGCTTACAGGAATATGGAGACAAAGAAGTCAAGTCCGAAATTATAAAAAGAATATGCAATTTTTTAAACGTTGGAAAAAGCATGGACAAAAATAGGCATGTACCTAATAAATAATAAAGAATTTAAACCGTAAGAAGAAAAAAAGAGGATAAATATACGTTACAAAAAAAAATGGTCTTTTTTTTGAATAATTAATTTTTTTTTAAAAGAGGTTTTTGATTCATCCATACTGTAATATCTCGAATACAAATTTATTTTCTTTAATATTGTTTTCTTATTTGCTATTTACTTTTACCTATAAAAGACAGTGATAATATTAAACAAAAAAATTGAATATTTAGATATCCAAGTTTTGTCAAAAACAATAATTTCTTAAAAATTAATTGTCGGTTTACTTTTGGCCACCAGTCTTTTGAAATGAGTAGAAAATATATTTAAAGGGCATTTTTTGGCTAGTTTAAAGACGACAAGTCGATATAGAGATATGTCCAGTATGGTTTTCTTTCCGAAATATAGGGTGTTAAAGTTCATCAGAAAAAATACAAGGTATTTTATTTGAGACCATATTATTCTCGAAAATTGGTTATTGTATCAACACTTAATAAGAAACATTTTATATATTTTAATTTTGTTTTTCCCCTTATCTATGCCTATGATACCATTTGTTAATTTTTAATAAAGACAAATTACAAGTTTTAATTAATCTTAACAATTCATTTAAATTATATGATTTCAAACCTGGGCAACCATTAAAGTATATGTATGGAATAAATATAAAAATTCTTAAACTTATACAGTGTGTTTAAAATAAGAATTTACATCACAAAAATCTCGGATATGTTAAAATCGGTAAAATTAGGAAAAAGTTGGGCAATTTGGTGCTTTTTACTCTCTTTTCTCTTTCGAAGCGTTTTCCAAAAACCCTTTTTTATTTATTTTGAAGATATTTAGATAATTATAAAAAAATAAAAGTTCTTTTTCGTTGCAACTTTTTAGGTTTTGTAAACAATGTTCACGAATTTTTAATATGACGTTTCGTTGTCAAGATTTATTCAATTCTATTTTTATCTATACTGAAATCAAGTTACACGCCCTGTATTAAACAACATTTTCCATTATGACTTGAAATATAAACTTTAATGATAAATTTCCCTATACATTTATTTTTTTTTTACAAAAACATACTATTTGTATTTCAGAAATATGAAAGTATCATAATGATAAAAAATATGAATGAAAAAAATAAATATATCATTTTATTAACTAATTACAATTATTATTTATATACTTAGTATCTAAAAAATCTTATTAAGAGTGCTGTCTAGACTTTCATTTTTTGTGATTACAGCAGCGCCTACTCGTAAAATTCGTATATTTAGAGAAAAAAACCGAAAAAATGTATTTTAGCAGAAAGATATAACATAAACGTGTCATGAGATATATCACTGATATCTTAATGAAAGGTGCTGCATAATATGGTGTGTCTTTTGTTTTTTTTATATATTCCCGGGTCCGTCCTAAAGCCGGATGCACTGCGACCAGAGTAGGCCTATTGTGCTCACCCTAGACATTACAGCCACTCTGTCAACCTAGCCCCCTGGCTCAATCTGTACAGTCCTGCTAAGGAGTGAGTGAGTATTTCTCCCGGTTCCAATTTTACTGACCCGAAAGTTTGTTGTCTAAATCTCACCAGTGACTCACAGTCATATATGATATGCTTCGCCGTTTCCTCGGCTTGTCCACACAGTCTGTAGTCGAGGTTTCCGTTATATAGATTCATTCTATTCAGATGTACTTTGACGGCCATGTGTCCCGTCATTATACCCGTAATAGTCCTTAATTGATTTCTACTCATTTGTGGTAGTTTCTTTACCAGTTTCGGGTCCGGATTCCCAATAAATAGCTTGCTGTGGTTTAAACCTTGTCTGGTCATCCAGTGGTTTTTGTGTTCTCTTTTGATCCATTCTTTGACTGCTCCTCGTGCCGCACACCGCGGTACCCCAAAGACCGGTTCTGGACCAATGTATTGAGATGCTGACCCTGCTCTAGCTAGCTCGTCAGCTTTTTCATTTCCATGTATGCCTTCGTGTTCTGGTACCCACTTTAACATAACTCTGTTGTCTTTTGTCAGAGTTTCCAGCTCGCTCTGACATTCCCAAACCAGCCTCGATGATACCTTTTGGCCCTTGAGGGACCTTAGGTCTGCCTGGTTGTCAGAGTAAATGAGGATTTGCTTCCCTTTGTAAGCTCTCCTGTTTATCTCATCTGCGCAGCGTAAGATTGCGTATATTTCTGCCTGGAACACTGTTGGGTATTTCCCAAGGGGAAGGGTTAGTTCCTTCCTCGGTTGTAACCCGTCCATCCCAGCTCCAGCACCCTCAGTGTCTTTTGTTTCGGTTCATATAAATAAATAAAGTTAATGATGGCTTCCGAAAACCAAAAGTTCTCACCGTACTCGAAACTTACAAACGCCATTTTGTAAAACGCTGAATCTTATAGGAAAACTGCTTTTTATTTTTTGTTCTCTTAATATAGCTCCAATATCTTAAAGATTAGAGGTAATAATCAATTTTTTAAACGTGTTGTAAGCAGCCATCAAATTGCGGACCCTTTTCTTTATTTAACCGACTGTCTACTAACTTCTATCGTTACTTAGTTTCCCATACTATGCATTTTTATCTTGGGGACACTGCTATTATTCAGTATACAGTTTGGAAGTTTATATTTTTTATTGCTTATCTAGTTTATTGTGACCAAACACAATTAAGAGAGAAATCTAGAGAAAAATTGTTTGTGGAAATTAGGTGATAAAAAACGTTCATAAGTAATTTGTAGAACAAATTCTTATTAAAGCAATGTAGCATTCTTATCATGAAAACGTCATAGTCGTCAATTACGAACATCAGAGGTACGCATCGGCCTTGTGATTAAACGCGCTTTAAAATCTGAATTAAAACGTACAAGTATAAATTTTTTGCAATGCAAATGCCCATTATTCTTTCTCTACTTATTTTTATCGTTCACCTAATAATAACTTGATCTTAAACCAATTAATCATGATTTTTTTTTATTTCTTTAAAAAAACTTTTGAAAATCAAATTTAATTAATAATAGCTGCCACTGATAATTTTAAAAATAGTTAGTTTAAATTCATGGTTTTTAGTGAATAACTTTTTGCACCTCATTTTTTTTTGAAAGCTTTGTATTACAAAATAAAAAGAATATGAACTATTGCTAAAGGTAGTTTTATTATTCGTAATTTAGAAATATGTTTAATTGTTTCCGATAAAAGTAATAATACATAATTCGGAGTCGAAATTTTGATTGAAAAAAAGTGGTCAAGACATACAAGTTTAATCAATATTTGTCCATTCAATACAGTATTCTCATTGTTGAAATACTTAAAATTAATTTCAAAAAAATCCAAAAACATTCCGTAGATAAGGCGTTATATTCCTGATTTTTTTTTTAAACTATAAACCTATTTTCGCATATTTTTTAGAATATCTTTTAAATGTGCTGTCTAAATTTATGGAAAATATATTTCTGTAGTCTTCATAATACGCCCTATTAAATGACATCCCACATGAAATATAAGACTTAAAATAAAATTAATAATAACCCAGTTTGCCCCCTCTTTAATTCTCGTATGAACATTTTAAAATTTTAATAAGGGCGAAATATTTATTACTGTGCCAAATTTCTAAAAGAATCGGCTGTGATAGACGGGCAGACACACGTGTAAGTAATCTTATCAGGGTTCTGTTTTATACGGAAACATGAACAATGAATTCCAGATAAAAATTTTAATCTGATTGAGATTATTTTGACTAAATTAATATTTCTACTATTGGATATTCTATTATTTCCGCGTTTTAGCGGAGGATTACTCAAATATTAATTTTCTAAAAAATATTTCACAACAAAGTGTACTTTACCCAGACGATATGTTCTGTTTTTGTATAAAAGAACTTTATCGTTATTTTGACACTAAAAATGCAGCCCTTAAAAAATGCCAGTTGAGGCGGACTTCCTATTGATTTAACCATTCTATCCCCAAGGGAACAAATTTTAAAATATAAAGAATAGATTTATTTAAAAAATCATTTGAATATATAAGAAGGATACGAAATTGTTTACTATTTAATAACTGTATTATATAATTTTTTCTAAGAGTTAGGTCTAAATACTAAAAAGAGTTTTATAAAAAAAATCTAAAAATATATTTTTTAGAATAAATACGATTAGAGTTAATAATAGGTTTTCTTAAAAAAATTATTCAAATCAAATAAATATTATTCAATTAATTTATATATTAAGAGAATGAGCTCACATTTTTTTTTTATTTCTATCGTTATTAATTTTTGGATATTAAGGCTTGTATGCCACGAGACTATAAAAATTCCTTTTTTTGAAATATTTTTTGAATTTAAATTCAGGAACCACACTTTTGTAGAGTTTTTGATCCTTTATTTTATAGAAAACATTTCTGACCGATAAAATCTTTAATACCTACAAGCGATATATCAATCCTGAACAGCACGGATTTTATCAGGGACGTTCCACTGTAACAAACCTCGCAATTTATCGGAATTTCCTAGTCAAATCCGTTGAACAAGGGCATCAGATTGACGCAATTTACACCGATTTGTCTAAAGCGTGTGACAGCATTCATCATCTACTGCTACTCAAGAAACTGTCTGAGATCGGTATCTCGGGAAATTATTTAAACTGGATCAAATTTTACCTCAGCGATAGACGAAAGCGCGTGGAGGTGTGCAGGTCCCTATCCAGTGAAGTAATGGCTACTTCTGGTGTCCCTCAGGAGTAACACATTGGACCGGTTCTGTTTCTTCTGTTCATCAACGACGTTGCATCCTGCTTTGTTTCCTCTCAGGTCCTATTATACGCCGATGATCTGAAATTTTTCAGCATTGTTCACTTAGACCATAACCACTTACAAACTGATCTAGATTGTTTAGTCGACTGGTGTGCTTCAAATCATCTAAAAATCAACGTCTCCAAATGCAAATGTATCAGCTTCTTCAAGTGCGATCACCCAATTTTTAATTCATATGAAATACTGGGTCAACCTGTCGAATCCGTCGAATCTATCAATGACTTGGGAGTAATTTGCACGAAAGATTTGCAATCCAACGCTCATATTGACAGCGTCACGATCAAGGCTCTAAGAATGCTGGGTTTTATTAAGCGAAACTCGAGACATTAATGACACTAGAGCTCTGACTTGCTTATACAACTCGCTTGTTCGCAGCATTTTGGAATACTGTTCAATTATATGGACTCCCAACTATGTCACCCACAAAAACAGACTCGAGAGAGTACAAAATATATTCATGAAATATCTACTATATAAGCACCATTTTCCATCACACGGCTTAGCTTATGAAACAAAACTGATGTTGTGTGGACTCAAGAGTCTGGAGAGCAGAAGAAAAGAAGCTATGTTTTTGTTCCTGTTCAAAATTTTTAATAACATAATTGACTGCGACATATTGCTGAGCGAGATTAATCTTAGGGTCCCATGAAGGCGTACTAGGCTACAACGGCTGTTCCAGGAAAGCTATCATCGCACCAACTACAGCCAGTCCACCTTCATAAATAGATTAATAGTTAATTATAACCGATTTTATATGGACTGTGACATTTTCAAGGACTCACAGCGACGGATTAAAACGATTATAATGTTTAAATGATATACTTTGTTGTACATTTTTCTTTTTTTTTCTTGTGAATTTTGTTTGGCTGATTGTATTTTCTTTTTGTTTTTTGTTATTGTTCTGTATCATTTTCCATACCATTTAGAATATATCATTCTGTAGTGTATATAATTGGATAAATAAATAAATAAATAAATAAAAAAATTAAAGAGCAGTAAAAGTGTTGATTTTGATGCGGATGCATCTTTCAGGACTGATTATTTCATTTTGTATCTATTTTTTCGGCAGTAAATGTAGTGGTAAGCTATAAATAGTATGGCGGTGATAGACTTTACGAAAACTTCTAGTCTTGGTCTTAGTTTTCATCTGAAAATGAATTGTGCTAAATGTAAACCAGTTTGAATAAACTCATGCCATCTTATTAAAGGTAGCGCAGATGGTATAAATTGATGATTAGTTTTTGCGTTCTGACTCCTAGGTATTGTTTAGCAGGAATAGACAAATTCTATGGAGGCATAGACTACCTTAAATCAATTTTGTAATAGTTCGACGATAATATTGTGAATGTCTTTTACCCTGGTATAAATAACATTTGTGAGTTATATTCAGGAGGCAAAATATGTGCAAGAATTCACCGTTTTTCATATTTATTAGGCGTTTCTAATTTTACATCATTTTACTTCGGAATTCTTGAACTTTCTGTATAATGTTCATGCTTGTGGATATTTGCAAAATTTTAATGGTGATACCCCTGGTATGATGAGGGGAGCAATTAACAGTCATATGAATGTTCGGCCAATCACGAAGAGTCAGCTTGAAAGATAGAAGTGGTTAGAATTGTAGAAACAGTCTAAAAATCCGAATCACATTATGCCGGGTAATAGAATAATTACATAGGTGATGGGGACCGTAAGATAAAAGAATTATTGGCTTAAATCCATATGAATATTAAGTTGTCAAAGAAGAGAAATGTGTAGGTCAGGTGCAAAAGCGAGTGGGAATGCAGTTACACAAGCAAAGAGAAATCCCAGTATAACTAGCAGAGAGAAGTTGACAACAAAGCTTGCCATTAGAAAGAATATTGATACATCAGTTAATGGGTAACTTATGACTATAAAATATGCACTTATGGAAAGCCATAGCATGATAAGTACCCATTCGGCATAGATACAGGGGCGAATCCAGCCTCTCTCTTTGGAGGGGGGGGGCGGTGATACCAAGTATCAAAGTACAACATGGCAAGCGAAAGTAAATTGTCGACAGGGGGGAGACACCCCCTAACATTCCTATTTCTAGTGTAAAAGGCAGCATCGGATCTATTTTTGTAAATATGAAGCTCTTGAAAAGGGGGGGGGGCGATTACAAGAAAAAACAAGTTACCGACAGGGGGGGGAGGATGCGAGCAGCATACACATTCCTAGTATAAGAGGCAGAATCGGGTCTATTTTCCTGAACTTAAAGCCCTTGAAGAGAGGGGCTATCGCAAGAAAAACGAGATGTCAACGAAGGGGGGGGGGAGGAGTTCCAGCAGCATACACATTCCTAGTATAAAAGGCAGAATCGGATCTAATTTCCTCAACTCAAAGCTCTTGGGAATGGGAGGGGCGACCGCAAGAATACACATTGTTATACTCTATAGTCAAGAACTAGAGAGAGTAATAAAACTGTTACCGAAACCTCCAACATACCTGCTCCAGTGCCTCAGGTAACTGAGGACTGCCGTAACTGTATTTGTATTTAAATATTATCAGCTTTTGTAAATTTACTGTAATAATAAAATTTCTGATCGTTCAATTTAATTTCTGTCATTGAACATAGTACACCTTACAATGTGTCCTTAGTGATTTATCTTGTTTGTGCTTGTTTTTTATATATTACTTGAGATTAGTGAGATACCCAAAAGATTGGCTTCCACATCTATATTTATTCCAGAACCGTTAAACCAGGGCATTTTTTCCTCAACGAAAAACTTATTACGATGAATGTTTATGATGCCTTAAGATATCAATATCTTGACAATATTGATAAAAGCTCTGTTTAGATTTGTTCCAACATGACAGGAGTTGGAAAATCTACTATGTACCGAATACCGAGAGAGAAAAAAACGACTGGAATTGTTAGTACTCCCAAGCCACATTGGATCACAGCCAGATGAAAAACCTTGTTGGAAAAAAAATGTAAACTGCACTAAAAGGAGTTGAACATACATTTTATTATGAGAAGCAGATCCCAACCGTCGACAAAATTCTAGCTAGAATCAATGAAGGTCGTGATTTACCTGAAATTAAGAGAACTAAGCTCTCGAAATTGCTCAGAGAATTTAATTTTTGCTGGGAAAAACCAGATAGGAAATCTGTTCTTATAGATCGTCCGGAAAATGTCAATTGGAAAAGGAAATATTTCTCTCAAGTAAAAGTTAGAGTTGCTAGAAACAACACAACCTACAAAATTAGTAATTTAACTGAACTTTTGAAAGATATTTTTAATCAAGTTACTGCAGAAAATTGTGAAAAATCCATATAATTGGAAACTCAATCTCGTAATCGGTAAAATAGCGGAACCAATTATAATTAATTTGAACGAAGATAGCTTCACTGACTTTAATTACGAATTAAATACGTATTGTTTACCAGCGTAAAGACAATTTATTATTTAAATTTTCTGTAACATATAAAAATTAATTACATTTGAATCCCCTTTTAGTGTTTAATTGTAATTTTGCAGATGCTGTAAGAAATAAATAAACTGAAAACGTCAAATGGCCTTAAAATGTTTTTAATTAATAATAAAATGACCGATAGCTCCAAAAAAAATTTAATATTATATGGACGAATTAATTTTTTTATATATGTTTAACTTCTTGTATTTTTGATAATGGGTATTTTGTAAGTATTTAAATTATAACTTAGAATTTGTTGAGAGAAAAAGGCTACGTTTTAGTCTGAATGTGCTTAAAACTGTTTCTATGCCAAAATTAAAAGTAATAAAAATACAGTTGTGATTTGTTTTAAATATGTCAAAATTATCTATATTTTCTAATGTATGTGAATTATTAAGAAATCATAAGAAATAAAATAATATTATAAGAACTTTTTATTTTAAATTTATTACCGAAATAAGATTTTATGTCATAAATACTTAGTGATAAAATTAATCTTTTTCCGACGCCTATGATAAGGATTAAAATTTTTTTTTTAAACTACACACTTCCAAATATTTATTGTTTATTATAGACCGACATTTTTGATTATAACATTTCTTACCCATTTCTATGGAAAATATATGATTTTGCCAAAGATACTGGACTAAAGAACACAGGTAGTTTGCGAAAAAAAAAACGGTAAAAATGATTTATTACTCTCTCTAGTTCTTGAATAAACTGGGGGAGCGATCGCCCCCCCCCCCCTTGGATCCGCGCCTGCATAGATACATATACCTTTGGATTCTTATAAATATAAAAATGCTACCTGTACAAGTCGAAAAAGTAATTGGGCCAGTATATGATAGATTAAAGTACCCACCGTTTTTTTAACTTTCCTCCATACAAGCCTTTTAACATCAAAAATCGTAAAATTATACATAGCTAAATTTGTTTTGCACTAGAGACTTAAGATCTTTGACTTTAGACACAAAAATACTGCAGATAAGTCCACCATGTATACTTTATTGATATTACTTGATTAATTTGTATTATTTTCCCCAATTTTTTCTTTCTTCTCTTGTTGTGCTGTATACCTTTCTTCTTAAATACTTTTTATATTTCTAGAAGCACAAAAATTCAATTAATCTTTTTTTCTTTCAAATAACTCCAACTCGTAATGTCAAAATATATAAAAATTATGTAGTTGAAATAAAAAATATTATCAGATAACCGAGCAGCGTTAAAAACTCTCTGGTCAAATATCTACCAGCCTAAGCTTAGTTGGGACTGTAGGCAAGCCCGAAAGTAATCGATAAATAACAGCAGGATAATCCTTATGTGGATGCCAGTGCACAACGGAATTAAAGATAAAATTTTTATAAAAAAATTGAACCGACTTCAAAAACTGCACTAAAAAGTCGGCGCCAAACTAATATCTGATAAAATGTGAACTTTCTTACCGTAATTTGTATATATTAGTAGTTATTTATTTCATTTAGAAATAGTTTGGCGCCGACTTCAAAAATTTCAATTTCATTTAGAGCACTTTTAGAAGTCGGTTCAACTTTTTTATAAAATTTTATATTTATGGACAGTTACCATGAAATGGAAGATATAGCTGGTGATGATCAAAAGTTTAGCTAACCCAAACTATAATTATACTAGCTGACTCACACTGATTAAAACAACTCTACAAAGACCATTGAAATTAAAAGATGTAGGTCTATATTAGTAGGACAGTTCTTAGATATGTTAATGTCGTTAGCTGCGCGACGAAATAAAATCCAAAATATCATGTCAACCAAATTTTCTCGTCATTCAAACAGTCATAAATCTTTTAAAATATTACCATCTAAAAATACTGAAGTCCGTGATCTTCCATAATAAGCAAACTGGTAGAGATAAACTTGGACGTAATTGGATGCCAATTCAGCATGCTTAACTGTTCCTCGTATAAACATGTCATCTGAGTCAAGCTAAAAAATATTTGTAAAGATTCATATTTAGATTACTTTACCAAATGTAATGTAGATGTTGGGAATATTGTTATCCCTTCTCGCCTGTAAGAAACATTTTCGCGATAAGGTTACGGACGAAGAAGATGCGATAATTAAAAATATGTAATGACATATTAAGTAAAGGAAAGAATTTATTTCGTTTGAATTTCGTGTATCAAACTACAAATAGATTGCCTTGGTAGGAAACGATAATGAATATAAAAGGTTGCTTTTCTGAACAGTACTAAATGTTATAGAATCTCTTAGATAAATATATCTTTATAGCATATTCGATTTTGCCCGAAACAATAATGTAGCTAACTCATTTTCTAACGGTATTAAATTGATAGAACTTCTGATCTGTTTCGGTATAATTTTACTACAGGAATCTAAGTACCGTGAATTTTGATATACTCTTCATATTCGAAAATAATATCGTCGAACTAATAATCCACCAGGTAACTGCACCGAATGATTTCGTGATTATAAGTAAACGTGTCCGCCATGTATACTATGCCTTTTTTTAATTGTAGCTAATGTGTTTTCTTTATTTTGTAAACCTATAAATCTTTTGATTTATGCCGAGACACATAGATATAAATTCGGTTGCGGTTGATCTAAACCGATTTCATTCAAACTCATACAGTAAAAATAGTCAAAAACACGAAAAAGTGTATACGTATTTTCAAATCTTGCGAAAAATTCATTTTCAAGAAAGATACAGAGATTTTAAAGTTAAACGTGAAAGATTAAAGTAATTTTTTATTCAAAATTATATAATTTTATGACTAATCGACATAATCAGTTTTCTCTTTTGATTAAGATCATATAAATAATAAACTTTGAGAGATAAATTTGAGAACCGCCGCTATTCGAAAAAAACAAACGCGATTTTCTCGAGAACTACATTTTTTTGAATAATTTTTTTTCGAGGGTTTCTTGTTATATGGTTCTTCAATTACAAGTGTTTTCACGGGTGTCAAAATGGACAGGAAGATAAACTAGTTTTTTTTGCTTTTATCAATAACCGAGTCCATTTCAAACCATGCAATGAGACTTTTTCAAAAATAAATGCATTCTTCGTGAAATATATCATTACAGAAACCAAAAAATTGTACATGTATTTTGCCGTTTTGCGAAAAGATCATTTTCAACAAGTTCTCGAAATTTTGAAGTTGAGATTAGTGTTTTTTCAGTGAAGGAAAATTGAGCCATTGCTTTATTCAAAATTTTCTATATTTATCACTAATCGACGTAGTTTAATTTCCTCTTTTGATTGAGGTTTTATGAGTCATACACTTCGAGAAAAAAATTTAAGAGCAGAAAATTTTTTTAAATCTCATTTTGTGATGTAATGTTTGTATATTTTATTTACCAAATAAACTTCATACAATTATCAAAAAATATAATAATATGAGCAATAATTTTTTAAGTAACAACAAGTTTATCAAATCCATTTATTGTATAATTTCACCACGTGGAACGGATGAGAGATTAGGCTCAACATGCTTTCTGTATTAACAATACCTGCAAAGGGTATTAAACCCTTGATAAGTTTATTTATTCTACAGTGATTAGATTGTAGAGGAAAGCTTTCGTGTTAAATACTCTATTTTATATAGGATAGTGTACAAATCTATGTTGATTAAGATGCAGTGGAAAAGTGCATTCTGTTCATGACGAAAGAGAATGTCCTGGAGACAATCTAATCACTGTAACATAGTACCGTATTCGACAAGTCGGTTTGTAGAATAAACTTATTAGGGATATTAAATCAATCCTTGCAGGTATTCGTAATAAAGGAGCGTAATCTCCCATTTCTTAAATGCCTGTTGCAACTGTACAAAAAATCGTCTTCGTAAACAACTTGCTGCTTGCAAATATTTGCTTATATTATTTCACTTTTTTGTTAATCATGCCAAACCTTTTTTTGGTAAATGAAATATATAAAAAATATAAAAAATGATTATATAACAAAGTATATAACTGGCAATCGTAATAAAAATTCTTGATTGTTTTCCAGAAACAGCTGCTATTTTGATAATTTTGAAAATGTGTACTTTCAAGTTTTTTCCCCTGAAGTTTATGACTTATACGACCTCAATAAAAAGATAAACAAAGGGTGTATTTTTCTTCACTACAAGAACATTAATCTCAACTTTAGAGTTTATATAACTTCGTTTAAAATGATTCTTTCTGAAAATGGTAATATACTTGTATGCTTTTTTGGTGTTCATAATGATATGTTTAACGAAGAAAAATTTCATTGCATGACTTACATTTTAACACCCATGAAAATAATTGTAACTGAAGAAGTATATACCAAAAAATTTTTCACCTAATTTTAACTGTGACTTTATTAGATGTATATTCCGAAGTATCATAGACTATATTAAGATGAAAAATTACTTTTTATTCTGGCCGCTAGGAGGCGAGCTGTTAAGCTTTCAGGTTCTTTCAAATAGCAATGTAGACCTTAAAAATCGGTTAACCTTACAGACACACAAATAGTGGGTACGTAGCTGTGATGAAGTATAAATAAAACCAAAATAAATAAACAGAATTAAGTTTTGTCGATTAATTTTGTTCTCTTGTTAGACAATTACAGCCAGATTCACTAAGAAGATGTAAGGTTTAAACCTGATCTAGTTACCATAAAATTTAAATTTTATAGTCGGCCAGTTTTGTTTTGCTTATGATATTGTTAAAATTTATATTATATATGTCAACAAAATAAACTCTTATATAGGGATATTAAGGATAAGAATCTTGCCATAAGATCTTAAAATATGTAAAAGAAATAGTTGTATCCCGAAAATAATATATATATATATATATATATATATATATATATATATATATATATATATATATATATATATATATATATATATATATATATATATATATATTGAAACAGTTTTAGTTTTCTTATAAACTGAAATATTTGTGCCTTTTTCCAGGATATTTTTCTGTCTCAACCTTGAAGCCAAAACTTCATGAGCTCCTTTTAATAATCTTAACTCTCTTCCTAAGTCACTCAATTCTTCTTGTGCAAATTTTTGAGGCACTTCGTTTCTCTTTTCTTGGTCTTTGTCGCTTGTACTTGATTCCTCCGATTCTTCTCCACTAATCTTCATATCTCCTCTCTCTCTTCTGTCTTCTATTTCTACGGCACTATTGTCGGCTTCACCAAAATTCGTTGGAACTCAGACACCTGGAACCATTTCACATGTATAGATATATTTGATTTTAGACTTATTTGTTATATTGAATCCATTAGTTGAGGTCACCCAAAAAAAAACAATCCTCTTTTGATTGTGAAAAGCTCCATATGACAGAAGCTGAGTATTTTAGATTCGAATAGGCCTCCAGTGATTTTTCTCCAGATATTTGGTAGTACATACTTACCGCAAAGATAACAGAACTGATCCGGCTCGTTCTGATGGTTCTGTTCATGTTTACTAGACTATCAGTTACGTCTTATAGTTTCATACTTTGTAAAAGCCAAAGTACCCACCTTTGCAAGGCTGCGGTGGCATAATGAGGACGCCTGCGGGTCCGCTCTCTCACCCCCAGCAGCGGCCGATTTCATATATTTGCCGTGACAGCATGAATATCATTATCCAGGGTCTCTACCGGATCTTAAATCAACTCCGGTGCTCCTGTCAACTACGTTAAAGTAGCCTGGACAATAACACTTTCATCTCTTGGAACCTCCCTTATTTTAGACGCGTTGGTTCCGACATACATGCTTTTCCACCAAGAGAACGCGAAAGGTAGTTCTAATTTCCGAGCGTCTGCAAGTTTTCGGTCCCCTGATTTATAGATGACCTGAGTCATCCATGCGTCAAATTTAATTTAATTTGGTATTATAACTGACCAGAGCTCAAAACTATTGATTATTTTACACAAATGTAATCGGTAGCTATTCAATACTTATACTAAAAGATCGTGTAAGAACCCATGGAAAAAAATCCCTAGGTTTTAACCATTTTCACATTTTCTTATTCTTATTTTCGACCATTTGGGAAAAAATGGGCAACAGATGCGAATTTTGTACATAATAACAAATACTAATATTGCATTTTAGTGATTTTATTTAAATATACTTTTGTTTTCTTATGATGGGAAATTTGCTCAGTTTAAGTAAAAGAAAGCTCTTTCACCGTCGTCCATATGTGGCTATCACTTTAGCACTTAACCTTAGACCCCGTGACGATGTGGATTTTAAGACTATTAAGTTACTTTGACAGATTTATATTAAAATCTTCGAGAAGGTATAATCGTTTAGATTTTGTGTCACATAAAATTGACTGTTGTTTTTTAGAAAAAATTAACTATCCCAAAAGTAATAAAACTGAGCTTAAGTTTAAGTATATTAATGGATTTATATTCTCTGATACGTGAATATTTTCGTCTAGACATGGGATATACATTTCAACAGTCCGAATCCTTATACAGAGGGGCTCAAGTAAATTCTTCCATTTAGTAGAATTTTATTTAGAGTTAATAAATGTTAAAATATTTAAAAAATCACAATGAAGTTTTGTTCCCTAACATGTTTATTATAAGCATTCCAACAAGTTCAGTTTTATGTAATTTCCTTTCTGTTTTTAAATGTAGTCAATCAGGTATAATTTATTATAGATAAGACATTAAAATAACAATATTTATAATAATTATCGTCAATATATTTATGACATGTATATAAACTGATCCGAAAATAATAATATTTCATTCTATTAATTGTCCATGGTGGAGTACCCTCAAATAGAACTAAAATGTGATAAATGGTTTTCTTCCATAATCTTCAAATATTGTCTTCCATTTTGGAAATGAATTTTCCTTAAGATTGTATCGCAGGTCTAAAGTTCCATTAATGTTTAGATATGGTTGATATGTAGAATTGATAGTCGGCCAGGTTATATTAAGTAATTCAGTTTTTTCTGGAAGTGGATTTCTGAAAATACATGAGAATATTTTCATTATGATTTTTACTGTGTCAAAAATGAATAATATGTAAGCGGTAATAAAATAACTTTTACCAAAAATAAACTCACAGAAATTTGGCAAAATTTGTCCAAAGCTTGACAGTCCTGTTTTGAACTAACACATTCGGAGGAGTCACGTCTTGGTATCCAACCATATTAAATAAAAATGTCAATTCTGCTGTATGCCCCGCTTTTTCAGCACCTAAAATATAATAGTAACATTCAAAAGTAGCATATTTTATGAATTCAATTCACTAGTACCAACTTTTGTTTAACATGGAAAATCCTTCCACCTAATTTTAGTTATTTCAAACAAAACACGACTTGATTTAATGACTTACTTTTGTAGGTTCAGATTTATTGTTTTTATATTTTGGTAAATTAAAATTTAGAATAGTTTGTTATAAAGGTGATATAGCTGAGATCCCGTGTAAGAAAGTTATAACTAATAATTCGTAGATGGATCAAATAAAAAGTTTAATTGCACAATTAAAAGCATCATAAAAACGATATAGGGGCATCCTGGATAATAAAAAAGTGGACCAACTTGCCAGTCAAAGGTCTGCTAATATTTTTATTAAATTGGAATCACTATTTAGCCTTACTAAAGCAGCTATTCGTGCGTAGTTATCCTAGTGGATAAATATTCAACACTAGGCCCATCACAACCGCAATATCGGCCACAGACACATCAAACTATTTTTAAGCGAATCATTCGGCAAATTAAGCCACGAAATCTGACTATTAAGAAGACGATAAATTAATATGGTGACAGGATTAATAACCGATCCCTATAGCTTAAGGAAACATCTACACATAATCGGCATCTATATTAATTGACCAAGATTTAGACTTTGTAACAAAGAGGACGAAAGAGCCTTACAGATCATCTACGAATGCGAAACTCCGACCTTCTGGAGACATCTTCATGAATTGATCAATCTTGAGGGTCTATATCCAAAGGAAAAACTAGTAAACAGTCTGCTAAACCTGATTAAGGCAACTTACCTGTTCTCATAGAAAGTGTAAGGCATTTCAACCCTTACCTGAAATATTACTCAGTCAACACCAAAAATTCTTGTGTCACCAAAAGTATTTTTGATGCTTACATAGGAAGTTAAAAACTAGTCCTGAACGGAAAGCTTATTTAGCAAGTAAAATATTCTTCGATATTTTATAGCATTAGAAAAGGGGTTTTACGAGTTACAATATGCTTTGCAAACTGTCTGAAAATTCAGTTTTCTTCATACCGCTGCAGAAAAAAAGGGATCAAATTTTATATATCTAGGCACAAAATTTAGCTTTCGATTTCATTTGTCGGTTTTTTTAACTAAAGGAATAAGGGGGTGTTCAGTAGGAAAAAAAATCTAACTGCAATTAATGACATCAACACAAAACTTTATGAGACTATTATGAGTAAAAAGTGAAAGACAAATTATAGAATTAATGGCTTCAATAAGAGATGCTTTTCATTTACAATGTGATTTAAAGACATAATCTGGATATGTAACCTCGGAGATACCAAATAAAATAAACAATAATAGCAAAAAAAAAGGACTAAGACATCTTGGAATCAGCTATAGAAGACAATATTCTAATTACACAGCTTTACAACAAAAAAAGTGGATGCCTATTTGATTAGACCACTTAATTCTTATGTAATTAGATACCCTGAATCCAAATCTGAAGTCCAATAATCTCTATCATGTCAGATTCAAGGTTATTTCAAGGTCAAAAGAGTAAAATTCATTAAATAAATCTGAAGAATTAGATATTTACATTTTTAAGTTTGCCAAATCCGAATTCGTGGTTTGTTTATTCCTCCAAGATCAGAAAAAGGTCATTTTAAGGTCATTTCAAGGTCGAATTGAGAAAACCTTACTTAGTAGATCTGTTAAAAAAGATATATAGACTTTTGGGGGCGCTGAATCTAAATTTGTGGCTTGTTTAACACCTTAAGGTTAACCAGAGGCCTTTTCAAAGTCATTTCAAAGCCAAATTGAAAAAAATCTACTAAAAAAATCTGCAAAAAAGAGAACATACTTGCAGCTAGATCGATATCCGTTACACAGCACATAGGCAAGCGGATACAATTTTTTAGACGAAACTCAATCTCCCAAACGGAGCGAGTTTTCAAGGAGAAACCCAAGTTTCTACAACCACATACCCCCCGCGCAGCTAGATCGATATCCGTTACATAACAACTAAACTAGCGAAGTGAGCTTTTATAGGTGTTATAACACAAATCCCAAACTTTCATACATATTGTGTCTGGGGTATATGGTTTATGCTTGCTTTTCGCCTTTATTTGCTATGTAAAAGGCATTGATCTCGCTGCGCGTGGGATTTGTGGTTATGTGAGCTTATGTTTTGACATATTTATAAAAACTTGGTCCGGTTGCCGACCATAAATTTAGATTCAGCGACTACAAAAATTTACGTCTTCCGTTTCAGATTTATTTAGCGCATTTTTCTCAATTTGACCTTGAAATGACCCTGAATTGACCTCTGGCTAACCTTGAGGAATTAAACGAACCGCAAAATCGGATTGAGCGACCCCAAAAACCTATATGTTTTTTAAAGATATATTTGGTAGATTTTGCTCAATTTGACCTTGTAATAACCATAGTCGACCTTGGGGAATTAAACAAACCACGAATTCGGGATTCAGCGACCTCAAAAAGATACGTACCTACGTCTTCATATTTATTTAGTGAATTTAACTCTATTTGACCTTAAGTTGACCTTGAACCTGAAGTGATAGAAATTAGCGGACCTCAGATTTGGATTCAGGACGTCTAAATACGTAAAAATAAAATGATCTGGTCAAATAAGCACCCACTTTTTTTTTGTAAACCTGTCTTATTTACTTGAAGACTGTTCTATAATTAACATTGCCTATCGTGTGACTCTAACCACTATCATAAGTTTGTCGTCATCAATTAAAAACTAGCGCTTAAAAAAATGTAAGCTTTCCTTCCATGCAATCTTAATACAATGGGTTTTATTCTATATGAACCAGTATACAGGGTGTCCGGAAAATATGTGTACAACATTTGATGATGACTCTTGACGTCAAAATTGTTCGATTTCAGCCAACTTAGTTATATCCGATACTGCTTCATTTAGGCTATAGAAGAGATCAAAGTTTTAAAAAAATATTAATTTTTTCCAAATTTCTTGAAAAAGTGGTAACTGAATTTAATGATTTTTGGTTTGTGTTTTAACCGTATAATATGACGTATTCTAGTGGTATACGGACCGGCTATAAATACTGCCCTCGATTCAAGAGTTTTAAGCTCGGGTGCATCAAACCCTGAGTAGCTCCGAGCACATCTGAATAAAGCGGTCAAAGTGTTAATTTGAACAGTAAATAACCTACTAATTATTTTTTTCGGAATTTGAGTTTTTATTATACATAGCGAAACATATTGAAGATAAAAATGTAAAAATATTATATTATTACTTATTAGTTTTGAATTTCGTCTGGTGTCATGACACTTTCGGCTATAAATATTTCGCAATCCGTTAAAAAAACCATGGCCGTAAGTCCGATAACTTGTGAAATAATCTTATTTTTGTATCTCCATTTCATGTATAAAATGTTTTTTACCCAAAAATAGCATCTAAAAATGATAACTGGTAGCTGCTAGGGCTTTATACACCAAATATTTTTATTGGTGCTTGAGGGGCAAAGGGAAAGCAGATCTGACAAGCGCCGAGGCATAATACACTCCTTGAATAAAGCAAGCGTTTCTTGCACGTGGACAGCTCTGAGCTGCTCATGCCAATGAATCGAGGGCAGTAAAATTAGCGTAAGTGTTATTAAGTGATGTCCCTTGAAAACATCGCTTCAGATTTTTTATTTTATCAACGTTATGGTAACCTACATATTTCTATCGGAGTATTTGGAAGCTTTTTTCTCCTATGAAAAATTTTCATTGGATGAGCAGTTTTTCCAGGAAAAAAATATTTTCAGTTACATGCATACACTAATTTACTGTAACAATAAAAAAATTTTTAAATTAAATTTGGAATTACAAGTATGTATCTTAAAAAGCATTGAAAATGTGGAAAATGGACGCCATTTTGCTGAATGCACTTATAAGCACTTTTTAAAAAATTAAATTTGACTAAATCTCATATTTCAGGATTATTAAAAAGGTTGCTAGCGTTTAAAATGCACATCGATAATTCTTCGCTGGTGATCACCGAAATCTTGTATACTTCTGTTTTAAAAGCGCCCTACAAAAAGGACTCACACATACTTAACTCTAGAGAATTTGGAGGCCATCTTACTGGTGCCTGATTGCCTCTTTCAATCCATCGGTTGGGATATTGGTATTGTAAATATTGTCGAACAGAAGCGGAAAAATGGGGTGGAACACCATCATGCATATATCACATTTTTCATCTAGGCAAAATAGGCATATTTTCCAGAACAAGTAATGTGTTTTGCAAACAACTTAGATAAATATTTCCATTTACTCTGTCTGGAATCACAACAGGACCAATAAGGTAGCGATTAAAAATACCTGCCCAACATTTTGGATTTTCATCTGCATAAACATGTTTATTGTGCACATTGGTGACTCCAGATCTTCTAAAGCACGTTTCTTCAGTAAACAAAATTCTTTTGTTGTGAAAAAATTTACAAAATGTAAGGCACATGGGGGATCTATAGATAAAAGTTGTTGAATCTTTTGAATGTGTTATGGGTGTGACAACTGGTGTTTTAAAGTGTCACTTAAAATAGTTTTAACTAGCGCTTAGTTCTTCTTCACGTCTTTTCAAAATGGTCTCTTCTTTTTCAACTATTCAAGTTTTTTTTTCAAAGCTGTCCGTTTTTAAAATATGACGCTCAATATTGACAAATGCTTGATTTTTTGGTATTTGGTCAGGAAATATCTCTATGTAAACACTAGCACTTCGATACCCATTTCCTTCTCAAAATTCATACATCAATAGCACGTCAACTTTCTCGAAGTACGTGTCGTTGTCAATATTTGATAGTTAAATAGGCATAGAAATTTAAAATGGTAATCTTACTTTAACTAGTTAGACAGTGATAGCAATTTGTCAATAGTCAAATTATTAAATACCATAGCAACAAAGTTACTCGAAAAATTATTGTTATAAAAAAAATTTTATTATTACAGTGAATTGGTGTATGCATGTAAATGAAAATATTTTTTTCCAAGCGAAACCACTCGTCTAATGAAAACTTTTTTAGAGCTAAAAAAACCTTCCAATTACATGCTATTTTTCGACAGAAATATCTTGTCATAACATAATAAATTAGAAGCGATGTTTACAAACGACTTCACTTTTATAATACTACTTTATAGCCGGTCGCTATACCACTAGCAAACGTCATATTATAGTGTTAGACAACACACAAAAAATTATTAATTTCAGTTACCTCGTTTGCAAGAAATATAGGAAAAATCAATATTTTCTCAAAGTTTTGACATCATTTACCGTCATAACCAAGCAGTATCGAATATAACAAAGTTTAATCGACTATTTTGACATCAAAAGCCTCTCATCAAACATTATTTCGGACACACTGTATATTTTATTTACGGCATAGATATAAACTTACCTATATTTAGCTTATTTCCTAATTTTTTCAGTTGGAATATAATTGAATGCTAATGTGTAAGATGAAATAGGAACAAATAATTCATTAGTTTTTTTCTTGGATCGAATTAGAAGAAAGACTCTCTATATAGAGCAAGGTAATAAATAAGCAGATTAGTAAATGACGTATTAAAATGTTCTTTTCTTGCCTTGATTTACCACGGTAGAGATCTCAAAATTCATTTTAAATCTACCGAAAAAAATGTCGATTTGCTATGTTTTAAAATGTTACCTTCAAGAAATGCTGGAGTCCATGCTCTTCCATAATAAGAAAACTGGTATAGGTGAACTGGGACATAATTGGATGCCAATTCTGCATGTCTAATTGTTCCTCTAGTGAAAAGATTGTCTGAATAAAGCTAAAAAATATTTTGATAAGCTGATATAAAATATTTTAATAAGTTTGATAGTGTTGTCGCAAAAATAAGTAAATATTTTATATCGTCTTGTAACCCCTGGAATTCGAGATAAAAATTTTCCAAATAAGATGATGATCCACGGAAACGAAACAATAGAATTGTATTTTTGCAATTCTCTCTAAGATAGATAGAAAAAAGCTTGCAAAATTTATTGACATAAAATTAATTACTTTTTTTTCTATTTATTTTATCTCGCTATTTACAAAACGCATACATAAAAATATTTTCTTTTTAATACCTCATGGCTAAAACTGGAAGCATATATTACTCTTTTGTCATTAGTAGATAAAAAGCATAAGAATATGTTGTTTCGGCGCTACTTACCCCTGCCAGACCAACTAAATTATCGGACCATAATTCCGATCCTTTAAGATATATTTCTTTTATTTTTTCAATTACAGTAGCTTGATAGGTGGAATTTGGGTAAAGATCTATTGGTAATATTGAAATGGGAACATAATCCGCGTAGTGTGCCATATTTGCGGCATTTTCCATATCTGGAAAAAAAATTGTTTTAAATTTAACCAGGGAAATCGTATGAATATTTTATCCTTCAAGTAGTAGGCTTCTTTTAAAAATTATAGAAAAATAAAATAAATGAAAGTATCTTTTTTCAAGTGCACTGATTCATAAAGAGAGAACAAATAAATATTGAAAATGCCAAGTTTCCAAACGATAAGCTCTAGTATGTCAGATTAAGTAAATATATACGTTTTCCAGAAGATGTTCTCAACTGTGTAATACGATTAATTTAACTGGAAGTTCTTCATCTCAGTCTTTTATTTATTCTTATGGCATACGAATACATATAGTTACAAATAAAATATTTAAATATTAAGATCTATATTCGTAATCTATTCCAAAGCTAGTGCTTCAGCTTTCGTGAAGATGCTGAAATTCCCCCGGTAGAATCACAGAACGCATTTCCTCGTGATTTGCTTAATAGTTTGGTATGGAGCATCGTAATCACATTATGGAGGCTGCAATAACCTATTTGAAAAGAGCAATCGAGCACAGATCATATTGTCTACTAAGTACTGTGCCGGTAGTTTTACAGTTATACATTACAAACAATTCATTCTCTTTAGGGTATCAATAAGTTGACAATTCTGGTGCCATAAATCAGTAATTGTGGTGTAATTTGTATCTACCTCTTCAGCTTGCTGTATTGGTGGATTTCTTGAATTAAGTGTATTTTTCCGAAGAAGATATATGTTGTTATGTATGGGTAGTTCCAGGTTTTCTTATAGGCTATGGAGCTCCCTTAGTAGAGCCTCAATTCTACAGACTGGGGTTGGGTAGACCTTACTGAGCAGGCGAAGCTAGTATAAAGGTGTGATTGTTCCAGTAATGTGATGCGTATTGTAAAATTTAATTGGCTATAAATTAGGTTGGTATGGTAGCTGTTTCCTTTATTCCAAAGCATAGTACTCTGCAGCTGAGAATACCAGTGTAAAGGCGTTTGCATGCAATGTATCCGCTACTGCTCCTCAGGTCGTTCTACACAATTTATCGATAATGTTGTGGTCTGTTTTTATTATGGCGTCAATATTTATAAGATGTACTTTGTATGAAAGAGTTCAGTCAAGGGTGACACTCCAAGATATTTGGCGTATTTGTTATATATGTAATTCTCCTTTCAGGCAGAGAATATGAAAAAATATATGTACTAACAGTTTATTTCCTGCAAATATCGCTCTGGTTCTCTCTCCATACGCGTTTCGATCACCTCATGATCTCGTCAGTGGAGCTGTATCGGATCGAGAGTAATAGATTGTGGGGAAACTATAATTAGAAAAAATCTGGAAATTTGACAGTGTACTAACGTGCATGGAGGACAGCCAACTAAAATATTTTCAAGATGGCGACAGTTCTGGTTATACCGGAAGTAGATGTCAGCTTGCTTATTTTAAATACAACATCCTATATATTATTGCTTTTTTGATTTTTACGTAAACTTCTAAAGATATTTTATGTATAACATTTTATGTATAATATTCTATACTTAAGTCTCACCGTTTTGGACATTATGAAATTTTTATGTCAAAAATGACGTTTGCAGATCAAAACTTAACTATAAATTTTTCCTATGAGAATTATTTAATTTGGATTAGTTTTCTTGTAGACGAAGATTAACTTTAGTAGTCTTTTAATGATATTTTGAAAATTATGAGTACGGAGTGGCAAAAAAAAAGAATAAAAATCATATTTAAAAATCGTCAAAAATCAATTTTTTCAAATAGAAAGCACCTATTTTTATAATTTTATCATATTATGCATTAAAAATAAAGGTAGTTTTGTATAAGGTTGTCTATTCCAAAAATTTGTAGTTTTCAAAATATTGGCAATTCAATATTTTTCCATTGTAAAAATCCTATACTGCTTTTAAATTTGTTATTGATTGGCCATGGCGGCGAGACGAACCCTACATAATTGTCACTATTTCTTGTCATTTGACATTCATTAATAATAATCATGCCGAGACGATTAAATTATACGCATGAAGATTATTTAAACTACTTTATTATTTATGGAGAATGGAATAGAGTTATTTCAAGAACATGCGATACATGCGCGATCCGATATCCGCAGAAACAGAAACCAACACCACCAACTGTTAAAAAAAAGATTATAGAAGACTTCAAGAACTTTGTATCCATAAAAGCAAAAAGAAATAGAAATAAACTAGTTGTTAATAATGAAAATATTGAAACTACAATTTTAGGATATTTCGCCGCATATCCGACAATATCTACTAGCCAAGTAGAGTTCTGTCAATTTATTTTACTTCGTTGACAAGAAAATGCTGGTTTTTAAATAATATTATTTGGTCGGGGGAAGCCATATTCACAAAAAATGGATTGTTTAATCGACACAATTTCCACTATTGGAGCCACTCTATCGTACATCTATTTACGGAATTAAATTTTCAAGAGTCTGGGCAGTGTAACGTGTATTGTGGTATAAGAAATGACAGCGTCGTCGCCCTAGAATTCTACCAAGATAATCTGAATGGCAAGTTAGCTATTTTTGAAGACTTCTAGATACAAACTAATTTTTTTTTTTAACTTATAGGTGAGTACTACTTTGACATCTTGAGAAATTTGGAAGTGAACGATTTAGATAACTTGCCGTTGGCTGATCACAGAAATCTATTTTATCAACGTGATGGGGCGCCTCCACATAATAGTCATTTAGTAAACAATCGTCTACAAAACTTGTTTTATGATCAATGGGGAGTCAAGAATGGGCCAAATCTTTGCCTACCTCTCTCCCCCGACCTAACAGTACTTGATTTTTTATTTGGGTGACAATAAAAAATAAAGTATACAACACCGCATTAACCACTATGTGAGCCTACATACAGCGCGTCAGAATAGCATTTGAAGAACTTAATTCTCTGTCGTTAAGAAGAGCCACCCATGAAGAGTTCCTGCTTAGGTGCGAAAAATGTTTGGAAGTTAAAGGGCATCAATTTGAACATTTAGTTAAATAATTTTTGTAAGTTTATTTAACAACTGGTTTATTTCTTTTAGCTTTTATAGATTCAAAGTTCTTGAAGTTTTTTATAATCTTTTTAACAGTTGCTGGTGTTGGTTTCTATTTCTTCGGATATCTGATCGCGAATGTATGGTATGTTCGTGAGATAACTCCATTCCATTCCTCATACATAAATAATAAATAAGTTTAAATCATCTTCGTGCGTTCATTTTTAAATTTGTATTTTATGGATGTCCTTTGATATTTCTCAATCTAGCATGGAAGAAATTCGCAAGTTTAATATGTTTCTCTTGGTTCGTTACAACTCCACTAATGAGACCATTAGGTGGTCGAAACACGTGTGAAGAGAAGACCAGATTCTTATTTGTAGTTGTAATTGCTTGAAAGGAGAATAAATATAGGCAACTTGTTAAACACAGCAGTACATGATCAATTTATTTCCCACTGAAATTATTAATTTTTAAATAAATTGTGGAGTAGACGTTTCTCTTAAAAAAATAAGGTGTGCGTACCAGACTTTATTGTTACTAATAAAATAATATAGTTTTATCTTCACGTATTAATAGCAATCTTGGCTGTAAGCTGGTTTGGAATGAGCTTGATGGCCTCTATAAATCTAAATATCTCCTTTTCTATAACACATTTGTGAAATATAACCCATATAACTCTGCAAATAGTTTCAGCCAGTAATCAAATATATTATTAAGCTTATGATTTTTTTTAAAAATGTATTGAAATATTACCTTTTAAATATAAAAGTGATTCTTCAGCACATACTCCAGCCATTATTGGCACTTGACTGAATGTTCCGCTTTCCAATAATTGGTAGGGAGATTCAGAAATAAATGCTTCTTCGTCTTCAACTTCTATAACAGGGGAGACCATATTCTAAATATAATAAAAAGATAGAGTTAGTTTAAAATGAATATTTTTTGTTCAAATGGAGGAAACCAGGACTAGATATTACATGACTGTATTGGCGATGAGAAATACTTTCAAAATAAAATATTATACACAGGTCTGTTTTTAAAAGATATAACATAATATGGAAATGAGAATAGGGTCATTTTCTAAGTAAGAACTAATTATGTTGTGGTAGCCATCTTTGAGAGTTTTGATTTATTTACGAGATTATTTACCGATTTTTATATTTTGTTATATATTTTAGAAATCAAATGAAAAAGGCAACATTTTCTGGACAGACCTTAAAAATAGAAACATTTTTCAAATAAGAAATGAACAGGTTGAAAAATGGAATTGGCAACAAAAATTTTATTTTGGACAAACCTTTTAAAAATATTACATCCATATATAAAATAATGACTGCGAGTAGGAAAATAGAAAAAATTTATAGTTCTCTCAATAAGTGAACATTTTGTAAACTAGAATTTATGACGTGGTTAAAAAAATTACTTCTATATATGATATTGGGAAAGGGCATTTTTTGTAAAACAACAGTATATCATCTCTGTTTTTCGTAAAGAAATAAAGATGGTTTTGTGATTGTTTAAAGGTTCTAGTTCGAAAAGTGCAATGCGTTTTTTATTTCAAAATTTTATTTTGAGTTGTTATTTTGCAATATATTTATATATTCTACGAAAATTGTCTGTTTTAGCATTTACTTGTTTACATTTTGATCATTTCAAATATTCCTTGTTTTCTTCTGTGGTTTTCAATTTTTAAAATTTTGACCTTCTCAAAAACCGAAGAAATAATGGTTTTTTTATGCTATGTAACCTTAACGATGCACTATGGGATATTTTCCCGAAAATAAAATATTTCCCTTTTTTAATAAACCTAATGAGACATTTTTTAAATCAAAGATTATTCAAGTGGGGATTTGAGAAAAATGTTAAAAAGTTCCAATGACTTTCTTTTGACCTTGAAAATTATATTCCAATTAGGCAATTTCTTGAGAAAACTCATATTTTTTTAAATAGAACTTATGCCCATTTTTCAATTTATTCAATTTTTGCTGAGAGTACACTAATAGGGTAACAAAACTAAAGAGAATCGATAGAAATTATTCGAAGGTCAGCCAAGATCATTTGAACGTCATCTCTTTTTCAGCGATATATCAACAATTATACTGAATGTGATTTCAGCACTACAACGGCATAATGTGGATATATCCACTGCTATTGCATCTCACACGGAGGTATCCGTGAAAGCCGCATAAACATATACAGTGCCTTCATTTCAAAACGAACCATCCTTAATAACTTTGTTAAATAGAAAAATTTAAAAAAAAAAGAAAAAACACGTCAATTTAGATATATAGGGGGAAGTTTAATTTTGCATTTGTTAAAAGTCTGTCAATCACCTCCTCACCTCCAGCTAACCTCACTTTGATATGTCAAATGGGAACCCCCACCTTGTGACACATCATTGTAAGCAGCATAAAATTGTCTATCCAACCGTGTAAAAAAAATTAAATCGGTTGACGTACAAGCGAATAGTGTGCAAAAATGTCTTGTAATAATTCATAATATATCGGCCTCGAACTTTGGTATGTCAAATGATTACCCTATAGTGTGATACAACATTTTAAAGGACGTACGATCTGCTATCCAATGATGTCAAAAAAAATTAAGTTAATAGACGTTATAGGCAATTAGGATGCAAAAATGTGTGTTAAATATAAGCAGTTTATTCAGTTTTATTCAGTTGAAGAAAATTATTTTATTAAATGTTCAAAATGTGCGCCGTTATTAGCGAGACAATAAAAAAGCCTATTTTGAAATTCCCCACGAACATTGGCAAGGGTTTCTCTGCTAATTCCTCTACATTCCCGAACAATTCGATCTTTTAAATCGTCAATATTTTCAGGTGGGGTTTTATAAACCTTGCTTTTTAAATACCCCCAAAGAAAAAAGTCTAGAGGGGTTAGGTCTGGAGACCGTGCTGGCCATTCAATTGCACCACGTCTGCCAATCCACGTCCCTGGAAAATGTTCATCAAGCCACTCTCGAATTGCCAAAGCGTAGTGCGGGGGAGCTCCATCTTGCTGGAAATGCAAATTATTTTCATTTAGTACCATAACAGCATTTTTATCCACTTGATTTTCTAAAGATTGCACAATGGCAGGGTATATTGTGTTTTCTAAAAGGTTTAAATAAATTTGCCCAGTTAAATTATCTTCCAAAAAAAATGGCCCGATGATTTCATTGCCATAAATTCCTGCCCACACGTTAATTTTTTCGGGATATTGAGTATGCCCTTCTCGGAAAAGGTGCGGATTTTCATTATCCCAGTATCTGCAGTTATGTCTGTTAACCAGTCCATTTAGAAAAAAAGTTGATTCATCACTAAAGCAGATATTCTTAGGTAAATGGGGGTCCTCGTCAATTCGTTGGCACATTAATTCGCAAAATTGAATTCTCCTATCAAAATCGTCTTCTCCGAGTTCTTGAAGAATTTGAATTTTGTAGGGAAAAAACTTATTTTGTTTTAAAACTTTATGCACAGAGCCAGCAGAAATGTTAGTTAAATCTGCGACCTTTGAGATGGATAAAGTTGGATCTATTGCAAACTGTCCTAGTACCTCGATTTGGCATGCTTCATCTACAACCCTTTTCTCAATAGATTTTTTATTACAAACGGATCCCGTTCCTTCAAACTTTCGTACCAATTCGAGTACATATTTATGGTCCACGTTTTTGTCTTCATGCCTCTCGTTAAATGCTCTGGCGGCTCTACTAGCGCACCGATCTTCAGCTCCATAGAGAAAAATTATTTCTATTCTTTCGGCTAGCGTATACACCATTTATATTCACGTTTCAACTAGGCGTCACAATGACAATTTTAACAATAATAAACAACTGGTGTTTAAAGATCTTAAAAATTTTATTTATTGCAGTGATTTCTTGTACCTATCAGGTACCGCAAAAAATATCATTGAAATAAATACACTAGATTGATTAGACTGCAATGAATTTTGCGATGAATTTTAAAACAGGCTTAGTTTTTTTCTCGCAAATAATTTAACTGTTTATTATTTTAAAAAAATATTTATTTTAAATTTAAAATAATATTTTACTCTATGAAGTAGCCATTTGACATAATAAAGTTTAATGTGATAAGGTGTCTATTATTACCACACATCTTTTCTTACTATTCGCTTGTACATCAACAGATTTTGTTTTTTTTTATTGGCTAAATAGGAGATAGTATGCCCTTTAAAATGATGTATCACACTATAGGGTAATCATTTGACATACTAAAGTTCGAGGCCGATATATTATGCATTATTACAAGACATTTTTGCACACTATTCGCTTGTACGTTAACCGATTTAATTTTTTTTATACGGTTTGATAGACAATTTTATGCTGCTTACAATGATGTGTCACAAGGTGGGGGTTCCCATTTGACATATCAAAGTGAGGTTAGCTGGAGGTGAGGAGGTGATTGACAGACTTTTAACAAATGCAAAATTAAACTTCCCCCTGTATATCTAAATTGACGTGTTTTTTCTTTTTTTTTAATTTTTCTATTTAACAAAGTTATTAAGGATGGTTCGTTTTGAAATGAAGGCACTGTATATATATATATATATATATATATATATATATATATATATATATATATATATATATATAAGAAAAAGTCAACAAAAATCACAGGTTTTAGGCACATTTGTGGGGCTCCACTCAGAAAGATGGTTGGCCAGAAAAGAAAACTCTCTTTTGTTAGTCTAGCTTTTGAGAAAGTTTATTGCCTTCATCAGGACTTCTACAAAAGAGAAAATAACCTTCCCTAATTCTATTGTTAGAAAATAGAAATAAAGAAAAAGACTAACCAAACTGAGTATATATGAAATGCCAGGTATTGTTCAACAAATACAGTCATTAGCACTTAACCCTAAGATCACAAAATATGAAAATAACTGTTTTAAAATGCAAAATTTATCTAATTAATTAAGAATCTAATCTTTTTAGCACGTGGACGTCGTTGAAACGCCATTTTAAATTCGAGAATGTATTCAACAGTTGACAGTTGATGCTAAAAGCCCATTTGAATAGGTAAAATATACACTGTCCAGGAATAAGTAATCGTTCTGGGAACGAAGGTAACAGTTCTTGAAAAGTATTATATTAATAAGCGGAAAAGCAATGAAAAATGAAAATATGACTCAAATCGGTAATAACAATCAAAACGAAATGCTATTTCGTTACCAAGAAAGCCGATCTGCACACCCAGTTGGACAAGTGTAATAGAAACATTCAGAACAGTGGCTAAAAAGTATCCGACTGAGAAAATGAAATAGTGGGGGATCGATTTCCATGGGTTTTCTATATCTCGTCATTTAGTCATGGTAAGTGGTTCATTATTTATGTGAACCATTTCTAGGATGACTCTTTTACGAAAACAATTTTCTTTTGCTAAGATTTTCGGTCTCTCAAAGTTCATATGATCCTTATTTAGTACATGCTCCACAAGAGCACAAAAAACCACCACTCTGTTCCAATCGCTTTTATGAGAACTTATTATACCTGAAAGATTTCTAGAGGTTTGGCCTATATAAATTTGGTAACAATATAGGCATGGGATCTTATAAATAATGTTCCAGGTTTCTTTCAGTGAGGCAGTTTTTGTTCTAGAGTAGAATAATGCGATTGTTTTAATTTGTTTGGTCGCAATTTTAATAGATGTTCTGTTTTGGAAGACTTTTCTAAGTCTAGGAGTTCAATTTTAAATATAAGGCAGCGGCATGTAGATATATTGTTGAACTGCGTTGTTCTTTTCAACTGGTAGTGATAATTGAATTGTTTGTGTATGTATCAGAGAGGGTTGGCTTACCCTTTCAAAAATATTATATTGAGTGCTATATCAGACTTTATTGATCATCGACAGCGGGTATGAATTTGTTTTAAACAGTTATAAGCTGTAATTTCTAAAGTCTGGGTGAGTAAGTTTAATTGTTCTCCTCTTCATTCCAAATAAGAGGTTGCTTTTCATTTTTGAAGGATGGTACGATTGAAAGTTTATGAATCAATTTGAGCACATGGGCTTTCTGTACTACCTGGTTTTTAGAAGGTGGGTTTCTGTGCATATTACCAACATGTCCAGGAATCGTATACTGTGTGATGAATCTTCCTTTTCGACCGTTAATTGGAGATGGAAATTGTATGAATTAAACATCTCCAAGATTTCATCTATTCTGTGTGCAGGAAGAGCCAAAAAAAGATCATCAATGTACCTCTTTATAAAAGGAAGATAAATAGAAAGGTATTTTACAGTCTTCAACAAGATCATCTAGAATGTTTTTGACTAATATTGGTATAATTTTCACTCCTCATAGGGGTCCGAAGATCTGCTTGAAAATTTTCATAAACAAAAGAGTTTAAATCAAAAATATAAGTGAGAACCTTTTCGAAAGTGTCCCAATCCATTGTATAAAAATTAGATCTGTTATTCCACTGGTCTTTAAGACTTGTTAGAACAAGTTCAAGTGGTAAGTTAGTAAAAAGGGAGCCAACACCCAGAATAGATGAAACATTGGAGATTAGAGAATAGAATTAAGGGAGATTATATATATATATGGGCACTAAAATTTTCTTCAGAATATTCTTTCAGGCCCAAATTGCTTTTTCTACAATTTAAAGGACACAACTCTTTTTTACAATAAAGGTATTTGGCTCATATTTTTACATGTAATTCGGCATCCATTCGTTTTACTAGAAAACATTTTAATTCACCAGGTCTTTATTCTCGCTGAAGTCAAAAACTGATTTTGATTATCCTGTTATTCGTTTTTTTTTGTTTTTTTTTCCTGCTTTTTCAATTTATCAAGTAAAACTTAATTTCCGGGAGGTTTGTAAATAAATTATTTGATATTTTAAAAAGTTGCGATGTGTTTTCCCACTTTTATACAATATATATTGTAACAAGGAATACGTCATCTTTTTGGAGTTACATGTTTAATTACTGTAAACTATAAATTTTGTGATAGGCATGGAATTAGAAAATACTTACCCCTAAGTTTATTTCGGCTTTTATTATTTCCTCAGTTGTTCTTCCTAACAAAAACTCTTTTAATATTTGACTGTCATTTCCATAATCCCCATTAGAAATATTATTTGCCAATGAAAATGCATATGATCTTGCAGTTTGTTCGATAGCAAATTGAACCAAAGCTGACCCGCTTTCAATAACGGCTGCTCGAAATAGACCTAAAATATTAATAACATTGCTACATAAACAAGTAATAGGCTAAGAATAGATAGAATTAGAATAAGTAGATATCTGAATTGGCACCATATCCTGAGAAAAAATTTTTTGATCATTTAGGCGTAGGCTTCAATTTAAAATATTTCATAAGATTTCAGGTTATAACAAAAAACGTGTGTTTCATTGTATACCTATTCTTCAAAGCAAATTTATGATTAAATAAATAGTAACATTTATTTAATAATAATTTGTTACATTTGTATATTATGATGGTAAATAATTTATTCAATTTATTTCAATTTATTGAAAATACATAACATATTTATCATGTTAAACTATATTATATTATATTATTTAGTTAAATATATATATATATATATATATATATATATATATATATATATATATATATATATATATATATATATATATATATATATATATATATATATATATATCCAGCCTATCTCTTTGGGCGGGGGGGGGGGCTGATATCACAAAAGTACAGTATGGCAAACGAAAGCAAGTTATCGATGGGGGAGAGAGACGCCAGCAACATTTCCATTTCTAGTGTAAAAGTCAGGGTCGGGTCTATTTTTCTGAATTCGAATTCTTGAGGGGGGTTATCGCAGAAATAAACAAATTGTCGACGGCGGGGTGAAAACCAGAATCATACACATTCCTAGTATAAGAGCCAGAATCGGATCTATTATCCTAAACTCAAAGGTCTTGGGGGAGGGGATGCGATCGCAAGAAAAAACAAGCTGTCGACGGAAGGGTGGAAGCCAACAGCATACACATCAGGCGCGGATCCAAGGGGGGGGGGCGGTGGGGGCGATCGCCCCCCCCCAAGAGCCTTGAGTTCAGAAAAATAGACCCGATTTTGCCTCTTATACTATAGTATATTCAAGAACTAGAGAGAGTAATAAATCATTTTTTACCCTTTTTTTTCTTCGCAAACTACCTGTGTTCTTTAGCCCGGTGTCTTTGGCAAAATCTGTCAGACACATATATTTTTCATAGGAATGGGTCAGAAATTTTATAATCAAAAATACCGGTCTATAATAATGGAATATTTGGTTTGGATAACAATAGATATTTGGATGTGTGAAGTGTTAAAAAGGATTTTAATCCTTGTCGTAGGCGTCAGAAGGAGGTTTATTTTATCACTAAGTATTTATGGCACAGAATATTATTTCGGTAATACACTCAAAATAAAAAGTTTTTATAATATTATTTTATTTCTTATGATTTCTTAATTATTCACATACATTAGAAAATATAGATAATTTTGGCATATTTAACACAAATCACAACTGTATTTTTATTATTTTTAATTTTGGCATAGAAATCGTTTTAGGTACATTCAGACTAAAACGTAGCTTTTTTCTCCCAAAAAATTCTAAGTTATAATTTAAATACTTACAAAATACCCATTATCAAAAATACAAGAAATTAAAGATATACAAAATAATAAATTCGTCCATATAATATTAAAATTTTTTTGGAGCTATCGGTCATTTTATTATTAATTAAAAACATTTTTAGGACATTGGACGTTTCAGTTTATTTATTTCTTAAATCATCCGCAGAATTACAATTAAATACTAAAAAGGGATTGAAATGTAATTAATTTTTATATGTTACAAAAAATTTAAGTAATAAATTGTGTTTACGCTGATAAACTTACATATCTAATTCGAAATCAAAGTCAGTGAAGCCATATTCCCTCAAATTAATTATAATTGGTTTCCCTATCTCACCAATCATGAGATCGAGTTTCCACATTTTCTTTTATTATTTTATTATATGGATTTTTCCCAATATTCTGCATCAACTTTATTCAAAAAAATCTTTTAAAAGTTCAGTTGAAAAACTAATTTTGTAAGTTGTGTTATTTCTAGCAACTCTACCTTTTAGTTGAGAGAAATATTTCCTTCTCCAACGGACATTTTCTGAACGATCTATATGAACAGATTTCCTATATGGTTTTTCTCAGCAAAAATTAAGTTCTCTGAGCAATTTCCAGAGCTCAGTTCTTTTAATTTCAGGTAAATCCGATCTTCATTGATTTTAGTTAGAATTTTGTCGACGGTTGAGATTTGCTTCTCATAATAAAATGTATGTACAACTCTTTTTATTGCAGTTTACATTTCTTCTTCCAGCAAGGTTTTTCGTCTGCCTGTGATCGAATGTGGCTTGGGAGTACTAACAATTCCAGTCGTTCTTTTCTCCTTTAGTATTCGGAACATATTAGATTTTCCAACTCCTGTCATATTGGAATACATCTCAACAGAGCTTTTAATATTATTTTCTAGATATTGATATCTTAAGGCATCATGAACATTCAAAGTTTTTCGTTGAGGAAAAAATGCCTTGGTTTAAAGATTTTGGAATAAATATAGATATAGATGCCATATCTTTTGGGTATCTCACTAATCTCAAATAATATATAGAAACAAGCACAAACAAGATAAATCACTAAGGACAAACTGTCACGTGTACTTTGTTCAGTGACAGAAATTAAGTTGAACTATCAGAAATTTTATCGTTGCAGTAAATTTATAAAAGCTTATAATATTTAAATATAATTAAATATAATTAGATTTACGGCAGTCCTCAGTTACCTGCGGCACAAGAGCAGGTACGTTGGAGGTTTCAGTAACAGTTTTATAACTCTCTCTAGTTCTTGAATAGAGTATAGGAATGTGTATGCTTGCGATCGTCCCTCCCCTTCCCAACAACTTTGAGTTCAGGAAAATAGAACCTATTCTGACTTTTATATTAGGAATGTGGATGCTGCTAGCACTCCCATCCCGTTGACAACTTGTTTTTCTTGCGATAGACCCCCCCCCCCAAGAGCTTAGAGTTCAGGAAAATAGACCCGATTCTGCCTCTTATACTAGGAGTGTGTATGCTTTTCGCATTCTCCCCCCTGTCGGCAACTCGTTTCTTCTTGTGATCGCCCCCCCTCTCCAAGAGCTTTAAATTCAGAAAAATAGACCCTAACCTTTTACACTAGAAATGGGATTGTTGCTGGTGTCTCCCCCCCCCCCCTGTCGATAACTTGCTTTCGGTTGCCATATTGTACTTTTGTGATATCACCGCCCCTCCCAAAGAGAGAGGCTGGATCCGCCCCTGATACACATTCCAAGTATAAGAGCTAGACTCGGGTCTATTTTCCTAAACTCAAAACTCTTAGGGAGGGCGATAACAAAAAAAACAAGTTTTCGACGGGGGGGGGGGGGTCTGTTTTCCTAAACATAAAGCTCTTAGGGTGGCGATCGCAAGAAAAAACAAGCTGTCGATGGAGGAGTGGAAGTCAACAGCATACATATCCTTAGTGTAAGAGGCAAAATCGGGTGTATTTTCCTGAAATCTAAACTCTTAGGATAGACGATCGCCCACACTGCCCAAATTTTTCCCTGTCAATCGATTTGGAGAAAGTAAGGCCCTATAAGGATACCATTTACTACGCCAGCCTAAATATTTACTGAAAGTCTGTGCTGAAAATGACTTCTTTTCACTGCTCAAACATGCTTGTTGTGGAAATTATTTACACCATTTCTTGTAAACGTGGCCTCATTGGTAACCAAAATAAGTTTGGTAAAATTTTCATTTACGTTGTACCGATGTAAGAGCCAGTGACACAATTCAACTCTTCTAGGATAATCTTTTGGTTGCAACGCTTGTACCCGTTGATAATGGTACGGATAACGTTGTTCTTGTTGCAAACTTTTTCTATGAGCAACTTCGACTTGATCTACTAGTGCTCGTTGTTGAATAATTTTCAACAATTTTTAAAACTTCTTCCCCGATCACCACCATTTCGCGTGGAGGAGGTCTTCCAGCGTGACCTGCTCGTTGTTCCTTTAAATACCCGGTGTTGTGGAGTCTTATAACTAAATTTACATACATCCGCGGAGATGAATGGTTTCGTCCGTCCCCGTAAGTTATTATTGCTTTCACTAGTTCATTGTTTTCATAAACTTGCAATTTTTATTGCACAATACACCCATAAATGAAAAATATTATCCCGCACTACTGTAATTATTTGGCAATTCAAATCGAAAATCGCACTCAAAAGGTACAACAATTACATGTAAAAAATAGGCATGCCCAGTATCAGTAGTAACAAAGTTTTTACAATGCAACGATTGAAAATTTCATGAAATAAGGTTTGTATTACAGTTTTTAAATTCTTTAAATAATTTTTAATAATTTCTTTCTTTGCCAACTTTTATATAAACCATATTTGGCAAATGGATCTCTCAACTTTGAGAACACCCCGTATACCCGTTTCGTACATCTGGTGTTTTTTAAAAACATCGGGTAACGAGTGTATCAAAAGCGACGACATAATTCTTGTATACAGAGCATGGTGAAATTTGGAATTACACAGGGTTTAAGCTCTAGGAGGTTGAGACTTCGTAGACAAAAAAATCATCCCCCATACAGTGTTGCTAGATTATGCACAATTTCTCTAAACTTAAAGAAATGTAAACTTGGCGACGTCGTACCCTGATATGCTATACCAACTTATATATCGCACAGGTATGTTCTTATACATATCTTACAACCAATCAAGACATGTTACTGATGTTCTCTAGATTTTGGTACGTAATACGACAATTTAGAAGTCAGTGTAAGAGTTACAATAGGTAGAAATTATCGAAATAACACACTAGTTTGGCGGTAAGGATTTTTATTCAGAACAGTGGTATACGGCATAATTTTGTAGAATCCTTTGCAAATAATTAAAAATAAACAAATATTATTAATTTCTGGTTGAAATTATTAAATATTCAGGAAAAACAAGAAACTTTTATTTTGATATTACTGTTGTGATAATACTTTATGCAGCGCCTTCAGCAAATACTAACATTTCTAGATTTTAAAAAGTTTTTATATCCTATAAAATCGTGGAAGTAACTAACGTTAACAATTTTCTTCCCGTTAAAAAATGAAAAGGCAGGGGTGAATTTAAGAAACAAATATAGAGGCTCTTATTTCGCAGATGATGCGACTAGGCAAAAAATGTTATAAAAAAATTTTAGTTACATGTTTAAAGACCTATTTGCTTTTTTTTTTTACTCTATGGGTTATAAAAAAAATCATCTCTACTTTTCATCTGGAAAAAGGTGCCATTTTTTACAATTGCGCCTTTTTTCATTTTTGGGTTATTTGAAATCATTTGTTTGCAAAATTTTATTTTACAAGATGAAATATTGACAAAGTTAAAAGACCATATAGATTGACGAACTGTAAGAGTTTCGAGCTCAAAACGCAATCTTTGAAGCAAGAAAATTATTGCAGGAATTATTGGTTCAATGAGTTTCGTGGGCGACGCACTTTGTTATTGACGAAGTTTGTATGTCTCATATTAAAATTTATTAAAAAAATTAACTAAAATTCTTTACTAAGTTCATCAGTAGAATTATTACAATGAATTGCAGATATTTTATTTAATATAACTTATGTGGAATTCCTATTACACTAGAAATAATGACCAAGTTCCTAAATTTTTGGATATGCATTTAAACGAACCATTCAATTTCTAAAATAAATAATAACCTTATCACTAAGCACAATAGGATATTGCAGGTAAAGAATATAATTTCAGTAATAATTGACGATCTAAAAATTCCTTTTAAAAACTAAAATATTCCAGTGTACTGGTACAGTACTGATTATTTTTGTAGATGTAATTACCTGCAGATTTTTTGCTCACTATATGAAGACCCGTAGATGCACCACCTGCACTTTGACCAAAAATTGTAATTTTCTCTGGATCTCCGCCAAATAGTGCAATATTTTCATATGTCCATCTTAATGCCAAATTTTGATCTTTGAGACCCGCATTGCCACGAAGTACTGAATCTTCGGTTGATAAGAAGCCGAATGGTCCGACTCTATAGTTAAACGATACAAAAACAATGTCTTCTTCAACTAAAAAGTCTGGTCCGTATATGAGTTTAGAAGAATTGCCTTTGTTAAATGCTCCACCATAGATCCAAAACATTACTGGTAGCTTAGTAGAAGGCTGAAATTTTTAAGAAAATAATATTTGACTTAAAAAAATTGACGCCAAAATAAAAATGTCAAAAGGGATCAGAAATATTAGCAACTATATTACTATATTTATATAAAATTGTGTTAATTTAACCAGTTTTGTTATTGTTTAAATCTGCAGAGCTTATTTTTTCTACAATAACGCGTTGAGAAAAATTTAAAAAGTAAAGGTTTTTTTTTAATATATAGAGTAGAAAAGAAAGGAATAAGAGAACCTATAATTAAGGAAGATCAGAATACGTTTAACAAATTCTACTTATTTACTATTATTATTTCCAATTTGGTAATAGTTATATGCAGGGCGGATCCAGCCTCTCTCTTTGGGGGGGTGATATTACAAAAGTACAGTATGGCAAGCGAAAGCAGGGTGTGGGCAGGGGGGGGGGAGACATCAGCAACATTCTCATTTCTAGTGTAAAAGGCAGGGACGGGGCTATTTTTCTGAATTTGAGGCTCTTGGGAGCGGGGGAGGGCGATCACAAGAAAAAACAACTTGCCGATAGGGGTAGAGGATGCGAGCAGCACACACATTCCTAGGATAAGAGGCAGAATCGGTCCCATTTTCCTGAACTCAAAGCTTTTGGGAAACGGAGGGGCGATCGCAAGCATACACATTCCTATACTCTATTCAAGAACTAGAGAGAGTAATAAAACTGTTACCGAAACCTCCAACGTACCTGCTCCAGTGCCACAAATAACTGAGGACTACCTTAAATCTAATTATATTTAATTGTATTTAAATATTATAAGCTTTTATAAATTTCCGGCAATAATAAATTTTCTGACAGCTCAATTTCTGCAAGTGAGCAAAGTACACCTTACAATGTGTCCTTAGTGATTTATCTTGTTTGTGCTTGTTTTTATATATTATTTGAAATTAGGGAAATACCCAAAAGATATTGCTTTCACATCTATATTTATTCCAAAATCGTTAAACCAGGCCATTTTTTCCTCAATGAAAAACTTGTTACGATGAATGTTTATGATGCCTTAAAATATCAATATCTAGATAATAATGTTAAAACCTCTGTTGAGATATGTTCCAACATGACAGGAGGTGGAAAATCTACTATATACTGAATACTGAAGGAGAAAAAAACGACTGGAATTGTTAGTACTCACAAGCTACATTCGATCACAGGCAGACGAAAAACCTCGTTGGAAGAAGAGATGAAAACTGCAATAAAAGGAGTTGTACACACATTTTATTATGAGAAGCAGATCCCAACCGTTGACAAAATTCTAACTAAAATAAATGAAAATCGGGATTTACCTGATATTAAAAGAACTCAGATCTGGAAATTGCTCCGAGAACTAAATTTTTGCTGGGAAGAACCAGATAGGAAATCTGTTCTTATAGATCGTCCGGAAAATGTCCGTTGGAGAAAGAAATATCTCTCTCAAGTAAAAGGTAGAGTTTCTAGAAATAACACAACTTACAAAATTAGTAATTTAACTGAACTATTGAAAGATTTTTTGAATAAAGTTACTGCAGAAAATTGGGAAAAATCCATATAATAAAAGAATAAAAGAAAATGTGGAAACTCGATCTCATGATCCGTGAGATAGCGGAACCAATTATAATTAATTTGAGCGAAGATAACTTCATTGACTTTGATTACGAATTAGATATGTAATGTTTACCAGGGTAGACACAATTTGTGATTTAAATTTTGTGTAACATATAAAAATTAATTACATTTGAATCTCTTTTTAGTGTTTAATTGTAATTCTGCAGATGGTTTAAGAAATAAATAAACTAAAACGTCAAATGTCCTAAAAATGTTTTTAATTAATAATAAAATGACCGATAGCCCCACAAAATTTTTATACTATATGGACGAATTTATTTTTTATTTATGTTTAACTTCTTGTATTTTTGATAATGAGTATTTTGTAACTATTTAAATTATAACTTAGAATTTTTTGAGAGAAAAAAGCTATATTTTAGTCCGAATGTGCCTAAAACGGTTTCTATCTCAAAATTAAAAATAATAAACATCCAGTTGCGGTTTGTGTTAAATATGTCAAAATTATCTATATTATCTCACATATGTGAATTATTAGGAAATCATGAGAAATAAAATAATATTATAAAAACTTTTTATTTTAAGTTTATTACCGAAATAATATTCTATGCCATAAATACTTAGTGATAAAATAAACCTCCTTCCGACGTCTATGACAAGGATTAAAATCCTTTTTAACACTTCACACATCCGAATATCTGTTGTTATCCAACCCAAATAGTTCATTATTATAGAGCGGTATTTTTGATTATAAAATTTCTAACCCATTCCTATGAAAAATATATGTCTAACAGATTTCGCCAGACACCGGACTAAAGAACACAGGTAGTTTGCGAAGAAAAAAAAGATAAAAAATGATTTATTACTCTCTCTAGTTCTTGAATAAACTATAGTATAAGAGGCAAAATCAGGTCTATTTTCCTGAACTTAAAGCTCTAGGTGGGGGCGATCGCCCCCACCGCCCCCCCTTGGATCCGCGCCTAATTATATGTTTTTTTTTTTAATTTTATAAAGATCAGTTTTCCTGCATATCTTTAATTTAATGAAATATATTATCATCATATATCGTGCTTTAGAAGTATAATTTTTTACGAATGTATGACACATCTTTGAAAAAAGATCTTTTGGAGCTTTTGAAATCCAACATAAGAAATAAAGAAGCTGGTGTTGGTTACAGAAAGCCTAAATATTCAAATTACAGACACATTATCTGGAAAAAATTGGTTTAACTATGTTTTAAATGATTTAGTAGATTTAAAAAATGGATTGACAAATCATTCTTAATATTTTAAAGACTCAAGTAATTTAAAACAAGTATAAAGTTGTCTGAAACTTTCACTATTTAATCGTTTTTTATATTTTATTATTTCCAATATCAAAGCAAAATTGACTGTTGTACGTATTATGGTTCAGATTTTCTTTGCAAAATCAGTATTTACTTTATTATATAATTTCCAAGTCATATAAATAAGTATTTTATTGTAAATATAAAATATATTTTTCTACATTTTTAGTTTGTCAAAAAACTTATAAGTAATATTTTACTGTATATTTTATTAATAATAATTTCTTGGTTTTTGTGTATTCGCGAAAAAAAAATTCTAAACGAGTCAAAAATGGGGTCCAGCTAATACCCGCTAAAATCGTTATTTTAAAAACTATCTAGTCTGCGTATCGTAGGTTTATACAGGGTGTCACAAAAACTACGGAGAGCTGAATATTTTTTCAAGAAAAATGTTTTCAAATAATCAAAGGTCATTATTTAAGTAACTTTCAACGAGAAATCTAATAGTGACCTCAAATTTGACCTTTAAACTTATTCTAAGGTTATTTAAACTTAAACAATAAAACATTTTAGATAGCGATCTTATTCTTCATCCAGAGCATTACCTTTAAAGTCATTTCTTTTGAAGATTCGTTCTTGGAAGAATAATTTTTTTTTATATCAATGAGAAGTCAATTAGGATGTAAAATTCTCCAATTTCACCAACAATTTGAAAAGCCATTCTTGTTTAAAACTGCGTATGCGAACTAATTTTTGATTAATTTGGAAGCGTAAACTCAAAGAAATTCAATTTAATCCCAACTTTATTTTGTACATTTTGCTTTCCAAATAAGTTTACTAACAATTTTCATCATATCACTTGAGAAGTTCCTGTATCTATCCTTTTATTTTTATATCAACATTACCTATTATAGATCAATTTATATATCACGACTTACTTTGTAGCGAAGTTAATATATTTTTGGGCATGAGTATGTTCGCCGGGATTTAACTTATTTATTTAACATCCCAAAAATCTGATTCTGGCGGGACAAAAATGCCTAAAGTTTCAATATTACCGGTATATAATTAGATTTACCGCGCTATACCAGGAAATACCATTTTCCGAGATTTTCAGAGCGTCTGACCATAGTAATCGCGCGCCGCATACAGCAATATTGTATGCGTGATCACCGCACGCCGTCACTCGTCAGCGTAGTGGGAGCTCGGGCCTGAGTAGACCATTATTTCGCCGAGAACTGCACGTTCTCCACCCGGGTCAACAGTCCAAACGGACTGGTCTGGGTCTCCTGCCGGACCGCGCCTTCCTGGTCTAGCAATGTAGGTGAGGCTAGGCTTGTGTGTCTATGGTGTTTTACCATACACTTCCTTCTTTACGTCCTACCCCTCTAATGGCCAGCATTACCGAGGACCATTATAAGAACGGGCAATGTTGTGTCATCCTACCGTCACTGTCGAGGACCCTTATAAGTCCGTTCCTTCCCTAATTTCCTACCGCTATTGGTTGACATTTTCGAGGACCCTAATAAGAACAGGCAATGTCGTTCCATCCTGCTGACTCTGTCGAGGACCCTTATAAGAACGGGCAGGGTCAGGTCATTTCTTTCCTTCCTACCGTCACCTATACACACACGCACTAAATGCCGTAAGTTTAGTTTTGTTTCCGTATTGACCAGGAATGTGTTTTACCGCCAGGTGCCCTCCGATGTCCGTTGATAAGGGCGCTAAACAACTGCCGCCCGACGTTTATCGCCGCCGCCGCCGCGTATAGAGATCGCTGTCGCCGATCGATGCCGGGTTATTATTACCGCGTATACCGCCGTCGGTCGAATTTAATTACGAAACGCCGGGAACCGTGAACGCGGATTTTAGATACGAGGCGCGATAATTTGCGTATGAACCGTCGTGAATAGCGTCGCAACCGTATAGTGCGAGGTACGTGAATAGCGTCGTGAATGATACCGCCGGGTTACCATCTTCAGCGCAACCGCACAGTACGAGCTACCGTTAACAGCTCTCATAACATACTCTTGCCCTCCAGACCGTTTATTTGTTTATATTATTGTCCTCTTAGATTGTAAATTAGTTTTAGGCCATGTCTTTGTATAAAAGAATGGAATACAGCATACAGGATGTTTTATAAACGTTCGTTTCATTACCTAGTCTCATTTTCAACATTAGATGTAACAATTGGCAGCCGGCAGCCAGCACTAATACGCACAATTGACCCCTGGCTTGCCATTTCTCCACTATAACAAGCTGCCTGGTGCATAAGTGGGCCCTCGACCACATGAATCCCGAGGGTGGTGCCCGAGAACCGACCACCGAGTGGATATTTTGACCTTCAGACAGTCAAACCGTTGATCATTTCAGAGAGCAGGGATTTCCCGATTATAAGTAGATACCGTCAAACCGATATCCCTGTGCTGAGCATTTGACCGATGACTGTCTGCACGAGAAATATCCACTGACCGATGTTCCGCTGCCGTAAGCAAAGTAGATCCGTAGAGCACGACCTGCTCCCCTCCTACGAAAACGCGTCACAACTTACTGTCTAAATCTTGCAAAAAGATTATGGCGTATGTCATACTTTCGGAACGGTAGAAGATATCTTTATTAATAATGTGTAGCATCTTTTGATGCACATAAATTTTATTTAATCGAATTTTTCATAGCGTAGAAGGACTAAGTATTATTTCAAAATGTACAATTGAAAGGATTATACGGCGCTATGTAAATAACGAGACTATCAAGGACATTGAGAAATCTAATCAGCTGAAAGCTGTAGCAACTAGAGAGAAGTTAGGACCTACTCAAGTATTTGTTGACAATTCACATCTTAGTTTACGTAAAGCAGGTGATGGATATGTTGTCCCTCATGAATAAGTGTGGAGAGTTTTGAAAAACAAAAAGTTTCATCCTTACAAGATCGGTTTGGTACAGGTTCTTGATTGATTGATTGATTCAATGATTGATTAATTTATTGATTGACTGATTGATATAGCAGCTGGAGCTGAGAAGCCTCACACTGCAGCCTTAAGACTTAAAGAAGATAGTCCTGACCGTCGGAATGAATTTTGTGAAACGATGATGAACGTAATCTAAAAATATCCTTTCTTTTTACATAATATAGTTTTTTTTCAATGAAGCGCTACTTTAACCTTAAAAAATAAAGTTAAGTCACAAATAAATAAAAGGTAGCTGGTGATAATTTTGTTAATACATGATTCCAGTAAGAGAGCGCCGTCCCTCACTATGGAAGAAACTTTCGATATTTGCATACTCAGTTCCTCCATAGGTGGATTGAAAGAAGATGCAACATAGAGTGGCTGCTAGATTTCCTGATCCGACGTTTCTCGATTACTTATTTTGTGGTTACTTAAAAAGTAAACTATAAGCAACTCAACCATAAAACTTATATGCAGTATGGAGTCTGATTTTGCAACAAGATGCTTTAATTGAAAGAGGTATGATATGTAATGTTAAATGTTATTTTTAGAATCGTATATTTTTTGTTAAAAGGCTCAAGGTTTCCAGTTCGAATTTTAAACTCAATTTGATTGGATCAACTGGAAAACGTTAAAAAAATAGAGTCATAAGGGGAGAACGTGAGAGGAAAGGGAACTCACTCTAATCAAGCACCCTCAAAGGAACAAAATTTATTACATCCACATCGTTGTTCTGGGTATTGCCGAAAATAAACGTTATTTGATATTAATTGAATCATTTAATCAAAACATACAATTTTTTGCTCAATCGATTCGTGAGATTAATAATACAGGTCTTTATTTATGAAAAACATTACTTTTGAATAACCTTCTAGGTTACGATTGTGGTCAAGATTAAGAGCAATGCTTCTTTTTAAAATAGGTAACTTTTGTTAATACGAAATTTCCTGAACAACTTTTATTCGCACAGATAGCTTGTTTAAATTTGAGTGATCTTAGAGTGATCTTTGAGGTCATGTTAAACCTATAATCTAAATACACATTTGAATGTATAATTTCCTGCTCTTTCGGCTGCCGATATCAAAAGAGGAGGGTTTCAACTTAAAATAATAAGTTTGATCTCCAAATAACCTTGAAAATCATCGCCAAGGTCGAACTTGAGGTCACCATTGTATTCTTCGTTGAAAATTACGTAAACAGTGACCTCGAGATTTTTAATAAATCGTACCTAAGGAATTATTCAGCCGTTTCGTTATCCCTGTGACACCCTGTATATAGTGTATTCCAAATTTCAGTTCATGATCTCAAACCTAGGTAAAAAAATTAAAAAATAATTAAATACAAATTCGTGTTATTGAATAATTATAATTTTTATATTTATGTTTTGAACAATTTCATTCCATGTAGACTAGTAGACTCATCAACACAAATATTTATTCAGTTATATATATTCTGAAATGTTTTGGGACAATTGAACTTTTTCGAATAAACACTCTTTTCATCAACTCTATTACATACCTCAAGATGGCGACTATAAACATTGATATATAGACAGTCTTCACTTTCATTGGCTGCAGCCGACAAGTAATAAATAGAGGGACAAGATTTACCATCATTGGTGGCATCTAATACTCCACTCCAAGGTTGAGGAGGCTGAGGAGCCTAAAAAAATAATTATAAAATAGAACTCTTTTTATAAAGGTGTGTTTATATCCGATACTTTTTTACAACTTTCATATAAATTCCTCGTATTTTCCGTATCTTCATATTTCTGTATTTGTGTTAATTTCTTGGAATACATTGTTAGGTTTAAAGAATATCACTGCTATTAATTTCTAAACAAATTCATATAATGGATTGCCTAAATTGATAAAACGTTGAATTGAAAATAAATTAAGAGGGTTTTCTGGAGATATGGTAAAATTTTCCGCAATATGTTTTCTAAAAGAATCATCATTCATAAAAAACTATATGTGTTGACTATAAAATGGCTTTACCAAATTTAAGATTTCAATTTCAACCATCAACTTTTTATTAAAAAATTTTTAGATACTTCTTTAATTCCAAATTTAGCTATATATCACATGTCATATAGATAGGTCAAGCCATAGGTAAATATAGTGACGTAAATTCCGAGATGGATGAGACCTACCCAGGGGTATTGGGGGCAATGTAGGAACAAACCTTATATAAAATGTAACAGTAAAAAATAGGTTGTGGCCAAGGGGGGGGGGTCAAAGTTGGCGAAAACAGGTTTTTTGAATTTACAATACAAGGAACACATTTTGGAAAAAAAGTTTCAAATAAAAGTTGAAGAGATTTTAAAAACTACAATTTGGAATTTTCTGTGATCATTTTTCTTAATTTATTTTTGCAAAAAGGCCAGAAAATTCATAAAATTGGCCATTTTTTTCATATCAAGTATTTATTGCAAAATTAACTTTTTTGGGAAGCCCTCGTCTTTCTGAACAAAATGATAATTTATAATAGTAAATCAGATAATTTGTTGCTGAGATATTGCCATAACTTTTTTTTGAAAAAACATTTTAAACTCCATAGAGGTTCAATTTCTTTGTGAAGGCCTAAACTTTCATCTCTTATTAGAAGTAAATGAAAAAATTATTTTCAACCCCTTAAATATTGCTTTAAAAAGGGGTGTTTTTTTTTAAGAAATTCTCGCGAGCGCGAGAAAACTGAACTCGCAGCTTTAAATCAGCACCGCTTGCAAAAATTCGCGATATTTCAGCAACGAATGAATAAATTTCGATGTTTTTTTAATCTAGGGCAGCTTGTAAAATTATTAATATGGCACACCTCCTTTTTTAGAGCTATATTTAAGGGGTTGACAATTAATTTTTTCATTTGCTCCTAACAAGATATGAAAATTAAGGCCTTCACGAAGATTAAACCTTTATGGAGGTCAAAATGTTCACCCAAAAAAAAGTTGGGGCAATCAACATTTTGCGTATTGGAATAAACAAATAGCAATATCTCAGTAAAAATTATCTGATTAACTATTATAAAATATCATTTTGTTCAAAATGACAAGGGCCTCCATTCAAAATCAAAAAAGTGCAACAAAAGTTAATTTTGCAATAAATAATTAGTATATAAAAGGCCGGTTTTAAGGGTTTTTTGGCATTTCTTCAAACCTGTTTGACTTGGACGCCTCTTGGCCACAACCTATTTTTTGCTGTTACATTTTATGTAAGGTTTGTTCTTATATTACCCCCCAATACCCCTGGATAGGTCTCATCCATCTTGGAATTTAAGTCAAAAACAGCACTAATTTTTACCTATGGTTGGACTAAGAGTCGCACCAATTTTTTTTTTTAATTTGGCACCAAAGAATGTATTCTATTAGAAAACCATAATACCGAACCAATCAGAGCTATTGCCTAATAAACAGCCATAATAATGGGAAGTACGGAGAAAATCATTCACGGAAGACTGAGCTAGAGTTCTGAAAGCAGCGGCGGATTAGTTCAACACCCTAACAAACCCAGACAATACCCGTTATCGAAGGCATAAGTCAATTCAAATTACATCAAAGTAAACACGGCAGAGTTCCAGCAAGATGATAGAGTTCGGTTATGGAATCCACAGAGAATGAAGAGCAAATGGTCTATGTTGATGCCATCATGGGAAGTACCATATGCTGTTCTGAAAGGAAAAATGTCAGTCAAAGTCGGATAAAATTCAACGCTGGCCCAAGGTCAAAATGAAATTAGTGCATCTCCACAAGTTGAAGCCATACCACGGAATTATCGAATCTGACCGAGACTATTATGATTAGGAGGGGGGCAGTGTAACGAAAAACTAAAATAACTTTATAATACGCCCTTGTATTACAAATAATATTTCAATGCGATGTGTCGTCTTTATTATAATGTGCCGAAAGGAATATAATATCTATTTATTTATTTATTTATTTATTGTCATATTTCTAGATTGTTCTCAACTTTACGCCAATATATTTCTTGTTATTTCTGGGAGTTTATATAGGTATATGAGTAGGGATAGGATATGAGTGTTAAGAGTTGCATAGTTGTATTTGAATAATGAAGATATTAAGAAGTAGTAATTAGATAGTTGTAATTTAGCAGTGTTAAGAAGTGTTTAATATAGTATTGGAAGTAATTTAGTGAGAAGTATTATTTTTTATTCGCGGACTTAGTGACCGATTTTAGAGAGACAAATGTATTTCTTTAATTTATGTAACCTCATATTTCCTAAATTATTGAAACTTATTGTTATTTTATGAATCGCTTTTAATTCTGTTATTTTCTTTTAGTGTTTTGTTTTATTTTGGTTTAAAAAACTATATTAACTTACTCCAAATCGTAAACTTCCTACTGGTGGACTGGCAAATGGAATCCCTCGCCACCCATAATATGATACATTATTTGGTGTCTGATATACTGCTCCTTGGATTTTTCCATCAGGTAACGCAATTATAAGATTATCGTCAGCTGGCAATGACAACTAAAATAAATTAAATTACACATTTTACCAATCAACACACTCAATCTTGAATCAGAATAAGAAACACAACGAGACAAATAGGAGAGATTCAAGTACATATCCTATCCAACCAGTGAATGAGGAAACTTACAATTTACATCAAATTGTTCTAATAGCCGAAAATTCGTTCTACCAATTCATTTGTACAAGGAGAGTTAGGTCCTTATAGTATTGCCTCATAGTTCACTAAATTTAATTCAATAAGTTTTCATGTTGTTTATATGAACCAATAGTCTTAAGAAAAATTCACTATCTCTTGAAATAAAATATATAGAACTTTATCCTTTGAGCACTTTATATTATTTTTGAACTTATGTATCTTAAAGTAAACATTAATTCAATTGAACTTGGTAATTTTTAAATATTTGTAACGATTTTTCAATTCAAAGCATGGAAGCAAGCAAATAATGCTAGAATATTGTGTTATTGAGTAACTCTTTTATACGGGGTGTCCGGTAAGTACTTCCTAATTTCTCGGGAGCATACAGGGGTGATCAAAATAACCTTACTTTCTCAAAGGAAATTCCTAAAATGCCCATTAACAGAGATACAGAGCCCTAAAGGAGTTCCTAGCGATTTACATTATCGGCTGTAAGTTTTGAACCGACTGATCTAATTTAATAAAATTTTAATATCTTACAGAAACAGTAGTCAAGTCTGGCAATTGCAACCACACTCCTTGAACCTAATTTTTGACAGATGTCATTCTACGACCCGAAATTTTTTTAAATACTTTGGACATTTCTCTTCAGAAAAGGAACTTTTAATTTATTTCGATAACACTGTCGGTTTTCGAAATAAATTGGTTTTTACGCGAAACACTCAAAAGTTACTTATGATAAACACAAACAGGTTGTTATTGTTAATATCTACATAATAACTTAGTATTGACGGAACTTGTCAAAACCACCTTCAAGTAAAAATAATTTTTAAAAATGGAAGAATATTCTTACGGAGAGGTTGGTGATATGCATTTAATTTATGATGAAGCGCTGTCAAATTCTTCGAAGGCAAAAGGACTTTATGCTAATAGATTTCTAGCTTGAACATTGCCAAGCCCAAAAAGGAGACCCTCACGTAGACGAACAATTTTTGCAAGATAGTGCTGATAACCCTTCAAAGAGCATAAGAAATCTCGCAACATGAAAAAATTGTTACAAAATGGGTTGTATATGAAACTCTGACAGAACAGTTACTTCACCCGTACCACGTTGAAAAAGTACACGCTATGTCTTCGGATGATTATCCGGCAAGACTTCAATATTTCAACTGGTTTTTACAACAACATAACCGAAATCTAAATTTTTCTGACATTATTTTATTAACCTATGAGGTCGGTTTTACACGAAATGGCATAATAAACTCACACTATTTACATTTTTGGACTAATAAAAACCCGCACTCTATAATTCTAAATTAACACTAACAAAGGTGTATCGTAAATGTGTGGACCAGAATTATCGGAAATAACTCAATAAGTCCATTTATTTTGAAACGAGGACTCAATGGCGAGATTTATTTACAATTTTTGCAGCAATATTTGAATAATTTATTGGAAGGCGTTCAGCTTAACATCTTCTTGCCTTTGAAGAGTTAGACAGCGCTTTCCGATAAATTAAAGCACATCAGTACACTCTGCGTATTTTATTTTTAACTGTTCATGTTTAGTATCAGTAAAAATTGAGTTTTTCACATAAAAAATGATTTATCTCGAAAACCGCCAGTTTTATCGAAATAAATCTAAACTACCTCTTTTGAAGAATAATAACCAAACTACATAAAAAAATCAATTTTTTGCTATGTAAAATGACACCTTTCAAAAATTAGGCTGAACAAGTGTGGCTGCAAGTCCGTTCCTGACTTTTCTGATGATCTGAAGCATCTACTGAAGTATGGTTTAATGAGTCTTTATGACCTCTATAAAATATTAATATTTCATTAAATTATAACACTTAGTTCAAAACTTAGAGCCGATATGGTAAATCGTTGGGGACACTTTAGGATTTTTTTCCTATGACAAGGTAGGGTTATTTTGACATCCCCTGTATGCTTCCGAGAAATTAGGAGGTACTAATCAGACACCTTGTATTACCTCATTCAAATGGCACATCTTGTAGCGTTTTTGGATATTTTATATCTTTTTATTCATTTCTGAAGTATTTACCTATTTTCTTGCAGTCGTTCTTTAATCGTTTTTTACCACGTTATAAAAACTTACGTTTATGCGGTTTTACAGGAATCTGATCTGAACGCACCTCTATAAACAATAGAGGACTGGAGGTACACTGGATTAATGAACGAAAATCTAAAGGTAAGCGACAGCAAACTCATAATTGCCGCTAAAGCTATTGGAAGATTTCTTTGAGATATCTCTTTTTAGGAAAATAACGCCCTTCTAGGAGTAAATTCTTATTTAAAATGTAGTATGTTTTTCTTGGGCATTTTTGGTTTATCTAAGGGCTCTGATTGTCATTTCCATTTATCTTAAGGGTTTTGTGAACCAAGGTTCAAAACTAATTCTGGTCTTTGCTGATGATATCGATACAGTGGCTCATTCAACAAGAAACGTGCGAGAGGTATTTTCACAACTCGAGGAAGAAGCAGGTAATATGGGTCTCCGAGTAAATGAAGAAAAAACTAAATACATGGTAGTAACCAAGAATCTAAGACCTCGAATCAAGCAGAATATATCACTGAATGAACACAACTTCGAAGTGGTTAAGGAATTCAAGTACCTGGAAGCGGTAATCACAGACGACAGTCGAGTTGAAAAAGACGTCTGAGCGAGAATAGCGGCAGCAAATAGGGTGTTATACTCCCTCACAACATTATTGAGATCTAAACTGTTAAAAAGACAATCCAAACTAACTCTGTACAGATCAATTATTCTCCTGGTAGTTACTTATGACAGTGAAACTTGGACCCTCAATCAACGGGAAATAAATAAATTACTCATATTTGAACGAAAGGTTCTTAGAATGATATTTGGTCCCCAAAGAGATGAAACAACAGGAAATTGGAGAAGACGCCACAATGCTGAATTGCCGACACTGTATGGCAGTGAAAACATAGTCCGTCGTATAAAAGTCAATAGAATAAGATGCGCAGGCCATGTGGTAAGATCAGGGGACCACAGATTATTGAAAACAGTATTCTTTGAGAGACCAGATGGTAGAAGATCAATAGGCCGTCCCAGGAAAAGATGAAAGGATGCCGTCGAAGCTAATTTGTATAGGATTGGAGTCCAGCAGTGGGAAATGGAAGCACAAGACCGTAGGAGATGGAGGGCGATAGTGGATGTGGCTAAGACTCACCCAGAATTGTAAGACCAGGAAGATTTATCTTAAACCGCGTATAAACCACTGCAACAAACAACGCAAAACATTTGAGAATGTTTTGCAACAAGCATTCCGCTCAGCGCGGATGATGTCTAAACAGCTGCAACATTTTCTGTTTATCAATGTTTGTCAACAATTCCGTACGCGCGCTGGTTGTCAACTGAAAACAGTAGGATAATGAGAGATAAAAAACTGCAAATTGCATGCGCCGTATTTACTTTGTTATGGGATGGATAAATATCAAAGAAAAAGAAGAAAAATCGTTATTGAATTGAAATTGACCGGTTTCCAAACATTTTGCGACGTTTGTTGCGTTGGTTGTAGGAGGCTTTACAAATATTTTTGGTAGTCCTCTTCTTAGACATGTTATTACAGGATTGTAAATTCCTTTATGGATTGTCATGTGAGGTTACTGCCATGTCAAGATAAAAGTACCCCTTCAACAGTACTGTATTGGCATTTGCATTTAGCAAGAAACATATTGTAGTTTCCACGATCGCCTATCTATAGCGATGATTTAGAATTCCTGTAACGCCCAGCAGCCCAGTATTGAGTATAAAGCTTGTTTATCTTTATTTAGAGTTAAAAAAAGACAAACTACAATTTCTATGTCTTGGGGTTCAATCCAATAGAAATCCGTACATAAATTTTCTCTTGGAGAAAACGCCTTGTGTCGTATCGGTTAAGATGAAAATGATCTGTAACAGTGTCTTTCAAAATTTTGCCTTTTCTCCCAGTGTAAAATAGCGGGTCGTCAGAAAAGCAGGATTACAAAGTTTGGTTTTGGCGGAAACGCCTATTGTCTCATCTGCAAGATGAAATAGTTTGTGGCTAAACTATACTCAATCCTTCCATTCCAAGAGGCAGGGTTAGATTGTTTTCAATCTTAAATTTTATATTCTAATTATGTAGACTTCTGACTATATGAGAAATGTAAATTTTTTGAGTCCGCTTAAACTACAAAACATGCATGTTTGATTAACATATAAGATAGAGATTTAAGCCGTTTAGATGATACTTCTATTCGAAGTGTATAAAGTGAAGTCCACTATCCCAAAAACTAATAAATTTAAGCACCCTTTGTTAAAAAAGTTATTTATAATTTCACAGAGAATACCAAAACCACATATTTCGCGTACACGGTATTTATTTTTGACGGACTATAGAAACTTGTGATACTTCAGATCATGTTACACTTTTTGTTCTAGTATAGTATCACATACTTCAAAAGCCGTTCTGGACGGCTGAATTTTAGAACTAAAGTAAGAAAATATTTTTAACAAATAATGATATATCGCATATGAATGCGATAGCATCATATTATGAAATAATTGGATTAGCTTTTTTATATAGATTATTCTGAATAATTCAGATATTAATTTTATAACGAAATCATGGCAGTAATCGGTTTGGGAATGATACATATATTTGGAATTTATATGAGTGCTTTTTAGGACGGTGATAATAGAATGAAGAGAGATAAAAATGTATCAATTTCCAAGTACATTTAAATTAAAAAAATATATATTCCTCACCCAAAAACCAAAAAAAAATGCTTTAAATAAGAAGTTTTAAATACTGGTAATAATTTGAAAGGCAAATAAAAACACGTAGTAAACTATAATAGCTGTGTAAATTGTAGATTGTGAGAGAGTCGTTAAGATTTTCCTTGCCCTGTTCAGCATTTCGAACTCCAAGATCTTGTAATAGGAGAGCTAGTGAACCTTGGATGTAACGGTCTGCGTGTAAGGCTGGCAATTTTTATAAGACCGTCTTAAAAATAAACAAATCCAAAATCGTTGGTTTGACTGGCTGATCATTATCCCACTTTTCCTATTTTTGAAAATGTTAAAAAATTAATATTTTTAAACTTGAAGATGTAAGGTTAGCACTTGGATATGTTTTAGTTTAAATGCAGTAGAATATAGCAAAAAAATTGCCGGACCCTTCAGTCACGAATACCTCCTAAACTCGTTCAACAACAATACAAGGGTAGAAATAAACTTTGTCGTACCAGGTTGAAATTTTAACACAAGATTAAAAATAATATTTCAAGATATTTTATCCAAAACTGGTCCATTTTGACGTTGAGAGAGATAGCATTATATAGGTTCAGGAGTGCGAGTGAGACTGTTTCTCAAGCGTGGATTTAATTATGAATAAAATTTAATACCTTATTATTTTATTACATAATATCAAATTAATTCCCTGATATGAACGAAAATCGGTCTGCTGAAAGAATTTTAGGTAACTCACTATTTTTATCTTTAATGAGAATGAATAGGGCTTTATTTTATTAACTGTCTTTAAATCTAGTATGTATTTGACTAAAAATAAAAATTAAATTAGGTTATTTTCAGAATATGATGAAGATGGTGAGGAATTCAACGAAGATGACAACGAAAAACTAGATGGTAACTAATATTATATAAAATAAAAAAAAATCTAAGATCTGCTTGTTTATACAATAAACAAATAGGAACGTAATTATTATCCACCATTACATCGTTTTTATTGAAAAAATCTTTTATTTTAATTAATATTGTTACATTACTGATAATTACTGCCAAGTTCGACAAACTCTTTCGCATTACTGGACCTATGTAATGCTATCTTTCTCATTATCCCACAACACCTATTTTCGTGGTCTGACAGTACTTGCAACTGCCAAAATGATCTGGTTATGAGCAAAATGTCTGTCATTTTTTCTATAATCTACTGTATTTAAACTAGAATATATCCAAATACCAACCTTTCACCTTCAAGTTAAAAATATTAATTTTTTGACATTTTCAAAATTACTGGAGGTGGGATAGTGACTAGATGAGGTCTGTCAGACCAATGTTTTTGGATTTGTCTATTTTTAGAACTGTTTTATAAAAATTTCCAACCAGATCGTTACATCAAGGGTTCTAGACTATTTTGTATAATAACCCAATCAAAGTCCGGGATATTTAGACTTCTCAAGTCATTTATTTTTCTACTGGGTAAGTGCTTAATTTCTGGAGACCTCAAAGAATTTACGTCTCTTACATAACACGTACTGCCTTGTATTCAGATGTCAAGGATTTCGCTGTTTCTGCTGCAAGGTCGCAGAAAGTGCAAATCTAGCTCTCAGATGGCAGTGTAAATAATAATATACAAATTTCGTACTAGTTAAAAATATTATCTTATGTTAAATAATTAAAAATTTCATCTTATATTTCAAAAATTTCACCTTCAGAAAATGATTTTTATTTTTGTCGCTTATTAGCTGGAGTATATTGATTTAAAACCGCAATGATGGACAATATATAAACTTAATCAATTATTTGGAAAAAAATTTTTAATATTTCTTTTTTGTATTTGTATTTTTAAAGTAACAAACAAGTATATAGATATTTTTTCACATATTATTTACTAAGTTTTAAATTTTAGTTTTCTCTTCACTGTGTAATTTTTTCTCTAATTTGCGTCAATGAAAGATAATTGAATTGATGGCTAATCAGTTAAATTGATTTAATTTTTATTTCCGTTGACTTAAGTAGAAGTGCAAATAATTACAAGCAAAATAGTTTTATGATAAGCTCATTCGGAAATATCAGTTAAAGCAGCGTTTCTTAACCTTTCATTATTTTCAATCCGAGATTCCATACCAATTTAATATCTTTCCTGTGGTTTTTGATTCTGTTTCCATCTTTTTTTATATCTGATATATTAAACTTTTTTTGCAGTACTTACATTAATCTTTTTTGACTTAACATTAATATCGGCAAATAGAGGAATGTAGTCTCACTTAATATCAGCACCTAGATATGATGTGACCTTTTTTACGCAGTTTCTGAATATCTTTTTAAATAATATGTCATCAATTTGATTTCTTTTAGAAAGTTGATGCTGGTAGCCGTTACTATGTAGTAGTGAATAATCGAAGGGAAATGTTTAAAACAGAACTATTATGTTTTTTACCACTAGAGTGGAATAAATATAGAAGTTCCTTTTTAAACGTTTCTCTAATTTGATTTCTTATTATATGTATCGAATTATCGCCCGGGCCTCTCCACGTATACAATATTTGCTTGTGCAGCTTACACCATTTGTTTTTTATTACTATGTCATTATACTAGCAAAATTCAAACAGTTAATCACCACGTTCCGTGCTTTCACCCAAGTCATGTTCTCCCGTCTAGTCAGATCTACGACCTTAATAAACTTTTGCATTAAAATCACTTAGGATCCTATTTAATTTTGTTGGATTTTAGGCTATTTACTGTGTCATTTAGTTGTTGGTACAATTCTTCAACATCGTGGTTATTTTCCTTTTATGCTGTAGGGGCGTATATCTGTAAGAAGTTAATATTATATGGGTGGTTATTTAATTATAAAAGTATTATTTCGTCGTTGATAGAGACAAAGTTTCTAACCAATTTTTCCAGTTCCGACTTTATGAAAATACCGTCTCCATTCCTGTATTGTGTATCGTGTTCTTCGCTGCCAGAGCAGTATAAAACACCATTCGCATGTCTGCACTTTCCCAAACCGGTCCACCGCAGTTCACTTATTTTCCTAACTGACATCTCCATGCGTTTAGTCTTGAACTAAATTATGGAAATTACTACTTGCATATAGGCTTCTGGTATTTTATATGTATATCCTTAAATTGGAGTTTGCTGCTTTTCGCTGGGAGATTCTTAGCACCTCTAGGAAATTATTAGCAGTGTGGTTTCCCGTTGCCTTCAGCTGCCCTAACATAGAGAACCCCGCTATTTGCAGGCGCTAACTCTGTAGCACTGTAGTGCTAGTTTTGGTCCACCCGGCTATTTGACTTCACCGTTACCACCCATATCTGGAGGGTGTTCCCCTATCCATCCCATGGAGGACTAGCAACCCCACACAGATGAGAACAGTGATAATTTTTTGTGTTTGATGGAAAGAAAAGGAGAAGTTGTGGATAACCAAAGCCAGAATCGATTTCTATAATCTCAAAATAGCGGGTATGCAAGAAATTTTCATAAAAAAACGTCATTTGCCTAGATTTGACTTAACTGAAATAATTACCAATTTTTGTGGAGGTAGGTCATTCGTCTTGACATGCAACCTTCAAACAGAATCCCGTTTGTGCCATTTTGGAGAGAAAAATGCTTTAGGTAGTCTCAAATGAACGAAACAACTGATTCGATGAAGGAGTAGGATTGTCTTTTGGATGAAAATTTTTTTAAACCAGATGTTATTAACTTTGGGTGGAGCTTTATTAAGTAATTGAGAGTAACTAGTAGTTGCAGTTCTAGACCACCAAAGAGTAATAATTGTACGGCAAGAGGCCGCTTTGATATGGTGGTGTCTTGTTTGTCGTTAAGTTATATGTTGGGGAATTTAAAGGTTAACATTTTCAACTTACATAATTTTGGTGATTAAATATTTCAGCCTCCAGGAATTTCAACACTTTATCAGTGAGCCCACTTACATATCGGTAACTTCTGCGATATTGCTGGATTGCTGTTTTGTGACCGATTCTGAGTTTGTTGATAAATGGAATCCAATTAATGCCGATAAGGTATCAAATCCCTAATTTACCTTCTAAGAGATTAAAACGTTGGAACGAAATCATACTTGAGCTTAACATAGACTAAACATTTTGACAAACTTGATATTACATTTTTTTATTATGTTTGCCTCATTGAAAAACGCGCGAGGCGCCTCGATTCTAGGTGGGTAGTAAGAAAATAATGAAGTAAAGAGATCATGAGAAGGTGTGATTCTGGATGACCAGGTAATGGGATGATAATGCTACTGTTAATTTCATTTGCAAAGCAGAAGTTTGTATTGAATTTTTGTCTAATGAGGACGAAATTATTAATTATTTGGTTTCTGTTTTTAACAATATTAAGTGTACTAAAATGATCTATTAGAATAGAGAATTTGAATACTAGTAACTATTTTTCTTGTCTTGATAAAGTAAAATGAAATAATAACTCACTTGGTGGTTTTAAGTTTATTGCCTCGGGTGCAGCTCTGATTTTTAGTACAGCTACACAAAATGTAAAGGATATAGCGAAATGTCTCAAGGCAGTAACTGGGTTTCAAAATGCACATATACAGTGATGGACATCTCCCCATCACGGTTCTCTTGCCAATCCCAAAATGAAATAGAACCTCCAGAGTCCTAGTGGTGATTCCCATTGCACTCATTATTCCCAGATAAGCTATTCTTGGAACTTTGTCAAGTTGAAGACGGTGTTTGCGTTTTGTTATACTAGGCATCATACAATTGTTGCATATGTAATCATAGGGCGGTTTAATATAATGTCTATCCAATATAGCACTCACACCCATGTGCACCTAAAGGCTCGTTTACAAGCCGAGAAAGCACATATGGCCTTCTTGCTTCGAAACACTATATGATCATTATCGTTCAATTTTTATTTAATAATAAAAATCCAATTAAATCTCCTTCGAGTCCTGTGACAAGGAACACCAATCAAAGTGAATGATATTACTCCATACTAACGTCATCGCTGGCACTCCGTCCTGATATGGTTATTCTGCTGTGTCATTATTACTTTCACTTTTATCACGTGAAGTAATCATGATCATTTCAACCTAATGACAAATAAATGTATATTCAAAAGAACATGGTTATCAGTTTATCTTTTTCCATTTTGATCTTTTGATAATTACTCTAAGGAATACAGCCAACGTCATCGCTGTCACAAACTTGACATATACATTTTTTGTTTTATGTCACGAATGTATCGTTCTCTAGGGTTAAGTTGTATAGTTCATATTTTAATACTCATTCTCATGTAATTTCTTCAAAGTTTGCGTACCTTTTTTCCCTTTGAAAACGATTTCAGGAAATTTTCTAATGATGGAAAGTAGATTTATGTATGGCAAGGTGGTTTAACAAGCAGCTACCTGTTCTTGACTTTCCAGTTACCAGAAACGACGACTTAAGCATCGATTATACAATCTACAGAGACCAAACACATACAAACAGATACCTGAACGCCGAATCACACCACCACCATCGTCACATCGGTCGCCAACACACCGATTCCCAGATCCTTGTGACTAACCAAACCCACGAACCGCAAAGAAGAACAACTCTAAAACAAAACAACTACAAAGAACACAATATCAAAAAGGTCATGAAAAAGGAAGAAGATAACAAATCCAAACCAAAAACTACCCTTCCATACATAAAAGGTGTAACAGATGTAATCGGAAGAATTCTGAGGAGACATAATATATGTACAATTTACAAGCCACAAACAACAATACACAAATTATAGGGCAATGCTAAAGACAAAATACCATTGGAAAACCAGGGATTGTACAGCATCACCTGTAGTGTCTGTGAAAAAGAATACATTGGCCAAACAAACAGAAGAACCTCTACAAGTGTCCAAGAACATAAAAATAACATAAAGAATAAGCAAACGACATCAGCTTTATTCCAACATCATCAGGAGACAAGACATACTATAAATTTCCAGGAAACCAAACAGATCGCACCCATAAAACACTATAGAACGCGTATCATCAGAGAAGGGAAACAGGACAGCGGGCCAAGAAGAGGCACAGATCCAGAGAAGCCAAAAAACCAACCAGGCAGAACCAAGGTATAACCTGCGCAAGGGTCAAGCTATAAAAAGGCCGTCAGAGGACCAGCTGAGATATTGGCGAAACATAGTGAAGATATTTCTATTATTGACGAACGGATTACGGATTGAAAACCGGAAAAACACCAGTACACACACACACACACACACACACATATATATATACATATATATATATATATATATATATATATATATATATATATATATATATATATATATATATATATATATATATATATATATGTGTGTTTACCATTGTGATTGGCGTTTTGGCGGGAAATTTTAAACGAAATTTAAAATTTATGAAGTATTAGTTGTATTAAAAATTTTTTAAAGTATTTTCGGCTACATTAGGTACATATGCATGGATTTAAATACTTTCACAAAAATAGGCAATATCAAAATTACTCCCAGATATTTAACTGTTCCATGGTATTGAAAAATCTTTCCCGTCAATGTAATTGTTGGCAATTTCTACATTACCACCACAGACTTGTCCGAGTTTATTCTGAGCCCTTCCTTATGGCACCATCATTCCGCGATCTGGTAGGCCCGCATCATTGGCTTCTCCAGGTCCTGACTATCGCGACTAGGGCACAGATATGCAAGTTACATTTCATTCCAAGGTATGACAGGAAGGCCCGCATCATTGGCTTTTCCAGGTTCTGAATATCGCGACTAGGGTACAGATATGAGGACTGCAAGTTACCTTTGATTCCGAAGTATGACATAACTCTATTGTTCGATCGGCACTGGAGTATTGAATCCGTACCTTAATAAATATATACGTATAATAGACTAGAAACAAAAACGCGTTAAGTCATCGCTATAATTGATATAGATATTATAGTGCTTCTTTAGATAATCTTTGTTATTGATAACAAGTAATTTTTTTAAATTTTATTAGTTGTTCAAATTTACAATGATTTTATTGACTAGAAATACTGTTTACAATATTTTTGTTTAAATAAGAGTCCTTATATTTCAAAGATCTCTTAATTTGCGAATACTGCAAACAACTTCTAATTGTTTTTCCGATTCACCATTGGTCATATATGAATTTATGTTAATAGTATATCAGCAACAAATTACATTACCAATGCATTTGCTACTTATTGTATACCTTTAGAAAAAGATATTATTTATTTTGCAATTGCTTAATATAACGTTATTTTTTAATTTATTATTACCCTCTAATTAGATCCACGAAGCATCTATTGGGCTTAGCGATGAATAAATAACGAAATATGTGAAATTTCTTGAAAATCTTATGCAAACAGTTGATTCTTTTATTATTTTATAAGTATATACAATATTAGCTCTTATTTAAATTAAGTTTAATTATATTATAATTTATTCTTCAAACTTCTAAAGAATTTAACATCTGAAGTATACACAATATTTACATTTGTTTTATTTTTGTAGGAGTAAAATCTGATTGCTTATGTTGTTAAATTAAATATAAAATTAAAAGTTTTAAAAAAGTTTAACCAAGATTTAAATATTGTACACATATGTAAAATTGAAAAATAAAATTCTCAACGGATACTTCTTAATAAACCATTTTTCATCTTTAATGAAGTAGAAGTCAAACCATTCAATTAAAGAATGCCTACATATTACGCGAACTTTATGGAATAATTATGGTTTGTCTGTTTGTTTTGGATTAAAGTCGACTCGATAACCGTAACTATTTGACGACTGGACTTAAAGTTTAACAGAGTGCCGAACCACGGTCACGCGGTCTTCCCAAGCGGTCACCCATCCACGTAGTAATCGCGCCTAGCGTCGGTTCACCTGAGTGATCAGATGTGAAAGGACCTGGCCTTGGAATAAATAAGTTACTATGAATTAGTTAACTCTTAAATTATATCTATAATAAATATGCTCCTAAAAGTTTATCCAAAAACGTTCCTACGATATTGAAAATAACAAATAAAATTATGGATGCAAAAAGATAAAACATGCCAGAAGGTAAGTACTTTCGTTATGTTTTGTATTCAATACTATGTATCTTCAAAAAAATTACTTTAAATGAGAATCTCCCAACCGTAATCTAGCACTTCGACACTATATTCTTGTAATATGGGTAACTGAATACATTTAAATTAAGTACATATTGAACACAATAAAAAGGTTACTTACTACCAGCTGAATGACAAGCACTAAAAATATAACTAATTGAATCTTCTTCATTTTACCTTAATCAAAATATTCAGTTTCTAATTGGCTTTTATATAATTATTTGTTACTATCTTAAGAGGCTTTCAAAAAAACAAATATTTTTGATTCGTCTAAAATCAGGGGCGTCGAGATTAGGAAAAGATAATATATTATTCCGAAGTTTCTTATTAATTCCAAATATAAATATTTTTGCTTCTATTAGAGCTTTATTCGGATTACAATATTTCAACTCGCCTTCTATGGGACAATTAATACAAGTAATCCAAATTAAAATTCAAAAAGCTACGTTTTTGGTTTTCGAGGGGACATTCCACTCTAGATATTTGAAAAGAAATTATATTTTGCAATTTTTTTTGCGACTTTTATTATAGATATCAATGTAATTCTTTTTGAGCCTTATTATTATACCTTTGAAGAATGTAAAAAACTTTTTTTCATTGATTTTGTATATTTTTTATATAAAAATTGTACTTTAACATAAAGTGTAAAAACGAAAGATAAGTTGCCAGCGCTAGGGGTTTGGTTGTGCTGGTTCTTCTCAAAAAAAACAAAATAGTTCCATAATCACTATACTTGTGGTTATCGTCGGTACTAAAATTAAAAAATTTTGTGCAAAATTAAACAAAATAGCGAACATTAAAAAGGAAGTTGCTAAACCGAGGTCTTTTTTTTGCATATCTTATGTTAGGAAAATACTCGGAAAAAAATTATATATAATTATATATTATTATATATAATTATTTACAGATACGTATTTTTTATATAATGTAATATAATTATATCTAGATTCTCACATAAAATTATGTAAATTATTATATAAAAATATATAGTTATATATAATTATAAATAATTTTTTATATTCAGATCAACAGAAATACTGTGCAGACGGACAGAGTTGACATAAGCAAATCACTATTCTCAGCTGTAGCGATTTATTCTCGGTCAATTTAGAAATTACCCTGGTGGCGTTATGTCTACGACATACTGGTACGTGTAATATGGCTCCAGCGAAAGCAAGAGCTCAATTACCACATTGATTTTCTAAACTTGATACATCTAAAGATACATTTTACTTTGAGACTTGTAAAAAACGATCCTCACACTACCACCCCTCTCAAATACACGACGTAGCCAAGACGCTAACTTCATGATCCTTTCATCTAATCAACAATTAAGGGAAAGGAAGGCAACTAAAACTTATAGAATTCACTCCAAAACTAAGTGGTTCCACACCATCAACTATAAATAAAGCAATAAAACGCAACAAAAACCAAGTCAAGAAAAATGATATCTTATCAATAATAGATATATCACGGTACTAACATATCACACTTACAAACCACATTAAATAATAGGATCGTCTCTAAAAAATCCAAAGGACGAAATCGATGTGGTTTATCAAAGATTGTAGAAGATCGCATGAACCATCTGTAGCAAAACAATAAATGAATATCGGTGTGACTATACAAATATATGAGTGAATAAAAGTAGCGATACTCGTTCTTCGATGCTTAGGCCTCGTTAAGCCCATTACATTCCACCAAGACCTCAAGTCAATTCAAGGCCGATCAGCTTTCTGAATGCAAGCTATCTCGTTTCCTGACCATGCCTAACTGTTTCGGGTGATAATATTATATCCCCGAAATATCTCTGTCTCAGTCCGTTGAATGCCAGACACTCACCGAAAATCTTGTCTAGACTTTCGTCCTCCTTCAGGCACTACCTATACGTCGTACATATCGGGTCACCCACGAAGCCAATCCTATGAAGATGACCCCTCAGATGACAATATTCTATCAGCAACCCCACCACAATCCGCAGTTCTTTCCTCTTTAGGAAAAGAAGTTCCCTAGTGAGCAGTGCACTAGAGTAGTGAACATAACCCGATTCTCTCAATCCCCCCACTCCTCGACCTTGACCTTGACCTTGCTTCACTTCTCTTTGGCCCCGCCCACATGTCCTTGTCATTGACCTTGAAAGTGCACGTGTGCTTTGGCCTTGGCCTTGTGTTTAAGGTTGTGTGTGTGACCTTGACCTTGACCTTGGTCGAGACGACCTTGACTTTGTTAAGGGTCATCTTGGGTGTGTGACCTTGAAGATATGTTACGTGGTTGGGGGTGACCTTGAATGGTTTTATATAAGGTATGGGGCAGTTTCATTCATCAGTTGGCTCTGACTTGTATAGGTAGTACATGTGTTAATATTTGACAAATCATGGCATATGTTTGTGAAAATTGCGGTTCTAAGTTTACTAATATTTATAATATGAGACGTCATCAAAGAGAATCGTGTGCGGCGAGATTTAATGAAGTGCCTGGAGGAAAACGGCTCCGAATTGAAGAGTATACATCGACGATTCCGGTAATTAATTGCGCTACATGTAATGTAGATGTTCCAATAAATCATATGTCAGCGCATAAACGAACACAACAACATAAAAATAATTCATGTTTGCCGGTATGTCATGGTGTGCAACTCTTTCAATGTGCCTTCAAAAGGAGAATTGCAACCTATCGGGTTAGCAGTGATATGGAGCATTCCGATTACGTAATGTTCTTTGCAGACATTAAATCCAAGGTGGTGGAACTTGTTAATAATTTATTGCGTGTGCATCATGCTTTAAAAGTTAACATGACAGCTGTTGGCGAGTACATGCTTCCATCACAAGAAATATTCAGTGAAAAATCCTTCAACACTGCTAATCAAATAATTAGTGTAGAAAGTGATTTGGATGCCGTTTACCATTCTTTCACCGAATTAATAAAAACGCAGGCGACAGAGTTCCAGGAGAAAGATTCAGGTATGGAAAAATCAAAACCCGATATATTAAACTGATTTTTATATATAATTTTTCTTGTTATAGGATGGGCTCTTGTGCGAATTTTATACTTGGAAGTTGGTATCAACAAGTATATGCCTATGGGTGGCTCATCATACATCAAGTTGCCGTATTCTATTGAAAGGAAAGGAGCTGTCGTCAATGTGATTAACCAGGACGAATTTTGCTTTGCGTGGGCTGTAACATCAGCATTGTTTCCTCCAACAGCAGTGCCTTCACAGAAGACATCCTACCCCCATTTTTCTAGAGTGCTAAATGTAACAGGTATGGATTTTCCAGTAAAATTACGTGACATTAAAAAATTTGAGGAAATGAACAACATATCAATTAACGTATACGGTCTGGAATCTAAATATGAAAATAATGAAGTAATACATGAAGTTATTGGTCCACTGAGGTATGCGTCAAAAAAGTTGGATAGGCATGTAAATTTATTGTTAATTACAAAAGACTGTAGTAGTAAAGATGACGGTGAACATTTTTGCGATACGACTTGTTCAAAGAGTCATTATTGTTGGATTCGGGATTTATCACGTTTAGTTTCAAGTCAAATTAGTTGTCAACAACATAAAATATATTTCTGTGATGGTTGCCTCATTTATTTTAGTACACCGTCAGCTTTAACTTTACATCAAAGCTACGATTGTAACCACATTTTCACGCAAACACCCTCAGTGGATTTAAAAATCGATAAATTTGGAAAGAGTGTGCCGGAAAATATTTTAAAATTCGAGGGTATAGAAAAGCAAATGCGCGTTCCATTCGTGGTTTATGCAGATTTCGAATCTGTTTTAAAACCCGTTGAAACGGTACAACCAAACCCACAAAATTCTTACACTGTAAAAAGTTTTAAACATGAACCATATTCTTTTGCTTATTTAATTAAATGCTCTTTTGACGACTCACTTTCGAAATTTGAGCTATTTCGGGGGAATAATGCAGCTCAAGTCTTTGTGGATCGTATCGAGTGTGATTTAAGGGCTCTATACAACACATATTTAAAAGACATTAAGCCTATGAAACCGTTAACGCCTGAAGAAAAAAGGGAGTTTAATGATGCTAAAATATGTGGTATATGTGAAGGCCCTTTTGAAGAGGGTGAGATTAAAGTACGAGACCACTGTCACATAACTGGCGCAAAAAGATTTGGTGCTGCACATTCCGTTTGTAATTTAAATTATAAATTACCCTCTTTTATCCCTATCATATTTCATAACTTAAGCGGCTACGACAGCCATTTATTTATAAAAGAGTTATGTAAATATGGGGATACAATTGGTGTTTTGGCTCAAAGTAAGGAAAAGTACATATCATTTACCAAAAGCATTTATGTGCACGATTATTTTGATAGTAAATGTGGAAAAGTCAAGAGGAAATATTTAAAGTTGCGATTTATTGATAGTTTTAAATTTCTGTCAACGTCTTTGGAAAATTTAGGCAGCGGTTTAAACGACGACGATTTTATTGAAACGCGGAAACATTTTTCAAATATCAACCAATTTAATTTGATGCGTCAAAAGGGTGTTTTTCCCTATAGCTTTATTGACTCTATAGAAAAAATGGAAAATACATGTCTTCCAAGTAAAGATGAATTTTATGATAATTTACGGGAAGAACATATTAGCGATGAAAGCTATAGAAGATCAAAAGAAGTATGGCGCTTGTTTGGGTGTAAAACTTTGGGGGACTATTCGGACGTGTATTTAAAATCAGACGTGTTGCTATTGTGTGATGTTTTTGAGCAATTTCGGAATAATTGTTTAAAATTCGATAAACTTGATCCAGCACAATACTATACCCTTCCAAGTTTATCATTTGATTGTATGCTACGTATGACTAAGTTAGAGTTAGAGCTCTTAACTGATATAGACATGATACATTTTTTTAAGAAAGGTATACGCGGCGGCATAAGCCAGTGTACAGAAAGGAAGCACATCGCTAATAATATTTTTTTACCAGACTATGACCCAACAAAACCTTCTTCATTTATAACATACCTTGATGCTACAAATCTATATGGTCATAGTATGTCACAAGCATTACCATATGGTGGTTTTCGATGGTTAAGCGAGCGCGAAATTCTGGATTTAAATATTATGGCTGTTGGTGATGATAGTTTACATGGCTACGTTTTGGAAGTGGATGTGCATTATCCGACTGAGTTGCATGATGCACATTCTGATCTTCCATTTCTAGTAGAAAATATCATACCGCCAACAGAAAACGCTAAATTACCGAAATTAATTCCTAATTTACAAGATAAAAAAAATACATTGTACACTATAGAACTTTAAAACAAGCCATCGCCAACGGCTTAGTGGTAATGCAAACCCATCGAGTATTACAGTTTAAGCAATCAAAATGGCTAAAATCGTATATTGATTTTAATACCAATTTACGTAACAAGGCCACCACAAAATTTGCGAAGGACACTTTTAAATTAAAAAATAACGCGATATTTGGTAAAACTATGGAAAATGTGGAAAATCGAAAGGATATAAAATTAGTAACACATTGGGAGAACAGTGTAGGCAGAAATGGAGCTAGAGCACTAATATCCCGCCCCAATTTCAATAGTAGCTCGATATTTACCGAGAACTTTGTTGCTATACATATGAATAAAGTTAAAATATTGTACAATAAACCAATTTATATCGGTTTTTCCATATTAGATATATCAAAGACTGTAATATACGATTTTTATTATAATTTTATTAAATCCAAGTTTGGTGATGATGCTTCGTTACTTTACACCGATACTGACTCGCTTATATTAAAAGTGTATACGGAAAACTTTTATCAAACTATATCAGAAAACCCCGAAAAATTCGATACATCAAATTACCCCGAAATTAATAATTTCAACAAAATTAAAGTAATTCTGTAGTTGGTAGAATGAAAGATGAGTTTCCTGGTGATCCGATAATAAGTTTTTATGGTACCGGCGCGAAGGCTTATTATGTAAAGTCCATTAATAATGAATTAAAAAAAGCCAAAGGTATCAAAAAATGTGTTATCGAGAAAGACCTTCATCAGGAACACTACCAAAGAATTGTTGAACGGGGTGGTTTGATATTAAGAAAGATGAAGACATTTAGAAGTGAATTACATAACATTTATACCAACATAATAAATAAAGTAGCATTGTCACATAGCGATGATAAACGTTATGTAATTCCCAGTTCAACCAAAACTCCACCTTGGGGGCATGCAGACATAGATTTTTACAAAACAGACCCGGAAGAAAACTTAGCAAATTTAGTCACCGTGTTGGAATCATTTCTAAGTCAGGACAGCACGTAATCTGGAAAATCCATATTTCATTATTTGTATTGTTTTTATTATTTCTATTAAACATACAACATTAATATGTAACGATAGTATTGTAATTTTTTTTTTTTAAATAAAAAACATGTATTCATTACTTGATTGCTTTTTTATTGAACCTTTAAAATTATAAATATAATGAAGTGTCGACAAATAACAAACTGTAAAAGTTATTGTTGAAAAATTTGTCTAATAGTAAATTAAACGCACAGGTCTATGAGTAAATGTTTAATGTGAAACAGGTTTGCTGACAAGATCCTCCATAGTCTTTTCAATTTTCAACATTCTAGAGTTAAGTTCATCACGCAGTTCGTCTTGCCTAAGTTCATATATTGCAATAACAATATCATCAATGTATCCTCTAAGTTCTTGACCGGTTTCAATTAATTTCTTGCGTACGTAACCTTCAAGTTGGTTTCTGAATATATCTTTAATAACAATTGTTGAGTCATGTAAAGCTTTTTTCTGCGTATCTTGCACACACTGAGCAAGGTTATTATCAACATAATTTCGTGTGGTCGCATCGTCTCCTTCAAGAGGTTCTGCTAAATAGCACAATCTTTTGCTTCCCATGTCGTAATCTCCATTAGGTGTAAGTTTAAAACCTATTCCTGAAGGACCTCGCATAAAGTTAAAATCCTTAAATTTTCTTTTGCGACCGAACTTATCAATAGTGTTTACTTCTGACATTGTTATGTGAGACTGATTTGAAACCATTAGATTTCACCCTAATATATGGTTCTATTTCATTAATAAACGGACTCTGCAGAAAAATATGGATTGCAAAACGTATTTTAGGTGATGTTTAATAAATACACGTACAGATTCATTTTACTATTGTTTTATTGAAAAAAAAAATTAAAATATAACAAAAGATTGAGTTTACTTTTTATTATTAAAAAAAAATAAAAAAAAATAACAAACAAAAAAATTAAAAATTAAGAAATAAAATACATGTTAATTTCTTCTGTACAGGTAAGCTTCTTCTATGACCCAATTTCTTCTCTGGATGGCACGTTCATTAATGTCCTTGAACTGGTAGTAAACTAGTCCACAAAAGCCGCATTGTACAAATTTAACCCTGAAAAGGTCAATGTAGTTGAAGTCGTACGTAAGATCATTTCGCCAGCAGATACCTAGTCTTTTACAATGATGACAAGTTAAATAAAAAGCTTTTGGTATATGACTGTATGTTTTGGCTGCTTCACTAGGTTGTTCATCGGTTGGCAACATGATGTTTGAATATGTTGTACTTTTCAATCGCGGTACTCTAATTATATATTACTTTTTAAAATAACCTTGACAGGACCAAAAAAATCCTTGAAAATTACAACCTCGAAAACGACCCTGACATTGACGGGTACTTTGACCTTGGCCTTGGCCTCGCATCTAACAAGTTTAGTACTATATTTATATGCTTCTTTAAAATAACCTTGACAGGGACAAAAAAAAAAAAATCCATGAAAATTACAACCTTGAAAACGACCCTGGTATTGCCGGTTACGTCGGCCTTGGCCTTGGCTTTGCATCTGACAAGTTTAAATATTATACTTAATGCATCGAACAAAAGGAATAAAGGTGGTGTAGTGGGGGAAATGGGCATAAAAGCAGACTTGCTGGCTCGAGCTCTTCACAGTTCGTCAGAACAGCAAACAGTACAGTGCTAAGAAAAAGTTAATTGTGTGAGTTTGAATATCGAAAATGTCGAGTGTACGGTCTCTTTTAGATGCTCTTGACGTGAGCTGCGGTTCGCAGCAAGGCATGCTGGATAACATGAGTGGTTTGGAAGTGTTAAGTCCGGGGGTGTTCGAGAACTGGAATGGCGTGGAGCATGAAGATGCCGAAGACCGAGCCCTCAACGATGGTCGCGACGAAGAGTTAGTTCAGTCGGCAGCGCAATTCCTGGAATGCTGGACGGAGGAGAAGGAGCCAAAGATAAATGTGATTAGTGATGTGGTTGTGCGAAAAGCATCACGGCCTAGGGAATCTTCTCCGAAAGCTTCGAAACTGAAAAAGCTCTTGACTATGCGGAAGTCGGAAATCGCCGATAAAAAAACATTTTATTCGGCGATTAAAGGTGTGGGACAAGGGAAGAAGAAAAAGTTTAACTTTAAGCGTCCCTCCACCCCTGTTCCATTACCCGACTTCCTAAAAACAGCACCGCAAGAGCCACTGTCAGTAGAAGTGGAAGTCATAGAAGGCCCCGATGGACCAACACCACCAACGCCACCAACACCGGCCAGCGTCGAGAATGAAATAGTGTCGGAGGTGAAGTCTTCCCCAGCGCCAGCGCCCCTGTCGCCGATATTGGGGTGCCGGAAACCCATGAAGAAGCGGTTTAAGCGGTGTTTTGAAGGCGATGAAGCTTCCGCTGCTTCGTCGTCGTCGTCGTCATCGTCATCGTCTTCACCAAATAAAACCGCTTCTTCTTCGTTAATATATTCGGAGCCATCACAACCGGAGTGGGTCGAAGACTTCACCAACTCTCAGAAGACCAAATTGACAGACATTTTTGACATGAAAAGACGCTTAGTGAAAGAAGTGAGCGAGTGTGACAGTGACATTATAGAACTTGAAAGACAATTAGAGATAAAAAAGGTGAAATCTGCGCGGTTAAAAAGACAATTAGAGGACTTTAATAAATTATGTAGTAGGTGTTAGGTAGTTGTAGATATTAGCTTTTAATTTATAGTATTAAGTTTGTAAATATATATATATATATGTATATATATATATATATATATATATATATATATATATATATATATATATATATATATATATATATATATATATATATTGTAGTTAATAAAAAAAAATGTTTGATCAAATTTTTATATTTTATAATGAGAATAAAAAAAATGACTTGAAAATTTATTTTTGTGTGTTATTTCATATAGACCCTGTCCCACATAATATTAGGTAATAAAAAAAAAGAGTGAATAATCCACTAAAACTACGCAATAGCAACAGTTGTAAATATTTTCTGATAATATTTACAAGTATGCTAAAACATGGTTCGGTTTATGAAGTTAAGGTTCTGTCGCCAGAACTTCTAATACTTTGTATCTCAATATTGTATGTTTTTATGAAAAAAACATAAAATATTGGTTACAAAGTATTATAACCAACTGAAACTACGATCAAATTATTTTGTGGTCCTGAAAAGGACCGTTTGGTTGTAAAACATGCGACTCTTTTATTGTGTTGTGGAGTCGCACGGCCCGTCATCATCAGCGGGGGTGGTGGTGCTGTCCTCTGTATATTCGATGATGAACCGCCAAAGTTCATCCCATCTAGGATCATTCGACTCCCACTCCAAACAATTCTCTGTGGTAGAATCTACCACAGGGCATTGGATGGGTTGTTGTTGTTGTTGTTGTTGAGTCGCAGACATGTTGAACTAAAATGATTGTAATAAGTATTGGTGGTCGTATATATAGAGACAAATTAATGGTGGGGGGTGAAAACAAATGTCGTATTACGTATTGAGACCAAAAGTTGTTTGTGGTCTCAAATACGAACGAACGATTTAGCTGGGTTCCACCAGCACTTAAAGTTTTAATACTTTGAATCTAATATTGTATATTCTATACATACAATATTAGTAACAAAGTACTAATATGTACTAAAACTACGATCAAAGTATTTTGTGGTCCTGAAAAGGACCGTTGTTGTGTGCCCTTAAAAAGGGCCAGGGAGAGTGTGGGGCTTATGGTGCCCCATCCTCGCTGGTCGACCACCAGCTTGACGAATCGCAGGGGCCTTGTGGGTCGTCGGGTGTTGGTGATGCTGGAATTTCCAGCACCGCATCTTCCGTCGAGTCCGGCTCTGGCTGCGGCGACGGAGTTTCGAGTCTTTGTAAGACCCAATCGCCCGCATCGTCTAATTCCACTAGACCCGGATCATGGTCATATACTAGCGGAATCGGCTCATCCAAGTCGTCCCAACGTAGGACGTCAATTTCAAAATCCACCTCGTCGTCGTCGTCGAAGACTTGCAGGTCTCCAACGTTGTCGGCTACGGTGTCATCACTAAAGATGGATGAGCCTCGGCTGGCGGGTCTTTCTTCCTCCATGTTCATCGTATGAGGGTTGATGAATATATGACTGTGTAACTGGCCCAGTCTCATATATATAGAACTACCCCCACCCCACCAACGGATTCTAAATGTTATGTATTGGTGAGAGCTTATAGAATTATTGATTTTTTCAAAAACTTTAAATAAGGAATTAGATATGTTTAGACAATAAGACTTATTCTTAATATTTTGTGAAGAATACATTACAAAAAAAAAAAATAATAGAAACCTTGTTTGAACTGTTAACATTTTCATAGGTTCTCAAGCATATAACTTGGCACTTAAGCTACGAGACAAATCGTCGTTAAACGAATATCTCGCCCCATAAGTGACGATTACTAAACTACGATCAAAATATAATGTGGTCCTGAAAAGGACCGTTTTTGTGGCCCTAAAAGGGCCTGGGGGGAGGGTGGGGTGCCTACCGTGGAGTAATACCCAACGATATTAACACCGACCTAGGTGCAGCCCTTGGTCTTCTCATTGGCGGCACCGTCGTTGTCGCTGGTGGTGTCGGCGTTGCAGGCGGTGCCGAAGGTGCCGCTCCTGGTGCGGTACCCCCGCACTCCTCACACTTGCATATTTTGCCGGGCACGAATGGCCTGACAATGCCAATGATCCTTTTTGGTATATCTTCCATCTTGCCGATCGAATGTGTAATGATGAAATAATTCTAATACCGGCCTCTATATACATTCAAAAAGTTGGAGGGGGTAAGGTGGAGTGCATATATGCATTATATAAGTTTGAGAATAATATGATTTTAAAACTCACCGTATCTCTGTTATGGACACAAACTACCCCCCTCCACTTTTCTAGCATATAGTACTAGACTTTCTCTACATTTTTTTCAAATAAATTTAGGACTTAGAAAAAAAAAAAAAAAAAAAAAAACCCTCCCCTACAACTTCCACATACTCCCGTTCGGCGGCCCTAGCCTCCTAACTCAAGAATTTCAATTTTTTCGTCTAAATTTTTTGTCATTTTTAAGATTTTCCAAATTTTTTTTTCACCATTGTATTCTACTCAAAATTCTAGGTAATTAAAGTGCTTTTATTTTTTCTCTATCTTGAACGGTTCCCGAGCTACAGCGCTTTAAAGAATTCAAATTACTAACTTTCTATAACCCTTTTTTTCAAATTTCATTTTTCCGAATTTTCAAAAATACTACAATATGTAGAAAAAAATTCTCTCTTTAATTTCCCAATACCATTTTTCTCTAAATCTTCAACTTTAGCGCGTATTCAGCATTTTCAAAAAAAAAAAAAATTATAATTTTTTTTACACCATCGCATTCTCCTCAAAATTTTGGGCTATCAATGCTTTTATTTTTTTTCTATCTTGAACGGTTCCCGAGCTACAACGCTTTAAAAAATCCAAATTACTAACTTACTATAACCCTTTTCTTAAAATTTCATCTTTCCGAATTTTGAAAAGTACTACCATATGTAGAAAAAAATTCTCTTTCTAATTTCCCAATATCATTTTGCTCCAAAACTTCAACTTTGGCGCGCATTCACCATTTTTCAATTTTTTTTGAAAAATTTTTTTTTACGTTTTTACTATCGAGAAAAATGCTTGCTTATAGTACTCGATTTCCTCTATAATTTTTTCTTATAACTTTTTTTTCCTATTCCTAACCGTTACTTTCCTACAAATTTTCTAAATCGTTGTTTTCATATTTTGCCTTAAAAATTTTTTCTTGTGTTATTTAAGCTCTTTTTTCCACTTAATAAACCACCATTTTCTAAATTCCCGTACTCTTTTCTTAAAGAGCGGGCTTTTCCGCCAGCTTTTTTTTTTTTTTGGTTGGGTTTCAAATAAATATAAAACTACTATTTCACTCATTGCAAATTTATTGATTCAAGAACATTATTTTGTGTTACATATAATAGATACATTAAAATATAGATTTATTGGTCACTGAACCGTTTAATACATTATAACTAAAAAATGAGTCGTGAATTACTAATGCGTACACTTTAGTGTCTTTGGGGAATTTATTCTTTCTCGTTTGGAACTCTAATTTTACATCCACTGTCGATGAGTTAATCGCCTCTGGTTGATGACTGCAATTGATAATAAAAACGGGGTTTTTCATATATTCCGCGAACGTTATCATCGGATCGTTTATTTCGCGCCCGTAGTAGCTGTTTTGGAAGTTTTCGTAATTGTAATAGGCTGCTGCGTACAGTTTCTTGGCGAAATCTAAATTCCATCTTTCGTATGGGTAAACGGTTGAATTCAGATACAGTCTAATGTCGCATACGTCGGCGTGGGTAAACTGGGTTGCGTTTTTTTCTTTCTTGTCGCAATTATTGCTGTCTTGAAACCCGACGATTATATAGCGCGGTCTTTCCAGACTTGTACTCGTTCTCAAGGCCCACACGTCGGAAGATGTTTGCCTTAAAGCTGGTAATTCGTACAGATCCCATTTACGATATGCCATTTGAATACTGGCATTGTTTCCTCCTTTATTAATGCGAGACAGTATTTTCAATTTTTGCTTGTCGTCTGGAATGATGTGACGAATTTTCCATTCGATTTTGTCGATACTAATTTCTGCCTCTACTTCGCCGACGTAACAATTTGTAAAAGTGCGAGCTATAATCATAATAAGCTCTTGTTTTACGTTGAAAACACCTTTTGCGTAATCTTCGGCGAATCCCATAAGATATTTAAAGGGTAATTTCCCGGAGAATACGTTACTTGCCGTGTCTACGATATCTTGGTTTGTTTCGTCGAGACCCCATCCGCACGTCATGAGAGATCTTTGTTGCAAACTTCCGAATGAAACCATGGTTTTTAATGTCGTCGTAACTCCAGGTTTACGAACCACGGCCACCTGCTCACCTCCCATCTCGTAGCGAATTTCATCGAACAAAAATGCGAGGGCATTATTTGATAAAAAACATCTTTTCGTTGCGTCTATGGGTTTAAATTTTCCTTCGATATATATGTAACTTTCGGCGATATCAAGTATAATATCTTGAAAATTAATGGGGATACGGACTTCATCCGAATTGTTGAATGATGGAGATCCGTATGGTTTATACGTATGCTCTTCTAGACTAATAATGGAATTGTCCAAGATGGGCTCGGAGAAAACCTCTATTTTATCGCTGGTGGTGGAAATCATTTTCGCACTTTAAGACCGATTGATTTTAAAAATTTATAGTCTTCGGCAGATAACTGTTGAGATGTTTGTGATCTAACGTCTGGACGACGACTAACCTTGACGTTAACTCTTCTTTTACTTTTATTATGTTTCGGCGGTTCCCCCATCTTAGTCGACAGCACACACAATTGACGATTGAAGCAAAAACCCATTTCTATGAAAGTTTCTTCAGTTCCAATTTCACGATTATTTTCTCGCCTTGAAAATTGATTAGATCACCGCTATCGTCCAAGATGCGAAGAGTAATGTTGTCGATAAACTGACGTCCTGCCGGCATTAACGGCATATAAATATTATTTTGTGGTTCTTTACTGATTTTGTAACCGGGCTCCACGTCGATATCGAATTCGAACAAGGTATGACCTTCCACCGAATTCATATATGCTCCGGAAATTATATTACAATCTACGCGTATGATGCGTACTTTCATTATTTCCACCATCTCGGTTGATTCGTGCTTTTTGTCTCTTTTTAATACTGTATGATTAAATCCTAACATTTTACCGATACTCGCCTCTCTCCGGAAATCTATAGTATATTGGGATTTCAGTTCACATTTCAGCGTATTATTATTAGCGACCAAGTAAAAGATTCCATCATTCTTTTCTTCAGTTGAAATCCTCAAAGCCTCCAACATAGCTTTACCTATCTCATCTATTTCATAGGCCCCAGGTGGAATCTGCAATTGTATCGGCTCGGTGGTGTAACCCTCTTTCATGTAGGCAAACTTATTGTTGCTTTCGTCCACATTAAAAATTGAATTGTATGTGTAAAATCCCAGCAATGCCAGACCATATTTGTTTTCTCTATTTAATTCGACTGGTGGATAAAAATCGGCGCTTAAGACGCTCGAGTGTCCTGTTAGTGTGAACGTATAAGACATGACTAACCATTAAAACATCACACATCTCGGTTTTATTCTTAGCGGCAACATTTAAAAAGATTCATCTTCACACCTTTTCTCACTGCATTAGATAGTGATGTTTTTATGCTATTTTCTGCTTTTATGCGCACATCGTTGATTTTGCAATAACAACAAAATATTTTTCTAGCCGTAAGATTCTCATCAGTCATAACCTCGTTTAAATTGCTGCTGCTGCTGAAATAATGTTTGCAACCGCACTGATATTTTAATATATCGATATCGCTTTTAAGGTGCTCGGGCAACTTTTCCCAAACGAATGGAATTTCATTTGGGGCTAATGCAATCATTACTTCCTTGGGCATGTTTTCTAACTGTTTCACGGTCATTTTCCTTAATCCACCGGCTAGATGAAATGCTTTCAGTGATTGCAACATTTTAGTATAGTTATTGCGATCCATTTGCGGTGTTAATGGTGACGATGATGATGATGACATCTTTTACGCTGATGATTCGACAAGAAACTTTAAGCACAAATGTCCACACCAGACTGTTCCAAAATCCTGCTGACGATCGTATGTATAGTAAATAATTTTTGATGGTTCCAATCCCGTTTGTAGATATCGTACCAATTCGATCGGTGGGGGTAAATCGCCGAAGCTGTCATAATATGTTACTTTAGAATTATTTTTTCTATAAACTACCCAATGAGTCCCTGCACCACGCGTACTATCCAAATTCACTATTGCTGCTTCGTAACGTCGAGGACCTTGTCTAGGTAATAAATCCCTCATATAAACGCCTCGAAAGTGTCCTATTCTTTTCTTTTTGGCATATTTTTCTATATCGATGTTAGATAGTGGTCTTCGAGGTAGGGATTCAATTAGTTTTTTGATCTACGATTTAAAAATAATCCCATACCTTTACGATATGGCTTTAGAAACAAACCATTTCCTTTCGATTTTAAATACAGGCCGGCACCGGTTTTATCTTCGCTGCTTTTTTTTACTGCTTTTATGGCGCGCACAATTCCCGCTGCCCCACCGGCTAATGAACCCAAAGCTGATAACCCGGCAAAAATTGGTATTAATGGTAATATTCCACCAATTTTAGGAATCGGTATTATTCTCGGTGTACGAACCTTCCTTTTGCCACCTGCCGCTTTTACCGATCTACGTGCTGCCGACAGAGCTATTTTAGATGCATTCATGACATTTTTTTCCAACACATTTTTACTTCCGGCTTTTAATAATTCCCTTCGAACTGCTTGTCGAATAGCTGTTCCGAAACTGGCTTTCCGAACATGTCGATTTTTATTAACACCTTTCCTTTTTGTATGACGCGTGCCTTTACTAGATGTTTTTTTTGTTGATAATGATGATGGTACACCCATACCAAAACGTTGTTTTCCTTTCATAATGTTTGTAACTAACCAAGCTGCTGTTTTTTCACCTAAACTGGAATCTTTCGATTTTACTCTATTCCAAGCACTTTGTTCGAGCTCGTAATCCGCTCGATGTCTCGCACTTATGTTGTCTTTATTATGTAAATAGGCTAAATCGTGTTTTTTGCATGCGGCATCCAAAGGATTAATGCCTGGATCACCTCTTGTTACACGTTTTATTACTTTTGTTCCGGGTTCGCAATATTGATAACCAGGAATGTGTACCTCGAATGGTAATTTATTTATTAACGAATTCACAATACCGTATCCAGTTTTGTTGGAAACGTGAGACCGTCCACTTCGTTTGACGCTCGGCATCTGAATGACAGTTTTTGTGAAAAATTGCCTATAAAATATCAAATTTTCCTAAGATGCGCGTTATCGATCTTAAACAAAAACTTCCTATTGACAATCTCGATGAAAAAGTCGGACTTGGATTTGAAAAGAAGATAATGAAGAGACACGGTCCTCTACTTCCTTCCTCTATTCGCGGCCTGTTAATTGGTCCATCCAATTGTGGAAAAACTAATGTCATGATTTCGCTGCTTACACACCCCCTTGGGCTACGTTTCGAAAATGTCTATATTTACTCGAAATCTCTGTATCAACCGAAATATCAGTATTTAAGGAAAATTTTAGCGCCCATCAAAGGTTTAGGCTACTATGCCTTTAGTGATTCCAGTAATATTGTGGAACCGTCCGATGCAAAACCAAACTCTATATTTATCTTTGATGATGTTATATGTGAAAAACAAGATGTTATAAGATCGTACTTTAGCATGGGACGTCATAAAAATATCGACTCCTTTTACCTAGCGCAAACATATTCGCGAGTGCCTAAACAGCTTGTGCGAGACAACGCCAATTTTATTATTATGTTTAAACAAGATGAGTTGAATATGAAACACATATTTTCCGACCACGTTTCACCGGATCTAACTTTTACTCAATTTCAAGAAATGTGCTCAAAATGTTGGGATAATAAGTATGGATTTTTAGTAATTGATAAAGACAGCGATGTGAAATCGGGAAGATACCGCAAAGGATTTGATAGCTATATATTACTGTAATAATAAGAGAAAACGCTCATTTGATTGTTGAAACGTCCTTTGTTAACATCATGAATAACGCGATCGACTTAAAACGTAAACTAGTGGAAGCTACCAATGCCGTCAGAAAAAAATTTAAACAAATTAAAGCGGCTAAAGGGTTTAATGTTGTGGAATTGGAAAAGTTTTACGAACCCATTTCTAAGCCGTTGACAACTATATCTGATGTGGTTAAGCAACGTCAGCAGCAGCAGCAACAACAACATCAACAACAACAACAACAACAGCAACAACATTATCCAGCCACAAAGCCACATAGTCTCAGTACATCAGTGCAGTCGACTCAAATATCAGGTTTTCCCCAACCTACACATTCCTTTCAAACCTCCACACCTATTCAGCAGCAGCAGCAGCAGCATCGCATTTCAAAAGAAGATATTAGCCAATCGGTGTTTGATACACCCTCGACATCAACTAATACATCTCTCGCATCCGCTGACACCACAACTTCCGATACTTTAAACGCACACCTGAAAGGATTACGTTCGAAACCATCTCTATACGATACTGTATATGGTGTACGTTTTGGTTCAAAAACAGATCATAACAAAAATTTTATTGGTAATTTAGAGGTGCGTTTTCGAAATGGAAATATTGTCTTATACAAAAAAGGGAAAAATATTGCAGAATATGGTGGATCACCGGCACTTTATGATTTGTTATTTCTTAAAACACCCCCAAGTGTAGGCAAGGAACAACAACAATTAAGTGATAATGTACTTTCAACGTACAAGGAAATTTTGGAATCAACGAGTGCTGTCTACAACAATTTTAAAAAAAGTGATGGTTTACGGGAGACCAGATGGAACAAATATTTACGAATTATTAAACCTCTGATAATGGGCACAAAATTAGGTGGTACTATTACAAGAAAAAATCTCTCGGAAAAACTACAGTTACCCACAAAAAAGAAATTATCTTCGAAAAAATTTCAATATGTCTACTGGAACAAAGCTAAAGAGTTGGTGGATCGTTTACGTTTGTTGTGGAGTTCCAAAATGGCCGGTCACACTGGACACGAAAATGAAATTATGTCAATCATAGAGGAATTACGAGAAGAAGATATAATATATTAAGCTCAATATTTAATGATATTATTCAGTTCTTCCTTCGATCTGAAACCTTTAGTATTACTAATAATATGGAGCCCAGTTTAGAAAAAATCAAGATTGTTAATGAACTACATAGAACGGCTAGAAAAAATTTTGTAAGACGGCGCACGATAATAAAAGGATACAGAGATTTGTGGCAAATTGATTTGGCTGAAATGCAACAGTATGCTGATGAAAACGATGGTTATCGTTATATTTTGGTCTGTATAAATTGTTACTCGAAATTTGTCTATACCAAAGCCATAAAAAACAAGACTGGTATAGAAGTTACTAATGCGATGAAAAGCATCATTGAAGAGGCATCATATACACCAACAAATCTGCAAAGTGATCAAGGAAAGGAGTTCTATAATACAAACTTTCAAGCCCTGATGAAAAAATATAATATAAATCATTATTCCACTTACAGCACAAAGAAAGCTGCAATTGTTGAGCGAGTCATAAGGACTTTAAAAAATAATTTATATAAACAATTCTCGACAAGAGGATCTTACAAATGGATACATATATTATCGGCAGTAACAAAAACCTATAACCATTCGAAACATCGCACCATTGGAATGAAACCTGCAGACGTTCAAGAAAAAACACATATTAAAGCATATGATTATTTAAAAATTGTACCTAAAAAATTTAAGTTTTCCATGGGTGACATTGTGCGTATTAGCAAGTACAAAAGCTTATTCGAGAAAGGATATACGCCCTCTTGGTCAACCGAATTGTTTAAAGTTGTAAAAGTTAACGTTACAAATCCACCTACTTACTTGTTGGAATCGTTAGAAGGTCAGCCTATAAGAGGGTGTTTTTACGAATCAGAACTACAAAAAACAAGCAGTCCTGACGTTTATCTAGTAGAAAAGGTCCTTAGACAACGCAAGAAAAATCACATCGAACAATTATTTGTCAAATGGCTAGGATTTCCCAACCACTTCAACTCTTGGATAGATAAAGCTAATATTGTTTAAATAACATATTGTATGACTATATTTTTTATTTAAAATGTGAAATAAATAAACAATATATTGTAAGATAAAGTTTTTTATTTCAATCTTCATTATTAAAAACAATGACAATAAAACATCATACACATAAATAACATTTCAATATTCTTGGAGGGAAGGTCCAATTCACCGACGACTACGACGTTATCTTCAAGGCTATGCCACTCGGAGTGCGTTCTCCTATTCTTTAACCTGCTTTTTTTAGATTTTTTTTGAAGTCGAGTCGTACGACAGTGCGCTTAATGAGTCATTTAAAGGCTGATGATAGAGTATTTTCTGCATAACTTCAATTTTTGTTTTAAGCTCACTATTATTTTTGTATATCATGGGGAGGACATCCTTGTTAAATATGTCACATATTACAACTGCAAAATTGTAAAACTTTCTATTAACAAAGTGTTTTGTCACAGCATCGTCATCATCTTTAGGTTAGCCTAAGTTGGTTATGATTTTTCCACCCATATCATACTGCCCATCCGCTGTAAGTTTAAAACCAATCCCTTGTGGCCCAGATAATATATGATATTTTTCATTATATTTCTGACGACCAAATTTATCAATTGTGTTGTTTCCTCGACTCATTTTCAATCTTTACTAAACTATTTTATTTTTATTTGCCCTACTTATATTAAATATTTCAGCTGAGAAAAAGAAACACTGACTATGATCTACTGGGTTGGTATGTTTATAAAAGAAATAAAATAAAACTGTGATTGTAACAGATATTTATTTACAGTTATTTAATTGCACAAATACAAAAATTATAAAAAATTAATTTTCCATGTCTTCGTTTTCGTTGCTCAAAATTCTATCCCATCCGACACTATTTCGATCGTCAACGTCTTGGGCTGTTGCTGTTGCAGAAACCAATTCATATTTTGCAGCAAGCTCACCTGGTAAATGTGGAATATTGACGAGGTATTCTTTTAATTCTTCTTCAACCATTTCAGCACAAAATGTATCCATGTCTATGGAACCATATAAAAATTTGTCGCACAAGTGTGCCCCAGCCATAAAATTGATTGTATCCCTGATCTCGTTCTTATATTGATCTTTGGTTACATCAATATGCGACCAATCATTTACGCTATCTAACATATCGTGAGCCCTATTTCTTAATTCTCTCCCCAACCAAAATATGTATCTATCTACACATTCGTTGGCGGTCGTCGTCGTCGCATCAGCAGACATCTTTAACAGAAATAATGAACACGCGTAAGTATTCTGACATGTTCAACTTTATTTTAAATTTCATTACATCCTTTTTTTTTCAAACAATTTACATACAATTTACTCCAATGAGCCAAAACGTAATAATGTTCGAGTATTGTTTCCAAAAACTCTAGTGCCCTGCCCCAAATAAGTTAGAGTGTATTTATCTTTAGTTTTACTCATAATATCTACAATATCGTCAGGTAGTGTTTCGGCCACACGTTTTGGTAAAAAAGTCTCAAATGTGTTATTATCACCGTCATCGTGTAAAGCCACTAAAAGAGTTTTACCAAATCGTGTAGTCATTGAAACCATCTTTACAATTTTATACACTTTGCCTACAATCATTTCGTTAACCTTTTTTTTTCTCTAAAACCTCGAAATCTTTGCTAAACATTTCATTAATTTCATCTAGAGTTTCTTTTGCAATACTCATTATTGAAAAAAATGGTATATAAATCCAAAAATTACCGTGAATATAAAAGCACTTTCAGAACACTACACGAACACAATATTTGATGTTTATGCCACTGATATCTGCGACTGTTTGAAGTCACTTCTTTTCCCACGAACCTTTATAGCGGGGTTTCAAGGTCGAATTGTAACAATGGTGGGGGTAGCTTAACGATAGAAATAGTGGGAGGAGTATTCAAGGTCAAATGACGTCACACATTTAAATTGGTATAAGGATAACTTCAAGGACAAAATATAATGAAACAAATAACTACATTTTATGTACTTTATTCATTGATTTTTTTCTGCCATTCTTCTATGCGTTTAACATTATCACCTAAACCTAATTTCCTTAATTTGTTCAATAATAATTGTTTGTTTTTATCTCTTAGAAAATTCTTACAAACTATACTAGCTAAAAGACACACTTCGGCATGGTCCATATACTTAAAAAATACACTAAAGTCCTGAGCCTCCGAATCTTGCATTTCATATGCGTAAAATTCCGAACAGGCTGCAGAAATTAGAAATTCTTCGTACATTTCTCGCACTAAACTTTCCATATTAACTACTACTACGTTAAACTTAAGTCCTACACTCTAATTTCATCTAACACAACCGGATCTGCAATGAACCTAATCAGTTTTTCCAAACAGTCACTAAACCCCAACTTTTTTATCTCACGAACAAAGTCTTGTAAATTTATTGTTTTGCTGCAATGTATACGACATGCATTCGCAGCCTTTTCATATTCATAAGCCAAATCACAATAGCGCGACGCCCATTCTGCTCGACTTTTCATTGCATCATTGAAATAATTACTAGCCGTTTCAGTGAACTCATCGCCCAATTTTTTTACTGTCTCTTGCAAAGCACTATTCATATTATTCACTCATTTTTACATTCACGACACTTTTTTATTGCTGGTGGTGGCCCATCTATATAATGACGATATATTTGTTCACAGTGAATGTAACAGGGTAAGCTTAACTGTAGTTCCTTGTCACACCGATATGACGCTGGCAGCTTATCCCAAATTTGCCGTAAACTCAGCGTATCAACGCAAGTTTTTAAATATTCGAGAGGAAAAAATGCTAGATCCTTCTCTTCAAAATCACACAAACTTTTTAAATTACTCTGATATAAACAAATTACTCTGCCGACTTGCTCTATAATTTTTTCTTTAGATACTTCCGTATCTGACATTTCACACTGAATGAATGCAAATAGACTCACATAATTTATAGAACAATTTGCAAGGTCAAAATCATTTCAAGATCATCCCACACTATTACAATGCACAAATAACTACTTCAAGGTCACACACCCAAGATGACCTTCAACAAAGTCAAGGTCGTCTCGACCAAGGTCAAGGTCAAGGTCACACACACAACCTTGAACACAAGGCCAAGGCCAAAGCACACGTGCACTTTCAAGGTCAATGACAAGGACATGTGGGCGGGGCCAAAGAGGGGTGAAGCAAGGTCAAGGTCAAGGTCGAGGAGTGGGGGGATTGAGAGAATCGGGTTATGTTCACTACTCACTAGGTCCAATTATATGTTTCTTGGTAGATCTCATATTAAGGGCCTACCTCAAGAAATCATTAAATTTGGTTTCCAGCATCATGTCAGTTTTCTCTTAACAACAGTAATTAGAATAGATATAAAGGGTTGGGGGACGTATAGCGCAGCCGCGGATCCTATATTTGTCAATCGGTCCGCTTCTTCGTTTTTGTTTATACCTGAGTAACCTGAGATCCAAACAACTTTGATTGTGCAGCCGTTCATTGTCAGTTGCCAAGTATTTTTTAGTTGTAAATTTACTCTATTGAAGGGTTAATATTGCAGCCCATTTCTGTTTATGTCCCTCTTACAGAGATTGCTATTTTACAGAATAGCATAAATCTTCGTTTGAGAGACCATTGTGTGCTGTCCCATAGAGTAAAACTCTCCGATTCTGTTTGCATAGAAATAAATGAGCATTTTTCAAAAATGTTCCTTTAGCCACTCTGGCAGCCACCATTTTTGTTCTGAGAGATCTCAGTCAAATAAGGCGGCAAACTGCCTTCAAAGCTTCATTTTCTATAAACAGGTGAAGAGAAGGGAGGTTCGTTAGAACATCCAACCCTTAATGGGGACAGTCCTTTTCGCACTCATCATTCCTTTACAAGCCTTTTTTTGAACTTCACAAAGTTTTAGAAGTACGCTTGGCAGTACTAGGCCACCCTATAATAGTGGCGTAAGTAATCATTAGACGGTCATCATTTTCACTTATGTGCTCTTAAGGGCTCGCTTACAAGCCCAGAAAGCACATATGGCTTTCTTTACAAGAGCCCCAATTTTTCAGCTCAATTGTGAGTCCCGAATTACTCCTAGGTATAGTTCTCTTATAATAAAAAGACAGTATAATTGTTAGTAGTCATCCAATTTGTATCTTTTTTGTGACTACAAAAATACACACTAAATATATTAATAAACGAACAATACAGCCCTTTTCTATAATCAGCTTAAGAGAACAATAAATTAATTTTGACAACCGTTAGCAAATTGTCAACAAAAAATATTACAAGGGAAAACTAAAATTGAGAACAACGTCATCCTGAATAAGAGAGATAATATGCTCAGCCAAAACTTGCACAATCATGCAATTTAAAACCGAATCCTCGGGATCCAGCGGGAACTTTATCAAACATTAGTTATTAAGCTAACGTAAAAATTTTACGTCAACACTTCAAGTGTGACACCCGAGCGCAAAATCATACTGTTTTCAGTTTGTCTTTGCGAAGCTAAAATAAATCGGAAAAAAATTTGCGATAGTGGTTTTGGATAAATTTTTTTCTCAACTTTTCGATGGTGTAGCCAAATTCTTGAAAATTCATATGCATAATACAATTTTAAAAAATTGCAAGCTTCACCAAAACACTAATTTGTAAGACCAGAATTGCAAATAAAACACACAAGCTGTGATGACGATATATGCGTATTAAGTTTTTGGCATACCTATGTGTCACTAATGAACTGACTCCCTTTCTGCTATATTATAATAATAAAAATTAACTATATGGTTGTTGTTTCACTCAAAAAGTTGGATTCGATATATATATATATATATATATATATATATATATATATATATATATATATATATATATATATATATATATATATATATATATGGCCCTTTTTGTGCCAAGAGATAAAATTTTGTTTTTGAAGAGTAAATTGGTGATAATATTGTTGAAACAAATGAAGATAATTACATTATCCTAGTATCAACTGATGAGGCTTAATGCCATTACTGCAACTTTATTTTTCAATATCTGCTTTAAATATAATATTTATAAAATATTTAAAATTTAAATCCAGCCAGTCACAGCCCTGATTTTTAGGAATTTTATAAAATTCACTAGTCATTATTATGACAATAGATAGATTTAACTTAAGTTTATAATTAAAAATCAAAAAAAAAGTTATCTTTGAGGAAATTAGTGATAAATACAAAATATATATGTATAATAAATTAAGTTACGATAAGATTGAATGAATTAATGTATAACTTAATTGGTTTTTGAAAGATTAATTCTCATTATTTTAAGAAGTTTTTGGCAAATATAAACTATATATATATATATATATATATATATATATATATATATATATATATATATATATATATAAGGTTTTCACGGGTGTAGTATGTGATTGAAGGCTTTGGGTTTTCCCGTGTGAGTTGTGAAGATCCAGGTATGTATCATCAACATAGCGCAGCCATAGTTTGATCAAAATAGACCGGAATCTAAAAGATATTTTACCATCAGCCAAAGACAAAATTCCACTTGAAAATCGTCTATGAAATCCCATGCGGTGAATGTAATCTCTCATACATCCGACAGACCGATAGAAAAATCAGCGCGCGAAGGAATGAATACATTAAAGCGGTCGGACAAAAACAAACCACTTTCTCACTAGCCCAACATGTCAACTACATGGGACGTAAAATAGATTTTAACAACGCCAAAATGCTAGCACACAGTAGTAGTAATACCGGCGGTATAGACCGGGCTGCGCCCCCATAGGCCCCATGCCAAGGGCCCCTTTTAAGGGCTGCGCCTCACTTTTTTTATGGGGCCCCATTTTTAGATTCCTGTCCGGGGAGCTCCATTTTATAGTGCTCCATCTGAGTACCCCATAGGGCTCCGCTAAAGTTCCGTCCGTGATTCTCATTTTTTAGATCCCCGTTCGAGTCCCCATTTTCTAGTACTTCACCCAGGTACCCCATGGGGCCTTCGTTAAAGTTCCGCCCGGGGGCCCCATTCGAAGTCCCCCTTGTCTAATGCTTCATCTGGGTATCCTATGGGACTCCTATAAAATTCCATCCGGGGGCCCCATATTCTAGAGCTATACCCACGGGCCCCCATAGGACTCAGTTCAATTTCCGACCGAGGGCCCTATTTTCTGGGTCTTCAATAGCGGATTCCATTTGTCTAAAGACCACATTTTTCCCTGAACTCCCACCCAAGGTCCCCATTTGGGCGTTGGCTTTTGTCAGATACATCAGCTGTCAATTGTCATATACGTCAGCTATCTTTTACATTAGGCTTTAACCGCACTTTTATGAGGCCCCATTTTCTAGAGTGAAAATACGCTTTTCAGTTAAAAATGATCGTAGAATTTGTACATTTTTTCGATTTAAAGGCTTGTAGAGAGTCTGATAAGGAAATTCTGTAAATAAAGAAATTATAGCGGCCCGTAGTGAAGCAAACACGCCATTTTAAAATTAAATTTTAAGAAGTTTGTAACTAATTGTACAAATGATGATATGAATAATGTATTGTCATTATATATTTATATGTCCTATTTTTTAGGATTACGCCCCCGGAATCCCATTTTCTAGTTGTTGTCTGTCATATACGTCAGCTATCATGACAAATGGTGAATGCGCGTTAAAGTTTAGAAAGAACACCATTTCATATATATTTTTTTAATTTGAATAGGTAAAATTTGAAAAAAAGAGTTGATACGAAGCTACGAGACATATGAATTTTATGTAATAAAAAGTGGAGTTATGCGCTGTGCCCCTTAAAACGTAGGGGAGGGGGAAATAAAACAAATATATACTTTATTTTTATTTCATCAAACATTATTTTTACGACTATATAGTCAACTAACAAATATAAATAATAACTAAGAGTAAAATACAGGTTACTGTAATATAAGGAGTGCATAATAAACAAACATTTAGCTGGTAAATCAACAATCTGAATTTATATTTATTTTAATAATAATTTTAAATATAAACTTTTAATTTATTTTTTCAATTTATACAAACATATCCTTAATCTGACATATATTGTCACATATTTAGATTTTGTTCCCAGGGTATAGAATGTTTAGGACTGGAGGAGCACCATCCACAAACCAAATAGTTTCTTGAATTGATTTTCACATCATCTGGAAGGTCTTTGTCAGCATAAGGTATGGTATATCTAAAAAAATAAATCTTTTTTAACAAACATAATTAAGTTTGATTTCCTTTAACCATAGGTGCCTCGTTTATTTAATGTGGTGAAAAGTTAATAAAATATCGAAAAAGTAAAAAGTGCTTAAGAGGAAATTGATTATTGAACATACTAACATAATGGTTAGAGTTACTAAAGAGATAAAAAGTAATCAATGCATGAGTTTTTGTTTACGTCTCCTTTAATTCAATATAATAGAAAAGTTCAAGATAGGTATAAGCGAGGTTTTGAGCATAGGTATATATAAAATATGAAATAAGCTATATAACAGTGTACAGTATACAGCAAAACCACAAGATTCATTTATCACGATGAGTTAATGGTTTAACAAATCTATCTATCTAACTCACTAATATGTTTTTCTCTTATTTTTCATGAAATACGAAAGTATATTTTTATTTTCCTATTTTAAACACATAATTTCCTATTTTTTACAAATTTATAACACTTTTAAATTGTTATAATTTTGTTTTAGATATGACATCTTATATCAAAATTAAAAACACTTAGTGTATGAAATTAAATATATTGCCTTTGTTGCTACTCAAAGTTCACCAAAAGCTGTACAAATAATATGAAAATATTAGAAAGGTTTTTTACTGCATTGAAAAAGACATAAAATTATAAAAAACTAATGGCTCAAGTGATGTCTTGTGTGGATTTTTATACAAAAATAGGGTGTTTTCAGGAGAAAAATTACAGACAGACTAAGTAATATGGACAATAAATTAAAGGTCCAAGTATATGTTGTATAGATTTTTTATATAAAAATAGGGTATGTTCTGTAAAATACTTTAAATGGCGGATCATAATTTCGTTTAGATATGAGATTTTATATTAAAATTAAAAGCACTGTGATGTAAGAAATTAAATATTTTGCCTTTGTTGACTACTTAAAAATTCTCCAAAGGCAGTATAAATAATATGAAAAATAATGCCAGAAAAGCTTCTTACTGCATTGGAAAAAGATATAAAATAATAAAAAATGCTATAATAATAAGTGTTAAAAATGTGTAATTTGAAAAATTAAAAAGCTCAAGTGATGCCTTGTGTAGATTTTTATCCAAAAATAGGGTGTTTTCAGGAGAGAAATTACTCACAGACTAAGCAATATGGATAATAAATTAAAGGTTCAGGTATATCCTATATAGATTTTTTGTACAAAAATAGGGCATGTTCTGTAGAATACTTTAAATCGTGGATCATAATTTCGTTTAGATATGAGATTTTATATTAAAATTAAAAGCACTGTGATGTAAGAAATTAAATATTTGGCCTTTTGTTGATTTCTCAAAAATTCACCAAAAGCTGTATAAAATAATATGAAAAATAATGTCAAAGAGGTTTCCTACTGCATTGGAAAAGACATAAAATTATAAAAAATGCTATAACAAGGGGCCAGGTTCAGTATTAGAAATGTCTAATTTGAAAAATTACAGGTCCAAGTTGCGTCTTGTGGGGATTTTTATACAAAATAGAGTGTTTTTAGGAGAGAAATTACACATTGACTAAGTGATATGGGCAATAAATTAAAGGTCCAAGTGTATTTTCTGATTTTTTTATATAAAAATAGGGTATGTTCTGTAACATACTTACAAAAAGGGTTATTTTGATATGTTAAAATGTATAATTTGAAAATTAAAGACTCCTGAGATGTCTTTTACGGATTTTTTATACAAAATATGGCGTTTTCTGGAGAGAAATAGTTCCCTAAGTGATGTGGACAATAAATTTAAAGTCCAAATGGGTCTTGTATTGATTTTCTATATAAAAAGATAGGATATGTTCTGTAGGATACTTACAAAAAGGGTTATCTTGATATGTTAAAATGTTTAATTTGAAATTAAAAACCCCTGAGATGTCTCTTATGGATTTTTTATACAAAATATGGTGTTTTCTGGAGAGAAATTGTACATTAAGTGATATGGACAATAAATTAAAAGTCCAAATGTATCTTGTATAGATTTTTTATATTAAAATAGGGTATATTCTGTTGGATACTGACAAAAAGGGTTATTGTGAAATGTTAAAATGTATAATTTGAAAATTAAAGACCCCTGAAGTGTCTCTTACGAATTTTTTATAAAAAATATGGTGTTTTATGTACCCTAAGTGATGTTGACAGTAAACTAAAAGTCCAAATGTATCCTGTATAGATTTTTTATATAATAATAAGGTATGTTCTGTAGAATACTTACAAAAAAAAAAGGATTATTTCGTTCTGTTAAAAATATATAATTCGAAAATTAATGATCCATGAGATGTCTTTTATGGATTTTTATACAAAATATGGTGTGTCTGGAGAGAAATTATAGATTAAGTGATATGGGCAATAAATGAAAGGTCCGAGTGTTTCTTGTGTGTGGATTTTTTATATAAAAATAGGGTATATTCTGTAGAATACTTACATAAAAGGATATATATTCTGCAAAAAATCCCCATAAATTTCTAGAGGGGTCCCACAGCCCCGAATAGCATATATTTCATTATAATTTTTACTTTTTCAGCTCGAAGTATGTATTTCTTCTGGATGTATTACGTTTACCTATAAAAAATTTTTAACACAAAATTTCGCAGTTATTTATTTTAGCAATTAAATATATAGTTATCACAATGAGTTGATAGTTTAACAAATCGATAATAGTCATAAATTACTCACAGATATGTTTTTCTCTTTATTCCATAACAGAGAGGTGAAAGCCATGTATTCAACGTTGACACAGAAGTTACTGTTGTTGCTGAAACTGCTGCAACAATAAAAGTATTCAGGTATTTAAATTTTACTTAAAATTGGGAAAGTTACAATATTTTTCTTCGAATTAACCAAAAAAAATACAACTAAAATTGTTACTTTTTAAAAATGAAACTTCTTGTTTTAAAATTTGTACTTGCATCAAAGGAAAATTTATATCATATTAATAAGTTTTTCCACTGTACGGTACCCATAAGCAACTTAAAAATTGACCTGCATTGGTCTGTTATGCAGAGTACTATAAATTGTACCAGTGTTTTATAAGATTCTGTAGACTGTAAATGTTGATAAATGCAAATATGTTTAACTAAATTCAAGCTTATTCTAAAAAGTCCGAGTTAGTAAAAAATTAAACAGCTGTAAGGTGTATAATTTTTAAATAATCAATAAAAAACTAATTTATATACATTGGGGTAAAACTTACACAGATGTTAATGAGTTGTGCTATTGCTTTTCATAGTTTATTGGTAAATAGGCTATCATTCTTGACATCATCGTAGTCCCACCACCACAAATAAACGAAACAAAAGTCTGCATATTTGATTTTTCTCACTCAAAATGGACTTTAGTCATTCTTGTCTGTTTGCTTCTATATCCTGTTTATTTCATATTGGGCGTATTTGTTACATGTCAAATTCTTTCTTGAATGTGTTTCTGGTCCATATGTAAAATATTGCCGAAAAAGTACAGCATACCTAAAAAAGTAACTTTTTTTTACAAGGAAAGACCTAAACTAGAAGAAAAACACCCTTCTGTAGAATAAACAAAAATCAATATTTCTATTCTAAATATTTATCAGCTCTCTTTTTCACAAAACAGTTCTGCTTTTTAGGTCTTTATATAGATTAAAAAATGTACCTAAATGTCTCAAATACTATTAAAAGTAACTTTTGAAATTCTCCAAATTGACAAATGTTCTAGGTTGATATTTTAATACAAAAAATATAACGAAAGCCACCCCTTAGAGTTTTCTTAAGTGTTTTATCAGAATAACACTAAAATGTACTTAACATATAAAAATTAATAACGTAACTTGAAAAACATTTTATTATCGACAAAAAAATAATCTAAAAACTTACCTCTCTAAATTTTAGCCATTTTTTCTAAGAGAAACTGATTAAAATGCTCTCTAAACATAAAGAAAACCAATTCATAATTTACTTTATTTGAGGAAAATATCAAATAGAAGGAAATAAATCCGCCATTTTTTGGATGCCGTTGTCTTAACAGCTGTACAACAAAAAGGTTTCACAAACAGGTAAAAATCACTATTTAATAACGTAAGTTGAAAATAAACTGCCTTTTTCTAATAAAAACTAATTAAAAATGCACGCAAAAATATATAGAAATCAATAAATATTCACTTTATTTGATCAAACTGTAAAATGGAAGAAAATAAATTTGTCGTTAACTGGCATTCATTGCACACGCCAGCGCATTCCATATGCACGCCATTACCTACATAAAGTACGCTATATCTAAACACTTTTTCGTGTTTTATCCGAACAGAAACTAATTATAAATGCACTGAATATATAAAATTCAATTAAAAATTCACTTTATATTCTTAAAATATGCAATAGAACATTATCGGCCATTATGGTTGCGGTACGAATATTGACATAAAACTGACACACTTTTAAAAGCAGTTCTAGCGGCGGATCGATAAAAAGATTGGGTCTTTTACCTGCGCTCACATCGAAAGTTCCATGAATTACAATTGAGATCAGCCTTTTTCAGTACCATACTTTTAAATTTTAATATAGTTTAATTACCATCTGTGAAGCGATGTTAACATCTCTGTACATATGGAGAATTATGTTTCACTGAAAGCATTTTTATCACTAAGAAATTTTGTTACAGATACGACCCGCAATAATATTTATTTAAATTATAAAATTATATGTTGCTGTCACGAAATATTATAACAAAAATTTTCATTGCACGGACTACATCACTTTTTAATAAATAAATTAAAGTAATATGATTAATACCGATTTGTTTTTATATAACAGTTCCAAAAATCGGATTGTCCATCGTCTGCTAGGGTAGTAATTCACTCACTTCCACACCTTAAACTTGGCCACAGCCTTGAAAAATATACGGGTATATGCTAATGTCTTTGAATGTTCGCGTTTTAATTCATCCTCCCCCCACTCCTTAAACCTACTCTCGGCCTTGAAAATATGTACGTTTCTTCGATGCCTTGAAAGCTTGCGCTCACTCTAACACATGTGATGTATGTATATACATATATGACGTCATTTGACCCTGAATTATACCATTATAAACGCACCCATGCGCTGAGGAATGATTTTATATTCACGTTGATATCGGTGGCATTAACTTTAAAATATTTTGTTTGTGGTGCATATTTTAAAAGTGATTGTTGTAACAGGTAATTTTTATATATTACATTTTCCCACAACAAGTATTCCAAAAGTTTTTTTTTGATAATTTGGTTTTATATTTCTTACCATTTGACTGTTTTTTTATAATAAAATTTTATCTACTTTACTTCTAATCTTATGTTCTTTCGAAAAGGAATTATTTCCGTAAAAACCTCCCCCCCTGAATTTCCCTCTCGCAGTATTTAGAGGAAAAAAATGCCTCTTTAATATTTCCGTTTTTCAAATATCATAGATTTTTTTTTACAAAAGCGCTATTGTCAAGAAACATTTTATAACAAAAAATTTTCGTTGTCGGTGCTGCATTACTTTTTGATACAAATAAATAATGTAATTAATACTGATTAGTTTTTATATAACAGTTCCGAAAATCGGATTGTGCATCGTCTGCTGGGTCAAAATATTTTGTTTGTGGTGTATATTTTAAGCGATTGTTGTTAAAGGTGGTTTATTTATTACATTTTTACACAACGTATTCAAAAGTTTTTTTGATAAATTGGTTTTTGTTTCTTACCATTTGACTTTTTTTTAATAAAATTGTGTCTACTTTTCAAAAATAATTTTATGTTCTTTCGAAAAGGAATTATTTCCAAAAACCACTCTCCGAATTTTCCTCGCAGTATTTACAGGAGGAGAACGCCTCTTTAATATTTCCGTTTTCAAATATCATGGATATTTTTTACAAAAGCATTATTGTTCTTATAGATGCTTTTGAACTCTGATTCTTTAATCAACTCCAAAATTTTGTATAATATTAATTTATTTTGTTTATTAGCATTTGAAGTAGATGCACTGATTTTTTAAAATTTTTTTAACAAAAAACTGAAAAACCCAATAACTGTTATATATATTTTTGAAAATTAATTAATTAAATTATTTTTTCTATTCCAAAATTTTCAGTTTCTCTTCTATATTCAAATTTTTGCACTTCCAGGGTCGGCATCATATGTTTCATTACTTTAACTGTTGGATAATAAACTTGTCCTTCAAAAGATATCCCAAAAATGGATATTGTTTGTGTGACTATCATACAAGAACGTTCTACATTAATATATTTGTTAGCAACTTCCCATAATATTAAGGTTGTCGGTAGACTACATGCATATTTGTTTTGAATAAACACATTTTCAATATTAATGAGCATAATATTCAGAATTTATTCATTGAATTTCATATTTGCTTTCTACGTCTGCTTGCTTTCGAGAGATTAACTAAAACTAAGTATATTCTTCAAAAAACTTATGCTTTTTTAAGTGGTGGGGATAATTTATTTTTATTTTTTCAAATCGATTTGACGTCATAATCAGATAATACCACCTATTTTTCGTGGTTAGTACTAGTTCTTATTAGAATGCTGAAAGAATAAAAAATTACTTGTTTCTTAATAATAGAGAGAGGAGGCTGATTATTATTTTGTAAGTTAAACAGAGACAAACTAAAAAAAAATACTTGAATACTCAAGTTTGTTTTTTTTTTTTAAATTTTAGACAACCGAGGTTAGGTGTGAAAACGAAAATCAGTCAGTTCAAAGTTGACCTTTGAAGAATACAGACGTGTTTGATCCGCTTTTAAGAGTAAGTGTTTCACTAGCTTCGATGGAAAAATTTATTATTGTTAAAGACGCCATAAAAACAGTAAGAAACTTTAATCTTACTGGTCGAACCATGGAATTTAAGTTAAAGCCTGTACCAGAAGATACTGAACCTATTGGTTGGGTAAAAGAAGCCATTAATGAAGTCATTCAAAGAGCAACGGAGGGGTTGCAGCCATTAGATTATGTCGGATTTAGTTTTCGTTCTAAAGACTTTAACCGTGGAGAAGGTTGGATTCGTTTTAGGCTGGCAAAAGAAATCAATTATGGAGATGTTTGGGACGTCATCAGTAGCATTTACCAATCAAATAGTACTGGTTTAAACACAGAATCATTTTGCCTTAATGTAACTACTGTACGACTGCCGACAGGAAGCGGAAGACAGAAAAAATGTAACACTTTTGAAGAAGAATGTGGTATGCGTCGAGGAATCGTAACTATACAGAACAAAGACAATCTCTGTTTGCCTCGGGCCTTGGTAGTTGCTATAGCTAATGTTGAAAATGACCCAGAGTTTTATAAAGTTCGTCGAGATATTGCCAAAATTCAGACAAACAGATGCAAAATTTTAATGAAGCAAGCTGAAGTAATTATTCCTCAAGAAGGCGGTGGCATTCCTGAGTTGCAGAAGTTTCAAAAATATCTCAAAGATTACAAAATAGTTGTTTATATTTATGGATCAAAAGGTAGAAATTTAATTTTCGAAGGAGTGAACGAGAGCAATAAACGACTAAATTTACTACATCACAATGGCCATTTTAATGTAATTACTTCACTAACGGCCGCTTTCGCATGCAGCTATTATTGCAAATTGTGCTGTATTCCGTATGATCATAAAAATGAGCACAGATGTGGAGGAAGTTGCCCTGGCTGCTTGCAATCTCCTAAATGTATTGATGATAAAGTTAAAATTAAATGCGACAGCTGCCGCAGATATTTCAGAGGAAGAATATGTTATAATAATCACCTAAGGACTGGATCGTACGAAAAACACACAGTTTGTTCAGAAATTCGACAGTGTGAGGAATGTTTTAAAACTGTGAAGAGCAACAGAAAACACATTTGTGGCGAGATGTTTTGTAAGATTTGCAAAACGCACGTACCAGAAAACCATTTATGTTATATTCAAAAAGATACTAGAGAACCTAAAATGAAGGATGTTTTATTTGTATTTTATGATCTGGAGACTCGACAAGAAGAACAATTTGAAAATGGTACTCTATTACATCAGCCAAATCTGTGCGTATTTAAACAGTGTTGTGATGCCTGTTTGAATGACGAAGAGAAACAAACATGTAAAAAGTGTGGTGACAGATTGCAAAAAGTTAAAGGACCCCGCCCTGTTGTAGCCTTTACTGATCACTTATTACAACTTCGAAAGAAATTTAAAGATCTTGTTGTTATAGCTCACAACGGTCAAGCTTTTGACCATCAATTTATATTAAATTATATTTTGACTGAAACTAATTTAATACCAGAGCTAATTATGAGGGGTACCAAAATTATTATGATGCAAGTTGGAAATGTTAAGTTTTTGGACAGTTTGAACTACTTTCCCATGGCTTTAAGTAAGTTGCCAAAAGCTTTTGGTTTAGGAAACGACTTTAAAAAGGGCTATTTTCCGCATTTGTTTAATACAAAGGCTAATGAAGCCTATGTCGGGCCTCTTCCACCCCTAAAATACTATTCACCAGATACAATGAAACCAGAAGATCGCACTACCTTTCTCCAGTGGTACGAAGAACACAAAAATGAAGAATTTGATATGCAAAGAGATTTGGTTGACTACTGTGTTTCAGATGTGGAGATTTTAACTAGAGCCTGCTTAAAATTTAGACAGCAACTTTTAAGCACTACCAATGTTTGTCCTTTCACTGAAGCCACTACCATTGCATCTACGTGTAATAAAGTTTTTCGTAGAAATTTCTTAAAACCCAATACTATTGGAATTATTCCAAAAAATGGCTATAGATGGAGGGACACTCAAAGCAAAATAGCAATTCAGTGGCTACTCTGGACAGAAAAAAACCGAGAAATAAACATTGTACACGCTGCTAAAGGACAAGAAGCTGTTTTACACGGCATAAAAGTTGATGGATTTTGCCGCGAAACTAACGAAATTTTCGAATTTCAAGGTTGTTATTACCACGGATGCCCCAATTGCTATAGACGCGGAAGAAATAATGCGTTATTCGAAGATCCAACACAGACTCTAAATTTGAGATACGAGACAACCATCGCCAAAATTGAAAAATTAAAAAGTTTTGGTTTTACCGTAAATGAAATGTGGGAGTGTGAATTTAGAAAACAACTTCTTGATGATGTCGAAATTGAAAGCTATACCAGGACACATCCTCTTATCGCTATGATTCCGTTAAACCCAAGAGATGCTTTCTATGGTGGCCGCACGGGAAATGTTTGGGAATATTACGAAGCTAAGAACGGGGAAAAAATTAAGTATGCTGATGTGTGCTCTCTGTACCCCTACGTCTGCAAGTATGGAAAATTTCCAGTAGGACACCCGGAAGTATTTGTAGGAGAAGAATGTGAAAATCTAGACTTATTTAATATTAATGGTATAATAAAATGTAGTATTTTACCTCCGAAAGATTTGTATCATCCCGTTTTACCAGTAAAAATGAATAATAAACTCATGTTTTTTCTCTGTCAAACGTGTGGTCAAGAAATGAACCAGCATGGATGTACGCATACCGACGAAGAAAGAACTTTAAATGGTACCTGGGTAATAGATGAAGTTCTGAAAGCAGTCGAAAAAGGCTACACAATTTTAAAAATACATGAATTTTGGAAATACTCGACTGTACAGTTTAACAAAGAGACCGGTGTAGAAGGATTATTTACGAGGATGATGAATAAATTTATTAAAATAAAACAAGAAGCATCCGGGTGGCCGGCCAATTGTCAGACAGGAGAAGAACGGTCTAAATATACGGAGGAATTTTTAAACAGAGAGGACGTTTTATTGGAGCATAAGCATATTGATAGCAACCCTGGACTTAGGTCATTGGCAAAGTTAATGCTAAATAGCTTCTGGGGAAAGTTTGGCCAACGAGAGAATCAACCAAAAACTCAAATTATAAATACTCCAAAGGAATTCTACTCATTGTTTACCAATCCCGCGATATCTGTCAATGGTGTACTTCCAATCAATGAAAATACATTGATTGTAAATTCTGAATACACAGAAGAGGCTTACGACCCCTTGACCACGGTTAATGTTGTCATCGCGGCTTACGTCACAGCCCAGGCCCGGCTCAAGCTATATAAGTATTTAGAGCAACTTGACAAACGCGTCCTGTACTACGACACAGACTCTGTAATTTATATCTCTAGAGAAAGTGAACCTGATATTGTCACTGGACAATTTATCGGCGATATGACCGATGAATTGGAAAGTTATGGTCCTGAATCCTTTATTACCAGTTTTGTTAGTGGGGGCCCTAAAAACTACGCCTATAAAGTATACTCTACAAAAACTACCCAAGAAGAGGTTACATGCAAAGTCAAAGGGATATCGCTTAATTATGAAGCATCAAAATTGATTACCTTTGATGCCATCAAAAAAATGGTTCTTGAAAAGTCAGATCCCGTACCTATTGTGTTCAAAAACATAAGAAGAACAAAGGAGAACCTAGTAACAACTTGCACAGAAACCAAATTGTATAGGCCAAATTCAACCAAAAGAAAATTTTTATCTGATGGCAGCTCGGAACCTTATGGATATAAGAAGACAAGAATAGAATAATATATTTATTTATATATATATATATATATATATATATATATATATATATATATATATATATATATATATATATATATATATATATATATATATATATATATATATATATATATATATATTATATATATGTGTATATATAAACTATAAACTGTATAATTTTATATAAATCTAATAAATTTGTTATATACTACCACTGTTTTTTCCTTCAGGGTTTTTGCTTTGAAATTTCGTTTTTACCATAAAAATCGAATGGAGCGCAACTAAGGGCTCAGTTCACGTCTGGCAGCTCTGTTAAGGTTTAAAAACCGACCGGATGCCCTTAAAATTTATGTTTATTATTTAGGTTTATTATAAGTGTAAATCTGTTAATAAGTTAAGAAACAAATAACACACGCATATTTATATATATATATATATATATATATATATATATATATATATATATATATATATATACACACTTAATATAAAACGTTTTAAACACTCCCGATTGATCTTTCGTTATCTAAAAGGGAGTGAATTATGGTATTGATATTAAACTCATTATTATATCACATCAAACTCTGTAATAGTTAGATCTTACAACTTCTACTTAATATAAGTTATGTTACAGTTGAACTATTGGTAAGTTATTGTTACAATAAACACTCACACATACACACACACACACCATCACACACATACACACCATCACACATACAGACACACACTCATTGATGAAAATACTTTCAGGGAAATATAATTCTCCATATGTACAGATATGTTAATATCGCTTCACAGACACTATTGTAAGTACATCATAATGATTTTTACTTAATTTTCAATGGTTATTGTCAGAGTGTTAATTTTTATGAATGTTTCTTGTTTACAAGGTTTGGAGTATGTCTTTGGAGATGGTGCTCTAAAAACGGTAATTTATGCCTATTTTACATAGACACACACTCACATTTTCCATGCTTGTTTATAGTCTACTTAAGATTCCCATAATGTTATTTTGTTGATAAAAAATAGAAGTAGACACAATCCGAATTTAAAAGAAAAAGTAGATACTTAAACTATAGTAAAATTTTAAAGTATGGTACTGAAAAAGGCTGATGGCAATTGTAATTCATGGAACTTTCGATGTGAGCGCAGGTAAGAGACCCAATCTTTTTATCGATCCGCCGCTAGAACTGCTTTTAAAAGTGTGTCAGTTTTATGTCAATATTCGTACCGCAACCATAATGGCCGATAATGTTCTATTGCATATTTTAAGAATATAAAGTGAATTTTTAATTGAATTTTATATATTCAGTGCATTTATAATTAGTTTCTGTTCGGATAAAACACGAAAAAGTGTTTAGATATAGCGTACTTTATGTAGGTAATGGCGTGCATATGGAATGCGCTGGCGTGTGCAATGAATGCCAGTTAACGACAAATTTATTTTCTTCCATTTTACAGTTTGATCAAATAAAGTGAATATTTATTGATTTCTATATATTTTTGCGTGCATTTTTAATTAGTTTTTATTAGAAAAAGGCAGTTTATTTTCAACTTACGTTATTAAATAGTGATTTTTACCTGTTTGTGAAACCTTTTTGTTGTACAGCTGTTAAGACAACGGCGTCCAAAAAATGGCGGATTTATTTCCTTCTATTTGATATTTTCCTCAAATAAAGTAAATTATGAATTGGTTTTCTTTATGTTTAGAGAGCATTTTAATCAGTTTCTCTTAGAAAAAATGGCTAAAATTTAGAGAGGTAAGTTTTTAGATTATTTTTTTGTCGATAATAAAATGTTTTTCAAGTTACGTTATTAATTTTTATATGTTAAGTACATTTTAGTGTTATTCTGATAAAACACTTAAGAAAACTCTAAGGGGTGGCTTTCGTTATATTTTTTGTATTAAAATATCAACCTAGAACATTTGTCAATTTGGAGAATTTCAAAAGTTACTTTTAATAGTATTTGAGACATTTAGGTACATTTTTTAATCTATATAAAGACCTAAAAAGCAGAACTGTTTTGTGAAAAAGAGAGCTGATAAATATTTAGAATAGAAATATTGATTTTTGTTTATTCTACAGAAGGGTGTTTTTCTTCTAGTTTAGGTCTTTCCTTGTAAAAAAAAGTTACTTTTTTAGGTATGCTGTACTTTTTCGGCAATATTTTACATATGGACCAGAAACACATTCAAGAAAGAATTTGACATGTAACAAATACGCCCAATATGAAATAAACAGGATATAGAAGCAAACAGACAAGAATGACTAAAGTCCATTTTGAGTGAGAAAAATCAAATATGCAGACTTTTGTTTCGTTTATTTGTGGTGGTGGGACTACGATGATGTCAAGAATGATAGCCTATTTACCAATAAACTATGAAAAGCAATAGCACAACTCATTAACATCTGTGTAAGTTTTACCCCAATGTATATAAATTAGTTTTTTATTGATTATTTAAAAATTATACACCTTACAGCTGTTTAATTTTTTACTAACTCGGACTTTTTAGAATAAGCTTGAATTTAGTTAAACATATTTGCATTTATCAACATTTACAGTCTACAGAATCTTATAAAACACTGGTACAATTTATAGTACTCTGCATAACAGACCAATGCAGGTCAATTTTTAAGTTGCTTATGGGTACCGTACAGTGGAAAAACTTATTAATATGATATAAATTTTCCTTTGATGCAAGTACAAATTTTAAAACAAGAAGTTTCATTTTTAAAAAGTAACAATTTTAGTTGTATTTTTTTTGGTTAATTCGAAGAAAAATATTGTAACTTTCCCAATTTTAAGTAAAATTTAAATACCTGAATACTTTTATTGTTGCAGCAGTTTCAGCAACAACAGTAACTTCTGTGTCAACGTTGAATACATGGCTTTCACCTCTCTGTTATGGAATAAAGAGAAAAACATATCTGTGAGTAATTTATGACTATTATCGATTTGTTAAACTATCAACTCATTGTGATAACTATATATTTAATTGCTAAAATAAATAACTGCGAAATTTTGTGTTAAAAATTTTTTATAGGTAAACGTAATACATCCAGAAGAAATACATACTTCGAGCTGAAAAAGTAAAAATTATAATGAAATATATGCTATTCGGGGCTGTGGGACCCCTCTAGAAATTTATGGGGATTTTTTGCAGAATATATATCCTTTTATGTAAGTATTCTACAGAATATACCCTATTTTTATATAAAAAATCCACACACAAGAAACACTCGGACCTTTCATTTATTGCCCATATCACTTAATCTATAATTTCTCTCCAGACACACCATATTTTGTATAAAAATCCATAAAAGACATCTCATGGATCATTAATTTTCGAATTATATATTTTTAACAGAACGAAATAATCCTTTTTTTTTGTAAGTATTCTACAGAACATACCTTATTATTATATAAAAAATCTATACAGGATACATTTGGACTTTTAGTTTACTGTCAACATCACTTAGGGTACATAAAACACCATATTTTTTATAAAAAATTCGTAAGAGACACTTCAGGGGTCTTTAATTTTCAAATTATACATTTTAACATTTCACAATAACCCTTTTTGTCAGTATCCAACAGAATATACCCTATTTTAATATAAAAAATCTATACAAGATACATTTGGACTTTTAATTTATTGTCCATATCACTTAATGTACAATTTCTCTCCAGAAAACACCATATTTTGTATAAAAAATCCATAAGAGACATCTCAGGGGTTTTTAATTTCAAATTAAACATTTTAACATATCAAGATAACCCTTTTTGTAAGTATCCTACAGAACATATCCTATCTTTTTATATAGAAAATCAATACAAGACCCATTTGGACTTTAAATTTATTGTCCACATCACTTAGGGAACTATTTCTCTCCAGAAAACGCCATATTTTGTATAAAAAATCCGTAAAAGACATCTCAGGAGTCTTTAATTTTCAAATTATACATTTTAACATATCAAAATAACCCTTTTTGTAAGTATGTTACAGAACATACCCTATTTTTATATAAAAAAATCAGAAAATACACTTGGACCTTTAATTTATTGCCCATATCACTTAGTCAATGTGTAATTTCTCTCCTAAAAACACTCTATTTTGTATAAAAATCCCCACAAGACGCAACTTGGACCTGTAATTTTTCAAATTAGACATTTCTAATACTGAACCTGGCCCCTTGTTATAGCATTTTTTATAATTTTATGTCTTTTCCAATGCAGTAGGAAACCTCTTTGACATTATTTTTCATATTATTTTATACAGCTTTTGGTGAATTTTTGAGAAATCAACAAAAGGCCAAATATTTAATTTCTTACATCACAGTGCTTTTAATTTTAATATAAAATCTCATATCTAAACGAAATTATGATCCACGATTTAAAGTATTCTACAGAACATGCCCTATTTTTGTACAAAAAATCTATATAGGATATACCTGAACCTTTAATTTATTATCCATATTGCTTAGTCTGTGAGTAATTTCTCTCCTGAAAACACCCTATTTTTGGATAAAAATCTACACAAGGCATCACTTGAGCTTTTTAATTTTTCAAATTACACATTTTTAACACTTATTATTATAGCATTTTTTATTATTTTATATCTTTTTCCAATGCAGTAAGAAGCTTTTCTGGCATTATTTTTCATATTATTTATACTGCCTTTGGAGAATTTTTAAGTAGTCAACAAAGGCAAAATATTTAATTTCTTACATCACAGTGCTTTTAATTTTAATATAAAATCTCATATCTAAACGAAATTATGATCCGCCATTTAAAGTATTTTACAGAACATACCCTATTTTTATATAAAAAATCTATACAACATATACTTGGACCTTTAATTTATTGTCCATATTACTTAGTCTGTCTGTAATTTTTCTCCTGAAAACACCCTATTTTTGTATAAAAATCCACACAAGACATCACTTGAGCCATTAGTTTTTTATAATTTTATGTCTTTTTCAATGCAGTAAAAAACCTTTCTAATATTTTCATATTATTTGTACAGCTTTTGGTGAACTTTGAGTAGCAACAAAGGCAATATATTTAATTTCATACACTAAGTGTTTTTAATTTTGATATAAGATGTCATATCTAAAACAAAATTATAACAATTTAAAAGTGTTATAAATTTGTAAAAAATAGGAAATTATGTGTTTAAAATAGGAAAATAAAAATATACTTTCGTATTTCATGAAAAATAAGAGAAAAACATATTAGTGAGTTAGATAGATAGATTTGTTAAACCATTAACTCATCGTGATAAATGAATCTTGTGGTTTTGCTGTATACTGTACACTGTTATATAGCTTATTTCATATTTTATATATACCTATGCTCAAAACCTCGCTTATACCTATCTTGAACTTTTCTATTATATTGAATTAAAGGAGACGTAAACAAAAACTCATGCATTGATTACTTTTTATCTCTTTAGTAACTCTAACCATTATGTTAGTATGTTCAATAATCAATTTCCTCTTAAGCACTTTTTACTTTTTCGATATTTTATTAACTTTTCACCACATTAAATAAACGAGGCACCTATGGTTAAAGGAAATCAAACTTAATTATGTTTGTTAAAAAAGATTTATTTTTTTAGATATACCATACCTTATGCTGACAAAGACCTTCCAGATGATGTGAAAATCAATTCAAGAAACTATTTGGTTTGTGGATGGTCCTCCTCCAGTCCTAAACATTCTATACCCTGGGAACAAAATCTAAATATGTGACAATATATGTCAGATTAAGGATATGTTTGTATAAATTGAAAAAATAAATTAAAAGTTTATATTTAAAATTATTATTAAAATAAATATAAATTCAGATTGTTGATTTACCAGCTAAATGTTTGTTTATTATGCACTCCTTATATTACAGTAACCTGTATTTTACTCTTAGTTATTATTTATATTTGTTAGTTGACTATATAGTCGTAAAAATAATGTTTGATGAAATAAAAATAAAGTATATATTTGTTTTATTTCCCCCTCCCCTACGTTTTAAGGGGCACAGCGCATAACTCCACTTTTTATTACATAAAATTCATATGTCTCGTAGCTTCGTATCAACTCTTTTTTTCAAATTTTACCTATTCAAATTAAAAAAATAGTTATGAAATGGTGTTCTTTCTAAACTTTAACGCGCATTCACCATTTGTCATGATAGCTGACGTATATGACAGACAACAACTAGAAAATGGGATTCCGGGGGCGTAATCCTAAAAAATAGGACATATAAATATATAATGACAATACATTATTCATATCATCATTTGTACAATTAGTTACAAACTTCTTAAAATTTAATTTTAAAATGGCGTGTTTGCTTCACTACGGGCCGCTATAATTTCTTTATTTACAGAATTTCCTTATCAGACTCTCTACAAGCCTTTAAATCGAAAAAATGTACAAATTCTACGATCATTTTTAACTGAAAAGCGTATTTTCACTCTAGAAAATGGGGCCTCATAAAAGTGCGGTTAAAGCCTAATGTAAAAGATAGCTGACGTATATGACAATTGACAGCTGATGTATCTGACAAAAGCCAACGCCCAAATGGGGACCTTGGGTGGGAGTTCAGGGAAAAATGTGGTCTTTAGACAAATGGAATCCGCTATTGAAGACCCAGAAAATAGGGCCCTCGGTCGGAAATTGAACTGAGTCCTATGGGGGCCCGTGGGTATAGCTCTAGAATATGGGGCCCCCGGATGGAATTTTATAGGAGTCCCATAGGATACCCAGATGAAGCATTAGACAAGGGGGACTTCGAATGGGGCCCCCGGGCGGAACTTTAACGAAGGCCCCATGGGGTACCTGGGTGAAGTACTAGAAAATGGGGACTCGAACGGGGATCTAAAAAATGAGAATCACGGACGGAACTTTAGCGGAGCCCTATGGGGTACTCAGATGGAGCACTATAAAATGGAGCTCCCCGGACAGGAATCTAAAAATGGGGCCCCATAAAAAAAGTGAGGCGCAGCCCTTAAAAGGGGCCCTTGGCATGGGGCCTATGGGGGCGCAGCCCGGTCTATACCGCCGGTATTACTACTCACAGTAACCATCTGTCCACAAAAATTATAAATGTATCTACAAAAAGAGAAGAATCCAAAAAACCTAAACAACAGAGATGATAGCCAAAAACTATTAGGCATCTAGAAAATATGTTACTACGAAAAAACATCACGAAATAAAAGAATAGAATTCGCGTGGCACGCAGCCTGCAAACAACTTCGTTTTGAAAAAGATGAATGAGGTTTCTTCGAAACGTCAGTACTTCTCCTGGCACGTAACTGGATCTTCACAACTCACATGGGAATCCCGGAAGCCTTGAAACTATATATACATATATATATATATATATATATATATATATATATATATATATATATATATATATATATATATATATATATATACATATATGTGCAAAAAACTATACAGAGCACCAGAAATACAAGAAGTAGGGGAAGAGGTGACTAGTTCCAGATATACTTGTGGATGAAATAGAGGAAGCTCTTAGGGGCATAAAAGATGACAAAGCAGCTGGTAATGATAGCGTTACAAATAAAATCCTAAAGCACGCTAAAGAAACAACTTGGAGAATCCTAGCAAAAATATATTCAGACTGCCTAAAAGCAAGACATATTCCGAAATAGTAGAATTGTGCCAATATAATCCTCTTTCACAAGAAAGGTAGCAAGGAAGATATCAGAAATTATAAACCAATTAGCTTGTTATCAGTAACATGCAAAATATTTATGAAAACAATTAACAAACGATTATAGAGCACATTTAATTATGCACAACCTCGAGAGCAAGCAGGCTTTAGTTTCATTACATTGGATCATATTCAAACAATAAGAGAAATAATGAGTCGCGCAAAAGAAAATGATCATAGACTTTGAGTAGGCTTTCGATTCAGTATATTCTAGAGCAGTTATAGACAAACCATATGTTGAAATATTAGCTAACATATATGAAAGAGCCACAACTAGAGCAAACATATATAAAAACACCTCAGAATTTCCTTCCCAAAAAGGAATCCGACAAGGAGACACAATATCTCCGAAGCACTTCACAGCAACCCTAATTTTATATATAAATAAGATGTTTATCTTTTGAAAATAAGGCTAAAATAGCAACGGTCTATGAAGAATACCCAAGTCATTTAAGATTCGCTGATGACATAATTCTGATTGCTGAATATCTTGAAGAAATGCTAGAGCAAATTAATAACCTCAACATAGCCAGTAAGGAAGTAGATCTAAAAATGGACTTAGCAAAAAAAATAGTAATGTATAGCAATCTAATTATCAACGCCGAAATAAGGAATGAAACTACACGAGAACTGATAGATAAATATTTGTACTTGGAGCAAATTATACACAAATCAGGTTCATTACTTCCGAAAATCAACAGAATAATTGAACTAGCGTGGTTATCATTTGGATGAAACTTAATAATCTTCAAGTCCAAAATATTACTACACCTTAAGAAAAGAGTATTTGATCAATGCATATTGGCGGTTATGACACGGGTATGATATTAAAGAAAGAAATAACCACAAAATTCCAAGTCACTCAAAAAGCCATGAAAAGATGAATGCTAGGAATAACTAATAGGCAACGTAAAAGAATAGATTGGATACGACGGAAAACCTAAGTTAACGATGTATTGCAAAAAATAAAATCCCCAAAAAGACATTGGACAGGACATATAGCAAGGAGAACAGACAATAGATGGACCACTAGGACAACTATGTGATATCCCAGAAACGCCAGGAGACCAGAGAAACGAACGAATCTCAGATGGAATTATGACATCAGAAAATTGGCCGAAACAACTTGGTTCCAGACAGCTAAAGACAGAAAAATGTGGACACAAATGAACATAAATTACAAGAACATTAAATAAATTACATTATTAAATATAAGAAGAAATTATAAGAACATTGATTAGGGGAGGCTGAACCGTAATTTGAAAATTGGCAGATGAAGCTGAGAGTGACGATCATATTTTATATATATATATATATATATATATATATATATATATATATATATATATATATATATATATATATATATATATATATATATATATCGTCACGAGTTGCACCATTCGTCTGAAGAGTTTTCGATTTGCAAAACCTCCTCGCCAAGTGATAGTTAAGAGCCCGCGATGTGGTAGCCTAGGCGATGTTATGTGTTGAAGTTTTGCTAGATATTGCGATGTTACCTACTTTGTCGTAGTACTCTGTTACATTGCTTTCTCAGCTAATGAGATTGAGCACACACGGTTAAAGGTATTCCCTTCCGTCGCTATCTCAGCTAATGAGCTTGAGGGTGTGTAGTCGGAAATGGCAGAATACCTCGCTATCCATCAAGTATCAATGCTTGACACGGATTACTTCAATCTGGGAGTCACGAGCCCAAACTGAAGTTAACTTCGTAGAGTATGAAGGCCTTTTACGATATAAATACCCCTATAGATTGATTTTCTGCTCGATGTTAAGCCAGGAGACAAAATTTTTACCTTTTCTAGCTACTCAAAGCATTCCATGTGGGATTGGTTCACGCTTTATCGTCGGAGAAATCCTGTTACTAGGTCTACCGGTTAAGTGAGATACTAAGGTCTAACCCCTCAAGTGTAGTGTGGTATGCGACCCCCGGTCTATAACCCTACACTTCGCCTCACCAACTTAATGGCGGAAGGGGCATTACCCCAGAATTCGTCTTGCTTGGTTTGGCAAAGATTAGTAGGAAACAAGAAGTATTATCAGGGTTTTCATCGCGCTGCGGCCAGCAGCTTTGCTATAGTGACTTGGTGGTTCTAAGTAATTAACCTTGCTGAGCTCAAGGACGTAATCCGATCTTGGTTCTAGTTTCGGTTCTAATTCGACTCATCGGACGTGGAACAATTCATTGGTTGAGTATATCTGTTATGCGTTAACTGGCCGCAAAAAACACTACTTAAATAATATGTAGGTTTTTTGGTTCTCCTAAAAATCGTTCGGAAAGGGGGCAGACAGTTTAGTCTCTGCGAATACCTAAATAACATATATATATATATATATATATATATATATATATATATATATATATATATATATATATATATATATATATATATATATATATATATATATATATATGTTATTTAATTCGCAAAGACTGAACCGTCTGCCCCCTTTCCTAACGATTTTAAGGAGAACCAAAAAACTTGTATATGTATATATATATATATATATATATATATATATATATATATATATATATATATATATATATATATATATACATATACAAGTTTTTTGGTTCTCCTTAAAATCGTTAGGAAAGGGGGCAGACGGTTCAGTCTTTGCGAATTTCACCTTGATCCGCTCTTCATACCATTTTCGACCTCCTAATGGTCTCATTAGTGGAACTGTAATGAACCGAGAGCAAAATGCACAGAAAATATGGGCCTACTAAAATTCCCATCCTGTAAAATATCGGCAGCATACTACCTGTAGAACTTAATGCCGCACTATTATCATCAGCAGTACAGACGAACATCTAAATATACCTCGAAGGGGTTGAAAATTATTAAAAATAAATACTTTTACGGTCTGTGTAATTGAAAAAGTTGTCTCTTTTTTTACTCCTTAAGATCTCTCAAAAAGAGGACAGATTGTTCATTATCTGTTGTTAAGGATTTTAAGGAGAAAAAACATTTTCAAGTCGAGCATTAAATTTTAATACTAGGTTTTAATTGCTTGACTTACTATTACATATGGAGGTAAAAAATATATAACGCGACATACAAACATATACTTCAAATATACTGAAACAAAACAAAAAATAACATATAACATCTCATTTATTTTACGGCTGTGTGGGGCTGGTATATATTTTATTAAAAAGTAATAAATGGCTTTTTTCCATACGTTTCATATATTTCCTTCCATTTTGGAAATGAATTTCCCTTGAGACTGTATCGAAGTTCCAGAGTCCCGTTAATATTTAAGTACGGTTGAGATGTAGAGTTAATGGACGGCCAAGTTACATTAAGTAATTCAGATTTTTCTGGAAGTGGATTTCTAAAAATAAATAAAAACAGGTTCATTGTATTAACAACATAGAAAATTACAAAAATGCTAAGGTTACGGAAATAATTTGATTGTCAATATACTCACAGAACCTTGACAAAGTTTGTCCAAAGTTTAACAATTCTGTTTTGTGTTAACACATTAGCAGGATCTGAATCTTGGTATCCCACCATGTTAAATAAAAATGTGAGCTCTGCTCCGTGCGCCGCTTTCTCAGCACCTTAAAATATATTGCTATTTTATATCTATTTATAAAAAAAACTAAAATAAAATGTTCCTAGTATATTGGCGGTAAACCGAAGGGACGCAGGCTTTCCAGCATAGAAGAAAAGAGTGGTAAATCCTCCAGTAACTTACTAGTAATGCAGTTTTGTCTTACTGTTTGAGTAATTTACATAATGTGTGGAGCGGAGTGGGGGATGTTGTGAAGTGGGTTCGAAACCATCGTAGGCAGTGGAGAGATCACGTGGAACAAATGGACGATGACAGACTAGCAAAAACCGTGATGAGAGAGAAACCAAACACCAAACGGTCTCCTGGACGGCCCCCCAAAAGATGGAGAGACAACTAGATTTCGACCTCAAACGAGGATCGATGAGGTATTGTATAGATAACAGAACTTGGTTCTACCTAGAAGAAGGAGAAGAATATAATGTGTACATATACATACTTTAACAAAAGCTTTACAACTTGATACAGAAGCATACTTTATGGCTTGCAATAATACCAACAAAAAAAATAAAGCTGCGAGCATAATAAATTCTAAAACGTAATTTGATTTAGGATTAAGGGGTAAGTGCACGTTAAAATTTTTGGAAAATCGATTTTTTTGGCTAGATAAATTGTCTGTACTTCTTGGAATATTTTCAGCCTTTAACCATTTCAAAATTCCAATTATATAGTTATAACAATTAAAAGTGAACGCAGCAGATTTTCGGCCCGAAAATCAGGTAGCGAGTGGACCGGTCAGAGTCTTGACAAAGGTTATTAATGAATATTTTTTTATATTAAATATACAGTACTAGTACTTTATAATAAAAATTACTTTAAGGAATTTCAGAAGGTGAAAATAACGTAGATGTATGAATTTTTAGCTAGTTTAGATTTTCTGAATATTCAACGTCATAGAATCAGTTTGTTTTGTGACCAAGGAGTGTACAGTTCATTACAAAAACTATATATTTTTTCAAATTTTTTAATACAAAATAATTATTAAAATGTCAAAACAAGTACTTCTTGATAAAAAATTGTAACTAGTAGACAATTGGACGTCTTTACCAGAGCATCGAGAAAGAACATCACGCTATAAATCAATTTCCAATGGATAGAGAAGAGGCTTACGCCAATATATCAGCTAAAAAATTAAAGGGCGGTGAAGGTGTTTATTTTGATGTGGATGCATCTTTCGGGACTGATTATTTAACTTTGTATCTATTTTTTCTGCAGTAAATGAAACTTTACGAAAACTTCTATTCTTGGTTTTAGTTTTCATCTAAAAGTGAATTGTGCTAAATGTAAACCAGTTTTATTAAACTCATGTCATCTTGTTAAAGGTAGAGCAAATGGCGTAAATAGACGATTGTTTTTGCGTTCTGACTTCTAGGTATTATTTTAGCAGGAATAGACAAATTCTGTGAAACCACGTACTTCCTTAAATAAATTTTCCAAAAGTTCGACGATAATATTGTGAACGTCTTTTACCCTGGTATAAATAGTATTTGTGAGTTGTATTCGGGAGGTAAAATAATCGGATAACGCGGAAGAACTCACCGTTTTTCATCTTTATTACGCTTTTCTACGTTTATATCATTTTACTTCGAAGTTCTTGACCTTTCTGTATAATGTTCGTGCTTCAAAGCTTGTGGATTTTGGCAAAATTTCAAAGGTGGTCAGGAGTATGATGAGGGGAGCAATTAATAGTCAGATAAATGTTTTGTCAATCACGAAGAGTCAGCTTGAAAGATGGAAGTGAATAGTATTGTAGAAACATTCTAAAAATCCGAAACACGTTATGCCGGGCAATAGGGTAATTACGTAGGCGGTGGGAATAGCAAGACAAAAGAATTATTGACCTAGATCCATATGAATATTAAGTTGTCAAAGAAGTTAAATGTATAGTTCACGTGCAAAAGCGAGTGGGAATGCAGTTACACAAGCAAAGAAAAATCCCAGTATAGCTTGCTGAGAGAAGTTGACAGGCACGCTTGCCATTAGAAAGAATATTGATATATTAGTTAATGGGTAACTTATGACCATAAAATATTCACTTATGGAAAGCCACAGCATGATTAATGCCCATTCAGCAAAGATACATATACCTTTGAAATCTTATAAGTATAAAAATGCAGCTGTAGAAGAGTAATTGGATGATAGATTAAAGCACCCGCCGGTTTTTTAACTCCATACAAGTCTTTTATCATCATAAATTGTAAAATTATACATAGCTAATTTTGTTTTGCAGTAGAGACTTAAGACCTTTGACTTTGGACACCAGAGTAACGCCTATAAGTCCACCATGTATAGTTTGTTGATATTATTTGATTTATTTGTGTTTATTTTTCTTAATTTCTTCTTTTTTCTCTTGGTGTACTGTATATCCTTCTTCTTAAATACTGTTTATATTTCTGGCAGAATAAAAATTCAATTAATATTTTTTTCTTTCAATTTAACTCAAATTCATAACGTCAAAACATTAAACTCTCAGGTCAAACATCTACTATGCTAAGCTGAGTTGGGACTGTAGGCAAGCCCTAAAGTAATTGATAAATAACAACAGGATAATCCTTATGTAGATGCTAGTGCACAAGGGAATTAAAGGAAATGGGGAAGCGGATAAGCTCGCAAAAAAAGAGGCGAAAACTTTTTATCAGCCTAAACTTTCTGTGGATTACCAAAACTCCATATTCGCTTTGATGCAAATAAGGTGCAATAATACGCCTGGTCTCAAATAAGCGATAAATTTTATAAACCTATCGCCAAAGAAAGCATTTCTATTTCGAAGCAAGGAATATTTGAGTAATAAAGAATATCTTTATGCAACATTGCTCTCTGATATAACGTCTCTAAGGGATGGGCAAAGCTGAGAATGAGATTTGACATTTCTGCGATCGTCCAGCTGAAACAGCTGAACGCTTGCAATACGAGTGCGTGACACTATTTTACAGGATACTTGAATTTCTCGAAGGCGTTACCTTGACCCGAAGAAATACAGCACTTATTCCAGAAAAATAATAGTCTTCGTGAAAAGTCTAAATATCTCGGCTATATATTAAATTAACATGCAATTGGTTGAGGTGCTGTAGTGGGAAAATCTTAAAAACCTACTCGCAATCTAAAATCTACAGTGAAAATAGAAATAGCTCAACATTTCTTTGATGACATAACTCCTTACTATTTAGTTTATATAGCTACTGTTATGATCTATATTCTGGTTCAAGATATAATTTTCAAGATATGGACCTACAATAATGGGAAAATGGCTTTAATTTATTCTCTTAATTTCTAATGTTTTCCTTCTTTTCTCTTAGCTTGAGTTCTCATTTTCCCTATCTGCGTTAGTTTCCCTAATTTCAATTCCTTCAGTTGTCAATTTTTGTCATGGCGTTTCAAGGTCCTCTGTTGCTATTAAATATGATAGAGTAAAACGGTTTTCTCTTAGATCTATTCAAATTTACCAATCTGTTGTCGAAGTACGAGGGTTCATCAAAAGATATTATAATGCACAGATGACACAAACTACTAAAATTTAAATAAAATTTGAATCACAAAGTTTGCTAATCACGGTGACGACATACATATCTCGATCTTTTATCACACGAGTCATTTCGTGCCTTCAGCAGTATTTTGAAAAATAAGTATTTTAATTATGGATAGTTACCATGAAATGGCAGATGTCGCTGGTTATGATCAAAAGTTTAGCTATCCCAGACTATAATTATACTAGCTGACTCACATCTATTAGAACAAGTCTGCAAAAATGATTGAAATTGAAAGTTGAATGTTTATATTAGTTGGACAGTTTTTAGAACTATTAATGTCGTTAGCTACGAGTTGAAACAAAACACAAAAAGTCATCAATCTCATCTCGACCAAGTTCTCTCATCACTCAATCAGGCATAAAACATTTTAAAATATTACCATCTAAAAATACTGGAATCCGTGACCTTCCATAATAGGCAAACTGGTAGAGATAAACTTGGACGTAATTGGATGCCAATTCAGCATGCTTAATTGTTCCTCTTGTAAACATGTCGTCTGAGTCAAGCTAAAAAATATTTATAAAGATTCATATTTGGATTACTTTACTATGTCAATTCCAAATAATTATATTATACTTTCTCTTGACGTAGTATCATTATATACCAATATACCTAACGAACTTTTAAATAAATAATAAAAGAAAAGAGGGAAATTTTAAAGGAACATACCAGCCTTAATCAAGATCTTTTTATAGAATAATTACTTCCAATACCAAAATACTTTTACCAACAATTAGATGGCTGTGCCATAGGATCACCCATATCTCCCACAGCCGCACAATTTGTAATGGAATATTTGGAAGAAAATGCCCGAAATAATTCCAATATCCCCATGACTTTTTTCAAAAGGTATGTTGATGATTGCCTTACTGCCGTTCCAGAAATCCATGTACAAGACAAGATTGTTTCAATAATTTTCTCCCCAAATTACAATTTACATCAGAAATCGAACAAAACAGTAAGATTAACTTTTTAGACTTAACAATAATAAGAAACAATGTTGATGAATGCCTTAAGATGAAATGGTATACAAAAGAAATATGGTCTGGTCGATACTTGAACTACAATTCACACCATCTCCTATCTCAAAAAACAGCGTAGTCATCGGTTTAACAGACAGAGCACTAACATTAACGTCTCCTGAATATCGAACCGAAACAACTCAGAAAGTTAAAAAGATTCTGATTAAAAATAACTTTTTAGAATATCAAATTAATAAAATTATTAAACAACGAATTTATAAATTTTATAATACTAATAATATAGACAAATCAGCGAAGCTAGATGATAACAAAAAATACATAGCTATGCCGTACACTCAGGGACTTTCAGAAAAAATAAAATACACCGTAAAAAAACACGACATTGTTGTATGCCACAATGCTCAAAATCTTTTGTTTTCGCTTTCCACTCCATTAAAAAGTAAAGTAGCGACCAAAAAGAAGTCAAATTTAATATACGCTGTACCTTGCCTTAACTGCCCAATAAAATACATAGGTATGACAATGCAATATTTGGATAATATAGTGAGTGGTCACAAATACATCAAAAATGCTTCAACTGCATTACATAAGCACGAATCCTCTCAAAAACACGAATTTGATTTCGCAAATATACGGATATTAGCCCAAGACCAAAAGTACCACAAACTGCTTATTAAGGAGATGATTCACATTCAAAAATAAAAGCATGTCGTTAACGACAAACAAGATATAAAAAATCTTAGCCAAATATATAATAACCTAATTAATTAAAAAATCCATTAAAAATTATAACAAATGCAATACTAAAATATTTGGGTCTTTAATGATATAATAATTGCTTCACAAATAATTAATAAAAATATATATAAAAAAAAAACTTTTACTTATAACACCAAATTTCTTTTTACTGGCAATGTATACTCTTAGTTGAATTTTATATGGCACATCTACAACGGGTACGTATCTAGCAAAGAATTTTAAATTTACATTTTTGATATTATACAGTGTGTTCGTTCTATAAAATGTGTCTATTTTAAGTTTTTGAGTGATTGCTGATTGTTCTGTTTTTCTTTGTAGATTTTATCTATGAACTGATAATATATTTTTGATAAAGCTCAAAACAATGGGCGTAACGTTAAAATTTTAATTAGATTGTTTTAAAAATAAAAAAACAAAAAACCACATACCCAAGAAAATTCAGAATATATATAAATAAATATATATATATATATATATATATATATATATATATATATATATATATATATATATATATATATTCTTCATATTTACTTTCCCTTGTTAACCTCGGCATAATTTTAATAATTACCCTAATTCAAAATACCATATATTTCCCTAATAAACGAATTATGATTGTTTGATATTCATTAATTCCAAAATAATATCTTCGAATTAATAATCAATCAAATAACTACTGCGAACGCTTTCTTAATTATAAATAAACGTGTTTATCGTGTATACTACTCCTTTTTTTATTATAGCTAATTTTTTTCCATATTTTGTATACTTTGTATAATTTTTGAAAAAATTTCATTCCATAATTTGAAATCGAATTGGTCATTGAAAAAAAAAGGAATTATTGTTTCTCTCTCTGCATTTTAGCACCCATGTAAACAATTGTAGCTGTAGAAGCATATACTACTAGGTGGCGAGCTGCTAAGCTCTCAAGGTTCTTCCATATAGCAAACACCTTAAAAATTGGTTAATCATGTAGGCACACAAATAGTGTGAGCGTAGCCGCGATGAAGTATATAGATAAAGACAAAATAAATAAACAGAATTAAGTTTTGTCTATTAACTTTGTTCTCTCGTTACAGCCATATTCACTAAGAAGATTTAAGATTGAAACCCGATCTAGTTGCCATCAAATTTAAATCTTGTAGTCGCCAGTTTTGTTTCGCTTATGATATTGTCAAGATTTAAATTATACATGTCAACAAATAAACTCTTATAGAGGGATCTCTCTCTCTCCGTAGCTTTACAACCCTTCGTGGGCCCTCGCTGCATCCACGACCTGCCTCCATTTGCTTCGGTCCATCATGTCGTTACTCCAATCTCGTACTCCCAGTACATTTAAATATTTTGTGATGTTATCCCTCCATCTTAGTCTGGGCCTACCTAAGGGTCTCTTTCCGGTCGGGTTTTCTTCCCATATTCGTTTGATGAGACGTTCGTCATGGGCCCTATGAACATGTCCTGCCCACCTAAGTCTTTGGGCTTTTCTTTCGTTAATGATGCCTGGCTGATCATACAAGCTCTTTAATTCTTCATTTGTTCGGATGCGGTATTGTCCCGTTGTTTCATCTACTCTAGGCCCATATATTTTTCTTAATATCTTGCGTTCGAAACGTCTTAATAACAATTCGTTCTGTTTTGTGATGGTCCAGGTTTCTGAGCCATATGTTATTACCGGTCTAATAACTGTTCTATATATACGGATTTTGGCTGATCTGGACAGCAGCTTTGATTTTAGTATCTCCTGCAATGCATAAAAGCACTTAAAACCTTTTTGTATTCGTGTGCGTATTTCACTGCTCACATCATTGTCGTGTGTTATATTGGCCCCTAGATATTGGAATTCTTTCACACATTCAAAATTGTATGTGTCCATAGTTATATTCTGTCCTATTCTATCCCTACCTGCTCTTCGGTTTACGTGCATGTATTTGGTCTTCTCTTCGTTGATGTTGAGTCCTACTTTTTTTGTTTCCCTTTCCATTCTGATAAACATTTCCTTTGTTTTAGTTGTGCTATTTCCTACGGTATCGATGTCGTCTGCATATGCTAGGATCATTCCGGGGCCCTGGTTTGAGAATACTTCCAGTTTTATGTTAGCCTCTTTGATGGCCATATCTAACACTATGTTGAAGAGTAGTGGCGATAAGCCATCGCCTTGTTTTAAACCACTGGCAATAGAGAATATGTCCGTAGTGTGCTTACCGATTCTGACTTTCGCCCTTGCATTCTCTATACATATTTTAGTCAGATTAATAATCTTCTTTGGCACGCCTACTTTTCCATGGCGATCCATACACTATCTCTTACAATGCTATCATATACTTGGCGGAAATCAACGAACAGCTGGTGTACATCTTTGTTAAATTCCCAACTCTTTTCCAGAAGCTGCCTAATAGTAAATATTTGGTCAACAGTTTATCTTCTTGGTCGGAAGCCACATTGGTAGTCCCCGAGGTTTTCTTCTGCGTAAGGGGATATTCTGGTTCTTAGTATGTTGGATAGCACCTTGTAGGCAACGTTTAGTAACATAATTCCCCTGTAATTTTTACATACTGATCGGTCTCCTTTTTTATGTATTGGGATAATTATCCCTTCGTTCCATTCTTTTGGAAGTCCTTCAGATTCCCATATCTTCTCCACAAGGGTTTGTATTGCTTCATGTAGCTGATCTCCGCCATATTTTATAAGCTCCGCGGTTATGTTGTCGCTCTCGGGTGCTTTATTGTTCTTCAGTTGGCTAATTGTTTTTTTGATCTCTGTCAGTGATGGAATTTCTACCTGTTCCTCTGCTCCCTGGTATATTGTATTTGTGATGAGAGCTGTGCCTTTTATATTTAGTAAGTTGTCAAAATATTCGTGCCAGGTTTGTAGGATTTCTGTTATATCTGTTATGAGATCTTTATTTTCTTTCTTTAATATGCTGGTCCGTGGCATATACCCTTTCTTTATGTTCTTGATCTCCCTGTAGAATTTCCGGCTGCTCTTTGTATTTGATTCGTTTTCTACATTTGTTATGATTCTATTATAGGCTTCTCTCTTCTTCCTTCTTATAAGTTTTCTTGTGTCCGCTCGCAGTGTGTTAAATCGCTGGATGTTATCGTCATTTGGGCACAGCAGCATTTTTAATCTAGCTTTGTTTTTATTGTCTTGTGCTAGTTGACATTCCTCGTCATACCACTGTTTTCTTTTTATGGTTTTATTTTTGTCTAAAGTTCTCTTCGCTGCATTCTCTATCGATGTCTTAATCTTGCTCCAGCATTCGTCTACTCCTGTTTCCCCTTGTATCTTATTCTGTTCCAGTTGTGATTTTACTTCTGCTTGGTATTTCTGTCTGAGTGTTTCTTCCCGATTCAGTATCTCGGTGTTCCATCCTTTTCGTTCCGATTGTTCTTGCTTTCTTATATCCGTTTTTATCCTGGCACGTACTTTCACTCTCACTAAGAGATGGTCTGACGCTGCATCTGCTCCCCTTTGGCTCCTTACGTCTAGTATGTTTCTTGAGTACCTTGCGTTTGCTAGCACGTGGTCTATTTGGTTTCTTGTTTTTCCATCGTTGGATACCCATGTTTCTTTATGAATGTTTTTGTGCGGGAACATTGTTGACATTACTATTAGATTACTAGCCGCTGCCAGGTTTGTTAGACGTTGGCCATTGTCGTTAGATTGTTCGTGTAAGCTGTGCTCCCCTATGTGCGGTTTTAGTGTTCTTTCTCTTCCAATTTTCGCATTGAAATCTCCTAGTAGTATCAACATGTCTTGCTTTGAGACTAGGTCTATGGTTTGTTCAAGCTGGTCGTAGAATTCATCTTTGATGCTCTCCTCCTTATCTTCTGTTGGTGCATGTCCTGATATGAGTGTGTAATTATGCCATTTTCCTTTAATTCTGATACTACTTATTCGGTGGTTTACTGCTTTAAAGTTTATTATTTGTCCTATGAAATTTGTGTTTACTGCGAAGCCCGTTCCAAACTCATGTTTGTTGTTCATGGTCCCTCCGTTAAAAATGTGTAGCCGTCCATAGTCACTGTGCTCTCGTCTGGCCATCTAACTTCTTGAAGGGCTGTTACGTCTATTTGGTACTTTTTTAGCTGTTGTATGGTTCTCTTAGCAGCACCCGGTCTATACCAGCTAAGTACATTCCATGTTCCTAAAGTCATATTCCATGTCCGTTGCTTACGTCGTCTCCTGTGGTCCGTCCTATTCCGAGGCTTGTCGTTTTGTTTCATAACTTGTCCTTTTTTCCGGTGTGGGGTAGTTAGCCCCCCGACCAACCCTCCTCCTTTATCCGGGCTTGGGACCGGCACTGGCAGTTGTTAAGCTTCTCAATCCACCCAACCCTACCAGCGGCGGAGGGATATTAAAGAAAATAATCTTGCGATAAAGCCTTGAATTATATTGAAGGAATAGTTGTATCCCGAAAATAAATAAAGTTCTCCATTTTTGCCGGTTCAGTAATAAAACAAAATTATTCTTTTATGCTTGTATTTTTATAGTTTAAAGTTCGCTTGATTCATTATTGCTTTTGCCAGTTTAAGCCCTTTGCTGTCAATTTAGGGTGGTTTTAAATTTAAACTATGGTAATGAATCTGACTGTAAGTGATTTTGTATCCAGCAATCGCTCAATTCTATTTCTCTTTTGTGAAAGAGAGTGATAATATTTTTGTTTTACTGTACCTACCTCAGCGAGGGCAATCAAATCGTCAGACCATAATTTTGAACCTTCAAGATATATATTTTTTATTTCTTTAATTACAACACCTTCATCTGTAGAATTTGGTTTCAAATTTCCTGGTATTACTGAGGCTGGATTACTATCAATTCTAGTTGCTTGTGTTTTGGCGGTATCTAAGTCTACAGAAAAATTTCCAAATACATCAAAAATTTAGATTATTACATTTAAGTTGTAAATTTTTCTACACAAATTTCAGATCAAAATGTGTATAAGCATAATATTAAGCTGTGGTTTAAAAAATAACATTACACGCCACCAGCATTAAGATGACATTTTTATAAATTAGTAACACTGTTCTGCATCAGTCATCTCTAAGAAAATTAATTAAAATTTTTCTTAATTTTGATCTGAATTTGAAATATATCACACATCAGTTTTGAAGAATAATAAATATTGTTGATTTTAATGGAACGGAAAATAGAGTTAAGGCTAAACATTACTATGTAACGGAATGGCTTTTTGTAAAAATAGTACCAGATCAAAAAAAAAAACAAAGTTCGCGAATATTTGGTCAATAAGCAAAATTTTTATTTACCTTTACTCCACAAAAAATAAGATCTGGAGTTATGTTAAAGCTTTGAATAGTGATGGATATGCTTTTCTATATTTAAAAAAAGTAATATCACGATTAACTTATAGACCAGGGCTTATTTGTTTTTAGGTAGATGTGAAATGGAACCTGGAGATTTTTGCATGAAAGCCTTCAGAATAACCTGAGTAACGACAAATTTGATATGCTCAATTAAAAAAGTTGGCAAATATTGTTTTTATTAATAAGATTATAAAATTAATGAAAAAAATAAAGTTTTTTTTTTCAAATTTTCTCTCGTGTAACTTTGAACGCATTCATTTTAGAGGAAAGTTGATGAGGAAAAAAAGGTTTGTAATTATATTTGCCATAAGATAGGGTTGGTCGGAAATTTCAAAAGGTAAAAAAAGCAGTTTTTTAATCAATTTTTTTCGACCATTTAAATTTCTCTGAGGACCTTCATATTAGAGCACAGAAAAGTTTAGTCTATGATAAAATACCACGCTAAAATTCATTAGGATCAAATAGATAGTTTTTGCATAATAATTTGGCAATCCGATTTCGTTTACAAAAATTGGCCATTTTTCAACTATGTCTGAGTCCAAAATATCACTTTAACGTATTTAAATTTATTTTCGACATATAGTAGGGAACTCAAGTTTTCCAGCGCTTTTTTCAGAATCAAAATCAGATGATTTGGACGCCCTCAGGAATTGTTTAAAGACATTGTTGATATTTTTGTTAATAAACAAATATATTATCTCGGCGGATTTTCACTGGATTTTTCTATGCAATACATGGTTTGAAAGTACTTGGAAAGACGCTTCTTTTCGTGAAAAAAAAAATTCAAATCCGTTTATTGGTTTCCGAGATACAAACTGTCAAAATTGACAGCCTGTTACGGTGAATCTATAAACAATACAGACCTGATTCTTGAACCAAAAACTTTGTCTTGCCGAGTTCTTTTTGATACAAATATTTAAATGTTTAGGGGGGAGCTCTCATTTTAAAATTAAATTCGAAGATTCAAAATACATTTCATTTTCTCGGCTTCTAATGGAACGATTTTAATCATTTTTTTTTAAACCGATGTACCGCGAAGAAACAAATAACATTAATTATGCATCATACTTACAGCATACTGCACCCTATAGTATTGGACTTTTCAATCGAATCTTTGTTTATTAATATCATTAAGCATACTATGACGATATATATTTACTTTAATCATCAAAATTGTTTAGACAATCATTGTTTAAACAAATTGAAAAAAATTTTGATTTTAAATTATTTTATTCGTAAAATACAGATCAAAATAAGATATTACTATACTGAGAGATGTACTAATGCCAAAAATAATTTATTTTACGTATTAGTATATTCGTTAATATACACCGTTTTCAGCATAACTCTCTTTAATGCCTATTCTATACCTTCAGAAAGCCAGTTTGAGTAGATGTTTCTTACTCCCGCCCCACTACTTTCATGTCAACGGTTACATTTTAAAGCATCATACTCTCATCTCCGAAAATATTATATCTCCAAATATTTGTAGAAATATGTTATTACTTATAACTTAAAAACTATTAAGTTTTCATATATGATTTATATAAAATAATTATTTTATTTTTATCTGTATTTTACGAATAAAATAATTTAAAACCAATTTTTTTCAATTTGTTTAAACAATGATTGTTTAAAAAATTTTGATAATTAAAATAAATGTATATCGTTATAGTATGCTTAATGATATTAATAAACAAAGATTCGCTTGGAAAGTCCAATACTGTAGGGTGCGGTATGCTGTAAGTATGATGCATAAATAGTGTCATTTGTTTATAACAAAATGAATGCATGGTAGGCACATGACATTATGATATTTGAGCTCCATTATTCGCGGTACATCGGTTTAAAAAAACTGATGAAAATTGCTCCATTAGAAACCGAGAAAATGAATTTTTTTTTCAGATATGTATTTTGAATATTCGAATTCAATTTTAAAATGGAGCTCCCCGCCCCTCTTCTTATCATTTTTCACACACGTGGGGGATATTCTTGTCATTTTTTATTAAAATTTCCGATAACATAAACATTTAAATATTTGTATCAAAAAGAACTCGACAAGACAAAATTTTTGGTTCAAGAATCAGGTCTGTATTGTTTATAGATTCATCGTAACAGGCTGTCAATTTTGACAGTTTGTATCTCGGAAACTAATTGACGGATTTGAAATTTTTTTCACGAAAAGTACTTTCAAACCATGTATAGCAGAAAAAAATCCAATAAAATAATCTATTTGTTTATAAGCAAAAATATCAACAATGTCTTTAAACAATTCCTAAGGGCGTTCAAATCATCCGATTTTGATCCTGAAAAAAGCGTTGGAAAACTTGAGTTCCCTACTATATGTCGAAAATAAATTTAAATACGTTAAAGTGATATTTTGGACTCAGAGAAAGTTGAAAAATCGTCACTTTTTGTAAACGAAATCAGATTGCAAAATTATTGTACAAAAACTATCCATTCAATCCTAACGAATTTTAGCGTGTAATTTTATTATGGCATAAAGTTTCCTTTGCTCTAATATGAAGGTCCTCAGAAAAATTTAAATGGTCAAAAAAATTGATTAAAAAACTGCTTTTTTTACCTTTAGTCTTTAATGATTGCTATTTTGCAATAAGGGAAATATATTTTGAGATTTTCGAATCAACCTATCTTATGGAAAATTTAATTATGAAACTTCTTTTCCTTTTCAACTTTCCTCCAAAATAAATATGTTCAAAGTTACACGAGAGAAAAGTTGAAAAAAAAACTTTTTTTTTTCGTTAATTTTATATTTTTATTAATAAGAGCAATCTTGCCCAACTTTTTGAGTTAACTCATATCAAATTTATCGTTATTCAGGTTATTCTGAAGGTTCTCATGCAAAAATCTCTAGGTTCCATTTCACATCCACGAAACTCCAATATTTTACAAATAAGCCCCGGTCTATTAGGTGAGACCAAGATCACAGATAGGATTTTGGTTAAATTTTAAGAGATATTTTGAGAGACGCCAACTTTAGGCCATTCCTATATAATTTTAAAAGAAATCTATTGAAATCATTCCAGAATGTTTGTAGTAATATTTCAAAACTGAAAAATTGCAAATATTATCCAACAAAGGTATGGGTAGTAATATGTAATGTTTTCCAAAATATATCGGTGAACTCTCAGTTAAACATGGATAATGATCTTTGTTTTAACAACCGAAATCTTACCTTTTAAGAAATATAAAGCTTCTTCCGAGCATATACCTGCTATTATTGGCACTTTATTAAATCTTCCACTTTGCAGTAATTGGTATGGAGCTTCAGTTATAAATGCTTCTTCATCTTCAACTTCTAAAACTGGGGACAGCATACCCTAGATAGAGCAAAAATAACAACCACATAGTTAAATGAGTTTTCCTGGTACATCTATTAAACTTGAATTTTAAAAAATTTTTTTAGTAATTAGTAAATTTTTGAAAAATTCCAAATTATTTTTAACTACGTCATTTGCTGAAGGGTATAAAAGGTGGTAAATACTAGTTTATCGTTCGGTCTGGACTTATTTGGTGTCAAATAAAATTTCGCAATCAGTACGAACAACATACAGAAAACTATATCAGTTATGAAAATATTAAAGTAATGAGAGGTTACGTATTGTATTTTGTTATAAATACTAAATATTTTTAAATTATATTTATTTTTAATTAAACGTAATATTATTTAAAATATCAACCATGATTTTATTGCACACAAAAAGTCTGACATAATTTTCTGTAATTTTGAGATTCGGTCTATTCAACCAGATTCACTTAAAAAGTTTAAGACTTAGGCCCCATCTAGTAGCCATGGAAGTTCGACTTTCTAGTTGGTCCGTTTTGTTTTGTATATTATATTCTTTTAATATGTACTCCATATATCAAAAGTTTTTATATTAAATTGGGGATATAAACCTAGAGACTGAATCAGTACCAGGTATTATCTTCTGAACATTAACAAAATTTTTCATTCTTGACTGTTCTGAATAAAATCCAAACGATTTATTATTCTTCTATTTTTAAGAATCAAAACTTGATTAACTTATTGTTGTACTTGTCAGTTTAAACCCCCTACTGTGAACTTGGATCGGTTTTAAACCCGAAATTTTCTATTTTTGGTGATTTTTTTTCAAAACAGGCTTAATTTAAACGGTAAAATAATGTTTTCTAGAAGAAGATTTAATGCAATAAATGGTTTAACAAGACACTGTCAACATGAATTCTGGTCAAAAAATTTTGAGAACTAATTAGGAATGATCAAATATTAATTTTAATTATGATTAGGTTGAACAACATTAAAAAATATGAAAAATCCACTATTTTTAGGTACCTCCTTCATGAATATTCTTTAATAAAACCGTAATATTTATATTACATTTCTAGCAAAATATTTGTGTTTTTTTAAAAAAAAATTATCTTGCCACTCGATAATTGTAAGAACAATTTTTCAGTTTAAAATATTTACTTTTCCTTTTTAGTTAATTATATTTTGTCGGTAAAAAATCTTTTTTGTATAATGATTTTTAAATCCGCAAATATCAAACCAGGACTACACCACAAGAAAAATTAAAACGCAATATATGGATAATTTTTTGAATAACTAACCATATACATGTATTTATATATATATATATATATATATATATATATATATATATATATATATATATATATATATATCTACATACATATATAAATATGACCTGCTTTGCTCATAGTAATTCGTAAACAATTCTCATTTATTGGCCTAGGAGGAGAATGGAATTAGTGCAGTATTATATTATATTAATTAATGACAAACTATACATTTTATATTTTCTTCCTTGTTTCGTTCTCCTTTGCTGCCCTCTACCTTATCTCCTTGTTTCTTCAAACTTCAGTTTCTACCTTCTTGCTTCCCTTCAGTTAATTTAAGGAAATTAATATTTAGAATTTATTAATTACTAATTGTTTTAGATTACTATATAAATTTGTAGTAGATGTAATGCCAAACCTCGTCTGTATGTGTTTTAATAAGAAACGATTTTTATTATTATTATTGTAAAAGATTATTTACCTAACTTCTAATTATAGAGTACTTACTCCTACTGATAACTCTGCATTTATTATTTCTTGAGTTGATGCTTTCAATAAAAATTCATTTAACTTCTGAGAATCATTTCCATAATCACCTGCAGAAATATTATTAGCCAATTTAAAGGCATACGATCTTGCATTTTCTTGTATAGCAAACGAAACCGTTGCTGACCCACTTTCTAGAATAGCTGCTCGAAATAAACCTAAAATTTCAATACAGTTGATATTCAGATTTTCAAACTATTAGCTTACAGGGTAATGTGATGAAGTGCGAATTAAAAGTTATTGGAAATATATTGGATGGATTGATTTAAATCAGCAAAATTAACATATGGGGTGTAGCATTGGTGTAGATGAAGAGTAATGATAAATATTTATCCTAAATTTGACTACGTACGGGCTAGTTCGAAAAGCTAGTTGAGGAATTTGGGTGCTTCTCTGTATAGATATATACAAATCATTTATACCAGGTGTCAACGAATCTATTAGACAAGTCATAATTTCTAGAGTATTATGTGTATCAAAATGAGAATTGGTACAGGTAAATGGTATATATAGAGGAGAGTTTTCGCGTATTTTCCACTTTCCTGCCACTTCCAGTTTCACCGGAAATGGCCCCGATTTTGAATTTTTAAATGGAACACCATGTATATTTTAACATTTTTGGATTTCTGAGACAATTCTAGATCAGAGTATGACGTTTTAAAAACTTTTTACGTCTACTTCATTTTTTTAGAGCCACTTTTAAAATTGCACCTAGGTGGCCATGATCGGACGCAAACTAATCTAAGGGCCTTAGGTGATGTCAAAAAAAAAAATACAATCGCAAAGTTTTAGTCAGGGTCATGTCAGTAAGATGCTAAAAACGGCAACATCAAAAACAAAAGAATTTAAATTATTTGCGCGGCCAGTTGAAGACAAATGAATTTTTCAGCTCAACCACGTGACTCCACGTCACCCCAGTTCAATCACGCCATCCTCATCCCCAGTTTAAGACGCCGGACGCCATTATTTTCTGGCTTTTTCACGAACTCGAAATAACAAAGTTGGTTTTCGTCTATTTTGGCTACGTTTTCGTGTGTTTACTTTATTTTTTTTTTCAATTCACTTCAGGGTAAGTTTAATATACCTTTTCTGGAATACATCTAAACTTGATTTTGAATAAAATTTGCATTTTGTTTTAGAAGACGCTGCAGCCCATTTTTTCATCTCCCGAACTGGACCCAAATATTTCCCGGATGGTTACAGAAAACTATCGTAAGTACAGTTTGGAAATTTTCTTGGTAATTACTTGATAACATTTTCGTCTTGGTTTATCATATTCATAAAAACACATCTTCAATTTTCTAACCTTGTTATCATATTTATACATAGTTCCGCATTTATACCAAACATAATTATAAAATGCTGATATTAAATCAAAGGTATTATTGTTTCTTTTACCTACTTTCCATTTTAGTTTAAGCTAAATATACCTTTTCTCCAAACGTTTTCTTGAATAGTTTACATTTTGTTTTAGAAGACGTTGCAGCCCATTTATTTATGACTCTAATCTGACCGAAATATTTTACATAAGTTGGAGGCCAGTATTGTAAGTATATTTTATAAATCTTTTTGATAAATTACGTCTTAGCATTTTTATCATGCTCACAAATACACAACTTACATTTCATAACTATCATCCCATTTGCATACATTTTTGCATTAATATGATACATTATAAAATGCCTAAATCGAATTAAAGGTAATATTGTTGTCTATTTAAAGTTAATGAAAAATTTAATTTAATTTAATTTGTTTTATATGGTAATAGAGATCGTAACATATATTAAGTAAAATTATTTTTTAATCTGACATCCTTAACAGGTGTAGTAGTTGCTAATAAATTTACGAATCGCTGATATTTAAATTTTGAGTATATATAACTATATAGCCATGGCTAAAACTAACATATGATTTTCATTTTCAGATATGATATTTCGACTGCCTTGAATTTTCGGCTCTCCTTAATCCTAAACTGGCTTTAACTTAATTAATGGATTAGTGTAAAATATTTATTTTTGATAATTATATTGTTTCATTTATATCGTAAATAAACAATAAAATATATTTTCTGTATTTTATAAGACTTACGATATTATTTATATTTTAACCAGAATTGTGAAAAAGAACCTATTCTTCTGAATGCTTTATTTAAAAAGAAACACAGCAAATTAGTGGTGACAGGGTAAAAACTGTTTGTCATAAATCTTTTTATTTTTTTTTCAGGATAATACATCTACAAATAATGAATACTAGCAGAGAAATCTTAAAATTTATGTTAAGATGGTTAAGTACTCATCTCATTTCACTTTTAAAGTTTTTTTGCTCGTATTCAACATTAATATGTATTATTCTGAAAAAAAATTAAAAAGATTTATGATCAAACAGTTTTTACCCTGTCACCATGGGATATTTAAATTTTTCCCGCCATTCATGTGCCGTTGCTAATCTCGGCCGGTAAAACAGATGGCTGTTTTACAGCCCAGTTCATTATGTCATTTCGATCAAAATACACGAGTTCATTCATAGATGGCTCCTGTTGCTTCCAAAATACAGGGTTGTGACTTTTCTCTAACCTTTTTTATTCCGGGGTTTTAGTTACTGGTATGAAATACAGGAATAAGACAAGTTGACAAAATTATGTTTTCATTTCTAACTATTAATTTTCAAATGGCGACCCCTTTTTGACAACTACTTTTCGAAAAAGCATTCTTTGACGAATCTAACGGTACTAATTTATTTGCGATTGGATTATACATTAGAACAGAAATTAAATATTATTAAGCAAAATATTGGATAATTTATTTACTTATGACAAGTGCGCCATGGACAGCCATGATGCATAATAATTTGCAACTGTTTTTATCAAGTCTTCTTTGGAAAACAAAGCACTCACTTAAGTAGATAATGACAGTGACATACGCTCTAAGAACAGGCGTAAAAGTTTCTTAATTTTCGTTAAGTTTAGTTTAAATTTTCGTTAAAATAATGTATACTCAAAGTGAAAAAGTGGATATGTTATTAATATTTGGAGAGTGTCATAGAAATTCAAGGAATGCTGCCGAGTTGTATGCTCATAGATATCCGAATCGGCAACATCCAGCCCATCAGTATTTTCCGTATGTCGAGATTCGTTTTAGGCAAATAGGAAATCAAGAGGCGGAACAGAGGTTTATCAAAAATGAAGAGACTGAGATTAACGTACTTGCTATGGTTAGGTTGATAAAACAGTTTCCTTAAGAAAAATTATTCAAGACCTGCAGATAAATTATGAATCAGCAAGAAAAATACTGAAAAAGCATGGATATCGAGCATTTAAATATCAGTTACATCAACATTTGTATACTGAGGATAGCGATAGACGGGTAGTGTTTTGTGATTGGCTGCTTCAAAATCATACAGTTAACCGAAATTTTATCGATTTTATTCTATTTTCTGACGAATCCCGATTTACAAATAATGGTATGTTCAATAAGCAAAATATTCGGTACTGGGCCCAACAAAATCAACATGAAATGAGAGAGGGCAATTTTCAAGAAAGACTTGGCGTCAATGTCTGGGCTTGTATCGTTGGAAACAGAATAATTGGGCCAATATTGTTTCAAGGTCAGTTAACAGGGGTTAGATACTTAGGTTTTCTTCAAAATGAAATCGAAAATCATCTCAATGATATACCTTTAGCAGTTTTACGGCTAATTTACTTTCAACAAAATGGAGCACCGCCTCACAATACTAGAGAAGTTCTTAATTATTTAATAGAGCATTTTAATAATCGAATTATTGCAACCAATGGTCCGGTACGGTGGCCAGCCCGCTCACCGGACCTTACTGTGCTCGATTTCTTTGTCTGGGGATATGTTAAAGAAAGGGTTTACTATGGAGCAGCTCCAGCTACTCTTGAAATATTAGAAGAAAGAATTTTACAGGCATTTAGAATTATAACGCCCCAAATTCTACAAAACGGGTTGAGAGAAACAATTGAACGAGCTGAAATGTGTTGTGAAAAAGAAGGAATGCACTTTGAACATTTACTACACTAAACTTTTTAACAAATTCAGCTACTGTACTTTTAAATATTTTAAGTGCGTCGTCTAAGTTATTAGTTTATTTTGTTAGTTTTTTGTTAATTTTGTTAAATTTTTAATCCAATTCCTGTCTTTCATACTAGTCACTAAAACTTTGCGATTGTATTTTTTTGATGTCACCTAAGGCCGTTAGATTAGTTTGCGTCCGATCATGGCCACCAAGATGCAATTTTAAAAGTGGCTCTAAAAAAATGAAGTGGACGTAAAAAGTTTTTAAAATGTCACATTCTGATCTAGAATTGTCTCAGAAATTCAAAGATGTTAAAATATACAGGGTGTTCTATTTAAGAATTCAAAACCGGAAGTGACCGGAAAGTGGAAAATCTGCGAAAACTCTTCTTTTCACATAACATTTACCTGTACCAATTCTCATTTTGATACACATAATACTCTAGAAATTATGACTTGTCTAATAGATTCGTTGACACCCGGTATACAGTAAGACACGCCCAAGACAATTCTAAAGAGACCCATCAAAAACGCGTTTTAAGCGGGAAAGCGTGTTATACAGTAAAGAAAAAAAAATAAGTACGTATATATACATATATATATATATATATATATATATATATATATATATATATATATATATATATATATATTTTGTGAATTTATATAGTTATGTTATAAATCTTTTATTTTTGAAGGAGCTCACTATATATACAGTATAATTAATTTCATATTACTTAGTCACTCATTTTGGTTTGATAAACGTATTTTAATGCATTAGTAACTACAAGAATTTCGATATAATTTAACTCCTGAAGTGTGTCTTCGCTATCACCTAAAGAATATATCGAACGCCTTAAATCGTCAGCTCCTGATAAATAAACGTTTGGCAAAATTGGAGCTAAATTCTCTTCATTATCATCGTAATCATCACTTAGGGTCGCCTTTTGGGTACTATATGCATCATTAGTAAGACTCTTAGGTTTCAACATTGTCATCGAAGGAGCAATATTCAGGAAAATTCTCCAGTATAGCGCGTTCAGCTTCTTCCAACATAAAATTTTCTTACTCATTTGGAAACAATTTTTTTATAGTTTCGGGCTTAATTCCTTTCTATATCGTTGCAGTGTTACCCATTTAGGGATCTTTTGCAAACAGGGTCGTCCATTTTCTTCGAATAGTGATATATCAGTCGTGTTCTATAACCTTGTTTGAGGATTTATAATGTCCTGATTAATCAATTACTTGATCGTCGCATTTGGAGGTAAAAAAACAAACTTGATATTCCTTGGCTCAACATATTTGGGAAGATCAGGCAGTTATGATTGAACAGTATTATCTAAAGATTTTAATCAGTTGCTTGTCGCTGCTGTGTGAGATAGCACTTGAGTGTTGGTTACTGTAACGGGTGGGAGATGGCGTTTTTAGCGAGAAAGCGGCGTATTAAGCGTGACTTATTAAGCGGGTTTTATTATATATATATATATATATATATATATATATATATATATATATATATATATATATATATATATATATATATAAATATATATATATATATATATATATATATAAATATATATATATATATATATATATATATATATATATATATATATATATATATATTGTCCATTTTTATTTAAATTACCTGCAGATTTCTTGCTCACTAAATGAAGACCTGTAGATGCACCACCTGCACTTTGACCAGAAATTGTAATTTTTTCAGGATCTCCTCCAAAAAAGGCAATATTATCATATGTCCATTTTAAAGCCAACGCCTGATCTTTAAGACCTGCATTACCAGGAATTACCGAATCTTGAGTTGATAAGAAGCCAAAGGGTCCCAACCTGTAGTTAAATGATACGAAAATTATGTCTTCTTCAATAAGAAAGTCTGGTCCATACTTGAGTTTGGAAGAATTTCCTTTGTTAAATGCTCCACCATAGATCCAAAACATTACCGGAAGCTTGGTAGTGGGCTAAAATTATAAAATCAAAGTTAGTGCTGAAAAGCGAATATTTATTTAAAATGAATAGAGATTAGTAGAGATGAAATTCCATATGTAACTTTTAGTATATACATAAAATAAAGGCACTAATATTTTTAAAATTTGAAAATTTAAAAGGAATCGATTCTGTTTTATATTGTCACTGAATGAGATTACAATAACTATGATGAGGCAGATATAAAATTAACATCTGGTGAGTTATCGTTTCTGCCACAAAACAAAGCACTGTGTCACGAATACTTAAACAGCAGAGATCTAGAACTTGCAGATGAATTATTCCCAGGGAGAAATGAACCATTCCTGTAGCTGACATAGACTTTAAGTATTCATGTTAACAAGTCTGGAAGGTCCTAAGAAACTCGAGATCAATCTATTTTTAAAACTAAAAGTGTCAGCAATAACAACACTCCTTAAACTAGGTAAGGACAGAGATGGGTTAGAAAACTACAAGCCAATAGCCTTTTCCAGTTCGCGTTCCAAACTGCTTGTAAGACTGATCTATAATCGCATTGTCGATATAATATTGAAATATGTTATAATAAAACAGGTTATTTTCGAAAGAATCAAAGAATCAAACGGCATAAAACATCAGTGGCCTTGATAAAGGGTACAGCAGGATACGATACAGTTTATTGATAATAATACATACAACATACAAAATTCCTAAAAATCACCAAGTGTAAAACAATTTGAACATACAAGTAGAAAACGAACCCTGAACAAAGATCTCCCAAGCGGAGAGTACTCGCTTATGTGCTTTTAAACTTCAACATGCCTGAGACACGTCCGAGAAAAATTATGTCGTCAACATGACCTTCGGATATAGTCACCAAAACCTGGTGGTTTAATTGCTCATGACGAAGTGGAAACACAAGCATATCTAAAATTGGTGTCAAAATATTACTACCGTGTATGGGACCAGTTCATATACAACGATTGTGGATGTTCAACTGAAAAACTCTATACGAATCATTAGTGAAAGCATCAAACCCACTTCTATTCGGTGGTTACCCACCAAGAGCAGCATTATATCCTCCATATTTGTCGCTCAAAGATATAGTAAAATGCAGAGAAATCTATAACTCAAATTTCATGAAGACATTACTCAACTAGGACACAGATTATATTCCAGAAAATCGCCCATCGAAGGAGCCGAACTCCTACTTAACAGCAATTTCAAACTGAAACAAGAATAGAAAGGAGAGTGGCGAGCTAGTGTACCTCCTGATATTCACGGCGTCTACTCCACCAAGAACTCTGCTTTATAAAACATTGAATAAATTAAACCAAATCCACATAAACTATGGAGCGTTCTTCAACTCCCTACTCAGAAGAAACCAATCCTGAACTAGCGCAAGTGACTGGCAAAGAAAAACAGACAATCCATCATCTTGAGATACTAAGAATTTCTGCTGTTTCTCTAACAATTGCTCATCAATTATAAATATTTTTTTTTAATATTTTGCTACATTTCTATCGATAGTTAACGTACTGGTTCGTCCAGCTATCTCATTATTTGCACAATCATCTAAGAAGCAGAAATAATTGATGTTTTTCATAGCAGTATCATTGAAAGTCTGCCCTAATTTTTCCAAAGTGTTACAGCAATTAATTTTATTTTTGCTGCAAAATTTAATACAAATTCATTATATCGTTATTTTTGAAATGAAAAGATTGTCAAATATATCAAAATATGCTTTACATACTTGCTTATCAAATACAATCCACTGAAAACGACTGAAAATTGAGATGAAATATTGATAGGGCTATCAACGTGAAAAAAAGACGATTTCAACTGAAAAGAAGTGGCGTGAGAAATCTAAAAGATCCAGGAACTTTCTGATTAAACCTCTTATAAAAAAATGTTACCTATAATATTCCGTGTCCCAAACTTCTTTTCTTTTTGTTGCATTAATTTTAGTCGTTTGTTTTGAAACACTTCTTTTCTTTTTGTTGTAGTAATTTTTAATCGTTTATTTTAAAACACTTATCAGTTCTTCGTTTCATATGCATTATCCCAAGTTTAATTTTATGTTCTATCTTTCGGCTTAAATATCACCATCACATATATACTGTTTTCTTATATTCATATAGATACCAACAGTACAAGACAATTAAAATATATTTGAAATTATCCAAAACAAATATAGCATGATATATAAACACCTACCTTAAGAGTCGGAGTGTAAACATTAACGTAAAGACAGTCTTCACTTTCATTTTCTAAATTATCTAAGTAAAATACAGAAATGCAAGATTTTCCATCACTGCTGGCATTTCTTACTCCATTCCATGGCTGAGAAGGTCGTGGGGCCTATAAAAAAACTGATATGAGAATGTATAATTGTACAGTTTCCTATAAAGCTTAAAGTTAATCCAAATAAAGTAATTTGCTGCACGCTGGCTGGCTGATTTTCCTAATTTTCAAAACCCTGTAGTTTAAAACCTAGGTCTAAAGGGTTCCATTTTAAAATTTTCCACTCTATCCACTGAGTATGTTTATAACCCATATTTAGTTAGTTAGTTAGTAGCACACTGAATATAACTATTTTTTATTTTCTAGTTCAAAAGAAATTTCAAAGCAAGTTTATATAAAATATTTCAAATAAAACTAAGTAACTAAATAATGCAACATTACATTTTTCTTATTATACATAGAATATCGTTGGTTTCCATAATGGCAGTTAAATAAACTATCATTTTAGTATGAGATACTAGAAGTTCCAACAAAAAATTACCTCAAATTACTCATAGTTTTGGGGAAATTAAAAGTTCTTTAAATCTAAGTTGTTATACGTTAGAATTCTTGTTACTTTTAACCATAAGACTCTCCAAATTTCAGGCTGATAAAATAATGAATAATTTGAATTAGATAATTTTTAAAAATGATTATAACTTACTTGAAATCTTAAATTTCCTACTGGTGAACTGCCAAACGGAATCCCCCGCCATCCATAATATGTAACGTTACTTGGTGTCTGATATACGGCTCCTTGAACTTTGCCGTTGGGTAGCGTTATTATGAGACCATCGTCAGCAGGTGCAGATAACTGAAAAAAATAATTATTAATAGACAAAAAACAATTTTTTAGGAATCATTGTTTTTAAATAAATTTAAAATGTACAAATATCCCATAATCTCAGGATAATATAAATACCAACCCCTACCAAAAACCATTAAATCATATAATGAAAATAGACAAATCAACAGTTTTTTGTATGTTATAAATAAACTAAAAACCAAGCATTAAAAATTAGAAGAGCTGAAAACCAAAAATTTATAATTTTTAGGACATTTTAATTTTAAATAGTGAACATAATTTGAGAGTACTTTGCTTTCTGGAAGAGAAATACGTAACTCTTGTGCAATAAATTAGTGTTTTCTTACCAGACATGAACAAAAATATTTTACTTTTCCTGGTAGCAGAATTTTTTGACCTCATATTAATATTGTTGCATTAAATATGTGATAACATATCTTAAATTTAGGTATCTGGGAAAGCGCGGTGGCGAGGTGACCATCACTCCCCATGCAGACAGACTACATGACGCCGCTTTTAAAACCCAACCTCTCCCTGGAGATATTTATGCCAAGTAAAGAAGATTGGGAGGGAGAACAAAATCTTCTGAAAAATGGATCCTGGTGGTATACTGATGGATCTCGACAAGATGAAAGAGCTGGAGCCGGAGTATTCGGCAGGAGCACAGGAGTCAGAGAGTACTACGCTCTCGGACAATGTGCGACAATTTTCACAGCGCAAATTTATGTGATTCTGCAGTGTGCCCATCTCTGTGAGGGGGACATAAACAGGAATAGAGTAATAAATATATGCTCAGACAGTAAGGCTGCGATATTGGCACTGAAGTCCAGTATTGTGATTTCACGACTAGTGTTTGCGTGCAAGGATGTACTAAATGGCATGATAAGGAAAGACTGCACAGGCAGACTCATATGGGTCGCGGGTCACTGGGGCATACGCGGGAATGAGGAAGCAGACCGTCTGGCAAAGTTGAGTTCGGCGACCGAACCGTATAGACCCCAACCAATAACCAAATCGTTGCTGGAAAGCAAATTTATTGAATCGTGGAGGGGAGCTCCTGGAACGAGGTGTACTAAGGAACATATAACTGGGCCTAGCGCACGTCGTACTAAGGAGCTTCTCTCCTTGGGAAGGAAAGAGCCGCGAATTGTGGTGGGATTGTTGACAGGACATTGTCACCGCAGGGGCCATCTTCATAGAATCGGTGTCGAAGGCGACCCGACATGCAGATGGTGTTTGGAGGGGGACGAAACTGTTGACCATGTTCTTAGAGAGTGCACAGCACTTAATGTACTGAGACAGAGATATTTCGGAGATACAGTTTTGTTACCGGAAGCAGTTAGGCAAGTTCAACTAACGAGGCTGTTTGGATTCGTAAAGGCGATCGGCCTCGAATAACCTGCAGATATGGTAAAATGTAAAGGGCCCAGTGGAGGCCTAGGCATCAATGATCTAGTTTCATCATCCCTTTTTCATTCATTCATTCATTCATCTTAAATTCAATGAACACTGGCTGTATATTTAATGTACATAGTCACCTTTAAAAGTAATGATCAAGCTTTAAATTTAATGTATGATTACAATAAATTTAATGGAATACATTAATTTAGATTAATGTAAAAATTATCAAATTTAATGCATTACATTAATTTAATTTAAGAAATGGTTTATGCTTTCAGTACATTTACCTTCAATTTAATGCATTTCCTTTTTACAGTATAGTGTATATGATATAAATGTGACGTCACTTATAAACGTCGCATCTGATTTTTTATGTTATTAATATTATGACTACCTAGATATTTCTATCGAAAAGTCCCATCTGTTTGGAAGCTTTTTTATTTTTCAAAAGATCTTCGTTAGATGAGTGTTTTCTACAGAAAAAAATATTTTCAGTTGCATTTATACATATTCCAATTAACGGCAATAATAGAAAAACCTGTAACAATAATTTTCCGAGGGAATTTATTGCTACACAGTAAAAAGGAAACGCATTAAATTTAATGTAAATGTGCTAGAAGCCAATTTCACTAAGTTTATTAATTGCATTTTTAATATAATGCAATAAATTTTATGATTCACATTAATCTAAATTAATTTACTCCACATAATGTAATCACACATTAAATTTAAAGTTTGATCATTGCTTGTTAAGGTGAATATGTGCATTAAATATACAGCCTGTAAGCATTGATTTGAGATATGCTATCACATATTTGATGTTTCAACATTAATATGAGTTCAAAAAATTTTCAAACCATCAGGAAAAGGTAAAAAGTTTTCCCATAGGTAGTGGACCGGTTTCGAACTCATTGGTTCCTGTCAGTACGGAGCAGTCCTTTAAGCAATTTATATCATACTAAACAAAAAGCTCAATACAAGTTGCGCCATCTACCGGAATCTCATGGAATATGCTCTATCGAATATTGAATAATAATGTAAATTCCTTTAGTAATATGGTATATCTGAATTAATTCTAAAATATAGAAATTGAAATATATTTTCAGTTACTTTATTGAAATTTAAGATACCACTTAATTAAATTTAATGTACAACGAACTGATATTTCAATGAATTTGCTTTAAGTTCAATGTATATGTAAATTTTTGACGATTTTTGATACAAAATCATTAGATTCAGTGTAGAATGAATATTAAATTTTCATTAAATGTAATGTTATTTTTAAGTGTATGGCATTTAAATTTAACTATTGACAACTTGCCATCACTGTCTATGAAATCAACTAAAGTAAGATCAACATTTTGAAATTCTAAGCCTATCTTACTATTAAGCATGGACAACTACACACACTCCGAGAAAGTTGACATGCTTCTAGTGTATGTGTTTTGTGAAGGAAATGGGCGTCGAAGTGTTAGTGTTTACATGAAGAGATTTGCCAACCGCCAAATACCAAACCATCAAACATTTACCTATGTTAAGCGTCATTTCTGAAAAACGGGCAGCTTTAAGAAAAAATTTGAAGTCAGTGGTCGTGTTCGAACAACTAGATCAGTCGAAAAAAAAAAAGATGAAATGTTGGAAAGAATTGAAGAAGAGCCAAGTGTTAGTACTTTTAAAACATGAGTTGAATACCCCTAAAACTATTTTAAATTATATTTTAAAAGAACACTTGTTCCATACTTATCACGTCCAAAAAGTTCAGCTACTGTTACCGGTTGATCCCCATGATATTTTGTGAATTTATTCAAAAAAAAAATTTGTGATCCAAATTTTGGTAGAAAAATTTTGTTTGCTGACGAGGCGTGTTTTACTAGATCAAAAAATCACGAAAAAATCACAAGGGAGACTTTTTGCCTAGAAGACAGTTTTTTTATTCTTAACAATTTTTTTTTGTATAGCAAATTTTCAGAAATATTTCGTATTAGGGAGTCTAAATACATATAAAAAACTTTGGTGTAGCCATGTTTCTTCACCGGCTACGAACGCCCACTAGACTCCCGGACTATTGTTGGAATTGGTTTAAAAATTTTTAGTTGAATTCCCCTCATTATATTTGTCTGAACATGGGTTCACCGTGATCGCCAATTTACTTTCCAAAAAAGGAACATACCGTAAATTACTGAGCGTGGCTATTTGCGACGATTGTCGATATTGGAATTTGACTTAAGAAGGCTCTACCAGTCTGAACCATCTCGTTAATTTTGAAGTCATCAACTTGCACAAGAAACATGTTTATGTGAATGAAAATCCATATTCATTAAAGTTGCACACCATTAGCATAACTTTAAAATAAATGTTTGGGCAGGTATTATTGGTCGCTACCTTGCTGATACTGCTGTAATTTCAGACAAGATAAATGGAAACATTTATCTAAATTTTTTGCAAAACACATTACCAGTTCTTCCAGAAAAGTTGCCTATTTTTACATGACCAATATTCCAACCGATTGAATGAAAGATACAATAAGGCCCCAGTAAAATGGCTACCACGTTCTCTAGAGTTAAATATATGTGACTTCTTTTTACAACACAAGTATACAAGACTCCGGTGAACACCCGTGAAGAATTATTGATGTGCATTTTAAACGCTGGCAACCTTTTTAATAATCCTGAAGTATTAGATAGAGTTAAATTTCATTTCTTAAAGAGTGTTAATAAGTGTATTCAGCAAAATGGCGGTCATTTTGCATATTTGCTTAACTAATATTTTCTATTTAGTTAGTTTTTTCAATTTTTTAAAGACATACATGTACTTCCAATATTTATTTTAAAAATTGTTTTATTATTACACCAAATTGGTATATTCAAAATATTTTTTTTTCTGGTAAAATATCTCATCAAATGAAAATTTTTCGAGAAGAAAAAGAACTTCCAAATACATGCGGTTATCCGACAGAAATATTTAGGTTGTCATTACGTTGATGGCATAATAAATAAGAAGCGATGTTTACAAGGGAAGTTACTTTTATAACACTTACACTAGCCGGTCGATATACCTAGTGAGAAAATGTCACATTATAGTGTTAGACCACACACCAAAAATCATTAAATTCATTTATCTCTTTCTCAAGAAATTTCGGAAAAATCAATATTTATTTAACACTTTCACGTCTTTTGTCGCCTATACGAAGAATGGGATATAAGTAAGTTGGTTTAAATCGACCTATTTTGATGTAAAAAGTCTGTCATCAAAGGTTGTACACTTATTTTCCAGACACACTGTATACATTTTTTGAACTGGAGTTCTAATAAAATAAAGAGATCGTATAAAAAGTTATAGAAAAATTATATACCAATTAAATCTTAATTGACATTATAGAAAATAACAGTAGTCCTTAGATTTTGTATTATTCCTTCATTGAACACAAATTTGAAAGTAATTTTAAAATCAGCAGTATCTAGCTATTTTAAGCAATACTTAAATATCTGAAAATACAGTATAATTTAAATATTCCCAGACAAAACTGTAAAATAAGAAACTCCGTTCCTGTTTTGAAGAAAATCGCGCTAAGCTCTAGTATATATAATTGCACCATTTGATTTTTTAATATACTAACAATAACAATTTAAAATATTACATATTTTTCAGGGTGATAGCCTAAGTCCAACACTTTTCGATGTAATCATGGACGAAATCATTGATGAGGTATATTGGGTACCCAATGGGACACAACACCGTTCAGCTTATATGCTTTGCAGACGAAGTTGCCTTGACAGCAGATAGCAAGGACAACTTACAAAGAGTGCGTTTCAATCTCAATCGAACAGCCAAACTATAATATGAAGATATCTGTGGAGAAAACCAAAGCAATGGTAATAGCAAAAGAACCGATAAGATGCAAACTAATGGTTGATGACAAATATATCGAAGTTGGGAAGTTTAAATACCTGGGAGCACATATAACAAGTAACAGGGCAGTAAAGGAAGAAGTACACACACAGGCCAACAAAGCGGCCATGATATCAGGCAAACTAAGAGACATAATCTGGAACAATAAACATATGACGGTTGAGAGCAAAGCAAGAATTTACAAGGCTTGTGTAAGACCGATACTGACCTACGGCGCAGAAACAAGAAATGAAACCACAAAGACAAAACAAATTATGAGGACCACAGAAATGAAAACGCTGAGAATGATCACGGGAACAAGTTTAAGAGATAGAATAAGAAACGCAAAAATACGCGAGGACAGCGGAGTGGGGGATGTTGTGAAGAGTGTTCGAAACCGTCGTAGGCAGTGGAGAGATCACGTGGAACGAATGGACGATGACAGATTAGCAAAAACCGTGATGAGAGAGAAACCAAACATCAAACGGCTGCCTGGACGGCCCCCCAAAAGATGGAGAGACAGCTGGATTTCGACCTCAAACGAGGATCGATGAGGCATTGTATAGATAACAGAACTTGGTTCTACCTAGAAGAAGAAGAAGAAGACATATTTTTCAGAATAAAAAAACTGAGGGAAGGACAATACAAAGAAATTTTGAAATTATGCAAAGGCTATTTTCAGATATTACCTGTAATATTTTAGTCCCATATGTTATCGTTATTCTTTTGGAAGATGTCATCGATTCTCATTAAAAATGCATTATCCAAAATACTAAAATATTAATAATATTAATTATAATTTCAGGAATAAATAAATTGGAAAAAAAATTTGGAAGGAATTAAGATTATCCTTTAGTCACTTTTCAGTTGTAATTTTTTTATTGTTTGTGCAGATCTGCTAGTATACTATTAAATTTTGATAAAAATTAGTACTTAATTGGATAAACTTCAGGATAAGTTAGGTACGGCATCGTAGTATTTATATTTTAAACACAATTTTTAGCTGCAATTTAGATTTATAAGAATGTTACCAAGTTCACCTAAAATTTTACGAATAATAAAGATGATACTTACTGACAATTGAAAACCTGTCACAAACAATATAATAGTTATTCTTAAGTACATTATGCTCAAATAAAAGCATGCTCAGATAGGGGTTTTATATAATGTTTTCTGTTATCTTAAGTAATTTTAAAAGATAAAAGTATTTGTAATTTATCTGTGGTGGACTGCACTCACAGTCAATTCAGCGTAATTTATAACTGACATATTGCTTAATTCATATAATAAATATTTTTAATTAACAATTAGTAACTTGTCAGTATTTCTCTAATAACAAAATAAGTTCTACCAACCCGTAACTTCATTGGTCTTGCCTCAAATATCCTAACTAGTTTTTTAATTATACCCTTTTTGTTATATTATTAAATGCAGCATTTCAAACCGACGCTGGATTATTTCGAAACCATCCGATTACTTGGAGTTAAATGTTTGCGGTTATATATAGCAAGTTGCAACGGTGATTCAATATAACTTTGGCTCGGTTCAGTAAAACCCAAGGTATGTCAAACAAAAAGATAAATCAACTGATTTTCTCTAAAACTGGTGTTCAGGTAGATCTTGCAATCACAGGTTATGAATCAAAAAAATTTTTAATGCTACGCATTCAGTATGGCGGAACATAAATTTAATATTTTCTGATTTCGTCCACAATTGGTATTGGGGTTTTACAGTGAACAAAATTTTTGATTGGTCTTATCTTATGAGAAATGTGGTTTTGAGGTGTTCTCGAAATTATTATTTTTTTTTATGCAAATTTGTGTAGTTTAAAAAAAAATTAAAACCAAAAAATTACATTTTTAAATAGCGCAATAGTTTTATAAATTTTTGTCTGCCTCTAAATTCCGTACCAGAATAATATGTAAATATGGGTTGACGAAAAACCGAAGTAAGTTGTACTAACGTAATACAAAAATTAAACAAATATACTTGCTTAAGCTTGCAGAAATAATATATTTCAGTGATGATGGATTGAGATGAAACCTTTTTTAGAGTTTGTTAATATATGAAAGTGACATTAGAAGATACAATTTTATCAAAAAAAACCATAAGGGATTATCCGAACCACCAAATAATGTTATTCTTCTTTAAAAATTTAAGAACTGTTAGTTTTTTCGAATACGTATTGTTATTTCTTTTATTCCAGAATATCCTGACTTTTAAATTACCTTACGGGATTTTGACAAATTCATCCTTTCTAAAAATAAAAATTTGCGCTAAAAAGTGAAAAATAACTAGAAATTTTTATATGAAATTGAAATTTTTGAAGTCGGCGCCAAACTAATACCTGACAAAATATGATTCGCATAAACAAATTAATAATACTTTATTTGTAATCGCTTTCTTACCATTATTTGTATATATTAGTAGTTATTCATTTTAATTAGAAATAATTTGGCGCCGACATCCAAAACTTCAATTTCATATAAAAAGTCTAGTTAAATTTCACTTTTTAGCGCACTTTTAAAAGTCTGTTCAATTTTTTATAAAAATTTTATATTTTGATTTTTAGTTTTGAAATCATTATGATTCTCATAAATTAGTGCTAGTCGAGATTAGTGTACCTCGCAATGACTCCAAGGTGGCAAAAAAGTACCCATTTTATCCATAATTGTAAATCACCCTAAAATGAACCACAAAAAATTCTTTGATTCTTAGAGTTCTCCAAATACCAATGAAATTGTGTCAAACAAATATTTAGTCTGTCATAGTAAATCCACTATCTTAAATTTCAAATTAATTTTAGATTGGTAACATAGGCCCCAAAACCTTCCAATATCTATATTTAAAGAATTTGAGACGTAAGTTTCTTAGCCCGATATATTTTATATTGCATATTGAGTTTGTATACGCCCCAAGAACCCCGCAATATCAGTTTTAGATAAAACAGGAAAATGTAATTTTTTAGTCTCTCATATTGTATCTTATCAACCTAAGAGTTGTAAAAAATTAACTTCATATTCGTAATATACCACCCACCAACCCCCTAATACCAAAGCTGAAAAAATGCGATTAAGGTAAAATTTTCAGTCCACCATATTGAATCCGCCATATTGAATTTCAAAAAATTAATTTTAACGTGTTAATCTAATCTAAATCTAAACCTTTTAAAGCCCCCTAGTACCAATTTTAGATGAAATTCGTTTGCCATGTTGAATCTAGGAAAAATACTATTAAATTCATAACTTACACCCTCAAGAACCCTATACATCAGTTTTGGAGAAAGTCGAAAAATGTAAAATTTTTAGGACACCATATTGAATCCGCCAGATTGAGTTTTTCAAAAAAATATTTTAATTTCGTAATTAACACTAACGAAAATCCCCCAATACTCACTTTAGATAAAATCGAGAGATGTAGAATCTTTAATCCTCCATCTTAGATCCACCATATTTATTTTTTTTAAATAATATCAAATTCGTAATGTGCTATCATATAATTTTGAAAAAAATCGGACAAAATTGATTTTTTGTCCGCCATATTAGATCCGCCATATTGAATTATTTAAAAATAATTTCAGATTCGTTATGTGAGGCCCCGAAAGCTCCCCCATACCAATTTTGGACGAAATCGGACAAAATCGGTTTTTTCGTCCGCCATATTGGATCCGCCATATTGAATTTTTTTAAAATGTTTTGAGTTCATTATGTGCAACCTCGAAAACTCCCCCATACCAATTTTGGAGAAAATCGGAAAAAATTAATTTTTTTGGCTGCCATATTTTAAGAGCCATCTTGGATTTTACTGCACCAATTTCATGTAAAAAAATATGTGACCACCGCAGCAACTTCCTGAATATCACGTAAAAAATTTCATTCAAATCGGTGCAGCCGTTCGGAGTATTCAGTGTACTCTCATAAAAAAAAAAAAACATAGTCGATGAATTGAGAACCTCCTTCTTTTAGAAGTCGGTTAAAAATGCCTATGAATGTGTGTTACAAAAAATACGGATGAAGAAGAATGAGGGAAGCTAAATTTTTATTAATTAGTATTCGACATTGCGAATTTAATTACCCACGAAATAATTTTTCAGGTTAGAGCTAAAAATAATTCTGTTTACAAGAAAATCAGAAACTAGTCAAAGGATTGTCCAAAAACAGTTGATGAACTGTCACCTGAGAGTTTTTGTAAACTCTACTTGGCACTGATTGGGTTGTGATTTCTCTACGAACAGACTTACTGTGATTTAAAATTTTAAGAAATCATTCATTCTTCATTACCAAATTATTAACTGTTAAAACTTGTTTATGTTAAATTTTTTTAAAGCCCTTTAATAAATTAAAACAAAATAACATGGTATTTTGGACACTTTGAATATTGTACACTTTGAAGATTGCTTTATCATTACCACTTGAGATACTTTATTAAAAGCAGTTTTCCTGCTATTATTAAAGTTTCAATGCCATCAAACATACGACACAACAATTTAAATTAGTTCATAGTATGTCATCCAGGGTAGTCTCGTATGCTCTTCAATGATACAGATGGAAGTAGTACTAAATAAAAAAAAGATATTTATTTTTTAGATACATTTTCTAGGAAAATTATGGAAAAAAGAAATTAATCCAAAAAGTTGATTTTGGGCAAATAAAAAAAAAGTTTTTTGCCTATTTCCCTTTTCCTTGATGTCTGAGTTACGTATGAACTAAAGCACAGTATGAGCTATATCTCATACAGTAATGGGATATAACTAGGGTTTTTATATTTCTACGATACTATTATTAAAAGAACTTGAAATTATCTCCTTCTTCAAATTTATAAAATTTTATTTAAGAAAAATATTCAAAAACATGGAAATTAATAACTTTAACCAGGAAGTTAAATTATTTCAATCTTTAAAAAAAAAAATCACCATTTCTTTATAAACTGCGTAATGCAAAATGCAGATCATAATGAACAATTTGAAGGAAAGACATCACCAACGTGTTATCTAAATGAAAAATAAGAGAGAGAGAGAGAGAGAGAGAATTTTAATTAATGACGCATCGACAACGAGGTGATTTAGCGTCACTTCTTTGGTTCTGGTGACTGATTGGAAGATTAAACTATTAAATCATGGATGCCTAATACGTGCTTTTATATTTTATTAAATAGTTGTGTTACTTTTAAGAAATCGATTACTTTGATTATGTTGACTGGATTAATGGACAAAGAATGATTAATAGACTCAGTAGGTATGTTATATTTATGAAAAGTCATAGAATATTCCTCACATTCTGTAAATATGTGCTTGATCGTCATTGTTGTGTTACAGTGAGGACATTCTGGGGGTTCATCTCCCTGCAGTAGATACGAATGAGTAAGCTTGGTATGTCCTAGGAGGAGGCGGCAAATCTTTGATTGTTCCTTTCTATTTAAATCGAGTTCTAAGAAATTATTGTGAGTAGAGCTGAGAATTTCGGGTAATTTGTTGCTTCCTTCCAAAATATCCCATTCACACTCTATGAGATTAGATATAAATCTATGAATGCCCGGATGTAAATGTTTAATATGGAGAGTAAAATTAAATATAGGGCTACTAGCATTTTTAGCGGCATGATCTGCTATTGCCCCTGATGCCGATGTGACTAGGTATCCAAATAAATTTGATAGTGTGTCCCAACCTATGACATTTGTAAAACAAGTAATTAATTCTATCTACGGAAGGATGATCCGACGAAAAGGATTCTATTTTTATAAGAGAGTTTAGAGAATCGGATGCTATTAACCATCTGGGGGATTTATGAATGAATGCAATTGCCCTTTCTATGGCAAACAACTCAGCAGAGAGAATGTTTGATGTATCGCTAAGCTTAAATGATTCTGAATGCGAAGAAAGATAGAAAGCCGCACCAACCGACGTAGGGAATTTTGAGCCATTTTATAGTTATAAAATTCATTAGTAATAATATGATTGTAATCATTTCTTAATATTATAGGATTAGCAGATTTTTTGTCATGGGATAGAAGAGAATAGTTAATTCTATGTGGAGTATTGTCCATGGTGGAAAGGTTAGATGAGTTGTCAAGAATGGAGGGAATTGTAGGTTATGATCTATCAAGATATTATATAATAGCCTGTTCGGTGAATTTAGCATTGAGATGCTGACAGGGTAAAGTTGAATATTATGCAGATTGAAAAATTTATCGTGGAGAGGATGTTCAGGCTTGCTCCATAGCCTTGTGGAATAACGAAGAAGTAAGGTTAGTCTTCTGTAGTGAAGAGGAGGAATTCTGTTGATGCAATTAAGGCTTGGTATGGGACTTGTGAATGAAAAATAAATTTAATTAGTTTTCATGTTACCGTATCTCAAACAAAAAGTACCAAATTATTAATAGGATAAGCATGAACAATTTTATAACTCTGTTTGCATTAATTGTAATATATGACGGGAAAATCATGAATCTGTAATTCTGAGTCTTCTCTGGCAATTGTACTACCTGTATCTATATTGAAAGTGTTTTCTATGAGTTATTGTGAGTTTGGCATAAATTCAGCAGTGACATGGAGCACGATATGTACAAAGCGTAAAAACTAGTTTGAAAAATTCTGAGAGATGCAAAACAATAAACGAGAGCATACAAATAAAATCGAGATCGGACAAAGTGAGATTTAAGTACTTTCATGAACTATATATGCCATACAAAAACGAAACTGAAAACACCATTACAGAATAGGTCAATAAGTATATTTATTGAATAAAATTATACAAGGAGAAATATTAGAAGAACAGAAAAAAGTATTATCATGTCTATATTTAAGATTCTGCCAAACAGAGGGATATAACTTTACTAAGTACCTCTACGAAACTCACTACCTAAATCTTAGGAAAGAAATAAATAGTATGGAAGTAGTGTCTTTTGTGCACTTAGTCTGAAGCCAGACGTCAAGCTTACGCTTGCACAGGCCCACCGTAGCTAAAATTGCATTCAACCTAGAGCAGTGAAGGCTCAGTTAGACAACATTATTACAAACAAAATTGTACGTCGTCATGAGTTGACTCCAATCGTCTGAAGAGTCAGGAGTGACGAAACGATGTTGCGTTCATGTCCTAATTTCTAATCTGCGAAATCTCCTCGCCAAGTGAAAATTAACACGATACGAAAATTGCATGAGTCTGCAGGGCAAGTGCCGGCAGACAAATCACCTTTGGCGATATTAGAGCCAAAGTGATGTGACGCGTTGGAGTTTTGCTAGGTATTGTGATGTTACCAAATTTGTCGTAGTATCCTATAAAGTTGCTTTCTCAACTAATGAAATTGAGCGCACACGGTCAAGGGTCTTATATTCTGTCGCTATCTGAGCTAATGAGACTGAGCGCATGCAGTCGGAAATGGCAAACTGGCAACACCAGTACTAGACACATACCATTCAATCTGGAAGTTACGAGCGCTGTGCAACTCAAACCGAAGGTAAGGTAAGGTAAAGTAGGAAAGTGTTTCATGAACAGAACATACCTATAAATCCGTTTTCTACTCGATATTACGCCAGGAGACAAAATTTCGCCTTTTCTTACTACTCAAGGCAAATAGACCATACGTCTAGCAATCCTTGCTATGCGAATAAGGCGTGAGCCGATCCCACATGGAGTACCTGATCGTATGGTCTATTTGCCTTGAGTACTGAGAAAAGGAGAAAATTTTTCTTAACATCGAAAAGAAAATGGATATATGGGTATGTTCTGTTCATGAAACCCTTTCCTAATCCACCTAATTACCTTCGGTTATGATCGAGCTACGCTCGTAACTCCTAGATTGAAGTGTTTCGTGTCGACTCCTAGTGTTTGACGAATAACGAGCCACTTTGCCATTTCCAACTGGACTCTGTCAGTCCCATTAGCTGAGATAGCGACGAAAGAGAAGACCCTTAATCGTGTGGGCTCAATCATATCAAATAAGAAAGCAATATTACAGAGTACTACGACAAAGTTTGAAACATCATAATATCTAGTAACACTCGTAACGCGTAACATCGCCTAGGCTCCAACATCGCTAAAGGTGATTCGTCTGCCGGCATCTGCCTTGACGGCTCATGCACCTTTTGTATCGCGTTAACTTTCGCTTGACGAGGAAGTTTTACAGATTAGAAGTTAGGTAGTAACATCGTTTCATGATTCCTGACTCTACAAACGAGTGGTGCCAACTCGTAAAGACGTGTGATTTTGTTTGTCAAATAAATAGTGTAGTACCTATAAGGGAAGAACAACAAGGATTCTATAATAACAGATTATTTATCATTGCCGCAATCTTACAAACGCGTATGATCATCTAAATCTGAATTACGTAACACATCTATTAAATATGTAATAAATAAATAAGAAATATATCGTTATCTTAAAATATCTGAATACAAATAACACAATAAACGTCCCTTACTTTTCAGCACTATAATAGAAAAAATAATACACGGAATCAGAAAATGTGGAAATGGTTAGCGACTGATATAGCATAAAATAAAAATTCTATTCCATATGAACAATGCAATACTCATCTCGGAAACATAAAACGAACTACAATACCTATTATAAAATTTTAATTGCCAGACTCAAAAATAGAATACTAAAATAAAGAAGAATAGAACAAAAACAATTACATTAGAAGAAGAACCACTGCGCGAGCAATTAGCATTAGATAACACATCAACAGAACCAATAAAAATAACGAGCAATAGGCACTTATGGGCAGTAAGCAAACAAGTTAACGAAGCTGCGATGATTGCTGGCAACATAAAGATAATAATGAAAAATAAATATTTCAGTTTAAAGTGAAATCACGCATATGCAAAACATGTTTAAGACCAATTATTATTTACAATGTGGAAGCACGAGCTGAAATATCAAGTAAGAAAGAACTCTCAGAACCATTGAGATGAAAACATCTTGAATGATGACGGGTTACACATTCCGAGACAATAAAAGAAACAGAGAAATAAGGAAAAAATGTGAAGGGAATGATGCAGTCAGATGCATATAATAGCACACATGCTTTGGAGAATGGAAGGATTGTTAAAATGGCCCAATATGAAATACTACATAGTAGAGAACCAATGGAAAAACCATCTAAAAGAGAAGGAGAAGAAAGAGAACGATAATGTAGAAAGGAAAAGTGTAGTGTGTCATATTAGGAAATTAGCTCATATAGAGGAGTAGGCTTCTGAGTTCCATAAAAATATTTTACAAATGCATTATATACTTTATTTTGCTCGCAACCATTTCACACTGATTGTAAGAATATAAACGTACAAAATATAAAAAAATCTCACTGTCTAGTGCAAACAATTTTATAGAACTTGTGTACACTAGTTCGAGAAAACTTGAAAGTTAGTTATTCAGAAAGTTTTTATAACTTCGACGCGAATTTGACTCGTAAATTTCATTATTTGCGGAATTTATCATTTTCGACAAAATACAAATATGTTTTCTAATTAATAAAAGAACTTAATATATTAGTAGAAGGGGTAGGTAATAAAAATAAAAATAAGAATTTATTTTGTTATAAAACACCAAATGAGAACCCTTTGATAATTTTTAATATATGTTATTATTAGTTCTTTCTTTTATTTAAAGTTTTATTCGGTTTTGGCAATTTTATGAGACAGATACGTCACATCTCTATAATTTTAAACTACGGAAGGTGATTTTGAGTGTTCACTTAAAATTTAAATTCTGTGATGATGATTATTATCTAGGATTACAAATTTTGCACTTTTAGTGACTGTCCTAAACAAAAATTTTAACATGAAAAAGAAAATCATCAGTTTTATATTAGAATGAGGTGATACTTTAACATATATTTACGATCTCACTAAGTCAAACCCCTAGAAAAAGTGGACTTTAACCTAAAATTATATCCGGTTAATATCTCAAGTGGCATATTATTTTAAAGCTCTTTAAATTGTCTCTTTAAAATTATCTAACTTTATAATCTTAAGCTATTGGTTTTCCCATAATTGAATCCCAAAGTTCAACAACTTTTCAGATCTGATTATCTCTGAATATATTTGTTTACAATAAACACATAAATTAATATAAAAATTTCTTGGAAAATACTATTTCTGACCAAAAATATAAAAGGTAACAGTGTGTCTGTGAAAAATTCTATCGAAATAATATTACTTTCTTAGGCAACAACAGTAATAAATAAATGGTTTATTTACAACTGGACGCTAATTATTTTAAAGGCACTCTTTATATCTATTAAGATTAACCCGCAAATCAAAATCTTGCTTATAGATATTACCTGCCAGATTACTAGGAAGATTTAATATTTATGATAATACTGTTAGACTAAACGGTATTAAGGATCTCTAACTAGGATGAAGGAATTGAAAATATTTGCAATAATTGCAATATCCTGAATCAGGATTCTAAATCAGTTAGCTAGTGGTAATCGAACAAGCTAAAACTCCGATATTTATTATGAATTCAGCGCTTTTTCAACAGGTTAAAATGAGTCGCTGTAGTGGCTGGTTGTGTAAACTTGGTAGTACCTGGAAAGGTATGCGGTCGGATATGTGAAATGGTATTGGATACTTGTTCTACTCACACCACTGTAAAGCCGAACATCGTGGCTCAATGTAAAATTGTTCTTCTGGAGAAGCATTATGTCCTGCAAACCGCCAATGGGAAAGTAATTCCTGTGAAAGGGATACATGAAGCTAAAATAACCCTGGGAAGCACCACTTTCAAACATATGGTCATTGTTGCTGATATTTGGGACGAAGTAATACTCGGTCTAGATGTCATGGAACACCAGAAGCTTGTCCTTGATCTTCCTCAATGAGTACTGCGAACTAGAAATTAAGAAATTTTAATGAATATACCAAAAAATAGTAACGTGTCGATCCGGGAAGTTGCACTTCTTGAAGATGCGATGTTATCTTCAAGTTCAGAATGTATAGTAAAAGTAAAGGTTGATGATTCCGATGAAATAGTTTTTGTTGAACCAAGTCAAGATTGCTCGTTATATGCAAAAGCGATTCTTCCTGCTAGAACACTGATCCAGAATAAAAGAAGCCATATATTTGTCAAGATGCTAAACTTGAAGGATTATCCTCAACAGATGAGAAAAAGTGACAAGATTGCGACCTGTCAACCTGTCGACGTGATAGTTACCGGTATCCCGTTGCAACCTGAAAAATTACCTGCTAGTCTACCTAAAGTACTTAAAGACCTGGTTAGTACGTCAACACCTTTACTGAATCAAGTTCAGGTAGCTAGACTAGAAGATCTGTGTATAGATTGTTTGAAGACCGGCCGTCCGGAACAATATTATAGTAGAGTGTTACATTACTTGTAAAAAAATAATTATATCAAAAATATATTTCTAAACATATCCAAAAGATTAAGTTCATTATCATATGTGAGAAATTCCATATAAAAAAATTTATTACAGTAAGGCTTAAATAAACATAGATTTAACTATACCAAAGTAAAAAAAAACTCTATTATTGTAAAATGTTTAATTATACATTTATATCGTTAAATATACTTACAGTACATTTTTTAAATCTATCTTTGGAAAGGCATGTGCATTGAAGCATATGTAGTAAAGAGATTGGGATGAAATACGTTGGGAGCAGGTGTTCACTGTGTAGCGAAATATAATTTTATTCAATTCTGATAATACTTGAGGATTCTAATACGAAGCAAAAGCCTTGTTCACTCGGCCACCATGATTATTACTTAATAGGTTTGCAACTTCTAAATGAGCTACGATATGGGGAACAGTGATTTGGGTTGAATAATGGGTTAGGTAGGTAGGTGTAGTAGTTTTGTCAGTGAACTAAGATGAAGACAAATTCACATTATTCATGCATTTCCAGTTGTTTAATCGTCTTATCCCGTTAAGTGATTCGTGTGCTACCGTACATCAATGTGAAGTGAGCTCTGTAATGCACATTGGGTATTGAACATTCTATATAGATGTGACTCTATAGCTCCTCTACTCTGTCTATAATATTTCTCACCATACATTGACTAAATACCATAAATCCTATCTCAGTTAGCATGTCTAAATGTTGGATGGCCTTTTAAACCCAATTTAGTTATGACAGTTACATCTTCCAGTTAGTCAATTTTTTTCGCTTATGAGAGTATTATCATTTCTATTACATATATCTACAATAAATGCTTAAATCCTGATGTGAACACATATCAACTCTTCGTCGAAATAAACTGGACGGTAGGTAGAAAGTTTCATTGGGCTGTTGTAGTTAATTATAAGATAACTTAGGATTTTAAATATAATTTTAATATTATAATGAACTCGCAGTTCACTATTTAAATAGACTTTAAATCATTATACCTATAATAATATTAGGATATGTTTTTTAGACATTTTTGTTAAAAAGAAAGTAATATAGCGTAAAAAAAACGATAATACAGCTTTCCAATATTCGGGAAAATCCTGTATGGCGTCATTTTATAATGAAAATTCTGAAAACGATTTACTTAACTAACAAATGGATATAAATACCTACGAATTAGTTCAAAATGATATAAACTAGAAAACAGAAACAGGAAGGAGAAAGCTGAGGGCAGTCAAGAAATGGAAGACAAATCGGATAACAAGCCGATGCATGATTAGCCAATAGAATTAAATGTACAACCTGGCAAAAAGTCCTTGTTGCAGATACAGCCCGTGAGAGAAAAAATTGAAAAATAGAAAATTATGTTAATGTTTATTTTGGCGATTGCGTAAACGTAAAATATTATCTCCAAGATAAAGGAGTTTTTTGGAATATTTCTTCTGATGTCGTGCCTAAAATAATCTCAAATTAAGATTTACTGGGCTTAAATGACTAAAATGTAAAGTTCATGATGTAAAATAGTTTGAAAAATATTCCGTTAAGGTAGTTATTGAAGATAACATACCTGAGGGTGTAAGAACATCTGATAAACTTTTTGAAATCCGTCCTGTACATGAAAAAATTCAAAAGATTTGTTTCTCACTTTCTAAATATAACGAATTTGCATTAAATGAACAAATGTTTCGTTTTACTGGAACATGTAAGATAAAATATTTTGTGCTTGGTAAGCTAAACTCGAAAGGCTGAACCAGTTTTATATATGTGTAAGCTTATATTACTTGTATATAGTTTTAATTTTTGGACAGTTTTGTTGCTATGCTATGCTATGACTGGGTGGCATAACCTCACTCTTTTGGATTTTTATTAAAAAGGTTTATTGTTTTAACAGTGTTAATGTACTAGTATGTTGAATATTTTGTTTTAATTTTAATTTGTGACAAGGTTTTTTAAAGGTTTTTAATTGTGTACAATTTGTTCTGTGTGGAGGCTACGGCTGGCGACTGCTCTCAAACTGGCAGGGTTAAGGTGTGCCCTTTGACGAGTGAGTATGGTTGGTAAGTACTAAGCTTATTTGCTGACCATATTCTCTTGTTTTTAGGGTCTGAGCCCTGAGGATGGTCTGTTAGACAGAAAGCGCTTTGCCGATTTTAATTAAATTATACACTGAAATACAAAACCCGTCTATTTCTTGATTTCTTCGGTGTACAACCTGTTAATAACTTATTGTACTATCATTTAGAGTAAACGTGGTGCGAAAACGTTCCATAGTTAATCGAATTAATTGCTCTGATGGACGATTATGTTGACCGTAAAATGGACATGGTGCGCGATACGTATTTCGAACAGAACCATGATTTTCAAAATAAATTTGCACAATTTTGAACCGTTATTCAGGCGTCAGTCTATTCATGTTGAAATGCCAAACCAAACTAAACATAAATCACTTGACAGCTGACAAAATGGCCACCAGTTAAAAAAGTATTGCCAACTTAAAGTTCTATATCTCTATAAAAAACAACCTTTATGAAATCAGCCTTTTCAATTTGCAAAGAATTTAATATATTAAATGAATACATCATCAGGCACGGATCCAGGGAGAATATGGTGGGAACGATCGCCCTCCTTCCCCGCCAAGAGATTCAAATTCAGAAAAATAGACACGCCTGCGTGCTGCCGTAGAAATGTTAATGTGACTATTCACGCCCCCTCTCCCCATCGATAACTCGTTTTCCTTGTCATAGTTTATTGTCTTTTATATAAATGCAGTAGAGGTAATTTTCATCTTGCCGTTGTTCGTTTGATATCGTCCACCCCTGTATATATCTCTTAATAAATTAAATAAATAGATAGATGTCACTTGAAAAAAAAAGAAAACAGGAACATGTACGTCATCACATAGGTAATTTTATGTTGATTGGCAATTTGAATACAAATACCTTGAAGTGATATATCATCTGATAAACAATTCTAATAAAAATAGAATCTTACAAACATATATAGAGTTGCGTTAAAAATATTCGAATTATTTCTATTTTCAGTTAGACTTTGGCCATTCTGTTGCTTAGTAGCAAGTGCAAGTTTTTGTTAATATTTTTAATCGAATATGATTTATGCATGACGGTGCCCCGGTTTAACATAAAGTTAACATTCATGTCTATCTCAATATTCAATTTTAAGAACGTTGGATTGAGAGAGGAAGATAAGATGGTTGGCCACGTCTATAGCTTAACAAAAATTGACTTTTTAATAAGGTTTTGTGAACAGGACTCAGAATTAAGTAGTAAATATGTTGTAGATCGAAAGTTTTTATAGATATGAAGCTCTAGAATGAACAGTTTTCTTGATATAAGGGATGAAACGGTGAAAAATACGACAAAAATAGAGCTACCAAGAGCTCGTCTTATGGAAAACTCAAACTTTGGGATTAAGTAAAAATTATGATGTCGATTAAAAGTCTCGATGGCATCGAAATTTCAAAATGAACAGTGTTGGAGATAAGTGAGTTTAATCGGTTGAGATGCCCGAAGGAAGATCCCTAATATATTTTATTAAGCGGCATTGGTCTGACTGATACATCAACGCACATCCAAACTATTAAAGGTAGCCATCTAAAATTTTAAATTTTGACTATTTGAATGGGATAATTGTATTTATAGTATATCTAGCTTTAGGCTAGAGCTACTCGGAGATTCAATTATAGATTTTTTTATTATTTATTAACCAATTTAATTGAATTCTCAAAGTTACTTGCCTATTTAATTTTTTGTATATATTCACCTATAGAATTAAAGTTGGTTACCTATCGACATCGCAGAAGGTTCCTGCATTCAACCTAGCTACAGATACAGTGGTCCCACGGTAGCTCCCGTGCTCCGGCATAGAGGTTAGCTTGGCACATTAGCTCTCTGGCTTGGCTCCTATATTTCAACTGAACTCTGGTAATTTTATTTTATTATTTTATTTGGGTTATAATCTATTATTGAGTTTCCTCTCACTTATCTGCAAGATTTTGACGCGAAAATACCAGCGTATCATCCTAACAGTATTGATGATTTTCATTGATTCAACCAGCATTGATGTTGCAGTGGGTGGTTGTGTGACATAATTTGATCATAGACTCCTGCAAACGGAATATCTTGGATAGCGTTCGCCGTTCCGTCTACAATCATATTGCTGTCCCATATTAATAGCTATTTTAAAAACCTATAATTCAATTTTATGGTAACAAAGACACCCTGGTCGTTCATCTTCTTTTTTGCAGGTTTATTATCAAACAACTACAGGTTAATTTAAAGCTTACTACTTTCAAAACTCATGACTTCAGGACTCAGGCAAGGCTGCTAACTAGCTGATCAGATGCTATCTCTTGTTTGAAGCTCTCACTGCAGTGCGTCGGCGAGTTTAATCGCGTGAAGGTATTTAATAAATTAAACAAACCAAGTTTCTCAGAACACTTAAATCTATTAACAAAATAAATAGGAAACCTAATTATTTACAATGAGAAACTTAAAATTAAAAATTAATAACAATATCGAGAAACTAAAATAATTGCCCCGGTTGGCCATTCTATTAGTAAAAATGTAAAATACAGTTTAGAAGATAAAATCTATAAATAGCTTTCTAAAATAATAAACAGAAAAAAGAATAAAAACGCGAAAAAAAAGCTATTTATATTACTTAACAAACAGTATTAAAGTCGCTCCTTTTACGTAGTGAAATAAATATAGGATATTCCCTTAAATTCCTCAAAAGAAATAAAATCAAACAAAGAAAACCTTCATGCCCTATGAATCTACATGTCACGTAATTTTCTAAGACACTGTTCTTAAAAGTCGTACCTATCGCCCTTAACCAATTCCAGATTGTAACTGGGGTTTGTTATTTCTTAAAAGACCAAACTCGTACCCCGCTGGTACCTTCCTATTCACCCCGTGCATCCGTGTAACTGTAAATTTAATTCTCTAATTGATCGAAAAGTTTGTCCCAGAGGGCGTCAGCTGTTTTACGCCGGTTACTGAATTCCCGAATGGATCTAGGAGCATCCTAATTTTATTTTTATATGAAAGGTTTAATATAACTATTCTAGGTCTTTCTATAACTAAAAGAATATACGATAATTACTGTTAAAATAACTGTTCACTCTTCTTATCTGTTTTGGAAGTAAACTCGTTATTTCTTGTGAATAGAAAAAAACTGTTACTATATAAATTCTGTGTACATGTTGTCAAACAATATATCATATTATAGTGAGTTAATTTCATCATTCTTTTGTTTCTTAATAATGAAAAATTGTTCAATATTTTAATACATTTTAACGATATTTGCATATACACATGTTAAGACCTCCCTCGGCTCTTATCCGTTCGGTTTTAATTACATAATCAGGGTTGGATTGCTCCGACATATTTATTTATAAATCTGAAAAAGGATCTTTTTAGATTATGTCGTCATAATTTGACTAAGTTTATATATTTTTAAGAAAATATTTAAACAATCCAAAGATAATAAAGTTGAGATTATGCTTTAGTACGATAATTGATTTATTTTTCCTTTAGACTTGGGTGGTAAAAAAAATATAAACTATCCCGTTTCCACGAATAAAATCTATCTCTATCTCTATAAGTGTGTGGTGATCTTTAGGATATACTGCTTATCTTTGACCGGTTACCGTAGTTTCTCAAAATTAAGTTTTATAGGAAGAATTAATAATAACAAAAAGTGTCCTCACCTAAATAAACCACTTATAATTTTCCGTGAATAAAGAAAAGCCTGTGAATGAACCATTAGTGTCATAATAATAAACAAATTCCAAACTATAACCTATAAAGCACGCCATTCGAGTATGTTTTTTAGTGGTAGTAATAAAGGTGTCCCTGTACTGCCAAATATTCTGGTGTAGGCTTTGTGTAGTACTCTAAAAATGGAGTGTGACATTTGTAATATCAAGCAAAAAACAGTGTTTTCGTGTGACAACTGTAGAAGAGGAGTATGTAAGGCATGTGGAGATCTATCGACAAATGAAGTAAAGGTCTTGGGATCCGAAGAAGGTAGAATTCTGAAATTTTATTGCCCAGGTTGTTTAAATTTCGATACTCATAAACTGTTAAAAGAAACAATAGAAGATGAAGTAAAAATAATTGAGAGCAAAGATGAAATAATTGCCCTTTTGAAACAAAAATTAAGTGACTTAGAAGACAAACAAAACTCTAACGGGAAATGTTTTTTGTATAGTGATGTTGTTCAAAGGAGTGAAGCCAATATTTCCAAAACAAACAATATACCTAGCATTATAATTAAACCGAAGAAACAGCAGAATACAGAAAAAACAAAGCAAGATTTACAGAGGAATATAAGGCCCGCTGATCTAAAGGTTGGTATTAAAAGTACAAGAAGCACAAAAAATGGAAGCATAGTTGTGAAGTGTAAAAACAGGAATGATGTAGAGATTTTAAGAAAGGACGCTGAAAACAAATTAAAAGACTATGACATACAAATTACCAAATTGAGAAAACCTTGATTTAAAATAATCGGTTATGAGATAGAATCAGAGAGTGACCTCGACAAACAATATATAGAAGCTTGTATACGAGAACAAAATCAGTTTATTGACACCACTGATGAATTGCAAGTAACATTTTTAAAGCAAAATAAAAGAAATGGAACCTATATTATTTACGGAGACTGCTCGCCTAAGTTGTTTCATAAGCTGATGAATGTAAAGAAGATTTTTGTACAGTGGGAACGGTACCCAATTTATGAGGATATCGGCATAGAACGTTGTTTCAAATGTCAGGAACATTTTCACAAAAGTAATGTTTGCCCAAATAATACCATATGTGAATATTGTGCAGGAGAACACTCAATTCAACAGTGTCAAAAAAGGTATAAAAAATGCATGAACTGTGAAAAAGCGAATAAGAAATTTGGCCTGCATTATAACGCAGATCACGAAGCCAATGATAGAGACTGTCCGTCGTATGAGTACCTTATAAAGATATTGAGAAACGAGATAGACTATGGTTATAATAATGGCTTCTAAGTCACAAGAAATTGATGTCTTACAGGAGTTGGAACTACTTGACGATTGGTCTGCCCAACAAAATATGGACTGTAATTTAATACAAACAAACATTGATATTAGTAGAAAAAGATTAAATTTAATACATTTCAATATTAGAAGTATAAACAAAAACTTTAATCAACTTTTGGTTTTTCTTCAGGCCTATAAACTGTTTTTCTGTGATATTATTGTATTGAGTGAAACGTGGAAGATTGAAGATAACTTGTATGACATTGATGGTTTTCGTATGTTTTACAGTCGCGGTGATGTTAACCAAAACGACGGTGTTGTTATTTTTATAAAGAATAACCTTGATGTTATTAGTGTTGAAAATAAAAAGTTTGTTAAATCTGGAGTAACTTTTAGTAAAATTACTCTTATAGTAAATTATATAAAATATGGAATTACATGTATTTATAGGCCACCTTCAACGAGTCTTCCATGTTTTAGTGAGGACTTGGAAAAATATCTGTCTGAAAATCCTGAATGTCATGTAGAATTAATTTTGGGAGATATAAATATTAACATAGAATTAGGAAATGATGTCACTAGTAACAATTACTTATCACTTTTATTGTCCCATGGTTTTGCGTCTGTTATAAATGGCCCGACGCGTGTAACACCGACAAGTGCTTCATGCGTTGATCATATATTTGTTAAGAAAACGTTAGTATGCTCTTCACTTGAATATTCTGCCTTCATTCTGGAGTCTGATCTCACAGATCATTATCCGGTTATGATAAACTTTTATACCAATAAAATAAGTGAATTTAAAGCTTCATCAGGATTTGTTACAAAGACTGTTACAAGAATCAATTATGAAAGAGTTAATGATTTGCTGGCTGAGCAGGATTGGAGTGTTGTGACTGCTAGTAATGACATAGAAATTGCGACTGAAAACTTCACTACGATAGTATCTCGTATTATAAAGGAATCCGAAGATAGGAGGATTGTTAGGTATAAGGAAGTTAAAAAAATAAAACCATGGATAACATCTGCCATTATACACTCAATAAAACAACGAGATAAAATGAAACAATGTCTTAGAAAAAAATTCGACTTAAATGAAGAAAAAAAGTATAAAGAATACAGAAATACTTTAAATACAATCATACATAAATGCAAATATGATTACTTTAGACAAAAAATAGTAAATAGTAAACATGACGTTAAAAAAATGTTTGAAATTGTTAATGAAGCCTCAAATCATAATAACAAAAAAAACAAAGAAAAGCTGCAAATTGAAGATTCTAATAGAATATTTTCAGACGTGAAAGAAATGGCAAATTTTTGCAACAATTTTTTTGTGAATGTGGGAGTTAATATGTTAAATAAGATAAAGGATCCTGATAAAAAATTTCAGGTACAACATGCCTGTATTTCCTCTATGTTCCTGAAGCCTGTCAATGAAATCGAAATAATAAAACAAATACACTCTTTAAAGAATAATTGCGCTCCCGGTGTAGATGGAATAAATTCTCAGTTCGTTAAACAATTCCACCTCTTCTTGCTGAAACCCTTGACCTATCTAATAAATTTAATTTTTAAATCGGGTAAAGTACCCAGCCATTTCAAACTGACACTTGTTACACCAATACATAAAGCAGGAGACAAAGCGACTATTAGCAATTATCGTCCAATTAGTGTAATAAATAATTTTTCAAAGATATTTGAGAAATGTTTAAAGGATAGATTGGTAAATTTTTTGGAAATTAATAACATCCTCTCTAAAAATCAATTTGGATTTACCAGTGGATTGAGTACATCAGATGCGATTTATGAATTTACTAAGTCAGTAACCGTGAATCTTGATAATGATAAAAAATGTCTTGCCGTCTTTCTGGATCTTGCCAGAGCATTTGACACTGTGCCCCATGACTCACTTTTGGATGTTTTAAACGTCTATGGTGTTAGGGGTTCTGTGTTGAGTGTCTTTGAGAGTTACTTAAGAAATAGGAAACAAATTTTAAAAATTGATAACATCTATAGTGACCCTTTAGACATCAGAATCGGGGTTCCTCAAGGGACAGTATTGGGACCGATTTTGTTTATAGTTTATATAAATTCACTAACAAGCATGTGCTTGGAGCATGGTTCTCTAATTTCATACGCGGACGATACAGTGGCCGTTTTCTCTGGAGAAACCTGGGATCAAGTGAAAGAATCAACAAAAACTGGTCTGCTTAAAATAATAAACTGGCTGGATTCCTCCAAACTCACTTTGAACGTTGACAAGACTCATTATATTGCATTTTCGATAACAACATTAAATCGTCCAGACTTCAACCAAATTGAAGCTGGAAATATCTTAATAAAAAATGTACCATTCATAAAATATTTGGGTATAATAATCGACAAAAATCTAAAATGGGATCAGCACATTTTAAAATTAACAAACAACATCAGAAAATTAATTCATAAATTTTATATACTGAGAAACATTTTCACTGGGCAACTTTTAATAAATATTTACAAAACATTAGTAGAATCCTTAATTAGATATGGAATAATTGTTTGGGGTGGCCTGTATCAAAACTCATTACAACAACTCAACGTAGTACAAAATTACATTTTAAAGGTAATTTTTTGGAAGAAAAAAAGATATTCTACTAGGTTTCTTTATTCAGAACAAATTTTTGATGTCCGTTCATTGTATATATTGTTTTCTTGTATTTATGTACATAAATCTGCGAAATTAAAAAATTATGTAAGTCACTCTTATGAAACGAGATGTAGAATGAATAGACATCTAAGGATACCAAATAGTAATAAAAACATTAGTTATAGATTTGTTAACTGTCTGGCGCCCAAGTTCTACAATATTATCCCAATTAGTATAAGAACAATCTTCAATGTGAAAAAATTTAGTAATCTATGCAGAACATATATTTTTCATAACATTGATCAATTTAAACTTTTTCTTTGACAAAATCTTCATAGGTTATTTAGTGTGTATGTTTGTTTAGTGTGTAGGTTTGTTTGGTATGTAGGCATTTCATTAATTATTGTTATTTTCATTCAATATGTTGTTTTTATGGTTGTTTTTTGAAATTAATATAATATTTTTGATTTTGTGCACATACAGGTATTATGTTACCTAGGTGCATAATTATTTAATATTGAGATCTTAAATATGTTTAGATTAGATCATGATCTGTTTGAAGAATTGTACTAAAATTGTTCGTAATATATTATTATTATATTATATATTATTATATTATTATTATCTGCAGAGTGATTATTTTTACTCATTTTAGAAGAATATATTTCACGTTAAACGGTGTAAAATAACTAGTGTTTATTTCATTACATTTCTGGCTAGTTGACCTCTACAAAATTCTTCTGTGTGCTCTTTATTTGAGTCTCCATCATCTGCAATGATTGGTAAAGAGTTTAACTTCCTATAAGAAATCTTTCCCGATCGGTCAAAAAGTGTATTGTTCGTTTTCAATTATTGCTAGCTTTATATCTCTTTAACCGCCATGCAGGCACAGAAAGTTTTTATTTTGAAGTGTCGAGACATTATTGGACAGTGCTGCTTATTAGGTTGTGTTGCGAATCGTACTGGACCCGATTCAATATATGCCCTATATTTTTTCAAAGATTTTCGATCTTTTTATTAAATTCCAAGATTGTGAACTTGTGTAGTCTTTTAGCCCCGTAGTGATCCTAACCTCCTCAGTTCTGGCTGCCGCAATTCCGACGCAGCAGATCAGCATATGTACAATGTTGTATTCCGTGAACCTCTGGAACATAATCTGGCACTATTTTACTCATTTCAGTGCATAGTTCCTGAAAAAATAAAAAATGCTTTCTGAAATGTTGTTTAGTTGTTATTCAACTTCAAGTTCTGACTCTTTTCCGCGATTTGTTCATTATTATCGTCAGCACCTCTGATCTCTCGATTTCCATTTCTATGATGTTAAGTCTAGTTTCTGGGATTAATTTACTTCTGAGAATAACTTTTTTGGTCTGTTATTTTCTGTTGTGACCCTATACGTATGAGTACTCCTTTAAGAATTTTTCGTGGAGTTATTTTCTGGCAACTTAATGTATTATAATGGTGTTGGTGAGTGAGTTAGGAGACCATATTCATTCAAAGAAATGGAGATTATTCTGGATTCCTCTATACTCATTTTAAAAGCCGTGCTTCTTCATATCTGAAATGAGAAACCATCTCTTTCCTATGCATCCTATATGAAAGAGCTCCATGTTATCATAAAGATACAATACTAGCAGCAATCTTAGAATATATATAGCGATTTGAAAGTTATCACTTTAATTAGGTCTCCAAGAAGGATACACTAAATTTTGTCGTTTTCTATGTGACTGGGACAATGGAGATCACAAAAATTATTTTGTCAAGAATCAATGGCCTAAAAGAAATCTGATATCGCCAAAAAAAAAATATAATTTCTCAACTACGTGTAAATCCTGAATATATAATATTCCCCCGATGTACATTAAACTCAGATTAAAATAAAATTTTGTTAAGGCGACTGATAAAAGTGGTCCAGTATATTTGTAGAACCACAAATAAGGAAACTTATGAATCACAACTTTGAGGAAAGTTTGAATGGGGTTGAAAAATCTGCATAGAGGTCTTTTAAAAAGGTGGTAACAGATTTTTTTTGCAATATAAAAGCTGAGAACAATGGAGAACTAGTTTCAGAGCGTCTTCAAAACTATAAAGCTCTAAGATGTAAAGTGTCCCTAAAAATACATTTTCTGGATTAACCCTTGGGCCTCTTTTTAAAAATCTCTACGCTATGAGCGACAAACACGGTGGGCATTTCCATTAAGATATTTGAGCAATGAAAAAACGTTATCAAGGTAAATGAAATTCAGATATGTTTACTAACTATTGCTGGACACTAAAAAGGAATTTTCGTCAAGCAAATACAGTATTTCGTATTACAAAATTTTACTGGTTAAAAAAAATGCTATGCAAATTTGAAATCAGAGTAAAATATTTCTTAACAAACAGCCATTCTAATTAATTTAACAGAGAAAAATTTAAGTTTTGTTGATCGGTGTTAATCAGCTTTTATGATATTGAAAATTATTACGTGCCTCTTCGACCCAATATTTCAGAAAATTTATTAATTTTCTTCCGACCTTTTAGTTTTCTACGGTTATTTTTCCATAGCTCGAATTCTTACAGATATTTTATTGTTCGTCTTTTAAGAAACAGCAATTATTTCATTTGGAAAGAAAAATAGCGAAATTTTAGACTTTCTAAATTTCTAATTAAAAAGAAAAAAGGCCTTCATGAATGATAAAAATAACGACACTTCTTTTCCCTCTCAATATTTTGACACTTTCACTATTAGGTTTTGCAGAAAGAAATTGATTTTGCTTTTTTATTTTAATGGATAAAATATATTCAAATTATTTCTGCATTTGGTATATGAGAAATCGGTTTTCATCCAATCAAAGAAAAAAGTTATATAAAGTTAAAACGAAATAAAATATACTATTTCAAGGTAAATCAATTTGTTTATATAATTTTTAAAAATTTGTGTAAATATAATCAATAAGTAATGAAAGGTTTCCTTCCGTATGTTTCGAATATTTCGGTCCACTTCATATATGCATTTCCTTTAAGGTTGTATTGAAGATCTAACGTTCCGTTAATATTTAAATATGGATAGTTTCCAGGGCTAATATACGGCCAGGTAACGTAGTTAAATAGTTCTGATGCTTCCGGAGTTGGATTTCTAAAAATATATAAAATATCTCTTGTTAGTCTACACATTCACTTGTTAGTTAGTAGCTGCCCAAATATACCGGGTGATCAAGAGATTACTACCCAAACTCGCACTAAGTATGACGATTAGTCAAGTGTATGTCAGACATATATTATGTTAGGATCCCACAGCAGCTATTGGAGTTATTAGTTTGTTTCTGCAGTTTTGTTGCTGAATTAATTAAAATTGTATACATGCAAAATTCATCACAAAAGAAGAATTTTTTATCAAAAAGCTTATTAAAACATTGGAGAATAAATTTGACAAATATTTTTTTGCATTTCATAAATTAATTAATGTTACTTAATCGTACCAATATTTGTTGAAAAGTGCGGTTATGTCAAATATTTTTAAATTCTACCGTTGAAGAACTAAAAAAAAAGTGCCACAACATTTTTGATATATATCAAAAACAAATCTAAACTGAATTTTATCAAAACATCTAACATTTAATTAAATATTAACTGAATATAGGTTGTAGTATACAATGAGGAAGTGAAGTCTGGAATAAATTCATTATTTAAAAAAAGTTGTTTTTTTTTTTAATTGCTGGGACATGTCGATTCATAACCGATACTTCAATGTAATTGTTTTCGGCTTATCGACAATTAATACCTAAAATGAAATACAAAAATTGTTTACCAATATAACTGATTCAATGACTTATTTCTTTGTCACATTATGTCAAATTGTCACTTGGAGTTAATTTTAACTGAAAATTAAATTTACTAAGGCGCAGAGCATGGAAATTCTTATGATGATAAGATAAGGCGGTTGGGTAAGGACAGAAGAACAAGTGTGTCGGTTGTTTCAAGAAAAATATTCTAAACTTTCTCCAATTTCACAAGAAGACCTATAGAGTGACCACCCAGGGTCTCCAGACTAAAACTATCTTGGCTTCTTTCTGTGAAGTTACTTTAAAAGTAAAGTTGTCTTATTAACTAAGCCAATTGACATGGAATACTTAAGGGATCACATTATTCAAGAAATACCTTTAATTTCACAGAAGCAGTCATAAATGTTAAGAATAAATTTATAAATCGCTTTTGTCAGTGTCAATTAACCAATAGGAGAATTTTTTAACATTTCACAAATAAATAAATTAACTATTGTTACAACTTCATTTCGAATTTAAACTGCCGATAAATTGGAAACAGATATATTTAGATATAGAACACTTAATAAAAAAAATGGTCAGAGATTTCCTGGAACTCTGAGAGTGTATTCAAAATTAGAGATCACTATTTAAAAAATGAAAGTTGAATATAGCTTAGCCTTTTTTTACTCACCCTGTAACATTTAATAAATTTGTGCTAAAAAAAAATTGGCGTGTCCGAGCGACAATTTGAAAAACTCTGCGCTTTTTAAATAATGAATTTAATACCGACTTTATTCCTTTTTTCATTGTAGATTAAAATGACAAATTAAATAGAAAATACTTCAAAAATCTGGGCTAAAAATTATCAAACCTTTAATTAGTCCGTAATCAAATGATTGCTTATGGAAAACCAATTAGATGTAAAACGAAATCAAACTACATTTCGGTCACTTCATAGAAGTACGGAAATAAAGCCGTTGAAACCCTACTCATCCATTTCAGAGAGCCCCATACAGTCCCTTATGGAATGTCGATTCTGAGTGGGGCATTAAGACTTTTCTTACCTCTATACAGTACTTTGACTGAGCTACATATTTTGCGCATTATTTTCCGGGGGAAAAGTATAAGTACTTTGTTTCTTTGGGCGTTAATGTGGCGTCCTCCAGAAATTTAATTCTCTTGAAGAACAATACGATGCATTCGCCAAGCAGATGTCTCTCTACTTCTGCTACACGGTCGCAAAAACGGGAAGTTTTGTCCTCAACTCTGACTATTTTTTTGAGATAGTATCTCAGAAGACAGTATCCTGAGGTGAGATTCGTTATTACGCTATCACCTCTTTTTGGAAGATCGCGAATTGTCCATTTGTCTGAGATAAGGCATACTGTTCCATTTAAGTGAATTTTTTTACCCCCTTTTTTTGCAGGTCTGTTAGTGTCATCATATCTTTTAATTCTCCTGCGCTCTGGAACTTACATCAGGGTTACCCTGTTGTTCCGGATCAGTTGTTTTATTGCTTGCCTACAGTCCCAAGTCAAAGCAGATGTTTGAATTGAGCGTTTTTCATGCTGCTTGGCCGTGTGATAACATGTATATTTTGGTCTTCTTTGTATTTCCATTCTGGTTATACAGATTTGGATTGCTTGCATTTCTTCTTAGAAGATGGTGAAGTGTTTCTTAGGGATTACCCAAGCACAAAGCCTGGAACTGGAAACTCTTTCATTTTGGATCCATCGGTAAATCATATCATTGAATCCATTCCTAGTCGAGATAATCCCTCTCCTTTCACTTAATAACAGTCAGTTACTACTTCAAAGTGCACTTTAGAAACATACCTTTTAGATATTAAGTCTGCCGGTTTTGTTGTGGATTCTGCTGGAATTGTATCTTTCATATGTCCAACAAAATGTTCAGGTTAGAGGTTTTCTGTTTGGAACAGCTTAAGGGCATTTGGAGCTATCGCTCTCATCATAGCTATGTGCAATGGAGGGATGTACCATATTTAAATAGTTGTCTATGTGTTATTCTCCTTTCACGCAGAAAAAAAGTAAAGAATATAGAGAAACAGTTTATCTTCTGGAAATACAACTCTGGTCTCTTACGCGTTTCAATCACCTCATAGTCAACAGCTGTTATATAAAATATAAATTCCGGTCGGAATTGTTACAGGTGTTTCCTGTGAATGTTGCTCTCGATTCGATACAACTCCACTGTTTCTATATATTCTTTCCTTTATATCTGTCTGAAACGAGAATAACATATAGACAACCTTGCTTCTATTGTTCTTATGAGGCATGATGATATAGGCCCCGAGACTCCGAGACAGGCCAATCTCCTAATTTCTTGCAGTCTTTTTACCTTTGACCACCATACTAAGGAGACCTATGTGACCATGGGTTTGATGATCGTTTGTTATGACCATATGATCATTTTGTTCCATGTTAATTTGGAACGTTCGAATGTTTAGTTTCCGCTACTTCGTGATAGGCACGAGGACCATTTTGGTACAATTAATATGTAGTCCTTCCTCTGTGTATCAGTTACTAATTTATTTAAAGGCAGTTTGCATAAGGTTTGTGATAGTCTCCTGATTTTTGCCTCAGATAATGACAACTAGGTCATCAGCACAACCCTGAGTCATATTGTTAGCTTAGAAAGCTATCCACGACGAGGGACCATAGCAGAGACAATAGCACTCCCCTTTGGAAACATCCTTTGACTGTGGTGATTGTCGCCGCTTCGTTGCCGAAAATTGCAGTGATCATTTTGCTTTTTGATACTGATTAAATAAATGTTTTTGGCGGTAAAAAAAACTTCTTCTATATCAATGGAAGCTCTTAAAGAGGATTCAGAATAGGACATTCAATGTAGATTTGTCAGCTTGATATGCAAACTGTTTTTAGGAGGTAGTTCTTCTTTGAGTGATTTGTTTCTCAGATGTTGATCAATAAGTTTGTTTCTTCATTGTTTTTAGGAAAGAGGGAAGGCTGATTGAGCAGTATGATTGTGGTTCATCATGACGTCCTCACGTTTTCTATATGAATGTTAGCTTGATCTTTTTCCATGTTTGAGGTGTATACTCAAAGAGTAGTTCGACTTATATAATTCCTTTAGCAGGGAGTGTATGATTTCTAAATTCCAATGTAACAGGGCCGGAACAATTCCGTATTGTTCGAGCGACTTGAAAGGTTAGCTTTTAATAGTCATTTTATTTTGTTTGAAGTAAAGATTTTCCCTATCAGGATGAACTGTCAATAGCTTCTTCTTTTGAAACCTTTCAGTGAGTCTACTGAATGTTTTTGAACCATTTATCTTTAGAGTGTTTTTTCGTGATTAGTTTTTGAAGGCATTCTATACTCCTCACAAAGAAGCAAAATTTATTCATAGTTCACCAAAATAGAATGTTAAGTGTAGGCAACTCTAAAGGCTTATAAAATTTTGTAAATGAGATAATTATGTAAATAAAAAATATTATATGACATATTTAAGTGCTCGATTGGATAAACAAAAAAAGATGAAATTTAATTTAAAATTTTTTATATATTTCTTAAGTTAGTGGACGAAATTTAATTGTAGGAATTTTCATTGAATACATAAAATCTTTCAGAATTTTAAGATTTACTTTTACAAAATTACAGGGAGGATATTTTAAAATCTTCTATGGGGGGCCATAGTTAATGAATCGAGTGAATAAATAAAAAATATTATATAGCATAGTTAATATAACTTTTAAGGACCTATCTAATGATATATTACTCGTTGTACTGGTGAAAAAAATGTTCCTGTTTTTTACCTACAGTTTTTTCTTTCAAAAATAAAATACTGATGAAGTTCCGGACATAAGGATGGACGAACAACAGGAAAATCTAAAGGTTCCTAGCTAGGCTATAGAATAATAAGAAACATTTTAATTTCAAATTTTAAAAACCTATATTATTGAGCTTGGTACAGAATTTGAGCACAGAAACAAATTTCTATCGTTTTTGGTTTAACAAGAAATGTGTTTTTTTTTTCTGTAATATCCAGTATTATATATGATTTTTAATGTTTTACGAAAAAAACTACCTGCCTTTGAGTGTTTCTGGGAATATTACATTTGAACATGTCAAAAGAAGGACTAATTACTTATTTTTGACAAATAATAAATGAAGATGTATTAAAGACTAAATATCATAAAAATTTTGGGTCTTTTCAATTAAAAATATACCGGAAATTAACTTTTAAGTTCAAGTTACTAAACGAGGACTGGGCTAATAATCTAATTATAACCGCATATACTATATTAAAAAAAAATTCTCATGGTACTAGTATAAAATAAAAATGTGCTGATTAAAATATACTTACAAAAATTTGGCAAAATTTGTCCAAAGTTTAACCATTCTGTTTTGTGTCAGTAAATTAGCAGGATTGGTATCTTGAGATCCATACTGATTGAATAAAAATGGTAATTCCGCCCCATGAGTTGCTTTCTCAGCACCTACAAATATGACGTTTTAGTCAAAAGCCATTTAAATGGTAACATCGGCAGAAGGAACTAAGAATGGAAATTATTATTTGAAATCGAAATTTGGTACTGCAATTTATTGTAGTCTATAGCAGATAACCCCTATTTCAACATCATTAGCACCTTTCTGAAACTTTGTGAGTAGCTTCATTTTTACAAGTTCGACAACTTTTTTATTTACGAAAATTCTCGTATACACTATGTTTTTTACTGAGCATCACACGCTAAGCAAAACATATTAATTTGGTAAGATATTAAATTGGGATGACCTACACTATCTTTTAAAGTTAAATTGTAACATAATTTGATAAAACCCACGACAAAAATGGTACGCCATTCGTCAAGTTCACGACCTGCAATATGTCAAAAACGTCCACATATTTATTTATTAGCAGCTGATTTTCTTACAGTTGTTTAAATATTATTTGTATACGCTATTTTGCAGACACGTTACGTTTCCTGAGCAATAAATATCTATAAAAATCAGCGTAAATATTATTGGTTATAAAAATCTTCTGCCCAAATGACTTTGCTCGACACTGCAAGTGTAAATTCGTGCATGTCTGTAGTTAGAATAACTCAGGCTCTAATGCCTAGAAATCGACAAAAAGTACAAAGCCATTCTATTTAAGAATTTATGAGTCTATAGAGTAGCAATATATAACGGTTGTTTTATTAGGTTAGGAATGCCGGTCATTAATATGAAAATTAAATCTTACCGTCAATAAATCCAGGAATATTTGTTCTTCCATAATAAGCAAACTGGTAAAGATAAACTGGAACGTGATCAGATGCTAGTTGACCGTGCTTAAGCACTCCCCTGGCAAAACTATTGTCTGTGTAATACTAAAAAACATTTTTAAATATATAAATTTTTATTGGCAGTACTTTAGAAAATTTAATAATATTTATTAAAACGAATAAAGCTTTTATCTTGTGAAAACTATCGAAAGTATTCGAGGATCGGACATTTTTGTCTTTATTTAGTAAGGCATGGATATTAAAAATAGATATAAAATATGTAAATATATTAGTCTTTTCTGGATTTATTGTTAACCCCTATTACGCCCAGTGTAATGCCATATTATATAAAAATAAAATCGAAAATATTTAGTTATTTAATAATATCAACATGTGTTTACCATATAGTATATGTGAGGTGCGACTGATAAAACACCGACCTGAATTAAAAACAAAAAGCTTTTATTCCTATAGTTCTAAACTTAATATAGTCTCTTTCTACAGAAATACACTTTTTATATTTCTCTAATTTAACCCTTATTTTTTAAAAAACTATTAGTTTGATTTCTCCTAAAATTATAAAATATTGTTGCCTTATCTCTTCATTGCCGAAAAACCCTTTTTTTTTTCATTGGGTCCTTTTTAAAGTTTCTAAACAGAAAATAATCACTCGGAGTGAATCCGAGTTATAACGAAAAAGATCAACAACATTATATATGCTCCGTTGTTTATCAACTTAGTCAAAACTACTAAATCCAACGTTTCTTGCAATTTTTTATTGCTGAGTTCTTCATTTAAAAAAAAAATATGGTCATTAACTGCCGAAACGGGCCTTCCAATGCTTTGATCAATTTCTAAGCTCTCACGACTATATTTATATCAGTTAAACTGAGACTTAATAATAAAATTTGAAGCGCAGAATTTACTACATACATTCCTTTATATTTGAAAGTTAACTACACTTTTCTTTAAGAAATTTTATTACAACACGCTACTCTATTTTTTATTTTTGTTTACTTGACCTAATCTGACTCGTCCAGTTGTCTATATGAATTAAAGCAACGCGGATTTATAGTACTAATATGCAACGATCAATAGTTTTGATTAAGTACTTACTAAATTTACTTGAAAGTTAGGTTTAGTGGTTTTTTTATCAGCCGCTTTTTGTATAATACAGAAAGCTATAAAAAAAATTCCTGCAGATTTTCTATAACTTGCCATTTATAGTTAAATAGAAAACAAAATTATCATCCAGCTATTTAATTTATTCAACATATTTATGAGTTTCTCTATTTGCAGGCTGGGAACATAAATATATGACCAGTTGTCAAAAATGAATAAAATTCAAAAATGAATAAAATAAATTACATATTTGACTTAATGCAACATGGCTCAAAATTTGTTTTTGTATTTTAACTTCGACGTGACATTTTTAATATTTAATAGAACACCAAAGTATAATATTTTGTTAAATTTTCCATACCAATGCCTGTAAAATATTCCCCTTTATCAGAATTTAAATGTTAAAGAATTTTGCAGGTTATCCTATTTAAACGACATAAAGAAGTACTGTCAATAAATTGGAAGAACTGTTCCATTTGGTTAAATATCTTTATAATATTTCTAATTTTCACGGATAATAAAATAAAATGGACGAAAACAGCTTTAAAATCTATACTTTTCTGTGTATGTACCGAGCTTTCAGGTTTACTGTAATATAGAAAAAAAAATTACGTTTGTACTTCAAAGCAGTCGATGATCTATGGACGAACCAAAGTTATATTTACCCATCTCACTTCTTTAAACCATGAAGAAATCTATTAACTAATAAAGACCAAAATATGCTCAAAATTTCAATTACGAATTAGTAGCATTTTTTTCCAGTAAAAAAACTACCATTAAGAGCTGGAGTCGGGAAAGACTAGAAAATAAATTGGACCAATAGAAACTAACAATAAACAAGAATGGATGATATCGAAAATGGTACAAATGATCAATGAAAAAAGAAAATATAAGGCATCAAAATATGGTAAGTACAAATAACTTAATAGAATAATTCGAATCAAAAACTGATTAATAGGAAAGAAATACGAAAAAATATAAACACTACAAGCCAAAAATGATACATTCAACCTAAAGAAAAAAAGTTAAAGATATATCAAATATAAGTAAAAAATAACAAACAATTAATCTAAGAAGTAACAAGAATGAAATAATATTGGAAAAATAAGGTTAAAAAGCTCTAAATTTTTATTACTCTACCAAAATAAGAAATAATGTAACACAATATGTTGACTATCACATGATAAGTCTCATGTCATACGGATTCTGCAATAGAGTGGGAGTAAAGAAAGCCCTTTATTCCTTAAATGTGTTAACATAAAAGTACAGTGATATAAATGGCGATGTGTACACTATTGCCTAGGTTACTGCAAAGTATTCAACTGTTGAGCAAGAAAAAATTATTAAAATAATAAAGTCAAATGAAATTGACAAAAGAGGCATGGACATTATCATCAAATTATTTGGAAACCAAGTTGTTAACAATAATCTCTTAGTATCAGAAGATATTATCATTAAAAGAGGTATGCGGTAAGAATATATCAAATCACATGTTCTTTTTAAAATCTATTCATAAGCAATATTCATAGAAGCACATGATGAAATAATAGGAGAAATAAGAAAGTATGAGAGGTTAATTAACAACATAAAAAATAATGATGACACCGTCATCATAGCAAGCAACATAAATGAATTACTGGTAATGAGGGATTAAGTTATCTATCACAAGGAGAGATTTAACCTGCTCATACTGCTAATATTGTTAGAAAGAAAGTATTATAAAAGAAGTAACATTAACTGTCAGCAACACCGCTGTCGAATAAGTTTCTTATTTTAAATATCAAAGCACTACAATTAATGAACAATATGTTGGGAGAAGAAAACTTTTACGGAAATTAAAAAGTTCGTTTAAGAATTAAGTTTAGAACTAAGAATATGAATATTAAGCTGCCATGTAGTTTCAATATTTCTTTAAAGTTGCGCGAGTTGGAATTAATGCATTTGAAAAGTATCTGTATAGTCTCATCCAACACATATCCTGGGAACAAAAAGTAAGCAATATCGAAGTTGTAAATCGTTTGGGAAAACAGAAAGAACTGCTTTTGATCATAAAAGAGAGAATAGCTAAATATTTGGTGCACGATATAAAAGGAGAACAATATAAAATTTTCAGGTTAATAAATGAGTGAAAAAGATTAAGATTTGTTAAAAGATGTTCCTTGGCTAAAATACTTATGCAGATGGTTTGGATGCTCATATATGAGATGTTTTTTAAGTATATTTCAAACTCTTCATAGTATATGGAAGGTATCAAATCATCTCTATTATTTCAAATAATTTGTTTTCTTAAGATGTCTTATAACGGAACTAAAAGGGGCACCCAAATATTCATATTTTGGGCTGTAGCTTTTAAGCAGACTTGTATATAATTAATAAAATTTAGGCATATGGTATAACCGATAAAGATTCACGAATTCAGCCGTAAACAACTTTTATAGTGACCAAGCGGCGAAATCACTCGAATTTTAAGAAATACAATCATAAAAGCAGCAATGGGTTGTACATAGCGGAATTAGAAGAGAACTATCTCAAATAAAATGAGATATTCTGGACTTGTGTGAAGCCAAAAGACCAGAGCAACAAACAAACATAACACTGCAATCTGGTCACATCATCTACTTAAACAATAAAGTAAGTGAAACACATCTAGGAGGAACAGCTATTCTAGTCAACAGAAGAATCGGGGTTCTACTTATAAACACGAAGTCAATATCAGATTCGGTCATGAAGATATCAGAGAGGTACATCTTGCAGATCATCCAAGTTTACTCTCCTACTAATAGGGCTGATGATAACGAAATAGAACAGCTATTTGAGGATATTATATCGGCGCGAAAAGCGAAAAATGCACACTATTGTGTGATGACGGGCGACTTTAATGCTAAGTTAGGAAAAGAGAATGGCGATAATATCCAAATAGAGGAAGTTTTGGACTCGGCACCATCAATGAAAGAGGAGAAGCGCTAACCAACTATCTTCAAAATGATGGCCTTTATTGCATGAACACTTTTTACAAAAAACCGGAAAGTCGTAGATGGACGTGGAGGAGTTCGGACCACCGAACAAAGAATGAAATAGATTATATTATTACCAACAAAAAATATGTTGTGTTCGATGTAAGAGCCTTAAACAAATTCGACCTGGATACTGATCACAGACTCATTCGAGCAAAAATAAACATCAACATTACAAAAGAAAGGAACAAACTTATTAAACTCCAACGTTTTCCGACATCGGAGAAAATAAAACAAAATAAAGATAGATATCAGGAGTATATCAAGAAAAAATTTACACCATTGGATAAACTTAATACATTGATAATAAACCAACTGGAAAATAAAATCCAAAAAGATATCCGAACTGCAGTAAAGAAAATCGGCACTGTTAAAAGACAAACAAACAGTAAGACCTGATAAATAAACGAAGAAACATGGAAAAAGACACAACAGACTATATACAACTAAACAAATAAATCAGAAAAACAATCAGAGACGATATCAGGAAGCATAATACGGAAAGTATTAGAATGACCATAGAAAACAACAAAAATGTGAAGGTATTAAATTCCATAAACTCAATTGGTAAACACAATATAAACCAACTTAAAGATGAAGAAGAAGAAACAAAACATGGACCAAGCGAAGTGGCTAACATTGTAGCAGAGTTCTATTCAAATTTGTACACTTGAGTTAACCCAAAACCGGACATCAAGCTTCCCAATGTTATAAATGTTGATTCAAAAGAAATACGTGACATCACAATCGAAGAGTTGAAACATACTTTGTCACAAATTAAATCTAATCTTGTCCCAGGTGAAGATCGTATATCTAAAGAAATGTTGGAACTCAGAGGGTCTACATTCAATGAGTATTCTTGTGAATAAATGTCTTCAAAACGGTAAAATCTCTGATAACTGGCAAAACGCCAGTCATTCTTCTGTACAAAAAGGCGACAAATTAGACATCGGAAATTATCGCCCCATAAGTCTTCTGCCACATCCGTATAAAGCTTACAAATATTATACCTAATAGAGTTATAAACAAATTTGACTCTTACCAACTTCCAGAACAAGCCGAGTTTCGAAAGGGCTTTAGTACAACTGAGCAGATACAGAACATCAAATTACTAATTGAAAAATGCACCGAATATAATATTCAAATCCATCTAGCTTTTGTTGATTATAGCAACGCTTTTGACTCTGTCGAGCTATGAGCCATATTTGAAGCTATGGACAATGCAAGGATTGATTCCAGATACAGAAATCTTCTAAAATATATTTACGATACGGCCACACTGCAAGTAAAGATAACAGAGGACCTAGAAACACAGAAGATAAATATTGATCGAGGGATGTGATACGGCAATACGATTTCCCCTAAACTCTTTACTTTAACACTGGAAGATGTCTTTAAGCAATTGGACTGGGAACAAAAGGGTATTAGCATCGATGGTAAATATCTCAACCATTTATGTTTCGCTGATGACGTGGTATTAATAAGTGAAGATTTAGATAATTTACAGGAAATGTTCTCTGAGTTGAAAAATGCTTCAGAGAAAGTTGTATTAAGCATAAACTTAGCAAAAACCAAAATAATATCTCCAGAAGATACGTCACTTTATGCAGGAAATAACGAAATTCAAAGAGTAGAGGAAAATATGTATTTAAGCCATCTAATAGACTTGGGACAGAAAACCAAGAAGCGGAAATAAATAGGAGAATTAGAATGTCATGGGCAGCCATTAGAAGATTAGGATGCGCTCTTAAAAACCCCGATATTCCCAATAATTTGAAAAGAAGAGCATTGACTCGTACATTCTCCCAGTAATGACCTATGGAATGGAGACAACCATATTAACAGTTAAGGCAGCCAATAAACTGCGTACTACACTGCGAGCAATGAAAAGAATCATGCTGGGAATATCACTACATGACCGAATAAGGAACGAAGAAGTAAGAAGACGCAGGAAAGTGGAGGATGTGATAAAACGCATTGCTGCTTTGAAATGGACCTGAGTAGAACGCGTAAGTTGTAATTGCTTATAGTGTTAAAAAGCAATAAAAATATTATATTTTCCCATTGCAATTAATGCTTGTAGTCCTTGACTGAATTATCAATTGCTGGACACAAAATTTGAAAATATGTATTAAATCAAAAAAATGCCATTTTCAAATGATTAACCACTGTTAACTCAAAAGCTATGCATCGAACGGAAAAACTGAAGGAGATTCTTTTTGCTTAGAATCGGCCATGAAATACGAAAATATTTTTTATTTTACAAAAAAAAAAATCTTAATTATTACTAACTTTTTTGTTGATGACAAATTGCTTAATCATTTTTAGGGAATCAACCCTCGATATTCGGGTAATCAAGAGGTTAAAATACATATTAAAAACTTTGGCGGAGCCATGTTTCCTCATCGGGCTTTCCTACTGCCTATAATATTTTTCTGAGTGTATTTACTTTTTTTTGTAATAAATATAAACATTATGTCATTAATACGTCGACCTGCGTGTATGTTTATGTAATTTATCACCACGTCCTTATGAACCTGGAAGAATTTTTTCTTCAACCTTACCCGTGCTAGTCCAACCAATTCATTTGACCATGATTGAGATCCTGTAAGATATATGTTTTTTATTTGTGCAATTACGGCAGCATCATCCGAAAAATTCGGGTAAAGATCTGATGGAATTATTAAAGTACTCACAGCATCATATGCTCTTGCTATTTGTTTGGCGTTCTCCAAATCTAGTAAAAGAAATATTTATGCAATAAAGGGTATAAAAGTAAATATATTTTAAAGTAAATAAAAAGTAGAAAGAACTAAACAATATAAAAATAACTACAATCAAAACTTATTTCGAAATTAGAAACCTTATACAATACTACTTTGGTAATTGAAAACAGCAATTGCCAAATCATAATATATTGTTACGATTTTATTCCCTTTATTCTCACTCACTTTCAACTCTTTAATAACTACTTGTTTATACTTTCACTTTTAAAATATATCTAAACTCTGTCATACCGATTAATATACAGTAACAGAAGATACTAGAATAAGAGTCAAGTAACACACCAGAAATATAACCAACAATGATGACTAATCGAGATAAAATTTCTGTAAGGTGGTCCTAATTATAATATGTAAGGGACATTTGATATGGTTATTACAGGAATAGGTTGAAAAAAGAATAATGCAGAAATCCGGATGCTCCTAAATGCAAAGCAAGGTCACCCTAACAATTAGCAGGCGTATCATCTTTCTCCCCGTTTTAAGCTGTTTGTTTTTGCCCTCTCGAAGTAAACTTTTACGGCATATTTTTCATTTCTTTTTTTATCTATAATATTCTTTTCTTTATCCATAATATGAATTTAAATGAAGTCCGATGTTTAATTGGATCGATATATAGGTTATTTTTTTATATCGTGTAGGGTAAGTTGGAACAAGATGTTCATGATCACTTGTCACGTCTCACAAACTACCCCCCCCCCTCCCATGCATTTAAAATGGGTTTTATTTTGTTTTTATCACACTTATTGATAGTGGGTATATAAAAGATGAAGTTAGTCATTAATGCTTTCTACAGCCAAAGATGTTCAAAATATTAATGGAAAAAAGAGCAAATTTTCAAATTAATCTATCAAAAAAACATTTAAGTTATTATCCTTATTAACGAATTAATTTAAAAAATAGTTTATAAATAAATAAAAAGGAGATTTTAATTATTTAGCGATAGCGCGACCGCGGGTCTGATTTACGAGCTTGTCGACGATCTTATTTAACCTATGGTCGACAAAGTTTTTACCACGATGGTAAATATGCAAGTAGAAATTTTCTTTAAAATAATATGTTTAATAATAGATCTTACTTCTTGTAAAGCTAAAGAATATAATATAAAAATAGATCTATTCCCGGGGTTTACAAGTGTCATTATTCAACAAACAAATCACTAAATGCAGTTTTCGTAATATGATAACACTAACACATAATGAAAAGAATAGCAAGTTCTTACAATGTAAGTACACTGGTCTAATTGTGATAAGAACGAAAAAAACTATAGGCTAATATTTTAAATAGTTCTGGCTCAATGCGATAAATTAAAAGCTTATGTTTATGTAATACATCACAAAACATATAAAATCTATGATTCTAGAAATCCGAATTGGTCACCATCGCATGACATTGTCCAGACGTGCACAACGAACTCTACAAGGAAATCCGAGAAGTTGCTCCAAAAAAAACTTGGCAAATCACCGATTGTTAAATCAGTTATACTTAAAAATGTATTTACCCAGTGTCAAATAATTCAAGATTACAGTAACTTCCCCACCTTTTTTATATTGGTAACCTAAATCTTACTTCCTAAGAAGACGAGAGATTCCTCAGCACATACACCAATTATTATTGGGACTTTATTGAAACTTCCACTTTGCAATAATTCATAGGGTGATTGACTTATAAATGCTTCTTCATCTTGGACTTCTACAACTGGAAGAAGTTCCATCTAAAATTTAAAAAAAAAATTAAAATATAGAAGTTTTTCTAAACAATGGCGTAAAAATATATTAAGAAGTTATAATTTTTCATTAAATCTGAGAAAAAAATATTCTATTTATTTTAATTGCCTCACGCTATAAGCATCAATTAATAAATTTAAATTTTATTAATAAAAATTAAAGTGGTAACGCCATATTTAATCCTAGAAAGAAAAACAAACAAATAAATTAAAATGCATTGAAAATAATACATTAAATGTGCTACCTAACCAGGACTTTATGAACTACTCTTATATCTAACCTTGGATGGCTCTGGATTAATATAAATTAAAATTACTTAACCTACATATAAAATACAAGAAAAAGTCAAACTTAAAATAACAATAATAATCAAAAGTAACAATAATGACCCTTTAAGAGATATATAATCTACAGTAACTCAAAAAACATTCGTTTATACTTGATTTTAAGGATTTCTGGCTTTTAGTTCTTTATTAAGTTTATTGTACAAGTGCGCAGCTTGGTAGTTTTTTTTCTGAACAAAGGCTGCAAAGTAAACCTCTTTTTTATCATTCATATTAAGCCATTTGAGTTGGAGCAGTGAAACAGAAATGTGATCATATTTTTGTAGTGAACAGACAAACCAACAAGCATGAATTATGTACCCTTTGAGTGTCACGATTCCAAGAGAAAAAACCGAGGACTTTTTGTTAACATATGCCTGCTTGCTTATAACATTTTTAGACCTAATCGGGAAACCTCAATTTTTTTTAAATATTCTTTGTCACACCCCTCACCGGCAAATGTACTCCACAACTATTCATTTTTTTCAAAATTTCACATACAAATATTGTAGATAGGAGAGGTTCCAAAGTTGAACCTGAGGCACACCTGATGTAATGGGTTTCAACAATGAAATCTGCTTATTCAAGCAACTTTTGGCTACGACCACTCAAATAATAAAACGAAATCCAAAGGCGACTGGGGGAAACCGTTATATTGAAGCTTTGAGCACAATAACTTATGGCTTATAGTATCAAAAGCCTTCAAGATGTTCAGCAGTACCAATGCAGATACTTTACCATCATCCAGGTCTCTCCGAGTAGTGTCCAAAACTTCTCAAGAGCAGCAGGTGTACTGTATTTTTTTTTAACCAGAATGTGTTTATGCAAAGCAAAACTGACAGAGTAAGTGATCCAAGTTCCATGACAATTACATCCGGTATAAAATGGTTTAGATATGGTTGTCAGACTTGCATTGTCTTTATTTTATTTATTTTTACGACGTTCCAATTCTTATTAAGTATAAACTGAATGTTTTGTCTTAAGACTACGAGCTTATATAGAGATTGTGTCCACTGAAGCGCGAAGTTTCGCTTCACTGTACACACCTCAATGATTTGATGTTACAAAGTAGTGGTTGCCAAAGATTAGGTATCTCACTCGGTTTACTGAAGATTCCATTATTGTTTTTAATGTAAGCTGCTTCTATAAATTTTTTTTTTTTTCATGTTGGGTTTCATTTATATTGCCGCAGCCTCAGACCATTTTATATGGTGTTGTTTATCCCAGGCGTGTTCTGCAATACCTGATCTCGTTGTGCCCGCTTTTGTGTATGCGTTTTATGTTCTTTAATTCTAACTTGTAGTGGTCGTTTGGTTTCTTCAATATACATTTCACCACACTCACATGGAACTTTGTAAACACATTCTTTCTTATCGATACTTTTTGGTTTTGTTTTTGTTAAATGAGCTCTAAATGTATTTGCTGATTTAAAGGCTGTTTTTATATTATAACTACTGGCAATTCATCTTATTTTCTCGGAAGTTCCCCTAATGTACGGAATTGTGAAGAAGGAATGTGTTTCTTGCTGTCCAGTGTTCGTTGTTCTAAAGTTATTTATAACATCGTCAATTAGTTTCAAAGGATAACCATTCTGTTGTAAATCGGATTTAATATTTGCTACCTCTTTTTCCAATGAATCGGCATTATTGCATATAGATATAATGCGATTATAGAGGTTACGTATATTTCCCCGTTTTGTTACAACACAATGATTAGAACTATAATTAATATATTGTCCAGTATGTGTTGGCTTTCAGTATACAGCTTAGATTATATTTTAGCAAAGCTAGATATTTACAAAACAAATGTTTTAGAATAAATGAGTTACTATTTTTTTTTAACTCAATTAGTTTGATTCCATGAATATAAATTTTACTTACAAGTGTGTTACAAACAAGCAAGAAACAATAATGAAATGCAGACTTAGAGCAATAAAACATCCCTATATTGACTTTTATTACTTTTTGTTGCAAATTACGTACTTGAGGTGACTGCAAAAGGCCATCCATGGCAGTGACTAATTGCGAAGGTGTTTTTTCCAATAAAAATTCTTTTAATTTTTGACTATCATTTCCATAATTACCACCAGGAATGGTATTGGCTAAAGCAAATGCAAACAATCGTGCATTTGGTTTAATTGCGAATGGAACTAAAGCAGATCCACTTTCAACAATGGCAGCTCGAAACAAACCTAAAATTTAAGAATAATTATTTTTGGCTTATCATAACTTTTAACAACAAATTTTTCAAATACAAATCTTATTTTTTCTAATATTAATAGACAGGTATTGGTAAATGAAGTAACTTTTAAACATTAATGCTATTCAATAAGATCATAATAATTTTTTTATTGACTAAAAAAAATCTTTCTTCTACTATCAAAAATTCGAAAAAACTATCACAGAGTTTTATAATTATAATATCGTAATAATACTGGAGTAAAATTAATGCATTTAAGGCCAGAAATTATAAATATTGATTAACATACTGTTAAATAATTATTCGAAATAATGTGTTATTGATTTTTAATCAAAATATAAACCTTAACAGCCAGATTTACTAAAAAGGTTTAAGACTTAGGCCCAATCTAATTGGCTTGGAAATTAGATTTTTTAGATGACTATTTTTGTTTTTCTTATGATATTGTTTTAATTGTATTTTAAAGGTTCAAAACTTGCTTGACGTATTGTTACCCTTGTCAATTTAAATTCTCTACTGTCAACAATCTAGACCAGTTTTAAAGTTAAACCATGTTTGTGAGTTAGGGAATAAGTGTTTTAATTTTATTATTATTACCAAGGTGCTAATTTGTAAGCTATGGAAGTAGTATATAGCGACTGCTTAGTCAACAAGGTACCTTCTAATATATTATTTTGCAGGAGAGTTTAAAAACTTGTTTTATGTATCAAAATTTGAGAGTTAATGCTGGCAATATTCTTCAAAGTTCTATAAAAACTTATTTACGTATGTCTCTCCGGTCTTACAGGATTGAAATTAAATTCACCATTTTTGCTGTATAGCAATTTCTGCACGGAACTTTTGAGTTTTTTTATAGGTTTTAAAAACCATGCCGATATTTTACGCCAAAATCTCACAATTAAGTGAGAAGAAATTCAATTATAGAATATACCAATACAAATACTAAAGCAAAATCATCAGAGTCCAGTTGAAAGTTAATGGACATGCCAGCGAGCTTATATGACAAGGTAACCTCTATGCCTGAGAATATGGGTGAGTTATTTAGAGCGCCACTCTTGAATTCAGAAACCTTTCGCGATTTCGTTAGAAACTAGCTTTCAACTTCACTCCTCTATATATTTGAATAAGTGAAAGGACCCCGCACCAACCAAATGGAAATTGGACCCCAGTCAAATTCGTTGAAAATCAGTATATTGTAGGTCTAGATATCCTAATCAAAAGTTCCTATGGACACAAAGTCCAAAAGTTAATAGTTTCCGAAATACAGAGGGATAAGTTGCGCCCGATCCACCATTTACCTAGGCAAGGCTTAATGGTCAATTTTCTCCATCTATCTCTTTTTCTCTCCCTCTCTCTCCCTATCTTGTGAACTTGTTTGGCTATATATATATATATATATATATATATATATATATATATATATATATATATATATATATATATATAAATAAGTAGATAAGTTTGTCCGTGTAATTTAAAATAAAATAGAATTAAATATTGGCGAAGCGGATGTGAAAATTCGTCAATCTACATGATTCTCGTGTTAAAAAGTGCGGAACACTCCAAAATATGGAAAAACTCCGGGTCCGACAGATGGCGACAGCGCTGTTTCGTCCTAATATGGAAGTCGTCAGGCCACCGCAGTCGATACAAACCATCATCATCTTTTACAAACTTTGTTAATCTGTGTGGTTCTTGAATTATCAAGTGAACCATCGAGATGTCGCCTTTGTCGTCTTATTTGCTGTGTTTTGATTATAAATTCAGCTTTATACGATGCAAAGGCGATATATATATATATATATATATATATATATATATATATATATATATATATATATATATATATATATATATATGCATATATTTGTGTGTGTGTGTATGCAGCGTAAAACATTGCAAATTATGTACCAAAATATTGAAATCGCGTAATCATAAAAAAAATACTTCAGTCGATAGGTTTAGGATAATGAAGGAGATCACCAATTGTAATGGACCTTTGCGTTTAAAAAATCATTCAAACTACAAGCCTCACCTTGATCATTGTCCTCAAGGTCATCTTGGGTTCAAATATTACGAAAATCGAAAAATATTTCAGAAAAAAACGTTTTTATTTTTTAAATTTACTCCCTAAAAAAAGTTTTTCCATAAAAATTGACAACGTGACAATGTGTGAACTTGACCCTTGATCTAAAGGTCATAGTCAAGATTACAATTGGTGTCTATGTAAATGGCGATTCGGACTTATCCCTCTGTATCTCGAAAACTGTTAATTTTGGGATTTTGTGCCCATAGAAACTTTTGATCAGGACATCTAAATCTACAACATACCGAATTTTCAACGAATTTGACCGGGATCCAATTTCCATTTGGTTGGTGCGTGGTCCTTTAAACTTGAATTTAAATATGAATATAGATATGCAAGAAAGCATGTAGGTTAAATAAAACTCACCAGTAAATATTGAATGTCTAGCTATATATGCTATAAGTCAAAGAATCACACAATTTTGAAATTTAAATGATTATAACATTTTCATTAAAAAAAAATGCATATTAGAGTGAGGAAAATTAATACTTTATAATTATTAAATTGTAAAATGACAAAGCAAAAAGAAAATAAATTGAAGTAGACTAAAGGAAAATAATTTAAATAAATATTAATTAAGATATGTTATACTATAAAAAAAAGATCAAAAAAAATTGTATCATGTATGTTCTAAAATCCTGGGATAGAACACCGGGAAATTACGCAATGCATTACAAAAAAAATGGTTAAATTTGAATTTAGAAAATTAACTGGATTTTTATTATTTAAAATACAAAGACAAATAAAATTATACTAATTTGCCTGTTATTTATATGGTAAGACTGTCTCGTACAAATCAGGCTGCAACACTGCTCAACTGTATAGTGGTGTGCAGGAACTAGTTAAACCTCGGTGCTCATTAACTAATAACTGAAGGCTTTTGCCAAAAGGAAAACGCAAAGGAAAAACAACCTTTGGTTCTTACGTGAGGTTAAAAGAATTCCTTCACTGAAACTGTCAGAACTGCTGAAATCCCTGTTACCAGGTTTATTCCGGAAAAAATAATTCAATAAACAGACAGGCAAGAAAAAAAATAAGGGAACTAAACAACTAAACTATATTAAAGGAAAAATTCAACCTATTTTTCACCTCTAAAACGAAAAAAAATAGCAACGTAAGATTTCCACAGATACTTTTGTTATTTCAAAAAAAAAAGTAAAAATCGAGTCAAAGTGGACCCGGTTTTATATCAAAGATTCTTGCACACAACATTTCTTCCCTTCAAAAGTTCAAAATTTTAAAAAGATGATAACTCAAATATGACCCAAATGCAAATTCCTGGGTAACAACAGTCAGCTGAGATAAATTTGTTAGATAAGTCATTCATATATCGTAAAAATTTTTGGCTTAATCGTAAATAAATAACCCATCAGTTATTTTTTAATAACATTACAGACGTAGTACAGCTAGTAAATAAGTTTCCTAACCAAATTCCCCTCTTAAAGCAAATTCAGTGACAGATAATTTAACCTAAGGAATCAAAGTTATAAACAAAGCAAGATCTATGGAACTGATGTAAGAAATTTCAACAAAACTGCCATACGAAAGGATGAAAAAAGAATTATCGTCGGCTAGTAGTCAAGGAAATCCAAATAATGGGGAAAGGGTAACAGTAAATTCAACAACAATAGAAATAAATACAACCACCCACTGTTTATTGAATGCCAAGCAAAACAACATCAATAGGGGTCAAACAGTGGTAATAAAATTTAACATAAAACCATAATTTCTAGTAAAAGAATTTAGCCAAAATTCAGGATGATAAAATAACCGAGTTGTGAAAGGAATCAACAAGGAAGTAGAATTACGAGGATGTGTATCAAAATAAAAAAAAATGCAAAAAAATTTATGAGAGATACTTAAAGAAAAGGATATTGCGTTTGTCCATAACATAAGTTTTTTCAAAAATATGTTAAAATTAACTCAACAAAAATTGAATTGAAATTTGAGTCGTGATATTGTGGTCCCAGAAAAGCCGTAGGTTCATAAATGTAAACTTAGAAACCCTTTTTGAATTTCAAAAAAAATTGGTTGCTCCAAAGTTCCATCTTACAATCTATTATTTTTTCAAAGTGTTTAAAAAGTCTACAATTGCTTGACTTAAAAAGTACTGTATCTAGTAGCTAAGTAGAGCAATTTAAAGATAATTAATATGGATATTTATTCTTGAATTTATGAACCATTGGGTTCACACAAAAAACCTTGGAAATTGGTTACTAAAAAGTGTTCTTGCTTATGTACATATTATTACAAATTTTCCTTCAATTCCTTTCAGTAACACAAACTTCTAAACAAGCCTTCGTTTTAAAAATGAATCTACATTTGATAGATCGGCATGATGCAGCTAATATTATAGATGTATTGTCACTAATAGATGAATAGCTAATCAAATATCAATATATAAAGTCCGTTTGATAGGTCAGTGCCTTTTTAATGAAGTAAAATTTTTTTTAATAATATGTCTAATTATTTCTCAACATAATCTCTTTTAAACTCTCTACACTTATTGAAACGATACTCAATAGTTTTTATTCCGTCTGAAAAATAATGTTTATGAAACGCCTCAAAATACTCATTCATCTAAGTCGATTCTTCATATCGGGTAAGAGAAAATAGTCGCTAGGGGTTAAATATGGCAAATAAGGTGGATGAAGAAATAATTTGATTAATGAGCAGTTTCTTTTTCGTGAGATGTGGTCTCTTTTCCTTCAGTACAGCATCAAATCGATCCAATAGTGAAGCATAATAGCTGATCGTCTTTTTTTTTCTGTCGGTAATCGATAAATACTGTCACACCCAATTTTGGGGTGTCACTATAGAAGTATAGGAATAAGGAACTGCAGAGACTAAATTTTCAGAGCTTACTAATTTTAAATGAAAAAACTGAAAATCCAGCTTATGATATAGAAATAAAAAAGCGTTTGATTAAATATACCTTAGAAAATGTTAACTCTAATCGTTATCAAGTATAATCATATCAGTTTATACTTGATAACGATTAGAGCTACAACCTAATCGAAACGTCGTAAAAGTAAATAAAAATAAAGACAATGCAAGTCCCACATTCACATTTTAGTCAATCTTCAACATTGTCTACAACCTTCAAACAAACGTTAAAAAATCTGTAGTAGCTATAAATCTGCGCTTAAATAAAGAGTATATATTCTGAGACACAACTGCTAAAATTGCTTGTATTACATAGGAAGAAGCTTGGAGCTATTTCAGAATAAAGAAATTTGATCGACTCATATCGACGTCATCTTAATTTCGTCAATATTTATGCATACCTGCAGATTTTTGGCTCAACAAATGTAGACCTGTAGATACACCACCAGCACTTTCTCCAAAAATGGTTATTTTATTGGGATCTCCACCAAAAAGAGCAATATTATCATGAGTCCATTTTAAAGCCAAAGCCTGATCTTTAAGAGCAGCATTACCACGAATTACTGAGTCTTGGGTTGATAGGAATCCAAATGGTCCCAATCTGTAGTTAAATGATACAAAAACAACGTCTTCTTCAACAAAATAGTCTGGACCGTACAAGCCTTTTGAAGAACTACCTGCTAGATATCCTCCTCCGTAAATCCAAAATAATACGGGCAGTTTTGCAGTTGACTAAAATTTTAAAAGTAATAGTAATCAATATAAAGAATTAAGAATTGAAATATAGTACACTGGCTTAATTTAGAATTAGGCAAAAATAGTATATTGTATATAACATCAGTTGTTATGTTTTCTCCCTACCATTAAATTTTACTGTAGGATGTTTTATAAGACAAGTGTTTAAAATATTTGCCGAAATCCAGTAATATGCGTAGCTCTTCATCAAAATAGACGTATAATTTGCTGCTCTTTGTTTTTGGCCGTTTTGCATATTTAAAAATAATTTTCCGATTTTGGCTATCCTAAATCCTCACAATTAAGAAAATCTTTTTTGCATTTTTTACAAAAAAGTTTTAATTTACTACTTTTTAGTACTTCAACTTGTAGAAATTTTAGCAAAAAAAAGTTGTGGATAATATCACTAGGACCCTTAAAGCGATTCAAGTGGCTCGGCTACCTGGGGCATCTCAGACACTCGAAGAGGGTTGTAGAAAGGTGCCCATCGCTTCCTATGGAGACTTCATAGCGCCCGTATTGAAATCAAACCACTGTCTTAAGATACTTTTACTAGCAGAGAGAATTGGGAGGAAGAGCAATGAATCCTGGTGGTTTACAGACGAATCTCGACAGGATGAAAGAGACAGAGCTAGAGTGTCCTGTAGAAGCATTGTAGTCAGTTACTTTTAATCTCTAAGACTACACGCAACGGCCTTTCAAGCGGGAATTTATGCTATTCTGTAAGATAGCCATCTCTGGATAGGGACATTAATAGAAATAATACTACTAACAAATGCTCAGACACTAGAGATGCAATATATGCTCTGGTTTACAATGTGGTAGCTTCACGACTGATGTCGGACAGCAGGGAACCTAACAAAGAATGACTGCATAGTCAAACTTGTGTGTGTTCTGAGTCATTTGGAAATGATGGGGTCCACGGCTAAGCAAACGGCCCCAACCTGTGTTAACTGCTCTAATTACTGTTGGCAATCATATAATTAGCATTTTCTGCTCAAAAATTAAATAAGTATCCCAGTAGTTATTTTTAAATTAATGAAATATTTCAAGCTACAGAAATTTAAGCAATCCAAAAAATATTCCACTTAAATATTAGTATGCAGAAAAACCAAGATCTATATGAAACAAAAAGGTAACAGTAAATTCTCCATCGATATGAAAACAACTAAGCGCGGTGTAGTAAAATACCGGTATAATGATGAAACTTGAAACAAAATTAACTAAAATTGTAGTTTTGAAATGCTTTTGTTAAAAGAATCTATGAGAAATAGTTCAGGAAAATGATATTGTGTTACCGATAACATGAGTTTTTACTTTTTTGGGTTTCGGTCATATTATTACTTTATAAAAATTAACACATGTTTTTTTCTGACGTTTCGGTTTATTTTATTGATTAAATCATCTTCAAAGAATTACTGTAAATATGAAAAGGAATATGTAAATTTATGCTATATAAACTGACAATTTTACTTTCTTACCCAATGTTAACAGGTGGTTCACTTGAAAAACTTACATTTAACTATTTTATTACTTTAATACAATATTAAACACTTCTTATTTAATATAAATATAAATATAGATAACTATTATTTTTTGATGAATTTTTTTTTTCACATCTGGTTTGTTGTGCTTTTGACAGAGTACTACCAAAGGGTTTGAAAGTTTCTGGACCATCTGCAATTTTATTGCCCTATTAGATTCGTATATACATTACTCAGTTCATTTGTGTCCGTTCTGGAATTCATTGTACCGGGTGTTCTTTTAATATGGATCATTTCTTTAATTGTTCTTTTTTTGTAATTAGACAAAGAAATTAATTACAAAAAAAGGACAATTTAAGAAATGATCCATATTAAAAGAACACCCGGTACAATGAATTTCAGAACGGACACAAATGACCTGAGTAATGTATATACGAATCTAATAGGGCAATAAAATTGCAGATGGTCCAGAAACTTTCAAACCCTTTGGTAGTACTCTGTCAAAAGCACAACAAACCAGATGTGAAAAAAAAATGCATCAAAAAATAATAGTTTTCTATATTTATATTTATATTAAATAAGAAGTGTTTAATATTGTATTAAAGTAATAAAATAGTTAAATGTAAGTTTTTCAAGTGAACCACCTGTTAACATTGGGTAAGAAAGTAAAATTGTCAGTTTATATAGCATAAATTTACATATTCCTTTTCATATTTACAGTAATTCTCTGAAGATGGTTTAATCAATAAAATAAACCGAAACGTCAGAAAAAAACATGTGTTAATTTTTATAAAGTAATAATATGACCGAAACCCAAAAAAGTAAAACCTAATTAATAACTACACGGTCAACAAATAGAAACAAAATTGATAACATGAGTATTTTTAAAAATAAAGTAAAATTAATTGAATTAGCAATAGTGATCTTAAATTAAAATTGAATCGTGACAACCAAACAGGCTATAAGAAGTTGCAGTTCCCATTTGTTAGCATTTTTTTCAAAATTAATTTAATAAATTTAATATAATAAATATTGAATATATGACTTTCATTTTGAGACTCTGGCTACTATGCCCAGCCGCTGAGCACCAAACATTATTAGGATGATTTAAACGTTTTTTCCTAAATGAACGGTTTTTAGATTATTAATATAGATTGCTACATACCTGAATATTTCGGGTATAAACATTTATATAAAGGCAATCTTCACTTTCATATTGTGGAGCACTGTTGTAGTTAGCAGAAATGCAAGATTTTCTGTCATTAGTGGCATCCAGTACTCCCTTCCATGGCTCTGGTGGTTTTGGGGCCTAAAAGACCACACATTTTGAAATTGATAAGTAAAGTCATTTATCATATTATTTAAAAGAAATTGACAAAAAATCCGAAATAGTTAAAAAAATAATTAAAATTAATAAAAATTAGAAAAAGTTAAATTATTTCCTTTGGCCTTTTAACACTTCCACAAAAAACACTATTTGAAAATAGAAGAAGTAAATTCTAAACTACGAAATTATAGTATTTGGTATCCTGAGGTTACGTAACAAATAGTTCGTTTATGTATTAATACAAATTTAAATCGCCGAGATGAAAAAAATTCGTTTTTGGTAAAACAAAAATCATTGCATTTTACTAAATAATAAAAAATAAAATTACGGAGTAGTTATTTCTCTCCTGCTTTTATATTAACAATTTTATAATAATCTGTCTAGAGCTTGCACTATTCGTGACTAACCGACTAAATCTATTTCAAAATTTGATCACGACGACGGTCAGAACAATTTGAGGTGGACCTACCGAAAACTGAAGAATTATGTTTTTCGCACTGCTTGCCAAAAATATAAAAAGACTATATTTAATGCACCTAATGGATATTTTTTCAATGTCCTGATTAATCAACTCATCACCATCATCATCATCAACCAGCTTCCAAAGTCCACTACAACCTCCTATCTTACACTGACAGTATCTAATTAGGGTTAATTCTTTTTACATCGTCGTGCTAGCTTGTCGGAGGGCGTTCTATACTCCAAAATGCATCGTGTCGTGGTCTCCATTCAATTATATTTCTAGCCCATCTGTCATCTGTGACTTTTGCGATGTGACCAGCCCAATTCCATTTTAAGGTAGGTATTCTTTCTACACCATCCGCTAACTTTGTTCTTCGCAATATTTTTATATTGGCAATTTCATGTTTCAGGGAATGTTACGCTTTTCATTGAATGCTGTGTCACCCTTATCCTACTAAGGAACTTTTTCGTTAGAGTTTTTAAACCATACGTTAGAACAGGCAATATACACTTGTCAAAAACCTTCCATTTCTGACATATTGGTAGATTGGCCTAAAGGATGTAGTTTAGCTTACCAGAGACTACGAATGTTAAACTTTTTCTTTTGGTAAGTTTCGCTGTCTAGTTATCTCTACAAATGCGAATTTCCTGGCTCAAATATTTATGGAGCGTAGTCTCTTCAACTTGCTTTCTATCAAGATAGATGCCTCCACCAATTTTAAATTTATCATCATTGGGGTTTTTGATATATTTATCTTTGGACCCATTTGTTCTGAGGCAGTTTTTGGTCTATCTAACATTATCATGGCCTTTCTTATACAGTCAGATATTAGAACTATATCATTGGCGAATTGTATGTGGCATAAGTTTTCACCATTTATGTTTAGACCGAGGTTGTCAAAGTCTACTTGTTTGCAATGCTTATTATTATTATTATTTTATGATCCCTAAAGCATAGTTTGCTTTATTCCGCTACTGCAGTAAAGGTCTATGCTGCAGTTTCAAGTTTTGAATTTCCGGAAGAACGCCACATAATTTGCTTTCAACAAGATAATGCTTCCGCTCGTACTCCTTATCACGAAAAATGGTGATATGAGATGGTCTTCATACTGACCGCTCCAGATTATTTTCTTTAGGACTATCTGAAATGTAGAGTCAATTTTAATAATCCTATATTTATGCTAATACTCCCCATTGTTATGGAAAATGCTGTAAGAGCAAGAAGGGGGCGGTTAGTCACCTGACATGATTTTTTATACATTGTTCAATTAACATAAAACTGGAATTTAATCTTTCTTTGGTTTATTAATTCGATTCGGTTCAAAAGTCTGAAGTAAATTAAACCGTTCAGTTTATTTTGCACCACCCATATATGCTTAACTATATAAATATGATCAAGTAAATGCTACATTTAACATATTTCTGAATAAATAAAAACATAATATGAAAAATATTTTAAAATATAAAGTTTATAAATTATTTTAACCTACATCAAATCTTAAACTCCCTAGTGGTGGAGTGGCAAAGGGAATTCCCCGCCATCCGAAATAGAGTACATTATTTGGTGTTGTATATGCTGCTCCTCGAATTTGTCCATCAGGTAACGTTATGAGAAGATTATCATCGTTGATTGTTGCTAATAACTAAAAGCAAAAAAATTAAATTTAAAATAAGCCATCCGAAAATCTGGGAAAAAGTTCAATAACCAAAATATTGTGAAAATTAGTTGGAATTAAGGTAGTTCATTGGTCGAAATCGAAGCCAAAAGTATATCATGCGATTCAATGATGTTTCGTATGCTACGGCCCCTACTTTATTTCTAAAGTTTTGTTGTTGAATGTATTAGTCCATACAAGCAAGTCGTGTATGAATAAAAAAAGAGGATCCGGCAACTCTGCCTATAATCCACGTTGGCCGAACATGTCAGAGTCTGATTCAGTATTATCTTAAATTTAGTCAATAATTCTGTGTTAGTATTCACTGTATTCAATGCGTTAAAAACCTTTAGGGGTAGAACTATTTTCGTTATAAAATTAAAGTATTATGTATCATTATGTCACGCTAATCATGGCTTTCCCCTTATAACCCTTGCTAAATGTTACTTTTTTATATCGATTATCTTGACCATAAGATGAGCAAGTTGTCTCAAATTTCGCAATTATATGAAAAAAGATATTAACAATAAATACCCGAAGTTTTAAGAAAATATATAGAAACCCGATTAGCCCATTGAAATAATAAATGACATGTAGATTTAACAACAACCATTTTATTTTAAATCATATAGTATTCTACGAAATATTCCAGTCTTGAAACAAACTTTAAGCAAGTAGTAATAATTATCTTAGGAAACACGTAAAATTTTGAAAACAAAATAAAAAAAATTGTCAAAAGAAGATTTTCTGATTTGAAAAACCGCAAAAAATTCTATAGTTGTTCCAGAATTTGTGTTTTATGAAAACATCCAAAGTTAAAAAAAAAATAAGCTTTAAGTATTGTTGTGAATACACGTTTATTTTACGACAAAATATTAAATTTCAGATTTAATATTGCCCTAAAACTCCCTAAATAATATAAATTAAATAATACGGCATACAGTGTTAAAACTATAATTCTTCTGCCGCAACGAGGAAACCCAGAGAATAAACGGCGCGGTGGCGGCACCAAAGAGGATTCTGTGAATAATCTTTCGCTGCACTTTGACGCGGTGCTTCTCCGTATTCATAGTGCGACGTCCCGCAGCTATAAAAGCGAAAATGCAGTGGCGTAATTAAGAACATTACGGGTTGCACTTTTAGAGTCAACTTGCCCTTTTTCCGATCAAGCGTATCTCTCGGGGGCCACGTTGAGTGTTCTGTTTTATAGGCAGCTCGTGGTTCTTAAAGTAGGTTGTCTTTAACAACATAATATTCTACAGAAAATAAAAATCGTGGACGTATCTTAATTCCTGAAATTGACACAGCCGATAAAAAGACGAGATCAACGGTGCATACGAGTTACTGAACCGACGCGTCCTGACTTAGAAGTTATGAAAATCCCGAGTTGACAAATAAATTCGAACGTGACAGTGAAATGATCCCGAACTTGACTTGCGGAAAACAGTACCGATTAAAAAAACACTCATACTCCGTTTATACGACATGGCACCCGAGCAAGGACTTTGCTAAATTGGGGAGTTCAGTAAGACCAAATTTATGAATTAAATTGTGGAAGCTTTTTCATAAAAGATTGGATAAAATAAGCTCTTACGTGATACTTCCATCATGTCCTTTCTAGCAAAAGGATTAATGGAAAAGCAATTAGTGCCAATCTTCCTGATTAATCTTTTTTGCAAGAAAACTCAGGCAGTATCACGTCTAGGGGGAGGAGTTTTGTGAGTACACCCTTATTTTACGATTCATACTCCGTTAATATGACAGTATGTATTGAAGCTAGCAGGAACATAAATTTAAAAGATAGGTAAGTTAATGATTTTTTTTTGTTTTATGACTTATATGACTGAACTAGGGTCTAATAATTTAATTATTATCAGTGTTGCTTCCTAAAAACCATTAAGCATTTTTCGAGTTTCAATTAAAAGTATCGAACAATTTTAAAGGAAGTTTATTTCTCAAATAACTTTTCTTATTGAAAGCTATAGAAAAATAATTTCCTTAAATTTCTGAGGGCTGAATTGAGAAAAATGGCTCCTAAATTTTCAAAATCATTTAAAATTTTAAAAATCAATTACATTTCCAACTCCGCCTTCAGTGTTGCCGGGTGGATTGAATAGCTCAGTAGTACTGTTGCCGGTCCCAAGCCCGAAAAAAAGAGGAGGATTGGAGGGTCAGGTTAGCAGCCTACCCTCTGTAAAACAGTAACCAGCTCAAAGCACCGATAAAAAGCCTCGGATATGGACTGACTCAACAATGACGACCCCACGCAAGGAAAAGAACAAAGAGATGGAAAAACAAATACATACTAAGAGTAGCTACCTGGAACCTAACATCTTTCAACACAAAAGGTCAGGAAGTAGTTGAAGAGCTAATCGAGAAAAAGATTGAAATTTGTGGTCTCCAAGAAACAAAAAGGAAAGGCAAAGGTCAAAAAGAATACGGAAACTATATACTAATATATAGTGGAGTTAATAAAGAACAACGAGCCAAGGCGGGAGTAGGCATACTAATCCACAAGAAATATAAAAAAATAACATAGAAAGTTGCCAATATATATCAGAAGGGATAGTCTATATAAAACTACTAATGGAAGATAAATATAAATACACTTTTGAAAATACAAGAGGACACAAATCTATGATTGACTTTATAGTTAGTAACCGAGTTATACATTCCATCCAGATATTGGATATTAGAACATTGAACTCTGTTAATGCAGGAAACGATCATAAATTAGTTCTATCAAAAATCGAATAAAGAGTACACAAAAGAAAAAGCAGCTGGAAAAGGTTAGGATACAAAAAAAGAACATAGACTCTTTGTGGCATACGTCAACGAAAGAATTATATCGAAAAAGATTGATGGAAAAAATGGAAAGAAAACCAATAAATGAAGAGGAAGATATAAATCATAGCTGGGAAAAAATTAAAGGAAACATAGAATATGCTTCAAATGAGTCACTGGGCACACATACAATCACAATCAACAACAAAAATTCTAATAAAACTCCATGGTTCCGTAAAGAAGTTAAAGATAAGTGTAACGAAAAAAGAAAAGCATATTTAGCATATAGAATGTCAAAAACGCCGGAAGCATACAATAGGTACAAACTAATTCGTAACGAAACTAATCCACTAGTCAGGCAACTAAAAAGTGAACCTTGGGAGCAGTTCTCTAAAAGAATGGAAGGAGACTTCTATAGTGTACAAAAACAAATGTGGCGACTGATAAGACAACAGCGCAAAGAAATATCTGAACTCTCCGAAACAAACAAAATGTCAGAGGAGAAATGGATAGATTACCTAACAAAATTATTTGAGGGAGATGCTAACATTGGAAAAAACAACATACCAGCAATAAGGAATAATGTGGAAGTCACCATTCAAGAAGTTGAGAAAGCTATAAAATCCTTAAAAAGTAGAAAGTCTCCCGGACAAGACGGAATTCACAACGAATTGTTGAAATACGGAGGACAGCGACTAACACAGGAACTCACAAGCTTCATTCGAAAAACCCTGACACAATGCAAAGTACCAGATAGGTGGAGAACCAGCACAATAATGCTTATGTTTAAGAAAGGTGACAAACAAGAACCAGGGAACTATAGGGGTATTAATCTACTAGACACAACTCTGAAACTCGTTACGAAAGTAATCAAAAATAAAATTAATTCGGTTACAACACTGGAAGACGAACAGCAGGGATTTAGATCAGGAAGGTCTTGCGTGGATGCAGTATTTATTCGACGACAGATAGTCGAAAAATCTCTAGAATACAATAAACCAACATTTTTATGCTTTATAGATCTAACAAAAGCATTCGATCGCATAAAGCTAAATGACGTAATCCACCTGTTATATAAGAGAAATATTCCTATCAATATAATTCAGATCATCGAAAACATATACGCAAACAATAAAGTTCAGATTCGCATTAACGGTAAATTATCAACACCCATACCAGTCAACAGCGGTATTAGACAGGGAGACTCGCTTAGTCCTTTGTTGTTTAACATGATAATGGACGAAATAATAAAGAAGGTGCGACTTGGTAGAGGATATAAAATGGGTGATACAGAAATAAAAATTCTCTGTTACGCTGATGACGCTGTGATATGTGCCGAAAATGAAGACGACCTCCAGAGATTGTTAAATACCTTTAATCTTACGGAAAGAAAATATAATATGATTATCTCAGCCGAAAAAACTAAATGTATGACAACCTCAAAAGAATCCCTCCGATGCAAACTAGAACTAGACGGTCGAATAATACAACAAGAAATGAGTTTCAAATATCTAGGAATCGACATAACTAGTTATGGTAACATCGAAGATGAAGTAAGAGGGCAGGTGGCCAAAGCAAACAAAGTGGCGGGTTGCCTCAACGACGTGATCTGGCGAAACAAACACTTACAACAAGAAACAAAGGTTCGGATCTACAAAGCCACAATTAGACCTATTATGACATATACCTCAGAAACACGGCCAGAGACGACAAAAACGAAACAACTATTGGAGACTACAGAAATGAGAATACTTCGACGAATAACAGGAAAAACGCTACTAGACAGAGAAAGAAGCGATAACATCAGGCAATCATGTAACACAGACTGCATTAGTGAGTGGGCCCTACAACGTAAGACACAATGGAACAAACACATAAGCCGAATGACAGAGGATAGACTGGTAAAGATCGCACGAGATAAATCGCCTAGTGGTACATGCAGTAGAGGTCGACCACGGAAAAGGTGGAGCGATAATTTAAGTCCACAATGAGGAAAATCGAAGAAGGAACAGGTCAGGTAGACCTATTATAGAAGGTAGAAGAATTATATTTTCAATTAAAAGTCAATTTTGTAGGTTGATCTAGTTTCAATTGTTAAAAAGTTGGAACTTTGACATGAAATCTAACTTGAATATTTTATAAGTCTTGTTTCTATACTTTTTAAAGCTATCTTATTTTATGATATGAAAGAAAGTAAAAAAAGAAAAAAATTATCATTTATTTAATTTTATCTTATTGAAAGATACTGATATCATAATTGTATTATCACTGGATTTCATTACAGACAGATTGACAGACGCAAAATCCGACATTAATCGGACGTTTAGATTATGTGACATACATGCAAGCTGACAAAAGTGGAGCAACACTTTCGTAAGGTGTGCACATTTCGGATAATGATAATGTCACACGAGAAAAAATATAAAAATATAATATTGCATAAATCCGCTTTTACAAATTCAATTAATCTCTAATTTTAAACTGAAACGAAAACAAACAATTACCTTTAATTATTTTATAACCTTCCAATTTTGAAATATTATTTTTATTTGCTAATTATAGACCGTGCCAATTCACCAATTCAGCAGCTTTGCTTTCCCAGTTAAGATGAGCCAAGGTTTGCTAAAGGATGCGAATTGTTGACTTGATAGAAAAAGAATAAAATGATAAAATGACGAACACATTCGGGATAGAGGTTAGTCAATCTGAGGTTGATTAGAAAGCCTAAAGGTAATCCATTTATGTTCAATCAGTGATTAGTCAGTCCTTAGCCAGTCGCCAATCAAAGAACCTGTCAACCAGCAATGATAATAGCAACTACTCAGTGTAAAGTACTAGATATGATATATTGCAATATAAATAGTAACTTATTTTTAATTATGTATCTATTTTGAGGCAATTTGTTTTACCCAAATATAACCTATCCAATAAAATTCAGGTTATTATGAAAGGGACGGTTTAGAGAATCTACTAAAACCGGGAAGACCGTGAGAAACATTAATACAAGCGCAGTGTCCACATAAAAATTAATAATAGGATAAAGTATATTATTTGAGTTAAACCACTGATTTGAGAAGAGCGGTTTAATAGTATTCACTGTTAATATGGAAATTTAATAAACTGAGACTAATTTAATCAATTCTATTAAGCAAATCGTTACAACAAAATTTAAAATATTCTAAAATAAAATTTAAATGAAACTCTTATGCATCAAAGTTATAATAATGATACTCCTCCATTAAATACATTACAAGTACATATGATCTTGGTCAGAGATAAAAAACATACAATATGTAATAAAAAAATATCACTGCATCACAGAATGGACACAATAACTTATAATGTTAAATTAGGTGCTATAAATAGTTTAAAAATTAATATACAAAATTAAATACCAAGTTAGCGAACAAAGAACAAACATGACCTTCCTAAAGGACTTCATTGTTTGGAGAGAGAGTTAGCAGCTTGAAAATACATGAGGTGGAGTTTGGAGCATTTTCCCGTTGAATAGAAATTGCATTCCTGTAGAGAACGAGGCGGGATGACCAAGATGATCATACTATCAGTAAGAAAATTCTTAGGAACTTGAAACCACATTGGAAACATAATAACCTTGGACCACAAGGACTTGGTACCACACGGACTTGGAACTCTACAACAATATTTTTCAACCTTAGTAGGTTGCTCAAAAAAAAAAGAAATGCTTATCTATTGTCTAGGAGGATACCACAAGAAAAGACATTAGTAAACAACGCTACATGTGGAAAGTTAGTCTTCCGAAAACTTAACTGAATCTGATGTCAAGTGAAAATAAATGATTTTCATATTTTAGATCCTTCCGTAGGTTTTACATTCGCCTTCCAAGGAAACATTTCACTTCGCTTGGTTGCTATCAGCTGTGCGCGCCACTTCGGGGATTGCCACGTTGAGGTTAAAGTATTATTATCGATAGAGATTACATATACTCGAATATGCATTCGAAAGGATAGAATAAGGATGGCAGAAGAATTGCAACGCTTTGCGTTTCGAGGACTGGATGTTCAGTGAAGAAACTAAACACACTAATTACATACTTATAATTTAAATTAAAGTGATTTTAATACCTACTTCTCTACTGATTTTTATGATTAATAAATTATACTGCTCCCATAAATAAAAATGCTGCAAAATGTAAGTAACCAATTTGTCTTCAAATTGAGTAGCATAAGATATATAGAAAATACCTACCATCTTAATTAGAACTCGAATTGACTCCTAAACTCGCTAAGTGCCTTGACTATAATAAGTATGTGTTATATTTTAATACATCTATCTGATTTTGGAATATTTCTTTTTTAATCGACTCCAAATGACTCAAAAATTATAAAATTGAAAGTATTACTAGCTATGAAAATATTATGGTTGCTAATTCTTTACGGTAAGTTTCTTTAATGTAAGCGTAAATCAATTTAATTACAAGTTTATATATTTTAATTACATATTGCTTGTTGATATTAAAGACACAAAGTTATTTAGAGTAACAATTATTAACTTACCCACTTGTTGATACATTTTTAGTTAAGTTTTATTTGAAAAACAATTAGTTTTGTCAGCAATGTATAGTCAGTCACAATATTAAGTTTAAGGTGTGCATTGCTTAAATATTTATGCTTAAAACTTTTTGTTATTACCAACATTATTTACAAAATTAGTTGCAATAAATAAAAAACTTTATAATTTTACTTTCCCAAAATATCGTATACAGGACTTGTTTTCTTCTAGAAAATCGGCACTAAACATTTTATTCCTAGCCGGTTATTATTAGCAAAAATATTACCTACTTGAAATAAATAATAAAGATGTAAGGTTCTATTTAAAGATAAGAACTTACCGCTTGTTGAAATGTAATTACAAACAATATAATAACCTTCTTCATTGTGATTCTCTTTTGATTACGGTCCATTTAAGTTAACTTATTTTTATATATTTTCTGGCTATTATCTTAAGTGATTTTTTAAAAGTGGTCATATCTAAATAAGATACAGAGCGGCTGAAAATTTATTCTTATGTTTGCAGACTTTTAAATTACACAAATAATACGACTTTAGGGACATTTAGCGGTCTTACATGATACAAAACTTGGCACATTAAATAGATAAGTAAGTTGGAGCTTTATACTTAGAATCGATTGAGCGTATCTATAGCAATTTTGATTCCGGCTTCATTCAACTTTTTTTTAATATTATTCATTTTCAATATCCTGTGTTTTTTATAATCGGCTTGCAAACTGTATTATACTTTTATATTTTGGTCAAAAATTGTTTTACTAGTAAGACTAAGAAAAAGCAATTTCTTTTGACTGAAATATGGGAATCTATCCAAATTTGTCTTAGTCAGGGTGTCAAAATTTATTAAACTTACAAATACAAATAAGACACAAAGTCAAGAACACACCAAAAGAGAAAAGTTTTCTTTATGCTGGTCCTCTGTCTGCCTCTTTATAGTTTGGCTCTTGCTCAGGTTCTACCTTGGTTCTGCCTGGTTGGTTTTCTTTCTTCCCTGGATCTGGACCTCCCTTTGGCTGTCTGCTTTGTTTCTTTGGTGTGTTATTTTTGGAATGTTTTGTATATCATCTTTCTTGTTAAGATTTTTATTCTTTTCTATTTCGAGAGCGTCTATGATGACGCGCGTTCTATATTACTTTATGAATGCGATCTGTTTGGTTTCCTGGAATTCTATAGCGTGTCCTGTCTTCTGATAATGTTGGAATAAAGCTGATATGGTTTGCCTGTTCCTTATACTATTTTTATGCTCTTGGACTCTGGTAAGGATTCTTCTGTTTTTTTTTTGTCGATGTATTTTTTTTCACAGTCTCTACATTCCCTGGTGTTCTAATGGGATTTCATCTTTGGGATTACCCAACAATTTGTGTATTGTTGTTTACGGTTTGTAGATTGTGCAGATGTCATACTTCTTCAGAATTTGTTTTTGGCGGCTGATTGTAACGGTGAGGAATGGTGGTGAGATTACGCGTTTAGGTATCTGTTTATGTGTGTGGGTTTTCTGTAGATCGTATAATCGATGCTTTGACTTCGATCTCCAATGCGAACTGTATGCGGTGATGAATGCTGTTTAGTTCCTCTAAAAATATGTCTCGGTTGGATCTTCCATATGGTCATATGATGACGATATCATCTACGTAACGTTTCCAGAGGTGTGGTTTTGTTTTGGTTTTTCTTAGGGCTTCTGTTTCGAAATATTTCGTAATAAGGTTTGCGATGACTGGTGATAGTGAAGATCCTATAGGAGCACCATCTATCTATCGCTAGAAGTTAATTTCATAGAAGAAATATGTATTTTTGAGACAGTATTCGAAAAGGTCGATTTTCGTCAATTGGTATGCATGGATACAGGAATTTGATATCCCGGCTGGTCAGAATGTCATCCTCTTGCAGTACAAAACAAGCGATCATAAAGTTGCTCTATGTAGAAATTTTTTAACGTGCTTTAAAAAGCCAAAAGTTTTGAGGCATTATTTATTAAATTATTTAAAGGAAACCTTTAAAAATCCAGTTGGTTGTGGTAATTGGATGCGCTGCTAGACGAATATAAATGTTTAATGGGTATTCAACAAGGACAAGCTAATACGATCGTGCACTTATGAAAAACAGTATATATTAGCAGATAATATGATAATAAAAGTAAACAAATTAGATGGGAATAAAAAGTATTGACTTTTTTGATTAAAAACAATCGAAATTTCAAGAAATGATCTTAGAGATTGGCATCAATTGAACGGTTCAAAACAATTCCGTCATCTTTGTATTTAACCACACTCTCCGCTGTAGATATCACGAGAAGACAAATAATACATCCTATCAGGTATACCAGTAAAAATATAGAATGTATCAAATATGCTGAAACTAGGCTTTCAAGCACTATTGTGACCCTAACTCATCATATTGGAATAAAATTAGGTCACGTGTATTAGCAAAAAGATTAAGTATTAAAAAACATTAAAAGATTTTCTAAATGCTCATGCTGTTGAACAAATCGTAGAAGTTTTCTTAATTTTTGTAAAATTGTGGAGTTTAAATTAGAACAACACACGGGTCAATTTTTATTGGCTAGCAGTTTTACTATTACATGAAAACGTATGTAAGATCACGTCCCAAAGAATCCCAATGCAGTGGATCAAATAGGGACGTAACGTAGGATTAAAAGAGTTTTAAGATATTCATGTAAGTAATTGCTAAAATTTCCACCATTAATCCAGATCCCTTAGTCATCTCTTAATACAAGCACATTCTTTCCTGAGGTTATAGATAGATATTAAATTATTGGTATTCATTTGTATCTCCTATTTTTATTTAAATAAAATGTTGATTTTTCCTTTCAAAGAACAAAACAGCAATGGATGATTATCACTTGGAATTTGAGGATGAATCTCCAATTAAAAAAGCTGACTTTGATTTATAAGGAAATGTTAAAAACTAAATTTCTATTTATTTCCATTAAAAACTCAGTCATTTTCTATTTAATATGGATATAATGTTTTTTTTGTATTTAGAAAAATTAACGTCCAGTGTTTTGCGACTGTTTTTAGAAATTCGGAATATTCCTACACTTCGACACATATGAGCATTTCCGTATCAGCATAAATATGGTATAATATTTTTATATCTGTCTGTTCATGATACTCACAAAAAAGGTTGTGCACAATCACCAAGAAAAAAAAAATATTTTCAACTTTATCTTGATGACTATCACTTGAACTTAAAGAATCAATTCTCTAAACTTTTTTCTATATCATAATTTAAAAATATATAGATATTTTTTATTTTGTATGTAATTTATTTACTTTTGTTTTCAAGAAAACTTTCAGCCGCCAGAATCATCTGACGTGATGTAAATGTGTTGTCTTTTTATAATTAAATATATAAATGCTACACATTTCAGGCTTGTAAGAAATCTCACTGGCTTTCAAATTTAGTGAAAAAAATAAACTAGGGCATAGTATTCCGGCTCATCTGATACGTTATAAAAATGTTTGTTAAACTATTCTAATATTATCTTTTTATTATCGGATTTACCTAAATTTGAGTATATTTTATCGAGTAAAATAAATGTTATTTAACAAAACTACATTTCACACTTCATGTCTGAGAGCAAATATCTCGGGAAAGAAAGGTTATTCAAAAAAAAATTATATTAGCATACTGACAGATTTCCCACCTTTCCAGCAAGAGCTCTATTTTGGTAGTATGTAAAATGTGATGACTCCAGGTCAGTTTAGAGTTTATCGATAATCTCAGAAATCTAGTTAATTCTCGATTTTTTTAGGATTTTTCCTCAAATTTCAAAAGCATACTAAAGTTAGTAGAAATATTATTTGTAACCAACTGAACTGCGACAGATTTCTTTTTATTTAATTGAATGAATTGTTTTTGGATCAAGCATCTACCTGCTTTATACTCACATTAGAATTCTTTTAAAAGTTCACTTTTGAGCAGCTATCAACTAAAACGATCGTGTCGTCTGCATAGAATACAAACAATATATCACGAATCTCATTGTTGGGCAGATCGCTAACATAATAATGAAAAAGTGTAGGTGAAATATAAAAACCTTGCTCAATGATCTGACGCTATTGATGAAAACCTGCTGAACCCTGTTAAGAAGATATTATTTAATCCATGGATTGGCTGGACCTCTGACACCCATCCAATTAAATGTTTTAAGAAGTAAATCTTGGTTGATGGTGTTAAATGAACGATTCATATTAAAAAATAGCCCAAATGCAAGTTGTTTATTGTTAAAACTGTTGTAAATATGTTACCAAACAGTATCTAGTGCCAAATTAGATGGCAGGTTGCTGTAACGACGTTCGAAAATTCAACACTATTAAATTTTCTTCTAGGTACTTAGTCGGTCTTGTGTTAACGCAAAATTCAAAAATGTAAGACACATGACTTCGCAAAGCGATGGGTAGAGAATTTTTGGTCTTAATGGGTAACCTTTATGCTTACATATAGATCAACACACCAAATTTAATTAAACAAGGAAAATTAATTTTTCATTGAGATTATGATATTGGCATGTCATCTATTTGAGAATATTGTTTTAACATGTTTTAAAAATTATTTTGTCAATTTGGTATGGTGTTCTTGGATAAAGAAATAAAGATTGTGGCTTTATAGAAATATCGTGTGAATATTGGATTGGTGGCAAATCACTCTTATTGACAAAATCTGCAGAATATCTGTTGAATTCGCAGGTTTCTCTAACACCAGCGACTTTTCTTTATTCTAAAATTATTTCCCTGATATTGAAATGTTTTTCTTCATCATCGATTTTTTCCCATATACCCTTTCCCTGCTAATATCTGTAGCACTTCTGAATCTGTTGTCACTAAAAGTGGACTTGGAATGTTTAGGTTTTTCATTATAGTATTATTATTTTTTATTTATTTTATGCATTTCTTGTAGCATATAGGATCGTTGTGTAAGCTTATTAGCAATCCGCGTTTACTTGGTATTTTTCGAATTCCTATTTAGAGTGTGGATTATGGGAAACTGCAATGAAATGTGAATAAAGTTTCGAGGTAAATATCATTAAAATACCTATCAATATTATTAGCTCAAGTTATCTTAAATATGTTGTTCTAGTCGATAAGCGATATAACATTTAACTCCTTAATATTTTTAGTATTATTGTTTCTGAAAATCTTAAGGTTTAAAGTGGAAAAAATTAACAAAAAGTGTTCTGTATACACGTTTTAAAGTAACGAATTCTACTTGTAGGTTTCATTATGGAATCAACAACGTTGTATTCTTTCTAGAAGTTATTTAGATTCTGTGTGTTTTGTTCTGCGCTAAAAGATTATTATTAGCATATCCACATTTGACATGTTAATTTTTTTGATTATATATGTTTTACAAAAGCATAAAAAGTTTCTCCTTATATACTTCAGCATTATGATCAAAAACCCAATATGTATAATATCTTGAAATTTTTTCGTCATTTGACACTGCACTTTAGCGACACGCAAGCTCTTTGCTTTGAATTATTTAAAAGAATATCTGTCAAGTTTAAACTATTTTTGGTAATTACAGGACTTTACAGCCAATTTGCGACTATAATGTAAGAGTAAGTCTTTGGTTAGTTTTTGGTTTTTAAATGCGAAAAACTTCCTAACACGTAAGATTTTTAGCAAAAATGAATTAGTATTTTAATCACATTATTTTAAAAAGTAATTTGTATTATAACGAAACGTGATGTTGCCAAATTTACGTGTTCCATAAGTTAGGGAACTTGTGCACAATCTGGAAACACCAAGTTGGAGCGTCTAGGGTTGATAAGTCTCAACTCCCTAGGGCTTAAAATAATGGAACAGCCCATTTGAACCAATATAATTCCAAATTTCACTTTGCCCAATAGCCGAACCTACTTACAGAAGGCAGATACTAGAGGTACGAAGTAGCTTTTTGAACTACCGATGCCCGATGATTTTAGAAAATACTAGATGTACGGAACGGCTATAAAAGCAGCTGGCCGGCAGTCGTATCATCAGTATTGGTTTAGCACGATTAGTGGTGAGTATCAGATGGTGAATAGAAGGGCGCGAACAAGCCAATAGTAAGAGCCTTGTGTTAATGTTATCTTTGTGTTGAATACAATTAGTTGATGCCTGTAAACATAGTATCACACATATGTGATCAGTTTACCCCTAAATCACAGATAAGGACAATTGACAAAGTGATCAAAAGTAGCTTATCATAAGTATTTTGGATGTCTTGTTGGCGATCAAGATCGGAACAGGGTTGCCAAGCCTGTGTAGCAGATTTAAGTACCTCGTTAAACAGGAAAAGCTCTTTTATGCCTTTTACAGTTCCAATGATTTGGCGAGAACCAGTAAATCATTTTATCGACTGTTACTTTTCAATAACAAAAGCGCAACCATAATATTAAATATGCGGATATTCCCTCAGCAATAAAACCGATTCTTTATAGAGAAGGTTTACCAGTTCCAGCAATCCTGGCAAAATGAGAGGAAGATTTGGAAATGTATGATGATAAGGCAGAACCCGATAATGTATCAGAAAAGGGCAATTCTTATTTTTTCGAAAGTGAAAGAAAAGCATTCCATTTAATCGAACAACCTAAATTAAATTATCTAGCTCGGGACCTCCACTTGTCCAAAGAGCATGCTGAAGTATTAGGGTCTAGATAACAACAATGAAATTTACTAGGCACTGGAACCAAAGTTACAATATTTTGAAGCCGCAACCAGGAACTATCTTCGTTTTTTGCTCTTCAGAATGAAATATGTGTTTTTGTGTTAATACAAATAGTGTTATGGAAAAATTAGGGTTTGCACAAAACCAAAACGAATGACGCTTATTTATAGATTCTTATAAAATAAATTTAACAACAGTTCTACTCTATAATGGCAACAAAATATCTTCTATTCTTCTTGCACATGCAGTTGACATGAAGGAAACATACGAAAATCTGTCACATATTTTAAATGCAATAAGCTATGATACGTATAAGTGGCAAATTTGAGGTGACCTCAAAGTCATAGGCTTCAGGGTGGATTTACAAAGTTTAGCCGTCTTCTTTGTCTTTGGGACAGTGAAGCAACACAGAGCTATTAACAAGTAAAAGAATGGCTTCGAGAAATCAATATATTCCATATCAAGCTAACATAAAGAATATACGTTTGTTGATCTCAAAAAAGTACTGTTAGCTCGATTACACATTAAACTGGAATTGATTAAGAATTTCATTAAAGATAAAGAAGGAGATGCATTTAAATATCTTAAACAAATTTTGCTTAAACTTCTTGTACTCCCATTAAAATTTTTTCCCTGAAAATTTGGGTACGGTCGTTGATGAGCAAGGAGGAAGATTCCATCAAGACATATTAATAATGGAGCAACACTAGTACGGCCGATGGGATCCAGTAATGATGGGGAGTTATTGTTGGTTTCTTATAAAAGAAAGCGATCCGGAATATAAACGGAAGTCAACATTTGTAAAAAAGTTATGTACAAAAGACTTACTGTAAATATATTTTCATGGGTATTTTTGTAAACAAAATCTCTAATCCTTAAAATATCTTGTTTTTTTTTATTGTTTTGAACTTATGTATAAATCTTATATAAAAATGTTTGTATTAAATAAAAACAACTCATACATTCTATAACTCATAATCTATACGTGGTGGAAAATTTTCGTTGTTGAATTTGCAGTCAGGACAGCCATTATAATATCAGTTTTTTTTTGTATTTCTTGACCAGTGATATACAAATAATTCCTCCTGTACGAAGAGTTCTAGAAAAATGGCTTATAATCGTATAATTTCCAAAAATGAGAGATTTTTATCCTGGAATTGATGATGTCCAGATAAACATATTAAATCCATTTTATGCGGTTCTAATATCTCTACAGGAAATTAATTTTTGATTAATTAATTGCTGTGTTTTGATGAATTGCTAAGATTCTGAACCGCATTATTCTTAAAAACATAACAAAAGCCGAGTTGAGAACCTAACGGCCAAAGATTGGTATCCATGATATAGTCTTTGTGCTGAAATTGGCAATTATTATTATTGTTTTTAAATTAATACTGCACACTCAATAATAAAATATATATAAAAAAACATAACTCTTAAAAAATATAGTTTTAATAAATACTTGAATTTTTTGAACGAGGTATTGTTCCAATATTTGTTAATCGCTATTAGTAAAAATAAATAATTACCGGCCATGAGTTCTTTTTTGGAAAAACATCTCGAACGAAGTAATTTTCGAGTAGCGATAAATCTTCTTTTATTATTTCAAGCCAATTATAAAAAGATTCTATAGACATAAGAAGTAGATAAAAAAGTTTCTCATGCTTTTTCAATTTAGAACACAAAGTAATAAATTTATTATGACATATTACATCTTTGAGAATTGCATGCACTCTGTTGATTCTCCTTTATTTTTGTTTGTGTCCCTTTCATCGACGGAAGGTAGGCTATAACTTGGCTGTGCGTTTAAGGCACACAAAATATGAACGAAAGATTTGCGGAAGTACTTCTCTTAATCTAAATAAGTTGTCATTACTAAATCCTCAGTCAGCAAACTTTTTACTTTGTTAAAATATCTCGTCGGAGTGCACATTGGCTGTCCTAATATTTTATTTACCCTAGCTTAAAGGTTCAAAATTTTTATTGAAAGTCAAAATTTTTTATTAGAGTACCTATTTTATTAAAAATTAATATTTTGCCTATTCCTTCTATTAATTACCAGGTAATACCTTATATTAACAAATCTTTTTTTTTTTATTTCAGATGATCGAGTTCAGAGATAACATGCTGACCGCAAGATATCTTTATTTTTATAGAATCTCTCGGAGATCGGCAATAGCAGTTTTCAAAATTATTATTTTAACAAAAAAAAATGTAATGAAGATAAATGTTACCACAATATGTATATAAATTTTTACGTTAATAAATTAAAATGACTTTTAAGAAAAAAATTATGAATAATCGCTATTTTACGCTTTCTGACTGCGTATAACCCCATAAGGCTATATATATATATATATATATATATATATATATATATATATATATATAAAATAAAATATTGGCTTAGAGGATGTGAAATTTGTCAATCTGCATTATTCTCGTGTTAAAAAGTGCGGAGCACTCCAAAATATGGAAAAACTCCTGGTCCGACAGATGGCGACAGTGCTGTTTCGTCCTAATATGGGACTCGTCAGGCCACCGCATTCGGTACAAATCATCATCTCGCCTTTGGATCCTATAAAGCTGAGTTTAAAATCAAAAAACAGCAAACAAGACGACAAAGGCGACATCTCGATGGTCCACTTGATAACACAAGAACCACACAGATTAACAAAATTTGTAAATAACCGCCACATGGTGACGCGACGGTGAATTGAAACAGAAACATGTAAAATCGAGTACACGAAACGCGCTGCCCAAAGGATAGGGATCGCATTTTTCGGTACTCGCAACCAAGCCTACTGCTCATTTTAGGAGCCAAAGCCACGTGTCGCACCAAACGATTCCACCATGAGAACAACGTTCAGTGCCTTCGTCGTCTTGTTTGCTGTTTTCTGATTTTAAACTCAGCTTTATAGGATGCAAAAGCGAGATGATGGTTTGTACCGAATGCGGTGGCCTGACGAGTCCCATATTAGAACGAAACAGCGCTGTCGCCATCCGTCGGACCCGAAGTTTTCCATATTTTGGAGTGCTCCGCACTTTTTAACACGAAAATCATGTAGATTGACAAATTTTCACGTCCGCTTAGCCAATATTTGATTCTATTTTATTTTAATTTACACGGACAAAAACTTATCTATTTTTATATAAACTTATCTATTTATATATATATATATATATATATATATATATATATATATATATGTATGAAATATTCAAAAGCAAATAATGTTTTATTTATAACTATTACCAAAGATTATTATAGCTAGTGTTAGCTATAATAATCTTTGCTATTACACATTTAAGACTAATGGGGGTTTACAACTGGAAAAAGCACAAATTTTCAAACATATTTATTCATATTTACTGTACTGTCATAGAACAAAAGACAGAAATAATCTTTTTTCTAGATCTTTCGTCGACTTTAATTTTTTTGAATGGAATGTTTTTATTAAATGAGTTTTAAGAATCAGTCGGGAAGACTCATCAATTAGTATGAAACGAAACAGTAGGCAAATATAAAACAGTTAGAAGGAAGGAGAAGAGTTCAAGAGGGTACAATAGAAACGAATTCATTGATTAACAAACTGGATAACACTAACTGCTAGAGAGAATAAATCTTGGTTAGATTCAGCCTACCATCATGTGTGTAAATATTGCTAGAAGTCGTACCTGATTTATGGTAGGTTAAGTTGTTGTTCAGTGAAGTAGTTTCTATTTTATTTCCTGAAGCTTACTCTCTTCTCCCTTGTAATTTTTTTCTGTTTCGTTTGCGTGTTGTGTCGTTTTAAATTAATTGACAATTTATTCTGATATTTCAAAATAACTGAAAATTTTTTTTACACTAATGCCATTGAAATTTAAACAATCAATTTAAAAATGATAATTTATGAAAACTTTTCTCCAAAAATATCAAAAAATGCTAGTTTCTATATTTTGTTCCACAACATTAAAAGAAATGTGTGTATGTTCGAAAAATAGGGCTTTTTGTTTTTTTTTAGTAATTTCATCCAATACAGCGATTCATGAGTGCGCTCTTTGCTATTTAAAAATTCTTAATGTTAAACTGATTTAATAGAACTAAATTCAATATATGTTGCGTCCCCCCAAATCCCCAATAATTTCCAAGTATTAAAACCCAATAACCCTTTAGCTACATAACCTAGTGAGATAGAGAGCATTCAAACTGCAAAATATAGTATTATGACATCAAAGCCCATAACCCCATAACCGTGAAATTCATAACGTTTGAAATAGCTATGCTCTTTAAACCTATATTCTGCTGAACCCAGGAACAACGACGTTGACATAGCAGGTTTCTATTCCTTTTGAGGTACTTTATTTTCGTGAGGTGCCCTTGCCTCTTACGAGTAACAAAAGTTAAATAAAAGAATGAATGAATTCATAAGAATGAAAGGGGGAAACTATGATATGATCATTTAATTCTATCCATTGCCTCTTGCCCGTTTGTTATAATGCACTTGTTTTTCTACGAACGTTCTATGCAGTGAAGACCGCTTACAATTCACCATGTCCATTCCTACATCTCGTTTAAAATTCCAGCAATAGTCCACCATCTTATTTACACCATATATTTCTTGTAGCGCTTTTCTATATCTATCATGTCATCTCTCTTACTGCTGCTCACTGTAGCTACAGAGTTTGTCTGGGAAGAAATCGACATGTGAGTCAAAAAAATGCTACTTGATACACATATTACACCCCAAAAATTTGATAGTCTTTAATCATTTGGCTTAACAATGTTTCCCAATCTCTACTTTCATTATTCTCTAAGAAGTTTTGAGAAACCTTGCGGAAACTAGTCCGCGCAACTTCCTCTATATCTGTTATGAGGGCTGTGGAATTGGTATAGTTTCAGAAATATTGAATCTGGAGACCTTCAAAAATCACTGGTTTTAGCTTCGGATAATTGAGTTTTGGCATTTTCTGCATATATTTGAAACAGTTGTTGTATTCTTATAAATTGAAATCTTTGTACCTTTTCCAGGAGATTCTTCTGTTTCAAACTTGTAGCCAAAAAATTCATGAGCTCCTTTTAACAATATTAACTCACTCAATTCTTCTTGTGTAAATTTTTGACGCATTTCGTTTCTCTTTTCCCGTTCTTCGTCGCTGACCTGTGATTCCTCTCATTCTTCTCCACTAATCTCCGTATCTGCTTTTTCTCCTCTGTCTTCTATTTCTAGTGGAACTATTGTCGGCCTCACTGCAACTTGTTGGAATTTAGATAGCTGGAACCATTTTATATGTAGAGATGTACTTTATTTTGCACCTATCATCCAAAAAAAAAAACAATCCTCTTTTGATCCTTTAAGCCCTATACGACAGGTGCTGGTATTTTGGATTCGAATGGTCATTCCTCTTGTAACATGTTGTTAACATGTAATAGCAGTTCGTACAGATGGTATGTGGCACCCAGTTTCTATTTTGATTTAATGTGTTAGATGCGAAACAATACCTGTATACAACACAGACAGCATCAGTGAATTTCCTACGAATATTTGGTAGTACATACTTATCTCAAACATAACAGAATTTTTCCAGTTCTTTTAGGGTCGTCATGCTAATTTTGACTAAACTATCGGTTACGTCTTGTAGTTTCATATTTTATAGAAGCCAAAGTACCCACTTTTACAAAGCTGCGGTCGCATAATGACGACACCTGCTTTCTCACCCCCACCAGCCGCCGTTTTTATGTATTTACCGTGACAGCATGAATATCGGGTCTCTGCCGGATCATAAATCACCTCCGTTGCTTCCATCAACCACGTGGAGGTGGCCTGGGTGCTAACACATGAAAAAAATCGTTTTCGGAAAAAAATTTCGACTAAATATGACTCTCTAATCAGTGTGAAAGCATATAAGTCCCATTGTTATGGGGTATGGGGATTATAGGTTTATCGTATTATGGAACCAAGGGGTTATAGAGCCTAGCTATTTTATACATACTGAATTTCGCGGTTTGAATGCTCATAAGTTTCTATCTCACTGGGTTATGGGGATATGTGGTTATTGGGTTTTGGGTTTGGAAGTTATTGGGGTTTTGGGGTTATAGGATTTGTTTGAGTTTTTGTTTTGAAGTTGAGTTTTATAATTTTTTGGAATTAGAAAAAAAACCTGAGTTGATGGGGTTATTTGTACATCGGATTAGATTTCAATATGATCGATTACATATAATAAGGTAAGTCAGTTTCCAGGAAAAATGTTTTCGTGTTTTTTCTTATGAACTTTATTACTTCTGTCCCAATCTATTCATAGTTAATTTATTTAAGCATATTGTTCTACAATTTAAAGTATTTAATTTATTACAAATTTGGAGAAAAATTTGTGGTATGTAGTTGTTACGTTTGAAGTTGGTGTCTTCTGTATTTTTGACACTACGAAATTATTTTCTTAATCGTTTTTGTTTCGTTTTTTTCTTTGGCAGCTGTCAGTCAGGTCTTCTTTATTACCATTGTCATTAGTCAAAATTTCTTTATTCAAATTTTTATATACTTACAAGGAAGGTATCTGAAGTGTCCGGCTCCGAATTTAATGAAACTTCAATATATTGTTTAGGGTACAAAAATAAGAGAGAAGTTCACCCCTAAAAACAGTATTTTCAAAATATCTCAGGTTCAAAGTGAGATATTTTTACCAAACCAAGTGAAACTTACTTGTTATCCAAAATTGTGTTAAACTATGGTATTTTCACCCCCAAGAATATCATGCCTCATTGTTTATTAGGGTAAACCACTTAATGGAATTGTTTGAAAATATTTTTTTTTCACAAATATCATTAGTAACTTAAGTTGACGGGTTTCAGGGTTTCTAAAAATAAACTAGGAAAATAGGATGAGCCACCCCAAATACGTTTTTTTAAATATCTAGTTTTAACTGTGATATCTTGACAAAACAAAGTGGAAATTACTTGTTTCTTAAAAAGATCTTGAATTATGGTATTTCCACCCCTAAAGATATCATCCCTTATTTCTTGTAGCGGTAAGTGATCTATTAGCGTACATAATTTCATTCTAAAAATTACAATATTTATTGAAATTGTTTCAAGGCATTTTTTCACGAATACTATAATTAACTCAAGTTCACATGTTTTGGGGTTTCAAAAATTTAAGTAATAAAAGAGGGTGAGTCATCCCTAAATACATTTTTTTCAAATCTCAAATTCTACTGAGATATCTTTACAAAACAAAGTTTAAATTACTTGTTAGTTAAAGTGAAGTTATATCATGTTGTTTTAAACCCATAGATATCATTCCTGTTCCAAAAAAAAAAATAATAAAAGAGGTTGAGCCCCTCCCAAATACGTTTTTAATATCTCCAGTTATAATTAAGATATCTCTACAAAACAAAATTAAAATTACTTTTTATTCGAAATGATACTATGGTATTTTCACTCCAGAAGATATTATATCCTATTTTTCATAAAAGTAAACCGTCAATTCCTACATATATTATTATTATCATAATTGTCACATTTTAATTTAAATGAACCTTATAGAATTAGAAATCACTATTTGTAATGAGTTATAATAATTTACAGACATGAATGCTTACCCCAAGAAATAAGTTTATATTTTCTTATTAATTAAAAGAAAAAATTTCAGTAAGCTCTTCAATGTTCATATTAACTGAAATTTTACAATTTTAAGAATAATTATACATATTTGGAATGACATCCTGCGAATGATATCCTTGAGAGTGCAAATATTATAATTTAACTTCATTTCAAATCACAAGTAATTTCCAGTTTGTTTCGTAGTGTTACCTTAATTAAAGCTAACTAACTAAAATTTAAAAAATGTATTTTGGGCTGACTCACGCCTTTTACCAATTCATTTTTAAAAACCTCAAAACACGACAACTTAAGTAACTTATCGTATTTGTAAAAAAAATATTTTCATACAATTCTATTAAATTTCGTTATTTTTACAATTAAATTACGTACGCGAATATATGGTTTACCATTAATTAAAAATAAGAGATGATTTGATATTCTTGGAGGTGAAAATACCATAGTTGAATATCATATCGAATAACAAATAATATTCATTTCATTTTGTAGAGTTATCTTAATTAGAACTTGCGATATTAAAAAAAAAGTATTTAGGGGTGACTCATCCTCTTTTAATAGCTTATTTTTGCAAACCCCGAAATATGTCAACTTGAGTTAATTATGGTATTTGTGAAAATACTAGTTATTTTTAGAATCTCCGAAATCCGTCAAGTTACTTATGATATTCGTGAAAAAAATATTTTCAAACATTTATATTAAATTTAGTAATTTTCAGAATTAAATTACGTTCGCGAATACATGGTTTACCTTTATAAATAATAAGGAATGATATTCTTTGGGGTGAAAAAATCATAATTTAACATCATTTCGAACAACAAGTAATTTTCAATTTGCTTCAAAAAAATACCTCACTTAGAACCTGAGGTATTTCAAAAATAATGTTTTCAGGGATGAACTTTAGAGGCGGTTTCCACCCCGTTAACGTGATTCTTTGCAGATAAAGAAAGATACTTGTCTCTTATTTTTGTACTCTCTATAACATATTTAAGTTCCATTAAAATCGGAGCCGAACACTTCAGGTATCTTCCTTCTTAGGGAAAAAAGTTTTATATTTTTTAGAAAGAAGAATGGCCAAATTAAAAAAAAAAAGATAGGAGCATTCATAAAGAATATGGATAACGACATGTTCCTTCCCTTTCAGTATTTTGATACTTTCATTATTAAATTTTGCAGAAATAATTAGATTTTGCTGTTTTATTCTAGTGGATAAAATGTGTCAAAATAATGCTTTCGTTTGGTATGTGTGAATTTGAAGAGGAAATGGTTTTTCATCCAATCAGAGAAAAAAGTTTATAACATAAAAATGAAATAAAACACATTTTAAAGCTATATCAGTTTAATTACATGTCATTACTAAATCGATGTATATATAATTAAAAAGTAATAAAAGGTTTCCTTCCGTATGTTTCAAATATTTCATTCCACTTAGGATAAGAGTTTCCTTTAAGATTGTTTCGAACTTCCAACGTTCCATTAATATTTAAATACTTAAGATCTGTAGGACTAATGGTCGGCCAGGTAACGTTAAGAAGTTCTGATTCTTCAGGGGTTGGATTCCTAAAAATATATAGAAAATTTATTGTTATTCTGTACATTAACTTATTGGTTAGTAGCTGCTTTAATATACCTGGTGATCACGAGATTACTTAGGCATAAAAATAGTCAAGAGTATGTACGTGTCAATACATGTATTAAGTTAAAGGCCAATGGCGGTTATTAGCGTTGTTATTTTTTTCTTACAATTTCTTTGCACGTTTGTCTCTGAGTTATTTAATAGCATGTATCTGCAAGATTTTATGACTAAAAATCTAAGTCTTGTGGAAAAGTTTACCGAAACATCGGGGAAAAAATTTTGCACGATTTTATTAAGATCTTTAAAATTTACCGTGGGAAAACTAAAAAAAAATTCAATAAAATTTCAGATTTATATCAAAAACAAATCGAAACAAAATTTTATAAAATAATCTGATATACAGGGTGATTCAAAAATCGATCACGAAACTTAAGGGGGTGATTCTACTTGACAAAATAAGGGTAGAGCTTCATATAATTTTTTTTCAAAATGTCATTCGTTTTCGAGTTACAAGCCGTCCAAGTTCAAGTTTTTATTTTTTGTTTTTTGAATTACTCGCTTACAGGAAAACCGATTTGACTAATATTTGAAAGATAGGCTAAGTCTTCTGCGCTTCATCATTTTAGTAACAATTCACATTGATTGTTTGCCGCTAGAGGGCACTTTACCTACATTGAAAATTGTTTTTTTGTCATAATTTTTTAGTGTTGACAGCTACAGTAGTTTTTGGCATAATTTCTGAAAGACTGATGCCAGGCCTTTAAAAAAGGTGCTCTTTATTTACATCGCTAAACCCAACGGTTTAGACGTAAATCACCCTTAAAAATTAAGTGGTAAATTTACTTTTCTCATTTCATTACCACCAGCTACCAGGTTAATAGCTATCAAAGTATACTAGAGCTGTCAGTTTAACATCAAATAAATTCGCTTTTTAAAAAATTATAATACATATATTTGGTCCAGCACCAAATGAATGGTAATGAAAGACTAACTTGGAGTAAAACGAAATTAAAGATTCTTTAAGTCACCTCATAGAAATATTGAAATGAACTCGTTGAAACCCCCTCTTCCATTTTAGTGAGTCCCATACGATCTGCACCTTTTGGAGTTTATAGATTTTGAGTGGGTTTTTAAAACTTTTTTTGATACCCCTACAGCACCTCGAAGTGTAAAATCTTTTGTATATGAACCTAATATAATATGGGCCCTGAAAATTTAGACATTGTTTTCGATATCTATTATTTTTCTTGGGGATAATTAATTTATTTCTTTGGACGTAAAGGTAACGCCTTGGAGAAATTTAAGTTTCTTACAGAACAGTGCAATGTATTCGCTTAATAAATGTTCCTCGGAAATGGCTGCATATTTACAGAAATAGTAAATCTCGTTCTCAGATCTTTCTATCTTATGAGATGATATCTCAAAGGAAGTGTGAAGAAATTGGTTATTACTCGAATACACCCTTTTGGAAGATAGAGAAACATCGTTACTCTTTTTGTAGATAAAATAAATTTCTTCGCTTGTCTGAGATCAGGCGTACTGTGTCACCTTAATTTTGTCTGATTTTTTTCCAGCTCTGGAGCTCTCCTTCAATGCAGCTTTTTGGTAATCGACTAAAAGACTTCTGGCCGAAGAAAGATATTTTTGTCCTTTCTTTTGAGGAGCTGTTCCCTCTCTCATTTCTTTTAATTCCCTTGTTCCATCCACATCAGGTTCACCTTGTTGTTTCTGATTAATCGCTTTAGGGCATGCCTATATTCCAAAGTCAGCGTAGGTGTTAGACCTGAGAGAGTTCAGCAGTGCTTGGCTATCTGATATGTATATTTTGGTCTTAGTCTTTGAGACACTCGTCGGTACAAATTTGAATTGCATACATTTCTGCTTTGAAAATATTGGATTGGTTACTGTGATTTAGCAACCCCGAAGCCTGGATGTGATACAACTCCAACCCCCTCTTTCATTTTGTAAACCATTCCATTGAATTCTTTCCTAGTCGAGGTAATCCCTCTCCATCCACTCCATAGCAGTCAGTTACCACTTGATAGTTCTCGTTAAACACAGTATTGTTGTTAATATGAATTTTCTTGGAATCTTATCCAGAATCTTCAAATTCCCAACAGATTTTCTTGCTTATAAACATTTGTGATTGCCATCCTCATCACAGCTATTTGTCATGGAGAGACTTTCAATATTGCTTCTATTGTCATTGTGGGGCATGATGGCATAGCTACAGTGACTCCTACACAGGCTAAATTCTTTATTTTTTGCAGTTTTCATTAAGTTGCTGCTTATTGCGTCTTTCACTAGCATAGTAAGGAGGCATATGTAACCATGTGTTTGATAATCGTTTCATATGACCCTAACCATTACTTGCCACACTGGTCTCCAAAGGACCTCAAGCCTATTTTTTCTTAATTATAGATACCTAAATGTTAAAGGAGTGGATTTATGCGAACATCTGTAGACAGTTTAAGAGTACAATTGCCCTTTAGGTTACATAGGATAATGCTGGATCGATTAGTGTGTCGGTAACAGTCGTCCGAAGTGGCGTGGACTCCAGTGTACCAAGTACGTTTAAAATTAAATTTTTGGAGTAAATTTTTTCTGAGTGACATTAACTGGAGAGTGAAGAATAAAATTAATAGATTATATTAGACAACTTGTAATTTTCTTTTCAAGTACATAATTTTTAATAAAAATTATTTGAAATGTCCTTGTATAAGTAAGAGCAATTTGGTTGAAGTATACATTTTTCTTGATCTACCTCTTCCGCTTGTTTCAAGAAATAAAATATTGTTTTATCTCTTCTTTTCTCTCTTTCTATATCTCCATTGCTATCTTTCTTATTGCATCAAGCACTAAATTTTTGTTTTATAAAAACTATTGCTTTTACGCAAGGATTGCATTAATATTGTCCTTTTTCACTATAGAGCAAATTTTTTTTAATAAAAATTATAATTTACTACATTTTAATATTTCTATTAAATAAAAGTTAAGGTATTATGAAGGAAATGTCAACATATCACTACTATTATTATACATATTAACAGTATTTATCGTATCAGTAACCTAAAAGTACCGAGGAGAAAATAATTTTACCGCAGAGCTAATTCGAGCTATTTTTAAATCATGCAACTCTATTACCTTGCAATAGATTATATGGATATTTCTAGACCTTACATTAAAGGATATACCCTAATACTTTCAGTCATTATTGGCATACATTCTACATCTAAAGAGAAAATGCAAATTATTCTAATGTTCTTTACAAAAATATCCACTGATTTATATTATATTTTTTAAAACAGATATTTGCGGCAGTTTTATTCTAAGAAATAAAATATATATCATATTCATAGAAAAATAATTCTCAGTTATTCTTAAGAACTAACAATCCATACTTGATGTCGAAAAATAATAAAATACCAACATATTTACACTATTCCAATGGAGTTCAAAAAATTTGATTTAAAGGAATTGCTTTAAACAGAAAAAATATAATTTTTGGGGAAACTTACTGCTGAGAAGTTCAAGTTAAATAAATTGTTTTACAGAAATATTTAATTTTTGTGGTCTTTTTTATTAAATATTATGAACTAACCTATCACTTAAGACAACGAAAAGCGACTTATTGTTTTAAATTTACTGTAGAATAATAGAATTGACATTTATATACAAATTTACGCCAATATAAGACACTATCAGGGAATGATGCCATTCAAATATTTGCACATAATGGGGACCAGGAGTGGGGATCAAAAATTATTTACATGAGAAGTCCAGTTTTATGTGTCAAGTTCGTGACTCGATCGGATAAACAAAATAATAAAATTGAATTTTAAACATTTTTTAATATATCATAAGGGAAGCTACTTTGGGGATCATAGTTTGCAAATAAAAAACATTATATAGTATAATTAATTCCAATTCTAAAAACCTATTAAATGAGCGTATTTGTTGGGGTAAACAAAAAAAAAACATTCCTACTTTTCCTCAAAATTTTTTCTCCTATTTGGCCTTAGGACTATTTTCGGGTTAATTGATTGCACGAGTATGAAAATTTTATTGCAAAAGATGAAATATTGGCAAAGTTACTGGCGCACAGATAGACGAACAAGATGAAGTTCCCAGCTTACTACGAGACGCTAAAAAAGATTATGATTTCAAATTTTAAAATGATTAATTATTAAGCTTGGTACATAATTTGAGAATAAAAAGAGATTTATATTAAGGTTTCCAATATATTCTATACATATTAAAAAAACTAACGCTATAACATATATCATATCCTATAAATGTCTTATATATTATCTGATCATAGTATATTTCATATGATTGAGTAATTACTAATTTTTGGCAAGTAAGATATGAAAAAGAATGAATGTTAAAAATTTCGGTTCCCTTTAAACCGGAAGAATATCGAAAATCACCGTTTAAGAAGAAATTGCCAAACGACGATTTGACTAGTAATTTTATGGTTACCGGGTATTAAGAAACTTTTCTCATTATATTAGTATAAAAAATATGTTCTTATTAAAATATACTTACAAGAATTTGGCAAAATTTGTCCAAAGTTTAACCATCCTGTTTTGTGTCAATAAATTAGCAGGATCAGTGTCTTGAGATCCCGAATTAAATAAAAATGGTAGTTCTGCTGCATGAGTTGCTTTCTCGGCACCTAAAAATATAACGTGTTAGTAATAAACCATTTTAATTGTGACATCGCAACCAGGAACTAATAACAGAAAATGTTGTGCTGCAATTAATTAATATTTCCTTGATTACTAGAAGAAAATGAACAATTTGATTTATTTATCCTTAAAAAAATTATACAATTTAATATGACAGTAGATGTTAAACCATTAAGAATTTAGTTTTCAGTGGAACAGATTGTTAAAAATATTACTCGTTACTTAACAACGTGGCATCTGAAAATGTTTATCCAGCGATTAAAAAAATCTCATAAACAAGTATAGATGTGTTTTGTATGTTCAATTGTTGATGCAAATCCAAATAAATCGTGAACATCAGTAACTTACTATATCAACCGAATTGCAATTTTAGGTAACTTCTTTGCTTCAACAAATAATAATCAAGAGTAATTATTTTTACAACTTTAAGATTTATATATTTGAAACTAGAAACCAACACCAAAACAGCAATATATATGTATTTATGAATGACACACATCAGTATCAGGTAGGACAACTTGAAAAAGAACTCCGCGTGTGGTAGATATTGGATGAATTGAGTAGTTCAGCGACTGCCACTGCCTGTCCCAAGCCCGGGTAAAGGAGGAGGGTTGGGCGTTAGGCTAATAACCTAACCCCATAAATCCTAATTGCTATGAAACCGAAACATTTGCCTCGGAACCAGACAGAAATAAGAAGGTACGATACAAGCTACGAAATAAGGACATGAATATTGGAACATGGAACATACTAAACTGGTATAGACCAGGTACATCAACAGTGACAGTCCAGTCCCTCCAAAAATATAACATGGATATAACGGCACTCCAAGAAATCAGATGGACCGGATCAGATAACGTAAGGATAGAGAACTAGTAATTTTATGGTTACCGGGTATTAAGAAACTTTTCTCATTATATTAGTATAAAAAATATGTTCTTATTAAAATATACTTACAAGAATTTGGCAAAATTTGTCCAAAGTTTAACCATCCTGTTTTGTGTCAATAAATTAGCAGGATCAGTGTCTTGAGATCCCGAATTAAATAAAAATGGTAGTTCTGCTGCATGAGTTGCTTTCTCGGCACCTAAAAATATAACGTGTTAGTAATAAACCATTTTAATTGTGACATCGCAACCAGGAACTAATAACAGAAAATGTTGTGCTGCAATTAATTAATATTTCCTTGATTACTAGAAGAAAATGAACAATTTGATTTATTTATCCTTAAAAAAATTATACAATTTAATATGACAGTAGATGTTAAACCATTAAGAATTTAGTTTTCAGTGGAACAGATTGTTAAAAATATTACTCGTTACTTAACAACGTGGCATCTGAAAATGTTTATCCAGCGATTAAAAAAATCTCATAAACAAGTATAGATGTGTTTTGTATGTTCAATTGTTGATGCAAATCCAAATAAATCGTGAACATCAGTAACTTACTATATCAACCGAATTGCAATTTTAGGTAACTTCTTTGCTTCAACAAATAATAATCAAGAGTAATTATTTTTACAACTTTAAGATTTATATATTTGAAACTAGAAACCAACACCAAAACAGCAATATATATGTATTTATGAATGACACACATCAGTATCAGGTAGGACAACTTGAAAAAGAACTCCGCATGTGGTAGATATTGGATGAATTGAGTAGTTCAGCGACTGCCACTGCCGGTCCCAAGCCCGGGTAAAGGAGGAGGGTTGGGCGTTAGGCTAATAACCTAACCCCATAAATCCTAATTGCTATGAAACCGAAACATTTGCCTCGGAACCAGACAGAAATAAGAAGGTACGATACAAGCTACGAAATAAGGACATGAATATTGGAACATGGAACATACTAAACTGGTATAGACCAGGTACATCAACAGTGACAGTCCAGTCCCTCCAAAAATATAACATGGATATAACGGCACTCCAAGAAATCAGATGGACCGGATCAGGTAACGTAAGGATAGAGAACTATATCATTTTCTGCAGTGGCCATGAATCAAGGCACCAAAGTGGAACAGGTTTCGCGATTAAGGAACAACTGTTGAGTGAAATCATTGGATTTACACCCGTTAACGAAAGGATTTGCTACATAAGGATGCGAGGCAGGCTTCACAACCTCAGTTTGATATCCACATATGTACCAACAGAAGAGACACAGGATGATATAAAGGATACTTTCTATGGTACCCTACCAACAGTTATTAATCAAATACCGAAACAAGATATGCTTATAGTATTGGGCGACTTCAACGCAAAAATTGGAAAGGAGCCGGCAGCAAACCCAGTGGCGGGATTTCACAGCCTGCATGACATATCGAACGATAACGGAACAAGAGTCATAGATCTAGCAACGTCAAACACGTTAAGGGAAAAGTCAACGATGTTTCCGCACAAACAAATACACAAACAAACGTGAATTTCGAATGACGGCGTTACTAGAAATCAAATAGACTATGTACTGGCCAACTCTAGACATGCCAACAATATAATAGACATGAAAAGCTACAGAGGGGCCGAAGCAGACTCCGATCACCTGTTGCTGGCAACCAAAGTTAGAACTCGCATATCTTCACACAAAAACAATAAATCCAGAACAGAGGCACAACACGACACGAATAAACTACAAGACCCACAAATATGCCTAGCTTACAAGAATAGAATCTTCGAGAACCTCAGCTGAATAGCAGAAACTGACAATATAGAAACTAGCTGAAAACACATAAAGGAAAGCATCAGGGAAGCAAACGGAAGTGTATTGGGCCCCAAACCAAAACCCAACCGACATTCCGGTTCGATGATGAGTGCAAAAATTTTGGTGCCATCAAAACAGAGGCACGAATTAAAATGCTACATAACCCATCACAGCAGACAACAATTAAGTTTAACGAACTAAGAACACAGCTACGTAAATTGATCAGGAAAAATAAAAAAGAACATGAGACAGAAAAAGTACTTAACTTACAGGCTGATTTTCAGAACGGCAATACTAAGTGGTTCTACAAGGAAATGGGGAGGCATAAAAAGGGATTCCGCCCAAGAAGTGCCACAATGCTAACGCTTAACGATGGCACAATCACCGCCTCAAAAGTGGAGGTATTGGATAGTTGGAAGTGTTACTTTGATGAACTATTAAACGTGCCGACGCTGAAAGAATCTGAAGCTACAATATTCGCTACGGCAGAGGTTAATATCCCACCTCCATCCATGGAACAGAACGGCAGGTCGAGATAATATCTTGGCAGAAAGTCTGAAACATGGAGGAAACGATCTAGTCACACAAATACATAACCTCAAATTTGGAATCAAGAAATCATTCCTAATGAATGGAAAGAAGGGGTAAAAATTCCCCTCCACAAAAAAGGGGACCAAATGCAATGTAAAAATTGCCGAGGTATTATTGCTCTACTAAGCCACGCCTATAAATTATTCTCCAGCATTCTCCTTCAACGTCTCTCTCCGTATACCGAGGAGATTATCGGAGACTACCAATGTGGCTTTCGAAGCGAAAGATCAACAGTTGACCAGCTTTTCACTATCCGACAGATGCTGGAGAAATGGGGGGGAGTTTAACAAAAACTTACATACCCTGTTCATAGATTTCGAGCAAGCATATGACAGCGTTATTAGGATAAGGTTGTGGGAAGCTATGGAAGAATTTGGAATCCCGCACAAGCTGATTATACTGTGTAGAGCGTGCCTAGAGGGGGCAAAAAGCTGTGTCAAAATTGAAGGAGAGTGTAGCCAAAAATTTTCTATCAACAGAGGATTAAAACAGGGAGATGCTTTGTCACCAGTACTGTTTAACCTTGCACTGGAGAAAGCCGTAAGAACATTATCAGTTGACGCGGAGGTTTTTGGAGCAAGTGGCCCTAAACTTATTTTGGCCTACGCGGATGATATGGGCGTGATAGGAGAAAGCACAGTCAGGAAGGAAAACTTCATAAAGACAGAAAAAGAAGCTCAGAGAATAGGGATCCGAATAAATGAAGGAAAGATCAAATACATGCACGTCTCCCGCAACCCTGCCCGAGACAGAATCAGGCAGAACGTCACCATGGATGACTATAATTTTGAGCATGTGGGAGTTTTCAAGTACCTGGGCGCAGTGATACCGGCAAACAAAATATGCAAGAAGAGGTTAAACAGCGCATCACACCAGAAAATAAATGTATATTTGCAATACAAACCTTGCTTAAGTCAAAATTTATCACTAGAAAGGCAAAAACCGAAATTTATCGAACAATAACACGACCAGTAGCAATCTACGCCAGTGAAACATGGATCCTGACAGTCCACGATACGGAGCTGCTAAGAAGGTTTGAGAGAAAAATCCTGCGCATAATATATGGCCCATACCGAGACCTTGAAACAGGCCGTCGCAGAATGAGAAGCAACATAGAGCTTGCGCAATTATATCATAGCCCTGATATCATTCAAGAAATAAAGCCCAGAAGACTACAATGGGCAGGTCATATATAAAGGAGCCAAAACGATCGACTAATAAAACGGGTATGGGAGGAAGCACCATAAGGAAAAAAACCACTGGGAAGACCTAGGCTTAGATGGAGAGATAACATCCACAAGGATCTAGCTATCCTTGAAGTTGACCAGCAAGAATGGAGGGAGTTGGCACAAGACCGTTCCAGATGGAGGCAGATAGTCGAGGCAGCCAAGACCCACCCTGGGTTGTAGTGCTACGGAGTCAGTCAGCCAATTTGAAGAAGCTTCGTGCCGAGTTAAGTTGGGGAGAGGTTGGTAACGAGGACCTGGGCATTAAATACCCCAATGGTATTTATTACATAGCTCGTTTCCAGACTCAACAATCGAAAAACGAGGACACTCTTGGGATGCACCAGCCTCCGCAGCTTACAGTGAATTGATTGGCAGTCAGTGTTTCATAGTGTTTGTGATGAGAATCTGTCTGTCTATTCTTGAAATTTTCTACCTTTATCAAAATGTCAGATAGCTTAATACGAAGAGCATTTAATTTTACAAGTCTGTTTGTGGTTCTGAATTTAACATCATCCCTATGACTCAGAGTTGGATTCAGGATAGTATTTTCTCTAGTGAATTTTTGATTACAGATATTCTGTGCTCTGTTGCGAAAGAAACATTACAGGCATAAACGCGTCACGAAAAGGAGGTAATATTTTAGCGCTAAAAAAAAAACAAATATGAAGCAACAGAAATCAATCATTATAACGCTCGCGGCAGTGTCATTGGGGTGGATTTGATGCAGATTGAAAATAGATTATGCAACTCTGTAGGTTTTTGTAGTTTTCTTGTCACCTAACCGAATTTTTGGAGTTTTACGAGTATCTGAAACTCCTGTGTGACAGTTGCGGTGGCAACTTATTCATTATGGTTGACTTTAATCTGCCCCATTTTAATGAAAATCTTTACAACCTTAGAACCGGGTACATTGAGAAACTTCAGTCTCTTCTTCGATTTTCAGCAGTTTATTGATATAGTCAATGACAATAATAGAACTCTTGTCATGATCTTGACTAAAGTCGACTGTCAAGTTTGCAGAGATATCCTACCGTTGGTAGATGAAGATAGTCAAAATCCCTCCTTCAGCATCTCCTTATATCTTAACCCCGGTGATACGCGGGGATTCCTTTTAAGTATGTTTCAGTCTAGATACAATTTCAGAAGGGCAAATTTTCCTATGCTTTACGACGTTATCCCTAATGTCGATTGAACGTGTCTCTATGTCTTGAATGATGCCAATGAGGCATGCAGCTATTAATATAGCATACTGTTTGGTATTTTTGAGGTGTATCTGACTAAATCTGTGATATATAGATAATCGTTTTTCATTTGGTTTAGAGAGAGGAGACAATAAAATGCATAAAGAATAAACGAACACTCTTTAAGAAACCTAAAAATAACACTCAAAGACTCTCAGAAATTAGTACAATGTGTTACGAGCAAATATTAAGAGGAACATAATTGCTGCTTGTAGAAGTTATCTTTCTAAAGTCCAAATTTCTATATCTAATTATTCTAATATTTTTGGTCTTTTATTAACGTGAAGAGAATCTCATCATCAATACCAGAAGCTTTTGAAAATTGGCGGTGGCCAATGTTCTGATCCAGCCGACGTTTTGAATGCCTTTGCGGACTTTTTCAGTAGTATGTATAGTACTTCGACTGGAAATAAAAGTTTTGAAACTGGAGGCCCCAGCAGCTTTCATATTACTCTTGAGCAACTGTCAGTGCAGTCTAACATGTTTGGATTAAAAAAATTAAAAACTTAAATGACTAGATGAATCTGACAGCGTACCTTGCTTTCTTTTTTAAGGATTGTGCTGCTGCGTTGTTGAGTCCTTTATCCTACACTTTCAGTTTGGCTTTAAACACTAATTTATTTCCCAATATATGAAAGGAGGCTAGAATTACTCCTGTTTCTAAAAAATTAAACAAATAAAATTCCAAATTATAGGCTTGTCTTCATATTGTCGTCATTTGCAAAGGTTTTGAGATGTCGGTGTAGGACTGCTTCTTCTATCAAGTTAAACTAACACGGTTCTTTTAATAACCACAGTAGAGTTTGTAACCTGACTTATTTAACCCAGTAAACAGGGGCGGCGTTAGATGATCATAAGCAGATTGATATTGTCTACACCAACTTCTCCAAGGTATTTAATCAAGTTAAGCATTCTATTCTATTGAGTATATTGGTGATTTAGGTTTTGGTAGGTATCTGATATTGTTTCAGAAATCATACCTAAAGCACAGAGTGCCGTATGTGGAAATCCATGGACGTCAGTTCTACAAATCTGAGGCAACGACTGGTGCTCCCCAGGACAGTAATCTCGCGCAACTCATCTTTTGCTCTTCATCAATGATATACTGGTTGATACTTTAAGCAATGTTTTGTTATTTGCGAATGACGTTAAATTGTTTAGACCGCCTGGAACTGCAAAAGGATTTAAATATTGTTCAGCATTGATGTGTAATATCCTGCCCCTCAATGTTGACAAATGCTTTGTTAAGATATTTTCCTATAAGATTTATCCTTTACCCCTTATGCTGTCAACAATATAAATCTTGAGATAAGTTTTCTTTTTAAAGATCTTGGGGCTACTTTTGATCAAAGCTCTCCTTTGCTGTCCACACTGATCGGATATGCTGTGAGGCTATGAGGGGGTTAGGGTTCATAATGCAAAATTTCAACGATCTCGCCAACTTACGAGTGTTTTAAACATTATACTAGAGTTATGTTAGTTTAAAGCTAGAATATGATGTAATTATATGGCATCCAAATACAAGAAGTAAAATGCTTAACTGGAGGCTATACATTGAGCAGGACCTTTTACTTCGGCGATTTCATGTACCGGCTTTAATAAATCGTCAAATTATTTGTTAGTTCTGTTTCTCTTTAAATTGTGTAGGTTTATTATTGACTGCTCTGATTTACCGTATCAAGTAAATTTCCATATTCTCTCAAAATCGGACCAAATCCGTCCTGTTTTTCATTTATCCATTCCAGCAATTAATTTATCAGTTAAAACGCCTTTATTTTAGGCTACTGAAAAGGCGTTAATATTTATTTATATAGACAATAATTCAAATGAAAGTCCATGCAAGCTTTTGCACCAGGTCAAATAACTAGCAAACTGTTTTTTTGCATAGTTATCCCCTATTCGAAAAACAATACATTAAAAATAGCAGAAACCTGTCATTAACCTAGAGGCACATAAACTAAATGGAGTTAAGAAATTACTTCTTACTGTAGCAAGCCAATGCATAAAAAATCACATGCGTATTTTCGATCAAAATTTGATATATTTAAAGAGAAGCTTGCCTACCAATTTTAAAAGAAATATTTTTTATCATTTACGAACTATGGCAAGAAAACATATTCATTTATAAACTTTAACACCTTGTATCTCTCAACCTCTTCCTGGAGATACTTATGCCAAGTAGAGAGGATTGGGAGGGAGAATAAAATCTTCCGAAAAATGGATGCTGGTGATATACTGATGGATCTCGACAAGATGAAAGAGCTGGAGCCGGAGTACTCGGTAGAAACACAGGAGTCAGAGAGTACTGCGCTCTTGGACAATGTGCGACAATTTTCACAGAGGAAATTTATGCTATTCTGCAGTGTGCCCATCTCTGTGAGAGGCACATAGACAGGAATAGAATAATAAATATATGCTCAGACAGTAAGGCTGCGATATTGACACTGAAGTCAAGTGTCGTGACTTCGCGACTGGTGTCTGAGTGCAAGGATGTACTAAATGGTCTGATAAGGAAAGGCTGCACAGTCAGACTCATATGGGTTCCGGGTCACTCGGGCATACGCGGGAATGAGGAAGCAGACCGTCTGGCAAAGTTGGGTTCGGCGATCAAACCGTATGGACCCCAACCAATATTACCTGTTCCAATTGCTATTGGTAAAAGGGAATTGAAATCGTTGCTGGAAAGCAAATTTATTAAATCGTGAAGGGGAGCTCCTGGAATGAGGTGTGCTAAGGAACATATAACGGGGCCTAGCGCACGGCGTACCAAGGAGCTTCTCTCCTTGCGAAGGAAAGAGCTGCGAATTGTGGTGGGATTGTTGACAGGACATTGTAACCTCCGGGGCCATCTTCATTGAATCGGTGTCGAGGGCGACCCGACATGCAGATGGTGTTTGGAGGAGGATGAAACTGTTGACCATGTTCTCAGAGGGTGCCCAACACTCAACGGACTGAGATAGAGATATTTCGGAGATATAGTTTTGTTACCGGAAGCAGTTAGGCAAGTTCAAATAACGAGGCTGCTTGGATTCGCAAAGGCGATCGGCCTCGAATAACCTGCAGAAATGGTGGGATGTAAAGGGCCCAATGGAGGCCTAGGCATCGATGATCTTGTATCACCACCCCTTTTTCATTCATTCATTCATTCACCTTGTATCTTGAAGATCAAGCACTTAAAAGTTTTATGTTTCTACATCATCCTTCAACATTTTGTGGCTGCTTAAATTATTATTATTATTGTCACTATATAAATAAAATCCAATATTTACCGATAAAAATAAATTTTTAAAACCTCTGTTGGTTGATATTTTATATAAACTTGAATGAAAATATTCACAACATGAAAACCGGGCACATTGAGAAACTTCAGTCACTTCTTCGATTTTCAGCAGTTTATTGATTTAAAGCTAGTTTAAAGCTAGAATATGATGTAATTATATGACATCCAAATACAAGAAGTAAAATGCTCAACTGGAGGCTATACATTGAGCAGGACCTTTTACCTCGGCGATTTCATATACCAGCTTTAATAAATCGCAAAATTATTTGTTAGTTCTGTTTCTCTTTAAATTGTGTAGGTTCATTATTGACTGCTCTGATTTACCGTATCAAGTAAATTTCCATATTCTCTCAAAATCTGTCCAAATTCGTCCAGTTTTTCATTTATCCATTCCAGCAATTAATTTATCAGTTAAAACGAATTTATTTCAGACAACTTTGCATTTGTAATATTTTCTAACGCTTAAAATCATTAAGAGAAGTCACGCTAGGCAAAAAAACTGAAAGAAAAATTAATAAACAACCACCAACCATAAACAGCCTTCAAATATATATATATATATATATATATATATATATATATATATATATATATATATATATATATATATATATTGTTGTTTAAATCTTCTGATATGAACTAAATTATCCATAGACAGCTGGTTATATAGAATAACAAAATGGGGATCTAGGAGGACAAAAATAAGTATCGGACGGGTAGCAGGCAAAGAATGGAAATAATAAGAACGATCAATGTTCAGAACTGTACAGATATAGGTAGAGAAGTAAAAAAAGAGTGTGACAAAATATCAATAAAGACACCTATAATGGTTGACATTTGAGAGGTTGCTTTTAAATAATTTAAATATATTTTTAAGCTAGTATTCGATACATCTTTATTGACATACGATTAACACAACTTCAGGTTATGATAAGATCAGGTGTATCTATACGTTCAATTTTTAATAATCCACAAGATTTTCTAGCTCTTTTCCGTAGCCATTTCCATATAGAATACCTTTTTCTTAGTTAATATACTGGATGAAAATGTTACTGATATTCCATCAAATAGGCTTTCCGTTTATAAACATGTTTAACAAATTAGACAGCATTTCTGGAATTGGTAGTTTCTAAAATTTCTGTGATTCTCCAGGAGGAGACTATATACTCCACGTTACGGAATATGAGCCTATTAATTGAGGTACAGCCATAACGAGATGGTATTATTCACGTTGTTCCTGTTAACATAAATGATGGAATATGTGAGCGGTCTGAGTATCTTATCAATTCAGAGACACCTCTTGCGATGAGCTGAATAATCAAATTCTTATATTAACAGCAATTGCAGTCTTTCAAGAAGGAGATTTCGTAAATCTTATCATCAGCGTTTATTTCACTCAGGCACTCGAAAAATACCTTGCTACCCTCATGCAACTACATCTGAAGAAAGCCTTATCTTAAGTAAAAAACTCGAAACAGTTAATAACTTCGTAAAATTTGAAGAAGGTAACCTCATAGAAACTTTTTACGAAAAATTCCTGTATCCGAGCATACTAGTAGATGAAGCACTGGACTAGATCGTCCAACGAAAAGATTTCCTTGTTCACATTATGGATCTAATAAATGGCCATAACAACTCTAGCTCAAGACAGGGCACAAAATTAATCTTAACAACTGCCAGTAAATTGCCAACATAGAAAATTACAAAGTCGGGTTGATTGATTGAGTGCATCGAGATGAAAAACGGCACTCTAAATAAGAAATACGAAGCACTCGACCTTCCTACCAATTAGAAAACTCTCTTTGCGGGACCATTGTATCGACGTGGCGCTTGAGCTCAAACGACGGTTCTGAAAAAATTGACGAAGCCATCACCAGCGCCAAGCAATAGATGCTCATTATAACCGCGTATAAAGACATTCTGCCTACAAAATTTCCTGAAATGATCTTCAATCTGCAAGTGCCGATTATGCCAAAATTTTAGCAAACTGTTTACAAATTTCTTGTAGGAACCAAACTAATTAACGGATGTACCCCCGGATTAACAACCATGTAAACTGTCTTGCATTTAAAGCCGGTTAAAAGCATCAAACCGTTGGTGTAATCACGTAAATATTATAGGTTATACCATAAATTATTTCAGCAGACGCACATCTATAATAATCTTTGGTAATACATACTTTCTGCAAAAATGACTTCACTCGATAAAGCTGGGATGGAAGGGGCAAAAATATATAAACACTATTTGAATTGAGATTTTCTGAGTCTGTATGTATTGTTTTTTTAGTTATCTCGGAAATGCTGGTAAGTTATAATAAATACAAATTCAAAAGTTTTTAAAATCTTACCGTCAATGAATGCAGGATACAATGATCTTCCGTAATATGCAAACTGATAAAGGTATACTGGAACATAATTTGATGCTAATTCACCCTGCTTAATCACTCCTTTGGTAAAAACATTGTCCGAGTAAAACTAAAAAATATTTTTAAATGTATAAACTTTTATTAGAATTACGTACTAAATTTTAAAAATATTTAAAATATGTAAATTTATTCATCCTCTCCGAGTTTAATATTCTCCCCTATTATGTCCAGGGTAATGCCAAAATATGAAAACATCTGATCGAAAATACTTAAGTTTTTTAGTAATAATAAAATAATTTACAAAATAAAAAAAACTTATGGGTGAATTGAATATTATTTTTTTTTTGACTTAGAATAAGTAAACGCAAACATACACTTTTTTTTATTAGGTCAGAGCGAGCAGTTATCAATACAGTTTGTTTTCGACTACCCACCAATTTATTTTCAATTCGTTCTAAAATTTAGATGCTGTTTTGTGTTTAAGTAAATATTTCTTTTTAAAATATCAAAAAGATTCCGTGAAGTAAATCCTAATCGTTTTTATTATGTTTGTGGAGAACTTATTATATCTAAGAAAGGATATCCCATAACGGAATCAATGTTTCTTTTTTTTTTTAATTTCGGGCTCTCACCAAGATAAAAAATGGACTTCCCATGTATTTTGTGAAATATATAGATCAACGTTAAGCTTCTGGGCTGTAGGAAAAAATAGATCTTTAAATTTTAACGAGCCAATAATGTGGAGGGACCCATCTAACCACAAGAATGATTGTTACTTCTGTCTTACAAAAATATTTGTTTAAATATATACAGATATTGCTTCTGTTACTAAATCTATCTGTCGTTCAGACAAGTAGCAAGTTCCAACACCTCGCGGTTGTTCCAGCAAAACTTCGATGCCTGATACGGTATCCGAAGAAGCTCAAATTGAAAGTGATACACGTTCAGATGAATTTGTTGATGTCTATGAAGAATCACACGTAATAACTAGCAAAAGATTTAACCCTATCTAAATCCGAAGCTGAATAACTAGGTTCACGACTACAACAATGGAAGTTATTGGCTCCCGGCACAAGAGTTACTTTATATAGTACGCGAAGTGAATGTTTTTCGAGATATTTTAAGAAAGAACACGAATTTTGTTTCTGTTATGATATAATTGGACTTTTTCAAGAAATACAGCAGCCTCATAATCTAAAAGAATGGTGGTTTATTCCATGATTCGTCGAAGTTTAGTTTAAAAGCAGTTCTTCTACATATTGGTAATAAGAAACCATCCATTGCGATAGGTCACGCAGTAAATACCAAAAAGACTTACGAAACAATGTCCACACTAATTGGACTCATTAAATACAGAGATTATAAATGGATTGTCTATGGTGACTTAAAAGTAGTTGGTTTACTTTTGAACTTGCATGGCTGGCATGATTTTTGTGTTTGTGGGATTCAAGAGCTAGACAAGATCATTATAAAAAATAGACTGGCCAGTTAGAGAAAATATGTTCCTGGTAAAGTAAATAGAAAATATAGATGTCGAATAAATCCCCAAAAAATTGTTTTACCGCCGCTTCATATAAAATTAGATTTAGTGAAAAACTTTGTCAAGGCTTCAGACAAAACTAGCATAGCCTTTAAGCACCTTTGCTCTGCTTTTCCTGGTCTTTCTGAGGAGCAACTAAAAGAAGGTGTTTTCATCGGATCACAATTTAAAAAAATGTTAAGCGATGAGATATTTAAAAAAACTCTTTCGAATACCGAAAGAGCTGCTTTGATTTCACTAAAAATTGCTATCTAAGAAATCTTAGGAAATAAAACAAAATGAAAAATTACCGACAGTTAGTTGCAGACTTATACATAATTTTGAAAAAATGGGTGTCAACATGTCATTGAAAGTTCATTTCCTTCACTCGCATCTCGATTTCTTCTAACCTGAACTAACCTGAACTTCGACCCTAAAAATTATGGTTAAGGGACTCAAAATACATAAAAAAACTTAAGTGTGTACATAAATTAAAAGAACCATTGCGGACCCCCTGGCCCCTACACTATAAGTATTAAAGGACAAAAATTTAATAATTAATGAGGTATTTACAAAAGTTCTGCTTAAAGCAAAATAATTCTTATCTTAAGATCAAGCAAGCCCACTTCTTACAAATAGACAGATCATGCTTTATAATTATTGTGGCGACAAAATAAGCTACTTTGTTGTGAAAATAGATTTAATAGTAACTAATCAATAGTAAAAATTGCATATTTCTAAAACGGCTGGTGGAAGCAGTAATAAAATTATATAGGTGATTTTTTTTTCATTTATGATTTTAAGCCAAACGGCTTCGCACTCCCTCCAGGAAACATTGACTCATACCAGGTACACAAAGATACTAAAAGTATGAAGCTATGTGGGAATTCTTTCCTTGTTATCGGGTCCTAGGTGACGTGGTCCGATGTATTTCCTACAAACTTTCGGACGGTCCGCGCGGTTACAAGAAGAACTGCTTTCTGAATCGGCTTATACAGATGCTCACTAAGGCCCAGTCTCTTGATGTTCTGTAGGAGGTTCTTTGGTATCACTCCAGTTGTTGATAAAATATGGGAATGAATCATTTGGACGTTATTCATTGTCCATTGTCTCCGAATTTGCACCTCCAGATCTCTGTATTTGGCAATCTTTTCGTTCTATTTTAGCCTTAGGTTTTTGTTATTAAATACAGCAATGTTGATTAGTGTAGTTCTCTTAGAAATTTTATCCGTTAATATAATGTCTATTCTATTATGAGCAACTATCTGATCCGAGAGAACCGTTCGGTCCCATTATAACTTGAACTGGTTGTTCTCAAGAATATGCTCAGGATTATATTTGCAATAAGGCACCTTTCCTACCTGCAATAGATTTAACTTATCTGCTAACTCTTGGTGGAGTATCTTAGCGGCTGAGTCATGTCATTTCTTATACTCGGTAGCGGCAAACGCTTGGCATCCTACAGTTATATGCCGGATTGTCTCTGATGTTTGACAGCGGTTTCCGGAGACATTTGTCTTAAAATCAACCACTAATTCGATGCTGAGTTGGCGACATTGTCCCGATTAACATCATTTGGATGCCATCGATGAAGTGGCTTCTTTAGCCAGGTTTGTAACTTCTCTTAGTCTATTTGGTGGTAAGAAGCAATATCATGTTCCCTCAGCTGCAGCGGCGTTGAATCGTCTGCCTCGCATATTGCTTGAATGTAGTGTGGAAGAGTTCGCTAACCTGTGGAAATATGAATGTAAGTTTATTATTTGTTGATCGAGCTGCTTACTAATATCCACCAATCATCTTCCTCCTTGATGTCTTAGAAGCACTATATTTTCAACAGCACTCCAAGGGTGATGTTTTTGTGCTTTTGTTAGTGTGTTCTTATGTTTCTTTGCAGGTTTTGGATCTCCGTCCTGCTTCATTTTACAATTTCTAAAGAGTAGCTCAGCGCAGAGCAAGCGTACGTGTTTAGCGCCTTAAATAAATTTCTACTATTTGAATAAGTTCGTAATACTCGCCTTACCCTCCTGACAAATTTGGTAGTCAATTCGGCTTTGAAAATACGATGGTCAATTCGTTTAGCCTATTTTGGTATTTGTGTGTTTGTTCTGCTTCCATTGCAGCTGTAGTTTCACCGCTCTGCAATTCAAATGCTCCTGGTTGTATCTTACCTTTGACGATGTTCCAAATACAGCACTTGTCAAGTCCAAATTGCATTCCGATATCCCCAGAAAACTCCTTTACAATGTTAGGCACTTGTTCCAGCTGGTTTATAGTGGCAGCCTTCAGTTTAAGATCATCCATGTATAGAAGATGATTTACTCTTACTGCCTCTTCGTTGTTATTTCTAATAATAAAGATGTATCTAGTGGAGTTCAAACGGCGTGGTACTGGGTTCATTGCAAGGCAGAACCACAATGGGCTAAATGAATCGCCCTGAAATGTTTCCCATCGTATCGAAATTTTGTTAGTTTCGATGGTGTCTCTGGATGGCACTTGCAATTGAATCCTAGTTCTCCAGGTAGACATGATATGTTCTAAAAAAGAATCAAAACGATTATCGACACTATCATCCTCAATATAGTTGTAAGCCATTCATGCGGCATTTAGTCGAAGACTTTCTTATAATCCACATAGGCAGCAAAGCGATATCTTCGGTTGGTACAGGCTTGGTTATATACGACAGAGTCAAGAATCAAATGTTCCTTGCATCCCATTTCTCCCCTCGTACATCCTTTCTGTTTAGTTGCAATCATGTTATTTTTCTCACAATAAGCATAGATGTTCTGGGTCAAGCAGGAGGTGATCACCTTATACAGTGTGGGGAAGGAAGGTGATTGGTCTATACTTAGCTGAGTCATATGTGATGTGTGACCCTTTGGCAAGAGATACTTAATACCTTTGGTCAAGAACAATGGCATTTTTACTGGATTTAGAAAATCATCATTAATAAAATTAACCAATTGATGATGCATACACCAGAACTTCTTGAGCTAGGAGTTCTGGATCCCATTGAGACCTGGAGCTTTCCAGTTATGGAATTTCTTGATTATTCTTGAAATTTGGCTGTAGTCTTGGCAGATTAGGTGTTCTTTATTGATCCAGCCGGCTGCTATGTTACAATTGGTGGGTGTGGAAAGTTGATTTCCCCAGAACTCTTCTACTTCTACTACTACTCTTATATAGGTGATTTTTTTTTAATTATTAATATTATTATAATTTTTTTCTTGATTGGATGAAATAGTTTATTGACTAGAGATTTAGCAGGTGAGAAAATGAAAAATTGGGAAGAAATTATGTTTCTCTCAGAAAAATTTAAAAAAAAAACCTTATTGGCGAGCAGATATCGGATAGAAGTTGTTGGGATTTATCGATATACGTCATGGTGTCATACTAGAAGTTTACGATGTTGCTATATCAGCTGTTATGTCGTGAAATGTATTTTTTATGAACATGTATTGTGCCATCGTCAATCCTGCCTGGGCGTATAAGTTTTTCCTGAATGCACATGCAAGTATAGCATTTTATGAAGTTAGGCTGCAAATCTCGCCTTTGATATTGTACTAGTCTGTGGGTTGAATCTTTAATATAAGCGAGTTTACTACTGCCTTTAAACTATATATATATATATATATATATATATATATATATATATATATATATATATATATATATATATATATATATAGGAGATAGATAGATAAACAAATTTTCCTTTTGGTCTAATAATAGATCTTCAATATAAGCCGTTATCTCATAAATAATCAACTTGTTATCTCGTTCTTGCCGGCCTTAGATTTTTTTTTCAGTATTACTTACCTCTGCTACTCCAACTAAGTCGTTAAGCCAAGACTGAGATCCACGGAGATATATGTCTTTTATTTCTTGAATTACGGCAGCATTATCGGAAGAATTTGGGTATAGATCTGTTGGAATTATTAAAGTACCATCAGCATCATATCTTGCCGCTAATAGTTTGGTGTATTCCAAATCTAGTAAAAGAGATATTTATGTAGGGACTCAAAATATATCAATTACAAAACAAGTAAAAAATAAAAAAAAAGAACTGAAAAATATCAACATAAGAAATTTCGGAGATAATTACAACCAAAATTTATCACAAAATTAAAAATATTACTAACTAAATTCAATTTTTAGTTTTTTTTTACTCTTTTTCCTGTAGCTTTTTTGAGCAAACATAGGCGCTGTTTGACAGAATAAAATATAAATGAATTTTTTTTTGTAAATGGTGAGTTGGAAAAGTGATTTTGATTAAAATTGACTCAGAACGAACATATCGTTCACTATAACTCATTTTTTCAGATTTCTATCGCCTTGAAATTGTTTTAATTTTTATTTTTTTACAACAAAATTGATTTTTACTTAAAAAAAATGTATTTCAAATTTATTTGTTAATAATGAATGAAAATTTCAACAAATCTATTAAACTCTGATGGATTTTTAAATAATGGGAGATTTAATTGAACTGAAATATTTTTTTTTTCCATGAATATGAAGATGACTTTTTTAGACAATAAAAATTATATTATATTAAATTATTAAATATTCCTTAATTAAATAAATAAACAACATTTTATAATATTTCTTTGATAGCATTTTCGAACTGAATTTCAATATCTTTAATCACGTCATCACGGACTTCCTCTTCTAAAATCTCTGCTTCTTGGACATTGTCCCAATTGATACTCATACATTCTTTGCAAAACATAGAGCAAGTCAATCCTTATTTTCGGCAACCACTGTTTTCGTGGCAGCCTGTAGGATATCCGCAAGCCATTTTTTAAGCAGAATCTCTGGAGCAACAGGTTCATTAGTGCCGTTAGCTATTAAACTATATTTAGATTATTTCCAACCTCAGTCAAGAGGATTAAAATTCCACTGCTGCATTTTAAAATATGTTCTGAAGCCGTGCTGTTTGACAGCATCACGTGTTCGCGGTAATTGAGCCAGAGAAAACTTAGCACGTTTAGACAATTTGCAAAAAAGTTGGAAACGACAGCTACTGACAGAGTTATGAATTCTGATGCAGAACCTATGTCTTCTTGAGTTGCATTATCGCGTAAAAATGTGTCCATATATGATTTTAATTGAATAATATTCATATTTATGAGTTTTATTCAGATAGAAAAAATCAATATTTTAGTATAATTAACTATCTCATTTTTTAAGAACTTATCACAATTTAATAGATTTGTTGTAATTCACTTTTACTAAATACACTTGGAATACATTTTCGATTGAGTAATTATCAATCAATATCAAGGCAAACGCGATAAAAACAGCAAAAAATGGTTCATTTTGAATGACTACATCTTAGTCAATTTGAATCAAAATTACTTTTTCATTACACTATTTTAAAGGAAATTTCATCTACATCTTTTCCTGTGAAGCAATGCCTATTGCTCAAATTGGATTTTTTTGTTTCTTTTGTTCATTTTTTTAAAAATATTTATCTGATAAAAAATCGTTTTTCACTTTCCTAAACTCAAAAATTTGATTTGATTCTCTACAAAAAGTTTATTGTTAATTATACCCGAATTTTGCTTCGTTTTGGAATTTTATTTTATAAACTGGAAGGGTTTAATCTTTTACCCCTATCTCCAAATTGCACCCTCTAAAAACTCTTGAATGTCTTAGTTCCTTGTCCTATTTTTTTAAGACATAATCAATAGCTTTCATCTATGGATAGGTTGTCAGGAATTTTATATCAGAAATTCGAATGGTAGTAAATGCATAGTAACACTCCTTAATGAGTATTTCAGACACTTTTGAATACACTACAACAGGTATCCAATCATTGGAGGTTTCAAGGGGGGCAAATACAAGTCATGACAGTTGGCGATGGTTGGTTATGTTCAGCATTTAACTACGAATGGTGGAGACGTCAAAAGACGGGTTTTCAATTTAGAAATTCAGGTATTGATTATAGACAAAAAAGTTTAAACAATAAGTAGGTAGTGGGAAACCTTACATTTTGAGCTATGGTGCTATTCAATTTGTTGAGTGGTTGCAATAGAAAGAAAAAACGAAAAATCCACTTTTTTTAACATTTTATAATATATGCAATAGTTATTGCCCAAATATCTTTTTTGTTGGTCTTATTCCCTTAAATATTATTTATTGTGGCGTTTAACAGCAAAAAATGCATATAAATCACCTATAAAAAAATCACACTTTGCCGCCTTGTGGCATTTTAGTTATTTTTGGTACTTCTACTAATGTCAGACTAACTGAAAAATTGTTTTGAAAATTAATGGTTAACCAATAAAAGATCTTTGAAGAAATAATATGCCTCGAAGAGCCAAATAACAAACATTTGAAATATAGTACACGTGTTTGGTTCCTGCGGATGTACAAGGTTTCTCTAAAAGGTCTGTATAAAACGTTAGAGCAAATTTCTGAGATTAAAGTATCTAGCTCAATTAACCCTTAGTCCAAAAATTGATAGTTTCCAAAATACAGCTTCACAGCTAATCAGGGATTAGGACAATTCCAAGACGTTTGCAGCTTATTTAAGGGTCAATAGACTAATAAAATTTTAGATAGCAATTGGCTAACAATGAAAAGTGTCGTCATTGTTTCCAAGAATATATTGCCAAACAATTAAATTACGCTAAACTTTATGGTTTAATTTTAAAATTTATCATTTACTTCATAAATTTTTTCCTACAGCCAAACACTACATTAAAGCAGAAATGATTGACATATTATCAGTTATTACCAAGGAAATGGTCAAGAGTCGGTGAGAGTATACAGAAAAAGATTTCGAAATAGACCCATATTAAACCACTAACCACTTGCTGGCGTATTCGAGAAACCGGAAGTTTTCAGCCTGCAATGATTATGAACTAAATTTTATGACTAGGACATCGGAGGTTAAGAAAGAAATTAAAGAACGAGCTGAAGAACTTAGAGTTTTTAAAGATACAGTAAATGAGACTTTAGAAGGACAGCTTTTGTTTTCATTCCACCTCCAGACAGTACAAAAACTTTTACCGTCCGACATTGAATTAAGACTAGGCGTCCGTCGATTTATTAATGAACGAAATAAGAAATATATTTATATTCCTTGTGTAAAATTTTCTGTCCCTCATATTGTATTTTATCAACCTAATAATTGTAAAAAATTAACTTCATATTCGTAATACACGACCCCAAAAACTCCCTAATACCAAATGCGAATAAGGTAAAATTTTCAACCTACCATATTGGATCCGCCATATTAAATTTCAAAAAAAAATAATTTTAACGTCTTCAAAGCCCCCTAGTACCAATTTCGAATAAAATATGGGAATTTTAAATTAAAAAGAATAGACCGTCATATTGGATCTGACATATTAGATTTTCTTAAAATAATTTTATATTCGCTATTTACATCCTCAAAAACGACTTAGTTCCACTTTTGAACAAAATTGAAAATTTTTGTCCGCTTTATTGGATTCGCCATATTGAATCCTGAAAAAAAAAACTTTTAAATTCATAATTTATACCCTCAAGAGCCCCATAAGTCAGTTTTGGAGAAAATCGAAAAATGTAAAGTTTTTAGGACGCCATATTAAATTCACTAGAGTGAGTTTTCAAAAAATATTTTAAATTCATAATTAACACTAACAAAAATCCCTCAATACTAATTTTAGATAAAATAGAGATATGTAGAATCTTTAATCCGCCATATTTATTTTTTTTTAATAATTTGAGATTCGTAATGCACAATCGCAAAAACTCTCCGATATCAATTTTAGAAAAAATCGGACAAAATTAATTTTTTATCCGCCATATTGAATATGCCATATTGAATGTTTTTAAATAATTTTAGATTCGTTATGTGCCGCCTCGAAAACTCCCCCATACCAATTTTGGAGAAAATCAGACAAAATTGATTTATTCATCCGCCATATTGGATTCGCCATATTTAATTTTTTAAAAACAATTTTAGATTCATTATGTGCGACCTCGAAAACTTCTCCGTACCAATTTTGAAGAAAATTGGACAAAACTGATATTTTGTCTTTCATATTGAATCCGCCATATTAAAGTTTAAAAAAATATATTGGATTCATTATGTGTGGCCCTGAAAACTCCCCTACACCAATTTTGGAGAAAATTGGAGAAAATTAAATTTTTTTGTCTGCCATATTAGATCCGCCATATTGAATTTTTTTAAAATAATTTCAAATTTATTGTGTACGATCCCGAAAATTCGCTCATCAATTTTGGAGAAAATCGGACAAAATTATTTTTTTTGGCCGCCATATTGTCAGCGCCATATTGGATTTTACTGCACCAACTTTATACAAAAAATATGGGACCGCCATAGCAACTTTCTGAACATATCGTAAAAAAAATTATTCAAATCGGTACCGCCGTTCCAGAGTAATCGGTGTACCTAAATAAAAAAAAATATATAGTCAACGAATTGAAAACCTCCTTTTTTTAGAAGTGGGTTAAAAATAGCTAATAGCTGTCGCTCGAGAGGATTACGAGGCTAATTAAAATTCCAAAGTTTGCGAATTGCATTTTTCTTAAGGTAACATATATCGAATTACTTCAGCGCAGGTCTCACAAACAGGTAAAATTGTATCACGTAAGTTGAAAAATTCACGATTGCACGAGGACCCCGTTCCGCCTGATTTTCAAAATTGTCTTAAATACTTTTCTAAAATATCCATAATCTTGAAAGTAAAGAGAAAAAATGAAAGACTTCTATGAAGTATGTATTTTTAAAAGCAACTAAAGAAAACCAGCACAAATATGACTTTTAAATTTGTTTGCAATTTAACATAAAAAATTATGATATTGAAGCAATGAGAGATGAAATGTTAGTAAATTTAAGCGAGTAAAATAAAACTAATTTACAATGAGTCATGTGTTGTCAAAAACCACTATAGCTTGGTTAACAATTTAAATCGTAGAGGGCTCTTATATTCTCCTGAAGAAGCGATAAATGTTTTAACACTTACCCACATAATTTTTAAAAAAATCATGATTTTGATAACATTTTTGAACTATTCAGCAACCATAATAAAATATGTATTGTCAAAAAAAATTTTAAAAGTTATTTCAAATACTTTCAATAAAAATTACTATGGTAAAAACAATGACCGGATGGGAAAAAATGCGAAACGAAAATTACCAACCATTTCTAATAAGTAGCGATGAGATATCCCACTAATGACGACTCTGTACCTAACTAGGAAGTATAACAGTTTTTGAGGTATGGATGCTAGCTTCTCATCATTGTAACGATTTTCAGTTGAATGAATGAATTAATGAAAAAAGGGTGGTGATACTAGATCATCGATGCCTAGGCCTCCATGAGCCCATTATATTCCACCATAACTGTAGGTCATTCGAGGCCGATTGCCTTTGTGAATCCAAGCAGCCTCGTTAGTTGAACTTGCCTAACTGCTTCCGGTAACAAAATTGTATCTCAGAAATATCTCTGTCTCAGTCCGTTAAGTGCTGGGCACTCTCTGAGGTAATGATCAACAGTGTCCTCCTTCTCTAAATACCATCTATACGTCGGGTTGTCTTCGACACCGATTCTATGAAGATGGCCCCTGAGCTGACAATGTCCTGTCAACAATCCCAGCACAATTTGCAGCTCTTTCCTTCCCAGGAGAGAAGCCCCTTAGTACGCCGTACACTAGACCCAGTTATATGATCCTTAGCACACCTTATTCCAGGGGCTCCCCTCCACAATTCAATCAATTTACTTTCCATCAACTATGTTAATTCCCTTTTGTAAATAGCAATTGGTCAGGTAGTATTGATTGGAGTCCATAGGGTTCAGTTGCCGAACCCAACTTTACTATACGGTCTGCTTCCTCATTCTGTGCCTGACTGTGCAGCCGTTCATTGTCATACCATTCACTGTGTCCTTGCACTCAGATACCAGTCGCGAAGTTGTGACACTAGACTTCAGTGCCAATATCGCAGCCTTACTGTCTTAGCATATATTTATTACCCTATTCCTGTCTATATCCCTCTAACAGAGGATGGACACACTGCAGAATAGCATAAATTTCCGGTGTGAAGATTGTCACACATTGTCCGAGAGGGTAGTACTCTTTGACTCCTGTGCTCCTGCTGAGTACTCCGGCCCCCGGTCTTTCATCTTGTCGAGCAATTTTCAGTTATTCTCTACGTTTGTTTTCAGAATAACTTGTAACTTCCAAGTACATAATCATAATAGTTTCTTAGAGTTCGCATGATTTTATTAAGCAGTTAGTTCACAATTTATTAACTTTGCTCAAAACAACTAAGTATGGGATATTTTCCCATAGTTTGGCCTTCCAAGAATAGAATTTGGATCTGAACATACGTTAAAATTCATAAGTACTTAAAAGTGAACACGGGTTATTGCTTCAAAATTTCGTTTTTTCTAAAAGAAGGTCTTACTAAGGATTCAGTTCACAACTAAGAGCCGTTGTTTAAACAGGAAAATCTTAATTATTGAAGAAAAAAAATATTCTGTACTTTTTTCATATTCTGATACATACACGGTAAAACCGAATGGCCCAAATATAATGACGTCACATGTAAGCATTGAGGCCTTGTGATTTAGAAGGTGTTGATCTAACGCCTATGGTTTACTTTTTATGAGAAACTATTAAACAGATAATATACTGTAGACCTGTAAGCATTGAAGAAGAATTGTGGGTACGAATGCAAAATTCAGTAAACACTTTATGCTTAAAGGCAGAGATGATGGAAAGAGTGCAGTTCAACTTTCTACATACATGAAAAAGAAAGATCATTTTGAACATTTACATAAAACTTAATTAAAAAATTAAATCGATAAAATTTTTTTGTTTTAGTTTATGATTGAATTTATATGTTATTCTTATTGTTCCTTACCAGTTCATTTTTACATTATTCTTTCTCATTGTTGTTTATTACTGCTGGCCTGTTGGCTCTTAAACATACGTCAAATTTTCTGGAATCGTTCTAAGCTTGGATAAAATGGAAAATCTTAGTATCATAATAAAACTTCGGTTTTCTTAGAAAAGGCTGCTTAAAGTGACAAGTACGACAGCTTTTTTGGATAAAAGATTTCAAGGATTAAGAATTTTTATCTTTGAAATTTAATATACCGAGGCATAAAAAATATGAAGTTGAAGAAGTAAGCAAAGTGCTGGTAGTGGCGCCCTCTGCAATCTACATCAAAACTGTAATGAGATCTGGATATCTTTTCCTAAAAAACTCCAAAACACCGAGATTAGTCCAAATCAAGTTATTATTAAGATAAATATTTACAAAAAAGTTTACAAAAATTCCAACTTTGAGACCCAGTATTTCAAAAATTATCAACTTTTAGACTAAAGTAAACTGGAATTTTCGTTAGCGTTTTGTTCATACCTTTAAAAGATGCTTTGTATAAGGAAATTGTTACATTCTGTTTTTGTATATTCCTTAGTTTTAGTTCGAATTCCTGCTTTTATCTATATCATCAAACAACCATTTATTTTCTTCACAAAATAATTTTTAATCAATTGTATTCCATAAGAAAATTCTAGGGAGTACTCTAAAGAAACTTGGTAAGCGAATGATTGTTAGATCAGGTATATATAAAAATAGATTTACTCAGTTTAAAATATTTTGACATTACAGTAAATTCCACACTTTTTTAGTATTAGTAATCTAAATCTTACTATTCAAGAAAAGAAGAGATTCTTCAGCACATATACCAATTGTTATGGGAACCTGATTAAATCTTCCACTGCTCATCAGTTCATAAGGCGATTCACTTAAAAATGCTTCTTCGTCTTCGACTTCTACAACTGGGAGAAGTTCCATCTAAATTACACAATAAAATATTAAAATTAAGTTAAAATAAGTTTTTATAGATAATGATGTAAAAATAAATCGAGAAGTTATAATTTCTCAGTAGATGGAAAAAAACATATTTTATTTGTAGTAAATTTCTCATTCAGTAATCAACAATTAACAGCATCTAGTATGGGACAAAGCTTTTTTAGGGTACTGCTTGGTATCAAACTGTCATTTTGTAAAAAGAGCTATACGTTTTATGTGAAAAGTTAGCCCCTAAATAACTCTAGATCTATCTTTATCAAGCGCACAACTCCATACTATGCGATATCATCTTTCACACTATCGCCTTCATCCTCTTGCCTAAAATTTAGGACAATAAACAGCTTTTCGACAAAGTTCAGAGACTGGCGGGCACAGAAGGCCACAGTAATAAATCTAAACCTTACTAATACGTTTTATGACTAACATTACGAGGCAGAAGTCAGATACAAATACTCAAGCCAAAAAACAGGTGATTCCAGTGATCCCTCAATAATAATTTAAACTTTTTTATCCCACAAAATTGGAAAAAAAGAGATATCAGCGAGACCAAAACAGCAGACAATTGAATTTTGAGAGACCTAAGCAAAAAAACTCAACATTTCTAAGCCATAAAACTGGGCAGAAGTGAAAACCAGGCAACCAGATCAGCGAGCTCTGTTAATATTATAAATTTATCTCCATCTGCATAACCAGAGATAGCAGAGATTTTGTGGCTTGGGAGTCTCAGTTTTTCATATATACGTTGGCTAGGGAAGTTACAATCAGCGACCGGCAGTAAAAATTGGACAGGAAATATCCGGAGATGTGGAAATACAAAGGGGAGTCAGACAAGGGTGTATATTGTCACCTTTACTATTTAACGTTTATTCTGAAGGGGTCATATTGGAGAGTCTTGAATCTGAAACAGCAGGGATAAAAGTAAACGGAGTTTTAATCAACAATATTAGGTATGAAGATGACACCGTAATAATAGCTGATAGTTTGAAAGATCTAGAAAAAATAATGAATAAAATATTAAGAGTTAGTGGAGAATATGGACTCTCTCTTAACACGAAATAGACCAAGTTCATGATAATTAGTAAAAACAACACCAATAATAATGAAACCCTAATGGTAGGAGGCCAGCACATAGAAAGAGTTAAGAAGTACACTTACTTGAGAACCCTAATAACAGAAAATAATGAATATACCGTCGAAATAAAAACCAGAATCGAGAAAGCACGTGCCAACTTTATTAAAATGAGAAAGGTTATCTGCAGCAAAGATCTAACGTTAGCCCTGAAAATACGACTGACTAAATGTTACGTATACAGTGTTCTATATTATGGAATGGAAGCATGGACACTGAATCGAGAGGTAATGAGAAGACTTAACTCTTTTGAAATGTGGACCTATAGAAGAATTCAAAGGATTTCGTGGGTGGATCGAGTTACGAACGCCAAAGTGTTGAGAAAAATGGGGAAAGAACAGGAAGTCGAGATAACAGTCAAACAGAGAAAACTGCAATATTTCGGACACATTATGCGGGGAGAAAAGTACAGCATCTTACAGCTCATAATTCAAGGCAAAATAAGTGGCAGAAGAGGCGTAGGACGACGACGACGAATTTCATGGCTAAAAAACCTAAGGGAATGAATGGTTTGGATGCAGTTCTAAACAACTATTTAGAACAACTGCCTCAAAAATTAAAATAGCTATTATGATTGCCAACCTCCGCAATGGAGAAGGCACTTGAAGAAGAAGGGAAGTTATAGTTTACTGAACACAGCTCACCTGTCTGTTCTCTCGGTCGCGTGGATCTCGTTTTTCTCTGATTTTGTGGTTTAAAGAGAGGGTTTATAATTCCAGACTCACTGCGCTCACCTGCCTGCTGTCTTAGTAGCGTTTATTTTATTTATGCACAGTGTAACTTATAAGCGTACACTATGAATATTATATCGTTTCCGCAAATATATATACATATATATATATATATATATATATATATATATATATATATATATATATATATATATATATATATATATATATTTAAAAAGGAGGTAGTCTCGTGACTGGACTAGTTAAGAAAAAGCCAACTAAACCGAGAGGTTTAAGGCAGTCAGAAGGATGGTTGGCCAGAAAAGAAAACTCTTTTTTGTTAGTCTAGCGTTCGAGAAATTTTATTCGCTTCATCAGGGCTTCTACAAAAAAGAAAATAGCCTTCTCTAATTCTATTCTTATAAAATAAAAATAAAGAAAAAAGACCTACCAAAGTGAGTATGTATGAAATGCAATGTTTTGTTCAACAGTACAGTCATTAGCCCTTAACACTAAAATCACATAATATGAAAAGAATGTTTTAAAAGGCAAAATTTTTCTAGTTAAATAAGAAACTAATTTTTTAACGAGTGGAAGTCCTTGAAACGCCATTTTATTTGAAGAATGAATTCGACATTTGACAGTTGACGTTAAAAGCCCGTCTTAATAAGTAAAGTTTATACTGCCCAAGAATAGATAATCGTTCCGGGAACGGAATTAACAGTTCTTGAAAAGTATCATGTTATTAAGCGAAAAAGCGATGGAAAATGAAACAACAATCACAGAAAAATACGATTTATATATCAACAAAGGCGACCTACACACCCAGTTGGACAAGTGTCATAATAACATTCAGAACAGTGATTAAAATGGATCTGACGATGAAAATGGAACAGGGGAGATCGATTTCCATTGATTTCTAGTGGTAATAAGTAATTGTATATGATGCTGAGGTTTTCTATATCTCCTCTTTTGTCCATGGAAAGTGGTTCGTTGTTTATATGAACCATTTCTAGGTAGCCTCTTTTATGGAAATTATTTTCTTTTGCTAGGATCTTCGGTTTCTCAAAGTTCATTATATGATCCTTATTTAGTACATGCTCCGTAAGAACACAAGGAAACTCTCGTCTATTACAATCGCTTTTATGAGAACTTATTCTACCTGAAAAATTTGTATGGGTTTGGGCTATATAAACTTGGTCAGAAGTTAGACATGGGATCTTATAAATAATGTTTCAGTTTTCTTTCAGTAAGAAAGAAATTTTGGGATTGCTTTAATTGGTTTAGTTGCAATTTTAATGGAGATTTCAATTTGGAAAAGTCTGGTAGTTAAATTTTCAATGTAGGAAAGTGACATGTAGATAGATCGTTCAACTGCGTTGTTGTCTTCAACTAGTAGTGATAATTGAATTTTTTGTGTATGTATCAGAGAGGGTTGGCTTACCCTTTCAAAAATATTCTCTAGTATGTCGTATTGAGTGCTATATAAGAATTTATTGATTATCGAAAGGGGATATGAATTCTGTAAGAAAACTGTTTTATGCAATTGTAAGCTGTCATTTCTAAGGTCTGAATGGGTAAGTTTAATTACTTTCATTTTCATTCCTAGAATAAGGTTGGTTCTCATTTTTGAAGGGTGATAAGATTGAAAGTTTATAATTTTATTCGAACATATGAGCTTTCTGTACCACCTGGATTTTAGAAGGTTGATTTGTGCATATTACCAACATGCCCAGGAATGGTATACTGATTTGAGTCATAATTTTCATTTTTCATCGCTTTTCCGTTTAATAACATAATACTTTTCAAGAACGGTTACCTCCGCTCTGGAACGATTATTTGTTCTTGAGCAATGTAAACTTTACCTATTAAAGCGGGATTTTAACGTCAACTGTCAAATGTCGAATTCATTTTTCAATTAAAATTGCGTTTCAACGACGTCCACGTGTTAAAAAATTAGTTTCTTAATTAATTAGATAAATTTTGCCTTTTAAAACATCCTTTTTAAGTTATGTGATCTTAGTGTTAAGTGCTAATGATTGTATCTGTTGAACAAAACCTGGAATTTCATACATACTCAGTTTGGTAGGTTTTTTTCTTTATTTTTAATCTATAAGAATATAATTAAGGAAGGTTATTTTCTCTTTTGTATAAGTCTTGATGAAGGGAATAAAGTTTCTCGAAAGCTAGACTAACAATAAAGAGTTTTCTGGTCAACCGTCATTCCGACTGTAGCTCCATAAAAGTGCTTTAAACCTCTTGGTTTAGTTGGCTTTTTTCTCTATCAAGAATAATTAAATTTAATTAAAAATGTATATTAAGCAAGAAACAATAAAAACAAACCTAGAAAGATGAACAGAGGATAGAAATTTATTATATTCAGACAGTTTAGTAGCTAGAAAAATATTCAACTTAATGAACTATAAGTATGTGTAAAATTTAGAATTATAAAGAAATCTTCATAAATGCCCTTACTGAACGTTACATAATATAGTCATTGACTTTTAATACTTTTAGTTACAAAATACGTACTTGAGGTGACTGCAAAAGACCATTCATAGCCTTAATTAAAACCTCAGTTTTTTGTTCCAATAGAAACTCTTTCAATTTTTGAGTATCATTTCCATAGTTACCACCAGAAATGGCATCGGCTAAAGTAAATGCAAACGATCGTGCTTGTGATTTAATAGCAAATGGAACTAATGCAGATCCACTTTCTACAATGGCAGCTCTAAATAGACCTAAAATTTTAGTACATTTATTGTTACTCTTATCATAACTCGTAACAAGACAACACATTTTTGTAATACTGATATAATTTCTTCTGTTGTTAATCGAAGTAACTTTAACTATTACGCGTGTTTAATTCGATTTAATAATTCTTTTTTATTGGCCATTTTCATACTACAAGATCCTATCTTTACCACAAAAAAATTGAAAACTCCACGTAGGGCATAAAATGATTAATCCTACTCAACATACTCGATTACATAATTTCTAGAATAGACTTTCAAAATTTTTAAATTTTAGCAGTTTACTAAATTCGGCTAAAATATTTTCAAGATAGTAGCCTTTCCGGTTATATTGGAAGTTGATGCCTTCTTGCTTATTTTAAATAAAACACCCTACATAATTTTTAAATTCTACCCAAAATTATAAACATATTCCATATGTTTATTTAAACTAAATCTGTTTTGACATATTTTAATTTTAAGTGAGAAATGGCGTTTGCAGGCCTAAATATAACTATCAGTTTCTCCGATATGAAAGCCTTGTTAGTAGTTGGCCATGATGGTGAAATTTGACCAAAGAAAACAATAAAACACTACAGAAATGTCACTATTTTTTGTCATTTGTCAATTATTAATAAAAATCATGCCAAGATGATTAAATTATACCAATGAAGTTTATTTAACTTTATTTATTATCTATTGGGAACGTAACAAAATTTTATCAGGAATATGCCAGACATATGCTAATAGATATCTAGATAGACAGAAACCGTCACGGAATAGTGATAAAGGATATTGGAAAATTTCAAAAATTTTGACGCCGTTAAAGCAAAAATGCATAAATGGAAACCTATTCTCAATAATGAAAATATCGAAATTGCAATTGTGGAATATTTTACAGCATATCCTATGACGTCGTTAAGACAAGTGGCTCTACAAGTAGGATTTTCGATGACCTCAATACATAAAATTTGTTGAAACACAACTTCCACCTTTATTTAATATCTTTTGGTTCAACACCTAAGTGATACTGATTTCCCTAAAACAGTGTAATTTTGAGAGTTTATATTAACGATGATCAATTTTTGGACAAAATAATTTGAACTGATGAGGTAAAATTTACGAAAAATGGCCTTTTTATCACACACAATTCCCATTTTTGCAGTGATTCAAATTCTCATGCAGCAAGATTGCGGATTTTCAATAAATCTAGCAATTTAACGTACTTTGTACAGTAAGAAATGATGGAATATTAAAACTGCATTTTTATGAAGAAAATTTAAATATTTTTCATTAATACTACAAAGCAAATTATGTACCCATTTTAAATTATGTACTAAACTTGTATAGGAAAAATAGATTTATATATTCTAGAAGACTTAAACAACCAATAATATTTAAGCGATTTGCTTCTGGCGGAAGACAGGAAAATTTTTTGCCAACACGATGGTACCCCACCACACAGAACCGTTCCAGTTACTAACTTCTCAAAAGCAACATGTTATGACAAGTGGATTGCAAACAATACACTTGTCATGTTGTAAAAAAGGCCCTTTACCTATGACCTTTCTCTACAACACAAAAATGTGAAATTGACAAAATTTCAAAAACTACAAAGTAGTTTGTTCAGAGTAATCATTATTTTTAATGCTAAATAGGGTAACATCGTAAAAATAGGCATGTTACATTAAAAAAAAATACTTTTAACGACTTTTTCAAGTTAGTATTTAATGTTACTTTTTGATCACTCTGTATTTATTTATTATCAAAATATCTAAACATTACACTGAAATAGATTCTTTTCTAGAAGGAAACCAACCCCAATTAAATAGTAAAGGGTTTCATATAGGAGAAATTGATAGTTATGTTGAGGCCTACAAACGCAATTTTTGACATAAAATTTAGAATATATCAAAAATAGACTTTGGTATAGGATATTATATATAAAATATGTTTAAAATTTTTGCGTGGAATCTAAAAATAATATACCACTTAGGATATTCCATTTGAAATAAGCAAAAAGGCATCAACTTCCGGTATAACCGGAACTCCCACCATCTTGAAAATATTTTAGTCGAATTGCCCCCATCAACTTTCGTAAACCCCATATTTTAAAAATTTTACAAACGCTATTTTTCGAGAAATAAATCGCTTCATTTCGTTGTAGGACACCCTGTATTATTTTGTAGGAAAGTTTAAAAATTTGTGGTAAGTATTAAAATTTGAAAGCTAAAATGAAAGATGTCCTAAATATATACAATATGGCTATTATATGTCTTTCTCATATTACTGAATTTAAATTTAATATCCAATTCCATTTGTATAAAAAATATAAAATATAAAATCTTTTATTGCGTCTAAAAGACCAAATATAAAGTGGTATGGATGAGGTCCATTTTTCCCTATCTCTTCTAATTTTCGAATAGAATATTTAAGAACTTTGTCGAAAATTCGGTTATAAGCATCTTTATTTATGACAAATTCGATGGTAAAGTTCGTTTCGCTATTTTTTAGGTTTCAATATAGAACGTTCTTTATCGAAAATTATTCCTATCTTCTTATTTGATAACAAATTCGATAGTGTTTTTCTTTATCTCTTCTAATTTTCGATAGAATCTTTTGGAATTCCCAAATAATCCTCACTTCTGACACCAATTGTTACGATTTTATTTCTTTAAAATCACTCATTGGGTCCATAAAATAAAACCCTATACTTTCCACTAAATTACTTCCAATACTCTATTAACTATTCCTTAATACTTTAACAACTAAATCGCAATTATCCAATTACTACTTCTTAAAACCTTGACTATTTAAACAGAACTATCCTAAATGCACTTATCCTATCCCTATTTACATTCCTATAGAACCTACTAGAATAAACAACAAACAATAATGACTCATCGGTAAAATATTTCTTTCGTTACTTCATAATAACGATGTATCATTGATATAATATTTCTACAGTGGCACATCAGAATATAAATTAAAGTTTAGAAAAAGAATATTCTGACACATAATTTTTATTTTGAATAATAAATTTGCTTATAATACTTAGGAAGAGGCCATTTTCTAATTAAGAAATTTTATTAGCTTATATAAATGTCACTTTAATTTCGTTAATTTTTATATCTACCTGCAGATTTTGGGCTCACCAAATGAAGGCCTGAACCTACACCACCAGCACTTTCTCCAAAAATTGTTATTTTCTCGGGATCTCCACCAAAAAGGGCAATATTATCATGAGTCCATTTTAAAGCCAAGGCCTGATCTTTAAGAGCAGCATTACCACGAATTACCGAATCTTCAGTTGATAAGAAACCGAATGGTCCCAATCTATAGTTGAATGATACAAAAACAACATCTTCTTCAATAAGAAAATCTGGTCCGTAAGACCCTTTTGAAGAACTACCATATAAATATGCTCCACCATAAATCCAAAATAATACGGGAAGTTTTGCAGCTGGCTAAAATTTTAAAAACAACAGTAATAAGTATAAAAAAAGAAACAAAATAGACTATTAAAAATTAGAATATAGTATACTTGCATAGTAGTAATTAGTGGGCTATTTATTTAGAATTAAATAAAAATAAATATTATTTTATGTATTATATTAATTGTTAGATTTTTACACTTCTGTTAAATTTTACAATATTTTGATGTTTATATAACAGGTGTTTAAAATATTTAACGAAATTTAATAATGAGCTGTGCTCTTCAATACAATAGGTATAGGATTCTCGCTATATCAAATTTTCACAATAAAAATTGTTTTTTTCATTTTTTGTGACGCGTGCTTTAAACTGTACATATTTAAGCAAAAAAATTGTAAATGGTTTCAACAGGGACGTGAGTAGGCATTGAAGCAGTTTTGTTGCCCAAGCTAGATATTTTCACTTATTAAAGTGGTCATATAGGCAGTAAAATATCCGATAAATTACAATACATCTACGATAATATATTAGTTCTATTATCAGCACATCGGAACTTAATTGCACGACAGGTACTATAATTATTTATAACAAAATGAAATATGTTTCTGTACGATCAACACATAAAATTTGGAAGTAGCAACAATCGTCTAGACACAAAGCTTAATATAATTATTTGCAGTTGGTCAGTTTTGACCAGCTTATAATATTATTTTATATTTTGTATTCTTTGTATCAACAAAAACCTTTATATAGAAAAAAATAATAAAAAAAACTACAGATAAAGATTTGAAATTAGTAAAAGGAATAGTAGTTTTTCGAAAATAAACAAAATTTTATATTTTGGCGGTTTGATAATAAAAAAAAGACTTTCTTATTCTTGAAATTTTAAGATTCAGTAGTTTGACTTATTGTCGATTGGAGCCCTTTGTGGCCATTGGTCTAGATTGTACATTTTGTAACGTAAGAAGATTTAGAACCGGAGGATAATATCAGTTTCAATAACAAAAGCAGAAAACAACAAAAGCCTTCAAGACTATGTAACATAATTAGTAACACAGGATCATAAGTTTCCTTTTATTTTACTAACGCACTAGACTCTAACCTTATAACTCAAAAGCACTACAATCCTGCAATCCCATGAGTCAATAACTATTGGAAAGAAAGTACAAAAACTCATGAAACACAACATTCGTTGTATATGAACACTAAGATACCTGTACAACTATAACTCATCAACTCACACGATAACTCTTCCCTGAAAACACACTTGTTGCTTGAGAACCGTAAGATCTCTTCAGCACATTAACTTTCACGATAACGCCAACACCTATAACATCATAATCCAAGAATCCTACAACTCCATATCCTAAACCGAAATAGGAAGACTTAAAACTTGTCAAGCATAATATTCAGTATATAGAAACGCTAAAATACTTTCAATTCTTCAACACCATTATTCATAAGCTCATAACCCAGAAGACCAGTGATCGTATAACAAACCCATAAACCTAGAAAATACCAGTACAGATCTAAAACTAGACAAGTATAGGATTTTTGTATGTGAATCTTCAGACACCTTAGGCTTTTTTATTTTTGGTTCGGTAACTAAATTTTTCGGTTATATGGTTTCAGGTTTATGAAATCACATCAAAGAAATTTTAGGTTGTGAGTTATAGTCTTATAAAGTGGTAATCTGTGTATTAATGTTTTAATTTTTTGGTTAATGAATTTCCCTCTTTTATTTTTTATGATTATTGGATTGTTGGTTTATGGGGCTATGGATTTATTGGATTATATGGTTACCTAATGAGTTGAATGGTAAGGAAGCCTTAGGAATTAAAAATGACGAAACTTGTACTATACCAGTTTCTGATCTTTTTCCTTCTTAATTAATGGTTTATGGGGTCATCGAGTTATAGAGTTATTGGGTAATGGAGTTTCAAGCATAGATTTGAAAAATACTAGATTGAGCATTCTCAATGCAGGCCATTCTCATAGTGCGATAGATTAAAGAGAGTAGAAGCAGTAGTCTCCTTTCTTTCTAATGGATGGAGCATAGAATCAAATATGGGTTATTATTTCCACCAGGGGTCACGTGGTTCTCCAAAATTACATAAATATGGTACACAACTAAGACCTGTTATTTCAGGTGTACAATTGCCATTTTATGGTTTATCAAAATTCTTATTGGATTGCACTTCAAATATTATAGGAAAAAACGATTTTTTTATTAAAGATTCATTCGCCTTTGTAAAAATTCATTGATACAGTAAACCTACCCGAAAATTACAGGCTGATTTCACTAGATGTTTTATCTTTATATACAAACATACCAAATCAACTTGTTCACACTATTTTAGCAGAAAAATGGGAATTTTTAAAGAAACATCCATCACTTTCAAAAAATAATTTCACGGATGCTGTTGATTTGGTTCTAAACACAAATTACTTTCAATACGAAAACACCTTTTACAAATAACTTAATGGATATGCTATGGGGTCATCAATTTCATCTACCATTGCTCAGTTAGTAGTGGAATATTTAGAGGAGAAAATTTTAATGAAACTAAATTTTAATATACTATTTTTCAAAAGGTTTGTCGATGATTGCATAGCAGCCGTACCACAGGACAAAATCAATAAAATTCTTCAAGAGTTTAACAGTTTCAATGAAAAATTAAAATTCACGTCCAAAACAGAAATAATAATAAAATAAATTTTCTCGATATGACACTTATACTCAGAAAAAAACAAAATTTTGACTGAATGGTACACCAAACCAACTTGGTCAAGTGGATATCTAAACCGTTTCTCTCATCACTCAAAAACTCAAAAAAATCGTGTTATGATCGGCCTGTCTGATCGTGCTATCTCTCTAAAGTTTCCACAATTCCGACCAAGAATACCGCAAAAAGTGAAAAAGACACTAATACGAACGAAAAGACTATCACCGAAATAATTAATAAACGAACATATAAATTTTATAGTAACCTAATAACAAGAAACATAGAACATTAACAGCAAAAATATGTAGGATTACCTTAGACTAGTTAGCTCTCAGAAAAAATAAAACACATTTTAAAAAAGCATGATATTGTCGTACGCCACAGGTCTCATAATAAATTAAATACACTTTTCACTAATTTAAAAAGTAAAACTCCTCTCATGAATAAATCAAATGTACCATATTCGATCTCTTGCACAAATTGTTCCAAAAAATATATAGGCATGACGAGCTAATTACTAAAGAACAGATTTAATGGCCATAAATATACGAAAAATGCCGCAACAGCGTTAAACAAATACACACAGGACGAAAAACTTACAACAGTATCATAGTTAAAGACAAAAATATGAACTATCAAAAATTATAGATAAAGAAAATGATAAAAATAAAAGAGATAAAAACACGACACAACGAATATAGAAAATTTGATCCACATTTACAGCAGCCAAATTTAAATAAAAATATTAAGTATTCAATCCTGTTAATAAACATCAAAAATTGAATATTCTCTTAAACATAAAATTAAATGTATGCATTTTTTTGGTTTTTTGGGCATTGTAACATATAAAAAAGAAAATAAATTAGCATTCCATGTATCTTAGTACCTGAATAGACGACGTAAAAGGCGCACTCCATTATTAATTAATAAACAAAATGTCAAGGTGCGTACAGATAAAATAAATATTTTTTAAAAATTTGAATAATGTTTTAAAGTGTTGTTTATTTTTTAAATTGTATACATGTTCATGAATAGAAAACAAAAAAATTTTAAAAATACCTTAAATAGAGGGCAAAACTTCAAATTGTTTAGATTTTTTGTTGGATAAAGAACCTAAACCCAAGAAAAGACACATATATATATATATATATATATATATATATATATATATATATATATATATATATATATATATATATATATATAAATACACCATGTCTTATGTGGGTAAAATTTTATATTCCTTTGTAATCTTACATCCTCCATATTCTGAGGAACTGAAAGAAAAGTCAGTAGTAAGTAATTTAACAGAAGCTCCCATGGTGTAAAAATGGCTCTAAATCTGAAAATATCTTCACTAAGAAAATGATTTAGCTTCTCGCTCATGCCCTCCAGTTCGAAATAGACAAGCGAACTTCAAAGAATTAAAAGCCAATGATAACAATAGTAAATGTATTCCAGATAGGTCGTAAAAATGTTTATGTAAATGGTAAGAGAGAGAAGAAGTTTATTGAGCACAAGAAGAAATTAAATTAACACCCAGATTCACTAAAATTGTTTAAGACAAACTCGATCTCATTGCTATGGAAATATGGGCGAATGAACAGGTTTCATTTCAATCGAATATATCTAATCTCTGAGCGCCAAACTTTATTCGAATGTTTTAAATGTTTTTTTTTAAATAATGAACGATTTTCAAAATTTTTTATTAAACTGTTATGTACCTTTAGAGTTCGAGTATAAACATTGATGTAAAGGCAATCTTCACTTTCATCTCCCGTAGTACTGTCATATGCGGCAGAAATGCAGTTTTTGGCATCAGTGGTGGCATCTCGTACTTCCTCCCATTGCTGAGGACGTTGAGGAGCCTAAAAAATAAAAGATCTTAAAATGGATAATTAAAATATTTTGTAAGAAATTGGTATCAATAATAAAAATAAAAGAAAATTAAATTTGGTCCATTTATTTTTCACGTTTCGGATTTCATTCTTAATCTTGGTATTAGTTTGTTCATACTGTTCTTCGTTTCTACACTTAGCTGCTTCCCTGGAACCCATAAGTGATAAAATTTCATCAACATTTTTCAAAACAATTTAAAAAAGTGTTTTATTGAAAAAAAAAACATATTCTTATCTGCCCTTGAAGCTGTTTAAACTGGATTATACATTTCATAATTTTAATAAATATTAATTGCAAAATTATGTTTTTGATTTTTCTGTAATATTTGTTATTGAAATAACTGAAAACCAATCTCAAAAATATGCTATATGATAGTAATGATAATAATATAATCAAAATATATTACATCATAGCATAGTTATTGTCGAAATTCCAAATAGCACGCGCACTATACACATTAGCGAGGACACACGTTATTATTGTAAAAGTTAGAGAGCTGCATCATATAGAAACGTAAACAACTTGTAATATCTACTTTATGGTGATAAAATAAAACATAATTCCAAAGGATTATTAGCTATATAAAATTATGTTTCCTTCTTATATTATACACCGTAAATTCTAGAAATACAGCTCGCGCATAAAATTTACTGAGGTCCGTTTGGAGTCGAGATATTTACATGAATCGATTTACGATTTCTTTCACTACTAGGTGGTATGGTTATTACGACAATATTTTGGATTTTATACACTATTCATTAAACAAAACAATATGTTATGAAATATGGGGTTGGTTTTTTTCAACAAACGAACGCACATATTGATACAGCGAAAAACAAATTTCTAAGTCAAAATGATTAAAGTAGTTACTTTTTTAAACCCGGCAATTTACATTGTCTCAAAGTGGCAATGTCACTTACAGTTACGGAGGTGTACCTGTTCATGCATCGACGTTCACTTTTGGGATGAATAACAGGCATCTGCTTTCATAATTTAATTTTTGGAATTTTACGACTTTTCAGGCCATACCACGAAGAACTTCTTCTTCTTCTTCTTCTTCTTTCTAACACAGTTAACCATGCCAGTAGGCTATTGCCTGTTCATTGCCATTACGTCTTCCCCGGAAGATGAGGTCCAGCATTCTCCCCATCATTTTGGTGGTCTTCCCGGTGATCTTTTTCCTATTGGGTTATTCATTTTTGCGTTTTTAATGAGTCTACCGTTCTCCATTCTCCCTATATATTTGTTCCAGAATCTTCGCCTTTATCTAACCCATCTTCCTATGTCGTGTATCCCTCATTGTTGTCTGATATCTTCATTCCGCATTCTGTCGTGTAGAGTTTTGCCTTGTGTACTTCTTAATGTTTTCATTTCGACTGTTCTCATCATTTGTAGAGTACTGCCTGTATCCGGTCTTGTTTCTGCCGCGTATGTTATGATGGGTCTTAGAGCCGGTTTATATATCTTAGTTTTGCTTGCTGTTCGACAATTTTGGAGTCGATTTCCAACTTGCACCGTATTGGTTTTTTGGATGTTACTATGCATTTGGTCTTTTCGGTGTTGATGAGCATATTTAATTATTTCGCTTTAGTGTTAAGAGTGCAGTAGTCTTTGGAGGTTATCTTCAGAGTCTGCAATAAGAACAACATCGTCCGCATAGCAGACGGTATGGAAGAATGTGTTTCCCATTTTGTATCCAGCTGTTGTGTGGGGAGATTTTCTATTATTTTATCCATTATTAGAATATAAAGGGGCTGAGCGAATCGCCCTGTCTAATTCCTGTGTTTACATATATGTCTTCCATTGTTATATGTCCTACTCTGATTTTTGTTTTGCACTGGATGTTAATATCGTATATTTGGTTAATTAGCCTATGGTTTAGACCTTTTGTTCTCATTATTTCTAAGGCGTCCTTTAAGCGTACTCTGTCAAAAGTCTTGGTCATATCGACGAAGCACATGTACGCAGGTTTATTGAATTCTACGGATTTTTCAGTTATTTGTTTGACAATTAATGTTTCGTCAATAGTGGATCTGTTCTTTCTGAAACCTTGTTGTTCTTCTCGTATACTTATGATTTTGGTGATTTCTTCCAGTATAGTTTTTGTGAATGCTTTGAGAATGCTATCAAGCAGTGTTATTCCTCGATAGTTTTCTGGGTGCGTTTTCTGTCCTTTTTTAAAAACGGGTATTGTTACACTATTATTCCATTCATTCGGTATTTTTTGTTCTTCTATGATATTCTTGAATAGGGTTAATATTTCATTCCATAGCTTTTTCCCTCCGTATGTAAGCATCTCATTACTGATTTCGTCTGGTCCAGGTCCATGTTCTCCTCTTCTTTATATAAATTTTTGAAGTATGTTTCTCATTGATCAAATATGATTTTACTAGTTCTCACGGTATCTTTGACTTCAAGCTTATTTCTTCTTAACATTCCCATATTTTTCTCTGGCTTCCGTGCATGTCTCTGTCCATCTCTTTTGTGAACCTTTCCCAATGTTCACGAAGAACTAACAATTAAAACTTACTATTGTATTACCAGTGGAGTGGCGTCAAAACGAAGTGAAAGTTATGAGTATTTATGAATAAATGTACGCAAGGTTAATGTATGTAGGGCATAAAAACTGTCATTTTTTAAATTATTTTAATTAAACATGATAGTACGTTAGACGATAAGTTTAATTATGCCAATAATTTCTAAATAATATTGAGGTATTTTTTGACAGTAACATACTCATCAATTCAAGTTTAATATTGACAATCACTTCTCTCCTTAAGTTTAATTTTGACAGTCACAAATCGATTTAAATTTAATTTTAGTAATTTATTTCTTATAATAATTAAAATTGCATTTCAATACAACCCTCTTCTGAAACATACTATTTGACAATTTGTGGCTCTTTGGCAGATTAGTCATTGTGGCAAAGAAAAAAGTCGTTCAACTACTACTGATGACTGTAAAGGCGTTTTTAATTTAGTAAAAACACCCTTTATGTCAGGATATCTATTAAGTAACTGCAGTTTCTGGCTTTTCTCTAAATAAATGCAGCATTAACAATTCCGCTTTTGTTAAAGAAGCATCAGAAAAGAATCGGTTCGTTTCTGTTATTGACATATCAAAATTGAAAAAAAAAAATTATATTGATTGTTTTTTTTTTGTTGTAGCTGTTGCGCTCTCATTTTCATTTATTTGTTTTGATATGCACGTTTTTGGTCACTTGTTTTTAAAGCGAGTATATGATAAAGTGGCAATAGCTGCATTTTTCGCTTTTGGAATGTTCGTATTAAACATTTTCTCCAATCTTTTTTCAATATCTTGTCTGATCAAAGGTTTATAGTAAGAAAAATTGTAATTTTTCTCGATTTTTTGTAACTTTTCTTTAAAGCCAGAAGGCATGGCAGTACTATTCCGTAATTTGTATTGGTTTGACTCTGCATAATATCGAGGGCCTCTACTATTGGCGCAACGCAGGATAAGTGTCCTTGCAAATAGTTATATTCACTCTCCCTAATAGCATTTTTTATATTTATGTAAAAGCACGTTTTTGTCTTTAATAAGTGCAATTTGCTTAAGCACGTCATATAGATTATTCCATCTCGTTTCACCAAAGGGGCTTAAGGTATGTTTTAATACATGTTGATTTATTTCAGCCGATTTTGATCGCTTTGCAACTTTCCATAAAGCATTACATTTTTTCATCACTCCGGCATGCATTTCTGATAATGAAGAATTTTGTTCGCTTAAAATCTTATTCGCATCTCTAGTTGCACATAGGTTTAATGTGTGAGCAGAGCACCGTACATTTGCAAGCAGCAAATGAATATCTTCAGTGTTGGGTGTTTCTTCGTCTTCAGCTTCAGATTCAGAAGTGTCTTTAGTCGGATGACTGTCAGTGTTGAATATAATTGCGGAAGAATCATCTTCAAGATCAATATTAGTGAGTTTCACACCGAATATTTTAAAAGCTTTTACAGCATTGCAGTTACTGATGCAACTATTTTATGCGCATTGAGGTCAAAATTGGTATTAATTTCTTGAACTATTTCAGATATTCGATCATAGCTGTGAATTCCCTTGAATCTTTGACGAGCTGGCGCCACTGATACTCTTCGTAGATTAGCTGTAATTCAGTGTGCTCTCACACAAATGAAAATTCACTTTTTACTTGACCAGATATCTAACATTGTACACACGTAGTCAACCTCTTTTAATTCAGATTTTATCTTTGTTATTTGCTTTTCGTAGTAGTTTTCTATACGACATCCTAGGGCTCATCGACTAATTACAGTAAGACCCTTTTCTAAATCTGAGAAAATTGTTCCAAAATAGGAATCTTCTACAGCACATGATGGTATCATAGAATGGAAAAAAAAATCCACAATATTCTCATCGAATTGTTCTTGCATAGGTTGTGGCTGATCCAATTTGTATCAATTGAATATAATCTCTGGAGTTCTGCGGCAAAATTGATCGGTCGTAAAAATAGATAAATTAAAAAATTTTATTAAATTTCAGGTTGTTAAAAATAACTCATCATTAAAAAAAAACAACAATGTTGACGAACGGGTGCTTCGAAACATCTTATTTTTTGAAAAATAGTTGAAATGTTAATTAGGTGATACCATTATTTTTAGTATTTTCTAATTAAGATATCCTCAAAAAGTTGAATGTGTCCCGCAAATTTCAAGTAAATTTGAAATTATAGATGTACAAAATTATTACAGTAGTGCCAATTTGAGATAATTTTGTTGCCTTTATTTACATACATATTTGACTGATGGTTTGGTCTATATTACTTGGTTATTAAGTAATAAAGTAAAAATAAATTTAATTCAGATAAAGATAAAAGATTTTAATAACAATCAATAACTTCACAACAACAATGACTTATTTTTTTTTTACTTTTGACGGTAAATTTAACGTGCCAGAACTACTTTTCTTCAAAAATGGCAACAACCATACTACGAACATTTGTAGTCCGACAGCTCAATTCAGTCTGTCATTCATTATATTTTTTGAGCTCCGTGAACCATACCCACTACTGTGAGATTGTCAGAATATTTTGTAGTGCGTATACCCAAAACTGAACAAATATGTTCAAATTTTAACTTAGCAATTTTTTATTTTTTGGGGTCTTTAAATAATTAGTATAAGTTAGATCAGTATTTTAAACTGCTTAGACTTAGATTGTTTTTGCTTAAAATATAAAAATTTTTGGGCAAGATTTTATGCACTTAAAATATTTTTTTTGACTGTTCTAACTAACCCATTAAGACCCGGTGTTACCATATGGTAACGGAAAACATTGATAGCTTTAATATCACCAGTACTTTGCTGTTCTGATTTTACAGAATAGATGGCGTCAAATATTAATTGTAAATATTATTACCGATGTTCCAATCAGTTTAGCCCTTGTGATGTACGGTGATTCGTACGTGACATCTTTTTTCCGACAATTTTACACAACACACACAAATTTTGAGTAAGTATAATTTTTCTATTTTTTTTAAATATCAAATAGTTATTGGGCATTATGCTTGACATATGTATATGCTTTTAGTTTTAGTTTGTTTTTTTTTATATTTATATGCTCAACTATGTACATGTAAACAAGTCGACGAAATATTAAAAGTATTCTGAATATTTCTGAATGATTGAAAACATATCAAAAATGCATCAAAACATAAATTTTTACATTGTTTTAACATACGTCAAATCTTAAGCTTCCTACTGGTGGACTGGCAAAGGGAATTCCTCGCCATCCATAATAAGTCACGTTATTTGGTGTTTTATATACTGCTCCTAGGATTGGTCCATCCAATAATGGTATGACCAGGTCATCATCATTGATTGTAGCTGATAACTAAAAGAAAATAATTTTATTTCATTTAAAAACCAACCATTGGAAACTAGGAAAAAGTTTAAAAACCCATATATATATATATATATATATATATATATATATATATATATATATATATATATATATATATATATATATATATATATGTATATATTTTGAAAATAACTATGTAGAGCGAGACGTCAGAAAAAATGCCGCTTTTAATCTTCAAATAAGAAAACCTGAACCCAAGAAAATATTAACAAAAGATTTAAAGGTTTAAGATGCAAAAATAAAGTTGCAACAACATAAAAAAATTAACTAAAATTTTGGTTGTCGGACTTGCAATGATAAATCAGGAGTTTATAAGTTAAAATGTTCAGAGTGTTATAGCTTGTATATTGGACAAAGTGGTAGAAGCTTTAAAACTCGCTTTTCAGAACACCACCGATCATATAGACTCCAAAAAACAGACTCGAGCTTTGCTAACCATTGCTTAGAACACAGCCACAGTTTTCCTAATTTAAGCAACAATGACATTACATTATTCAACAAATGGCCAAAAGTTAAATATTCTTGAATCCTTAGAAATATATAAACATAGTAAAAATAAAAATGTAAATTTTCTTAATGACCAGGCAGAACTTGGGTTATCCCCGTTATTTGTTGTCGCCAAATAATAATTAGTTCCCAAAATTTAGTACCTCCCCTTTGTAATAATGTAATTTCTCAGACAGTTTTTATTTATTGTTAATTTTTCTCATGTTTCTGTATTGAATACTTAGTCTACCTTTGTGATTAAGTTTGAAAATGACTCTGTGAGTTGAAACTGCCGTCACTGTTTTCTTAATAAATTTAGTGGTATTTATTTTTATTTTTTTTTACGATGTTTCGATTAGGTTGTATTTCTAATCGTTATCAAATATAAACTTAGAGTTAGCACAAAAAATGTTGTGAAGCGTAGCTTTTCTAATTTTAGGAATGAGCCTTTTCAAAATTATGAAACTTTTTTTATAAATACATTCTACATCTGAATGCCTTATATGACTCTATTGGGGTGTCATGCGGGTGGACATTTATATTATGGGAATTGGCAACTCTGGCGTTGCTAGGTGCCATCTGATATATCCATTGTTTGACATCTTAGGTTGTATATTTACTCAAAACAATTTTCCTAACCTCATAACTAAAAATCATTTTACATGCGATTAGGGAAGGAAGTAACAAAATGGTTCCTCCTGTTTTATATTTTTTATGATCCTAGTTTTTAATCTCTTTTGCAAATGTACGTTGTCATACAACCTTTTAGCATCTTAGTGAACAACCTCAAATAAAGATGTAAGTTATTTAAAATTATTGGTGATAATTATCTCACTAATTTCACTTTTTGTAACTATTGTAGTCTCCCTGAAGATGAAAATGATAATAAAAATTTCGAAAATCTTGGATTAACTTTAAAGAGTAATCTTTCACTTGCTGTACACCCCAATATTAACAAGTTTATATATATATATATATATATATATATATATATATATATTAAACTAAAATGATTAACTTAAAGTTGTTGTTACCCCGCCTGCTAGTATGAAGGAATAAAAAACCGAACACACATCTGGGTTTATCTTCTGAGCTTTGACGTGAAAAATTAAACCATACTGCTAATATTTGAACATGTCTAAACATTTTTTCGAAGTCAATGTGGTTCAATTTAATTACAAGTGTATTTTTGTAATGACATATTATTTGTTAATTTCAAAGAATCAAAGTGTTTATTCACTTATGTTGTTAGTGCTGCTAGTTAAAACATTTTTAGTCACGGTAAATCCTGAGGTTGCTGTGGAAGGTCCACACATACTGTTTACTCACTTCTTTCTTAACCTCATTATACTAGCTTTATATATATATTTTGCTGTTCGTTGCTACTATGCAGTTATTTGAAGATTATTTTCTTTACACTGATAAAAATTAAGTTACTCTGATTAAAAAGTAGTAATCTATTTTATCAACACGACATATAATGTCATCTATTGACGAGTAATAAAACTTTTTAGACTTTCTATTTCATTACCTACAAGTTCGATTTAGATAGTGATTGTTGAAGGGAATAATTGATCACAGTGTTAAGTTTTATCGTTCAAATAACGTTTGATAATTGTTTCTGAATAATAAGCTAAAAGTATTATGGATTCCATATCTTCAGGTAACTAAAACGTTTACCTTACTTACGACTTTGAAGACACTCCATTTAAAACATAATGTTATCCATTATTAGTTTATTTTTATTCTCACAGTAAAAAAGTTGATACTCAACCGCACTCAAACCGTTATTTTTTAGTAATCCTAAAATATGTTTCAGTAGCTTCCATATGATAATAAATTTGGCTGCAAATACTTGCAGGTTTGAACAAAATATAACAAGATTATACAATGTATATGAATTGTAAAAATATTCGTTATCACTTTTTAGGCTATTACCTGCAAAGCATAACAATTAACCGGAGAAAATTATTGAGTTTATATTTAATGGGTAAAGCTAACAACAAGGAGGCTCGATTTCAATGCCTAGTTACAAAAGTTCGAGAAATAATACATTGTGAAGACGAAATACCAAATGATATCAAACAAGAATTATATCGGTTTATTTATCAATATCAAAAGAAGTGGCAAGGTGTTTCAAGATCTAAAAGACAGTTCGAAACTAAATATAGTAACCGTCTAGATACATTCATCAATTTCCAATCCCAAAAAAAAAGAAACTCAAAAGATTCTGTGGGAAGATCGCAAAAAGACTTCGTGGAATGCAGTGATGGGTCAAAACGACGGAAAACTCAAGAATTAAGAAGTAGTAACGGATCAATGGAGTTCACGTATGCCGCCGAAATGAAACATAGATCAGAAAGTAATGTTCAAGCTGACAAAGTCTAAGCTGACATTGTTAAAAGCTCTGATTCTATGAAAGATTACATTAAGAAAAATGATGTTAAGATTGCTAGGCTAACAGAACATAAAGTTCTTTCTTTAATTACTAATGCTAAGCTTACTAAATATCAATATAATATTATTCGAAGTAATACCCTTGAAAAAAATTGTCCGCTGTATCCCATTTACGAAAGCGTAATCAAGGCTAAAAAACGCTGCTATCCTAATAACATTGTAATAACTGAGAGTTTACCAGAGGTGTCTGTTCAGGATCTTGTCGATCATACGTTAAAAAGGTTGGCTATAGCCCTTAGTAATGTGCTTTCTACAGTAGAAGAAAGTAAATTAGAGGACTTGTGGCTCATAAGTATATGGGGCTATGATATCACTTCCAGACAGGCCGAATATAAGCAATTATTTGAAAATACAGATGTATCTAATGCTTCCATTTTTATTTCATCTTTAGTACCTATACAAATAATTTCTGGAAACCCCAGTGATATGCATGAAATAACTTGACAAAATTAACATTCTTTATCACCGGGGTATTGCAGAACTATAAAGTTAGAATTTGTACATGAAACAATTGAGATATTACAAAACGAGGCAAAGCATATTGAAGAGCAAATTAAGACTTTAAAAAGTAGAAACCTGATAATTAATGAGAAAAATGTGTCTGTTATACACCATTTAGTTATGACGATGGTAGACGGAAAAGCAATAAACGCAATCACATTTCGACTTAAAGATGTAATTTATGTGGAGTTATAGCAAAGAATTTCAATAAACTGAACTATTGTTTAAGTAAACCAATTGTAGATCAACAAAGATTGTTACTAGGTCATCACTATACTGCTGGATTTGTTTTTATGAATGTATGTTAAATTTGTCATACAAATTGAAACTGTATAAGTGGCAAGCGAGAGGAATAAAATATAAATCTAAAGTAGAATTAGAGAAAAAAAGTCTAACATGAATTTAAAGCTAAACTGGGAATATTGGTTGATCAGCCTAAACATGGCTACGGGAGTTCCAATTTAATTACCAGTGTATTTTTGTAATACATACTATTTCTTAATTTCAAAGAATCAAAGTGTTTATTCACTTATGTTGTTATTGTTGCTAGTTAAATCATTTTTAGTCACGATAATTCGTGCGGTTGCGGTTGAAGTTCCAGACATACAGTCTACTCACTTTTTTCTTAACTTCATTATAACTGCTTTATATATATTTTGCTGTTTTGTTGTTACTATATGGTGATTTGAAGATTCTTCTTTGATTTTTTTTATACTTAAGTATTATTTGAGAATCAATTAGTTCTGATCGCAATAATCAGTTACAATGCCAAGTTCAAGATTTGTATTGTTTAAAAATTTATATCCAAAACTCTTTATTAGCCTGTTATAATTTTATATTTTAATTTATTGCTATATAGTAATTATTGTTAACAACACTACTTACTTCAAATAGGTAATTTAAATAAAAGGTTTATTTAAAAATACGAACTTACCGCCTGTTGAAATGTAATTATAAACAAAACAATAACCTTTTTCATTATGATTAACTATGAATAAATCAATTCAGGTTAATTCATTTTTATATATATTTTGTGATTTTTATCTCAAGTGATTCTTGTGTGATACAGTGTAGATAAAAATTTATTTTTGTTTATCAGACATTCTTAAAACTTTTCGTTCTGTCAATTCAAAAAACCTATATAAAATAAAAAAATAGTGAAATCTAGAAGTTGTCAAGTTCTTACAAAACTTGGCTTATGAAGTAAAATACATTTGGTTCAACGTCATCTTTAGCTTTGTTCGCGGATCACTTTTCGAACTGATTCCGAATGAGTAGAGAACTAGTTCAGGATTGTCGTACAGCTCATATTCAGTTATTAACCAGTTCAGGATTTTTTTACCACGAACGATTTAGGAACTTTGAATTGTCTACTGTGGCATGAGTCTCATTTAACATACGCTGTTAAATGTTGGTTCAACTAATATAACTTTTAGAGCTGTGTCTTATCAGGTTTTATTATTTGTATTACTTTAGAGAAATACTTAATTCTAATTGTTCTTACTTAATATAATGTTAAGTCAAACTGCCAGTTCATTTTTTTTTATTTTTTGCTCAATAGAATTTTTAATAAAAAATATAGGTTCATATGTGGGAAGCATACAGGTAAATCTAATTCTAAGCATATGCCTAATAAAAAAATGCCGGTTATTCTAAACTAAAAAAATCAATAGTTTTAGATCCATTTTTTTTTGCTTCAAAAAACATTTTTTTAACACAACTAAAAACCGGCTTGATACATCCCTGTCTGGTGACTTTATATTATTGCAACATTTTCAGAGTTTCCTTCCTGCGAATAAAAATTCTTGAGTCGATGTGCCCATTTATGTACCATTTCTTGACTTAACTGAAAATGAAGGGCAAAATTTCCTCAAAATAATAAGCACATTTAGGAATTTTAAATAACTCAAATTTCTTCCAAGTACCGCTGGACAATAAATGATCTGACATGATCGGATTATTCATTAAAAGTATATTTATTTTTAAGTTTTGGAATAAAAAGTAAAAAGGTTCTAGGTAAATTAACACTTATTAAATATATAATATAATAAAGTATAAATTGGAACATCAAATGACATAAACAAAAGAAAGATCCAATATAAAATAAAAACAATTTTCAAATAGTTGTAGATTGCAGCAGCAGCATGAAAGCTGGTGCTACATAAAATTTCGAACTTACAGTTCTTGTTCAATCTTTGAAACCGATATAACTAGTTTAGAATCGATCTCGAACCGAATTATTTTATTCGCGGAATTGTATCTAAAAATTCAGATCTTTGCTATCCGCGAAAGTCACTATTTCAACTGCGCATGCGCATTGGTTCAGAATTGGTTCTAAATCCCTTCCGCGAACAAAACTAATAATATTCGTCTGAACTAAATCAAAATTAATTAGACAATACAACGTTAATATTCATGAAGATGTGCCAATTACAAAAAACATAAAAAACAAAAATGTATTTATTCATTTATTATCTAAGTACATAATAGGTAAATGCCCAAATGAACAAGAAATGCATTTATAAATCCAAAAGAACATCACATTACAATAAACAAATAGATGGAATAAAAATTTTATAACCTTACACTAATCAAGCTTTGGAAAATAAAGTAATAACATATCAGACTAAAATAAACATTAAAAAATACACATGTCACAGTTCATCTAAGAAACCTACTCTTGGATAAGAACTATTGAGATTTCCCGTATATTTTCGAAAAAAACGAGCTCTTACAAAAGCAACGCATGTTCTTTCCGTTAATGCTCTTCTGTTGTCGACATTTTGATATTTAAATCTCAGCTCATTAAGCAGAATAGTTAAAAACGATTTATCCAGAGAGATAATCTCTTTATTGGTGAGTTAGTATTTAAGCTTTTTAGAGTAACATGCTTTTATGAAAATAAGAAAGACATTAGGACTATTATTTTATTATAACAGAGATTATACTCTGATTTTTTAGCATATGTTGTAGAGTGTATTTCGAAGTTTCATTTTAGTTCTTTCGGAAAGATCTGTGGTTTTTTTCTTTTCGATAAATTCTATTTTCTTCAGGGAAGAAAGAATTGGATTGTTCTTTTTTTTTCTAGGAGCGAATTTTATTACTTTATTTTAATTTTCAATGCCTGATTATTACATCTAAATAAAGTAGTGCGAAAATTATTTAAAATTGTATATGTGTGTCGGGCATTTAGACACCGAAGGCGGATTTGAAGGTTAGAAATGTCTATAAATCTGGATTTAGTTTTTAATAAGAATAATACACACTTAGCGGTAATAAATTATAAAATATTAATTATTAGCTTGTATATAAAACAATCGTCTGTTTTAAATTTAGTTGTGTGATCAAGATTTCTCAAAAACAAAATGTAAATAAAACTCTAAACGATGACTGTCAATGAAAAACTGTCTTGATTGAAATCAAGAGAAAGTTTATATTCATAAAACGAAATGACTTCTTTGTCTCGGTTATCTCTTTTTATCTTGCACTACCCATAATATAAGATTCTTGCGATATATAGCTTGGATTCGAAGAATAATTTTTTCCGTCCTTTTATTATTTCTATACAAATTAATATAAACTGAACTCAAAACTATTTTGATATATTTGTAGATTTATGACCTATGGGTATTCTCTCACTGGGCCACCTGTAGATAAGTGATTTTGATCTTTATACCTAAAATTGATGAACGAATAACTTCGATCGCGGCCACGTTCAACTCATTTCAATATTTTTCAATACCAGTTTCTCGTAATTTTCCTACTACTTTTAAAAATTATTAAATATATGTGAAATGCATTGGTACATAAGTCTAGTCGTCCAGTACATCCAAATTCATGCGAACATGTGAATTCTGTGTTAACTGTCTCTGTCAAAAACATCAGTTTTGATCAGACGGTAGTATATCATGGATGTTGCTAGATAAGTTTTTTCAAATAATCCCTATTTGATCAGAAGGCAGGTACACTATTGACATTACCGCAAATACTGGATTAATCCAACATTAAGTAAATGAAGTATTTTTGGTACGTTTCTCATTGATACGAGAAACCCCATCGGATCGGAACTTGTCGCATTTTGGATATAATCAGACGAAGACGCGCGAACGTCGTCCTTCGAATTGCCGATCTTCAATGCAGTTATCGGGAATGGAGCTGTTCGTAGAATTTCGTCAATATTCGTACGTTTGCAATCGCATGAATTCAGATCCAATATATGACTAACCTAAGTGCTTTTTATAACCGAACTGCTAATTATATTACTTCCCCGTTTTATCAAAAATATCTATTAGTTGTCATGTCCAAAATATTCAAAAGTCACGGTTGATAGACTTTTCTTTTACTTACATTATATGGCATTTCATGAAACAGTGTTTGAAAATATTTAAAGTGCTTCGATATTGTTGTTGAAGACTAAAGAGGAGGTATTATTGCTAAGTTCAACAACATGAATACCAAAGATGATCACAACAGCTCTATTCGGTCTTATTCATGTGTTTTTTATGAAAAAGCGTGGACCTCCAATCGATGATACTGAAGATATCCATCAGTTCACCACAGATTATCCACAATCACACTTTTTGAAAAATATAAGCCAAACGTTCTACGATTCACTCATCCTTTCACATTTTGCGTACTGCGATGGCGTTTATCGGCCCTGTCTAACAGAATATGACTGCCAATGTATTCAGAAAATTGCTAAGTTCAACAACATGAATACCAAAGGTGATCACGACAATTATCTCTCTGGTCTAATTTTTGTGTTTCTCGTAAAAAAGCGTAAACCTTCAATCGATCATATGAGTAAATGCAATGCGATATACATGTCTAGAATCAGAATGAAAGATGTAGATAATTTCCTAGACGTTCCTATCTGCAACCTAGCATCTTAAACCATTCACAGAATCAAAGCTAGGAGAATTAAAAATATACAAAAGTCATTTGAATGGAAGTAGGTCCCAAGGACGACAGGGGGAAACATTCATATTCCCTCATAAAGGTTTATACTGAAACAGCTACACTTATGAATAGTTTCATCAAATCATTTAAAATGGCGTTAATCGAACTATTCGCTGAAAGACACTAATCGTCTGCACTTGGATGAAGATCTGAACATTTTTAAATTGGCTTCTACTAACAATGAAATTCTCTCCTTTAACCAGGTATTGTGCCGAACTTTCAGGTTGTATTTTAAGAACAATTTTAATATTTTCTTTGGCTTCCTCAGAAAATATATCTGTAGCATATGCTATTTCTTTAATACTTCGCTGAATATAACAATCGACGAAGCTAAACTGTAAAAATAAAGAGAGCTAGAAAAACTGCAAGTAGACCGAAAACCCTATTTGAAACTTTTGTGCGATCAAGAAAATTTTGAGAAAAAGATCCATGAAGTCGGACACGAAGGAGACCATATCCATGTTTATTAAAAAAGGCAGTTAAGCTCCCATTCTTTTAACATTCATGTTGTCGCCACAAATAAAGCGATTTGTTTTATATTTGTACAAAGAATTTGTTGAGGTTTGCTCCTTCCTGGACCACTTGTCACAGAAATTCCCCCACACACAAGATAGGTTTTATGAAAGATTTCTATCCCATTCGTGATCATTCCCATTTGGAGTGCGATAAGGATATGAGTATAATTTATCAATCATCCTAAATAGAAGTGCCGCAAAGAGGGATGTGAGTAGTCAGAGCAGACACAAACCCCCACCGTTCACTGCTGTAGATAGTGAGATCGAATTTTTTAAGTCGTGGACGACATACTGGACACTGACTTACAAACCGAAATGTGCAAACTCTAAAAGATGGATTCGACATTTCAAGATATCCACCGATTGGCCACAGTTTATCCTCAATATCACTTTTTGTAAAATATAAGCATAACGTGTTTTGGATGCCTTCAAAAAAGGCAAAATTAAATGAAAGAAACCCCAATAACACAGTAGGTTTTTAACTCCTGTGATGCCCCCCTTCTTATTCATTTAGCAAACTCTGATAACTTGCAAGTCCTAACAAATGTTCTTATCAACGAAAATGCCAAGAGGTTTTACCTTAATTTGGTCACAGATAAAGCTGTCGCAGAAACTCACGATGTTTATTTTGATTACAAGGTAGACGATGAGTAACCTGGGTTATTTTGGTCACATGGATACATGTTTTAGTTTTTAATAATTATATAGTGATACCTGCTTTCAAACAGTAATTCTAATGTGCTATTGTCTATGAAGCTATTCAGCTGTTTTTTACTGTAAATCTGAATTTTTGGATCCTAGATATCATTTTTGTATTTTAATTTTACTTTTACTTTCATTTTTACATCTTTGAAATGAATAAAAATTTTATGTTGTGCTATTTTTATTGTTTCTGGGTTCAAAATATGTTTTAATAGTGTTTAGTCATGAAAATTATTCAGAAACAACTCTGTAGCCTTGAAACTTTAGATTTAGTTTTTTTATTAACTTGAAAAAATTATTTATCATCGTTTTTCGAGTGGATTCTTAAAAGAAATGTTTGAAAAAACTGTGCTTTTTAATTTGTTCAGTCATTTAATCAAACACTCATGCTCATGAGAGCATTTTTAGGTAATGGCCAAGTCAGATTAGCATTAAGTATGTAATACTTGTAAATAGAACACTATTGCTTCTTAGTGTTTGTATGATTTAATAGAGCTAAACTCTACATATATTTCATCTTTTTAAAGAGTACATTTATTACTAAAGATAGAGTTGTCCTCTTCAATATTTATAGATACCCAATATTTTACTGTTCATTTTAAGATGTTTAATTATTTATTACTATAAATCTAGGGAGATAGGAATTATTTGGACGCTGTTTATTTATCTTTGATTTGGGTTGAGAGAGATACTTTTGTTGGTGATTGGTAGCCAGATGTGAATTAATTTCCAAAAATGTCTCTATTTTTAGATGGGTCTGTAAATTTAGTCATTTGCTTTTATTTTTGAAATGGATTAATTTGCTATGTGTTAAAGTTAATATCAGGTATACAATAATGTGGAATTTTGAATCATTTAAACAATTATCGATGCTAATAATAGAGTTGAAAACGGAATTTTTCGATTTAAAATAATAGAATTTTTTATCACAGATATTAAATAAACAATTACTATTTTTTAAATATAAATCGTTTAAACTCACCAATGGTATTTTAAGGGCAAAGTAAAATATATTTATGACAGAAAAATGAGGTTTTTTAAGAGTCAATTAATAACGTATTACTCTTTTTACTGTCCGTTCCGTTCAAATACTTATATCGATAAAAATTCGGAGAGTTAGGCGAACTGAATCTACCCTTGTCAATTTAAGACCACCTATTATATCCCGCTCATAAAATTTTCATATCGACTACAGTGAAAGTCAGTGTTGTCATAAGTTTTTGTCACAACATGGCGCTGAGCAGGTTGCAGTCATTTTCAACTTATTATATAATCAGTCCATATTATATTAAAATCTGCGTGGCTTCGCTTATATGCTCTTTAGTAATTTTATCATCCAAATCATTATGACTTATTTTATTATATTAACTTTTCTTTAAAATAAAGTAAAAAATTATTTCGAATTTATTTTAGGTAATTTATTACCTCTCGTACTTTGGCATTTTAATAACTGAAAATTTAGTATCCTTATTTTATATATTTATAATAAAATCATATAAATAAGTAAATCAATATGTGTTCTCAGATTGGAATTTTAAAGCTCTACGAAAGTTAAAACTACTATTTCAAGTAGAGCGTAATATGCTTTGGCTTTGTTTTCTTTTCAGTTTTTGTCAAAATTTTCCGCTATTAAAATTTATAGAATACATTTGTTCTGCTATATTTTTTAAGGGTTAAAATATATTATATTTAATTATAGATACAGTAACTTAATATAGGTACCTTTGTACTGTAAATTTTTTCCTTATATAACACTATATAAATATGTGATTTTTATGTTGTACTTGAAGGTAGTGTACTTATGATTACGACATGTATTTATTATCAAATGTAAAATTTGGACAGAATAAATATTATTGATCGTTTAATTACTTTTACAAATCTGGACAGTCATCCGTTCGTGATAAAAGTATTTTTAAATTATAAAAATTGCAAACAGTTAATTAGTTTTTTAACTAAAATATATTCAAAACATTGATTTCATTGATTTCTTAAGTTTAGAGATCAGGTGGTAATTTCCCAATGCTTACTATTTAAAAAAAAAAAGAAAATATAGATATCATTCGATAGTTACTTTTAATCACCATTAACTTAAGCAATGAACACTTTTGTTGGATGTAAAGTCTGTGTACCAGAAATGTTTTTATAAAGCAAACCAAATATATTTAAAGATAAGTCTTATATATAATTTTAGAAAAAAAATACAGGTAGCGGTACTGATTTTTTCGACATTTAAACTAAAATCATTTTTAATTTCTATTTTATATTTTATGACAGCGATTAGGTTTAAAATAACTTTTTTATATATTGTTTTGGCGATTTAGAAGTTGTATATAGAACGTATTAGAACTAAGTATATTTTAACATACCTGTTTTTGTGTTAGAATTGATGAACAGTTTAGTAAATAATTCTTTTTAAATTATTTCTGCTTCTATCTATTGACTAATTGAATAAAATTATTAAACTTTATAGACAGGTCTTTTAATAAAATGATTTAGATTATAAGATTAAATTCTAAAATAAACCTTCTGAAAACCGAAAGTAAGTTTCGGTTTTTCATGCTCTACAGTAGAATTCAACCTAAGGGACTAATCCAAATTTCTAAATAACGCTGGAGAACTATAGTTTTTTAGACCGGTTCTGATCTATTTTTGGTTGGCTGTTGAGAGAGGGCAAGTTAATTTTTGCTCTAAACCCTCCAGAATAACCCCCATAACAATAACAGAGATATGCTTCCTCTCAAAAAATACCGCTTTATTTATTTATTTAATAAATAGTGAAAAAAAAACGTATTATTCTCCTTTTCTTTCTTATAATTTTGAAAGTATTCACTTTTTCTTATTAAATTTGCTATAAGATAAAGTTGGTTAGAAATCTCAAAATTTGTTACTCTTGTTGCAAAATAGTAACAATCAAAAAAAAGTAAAAAAAAGTAGTTTTTTAAAAGATTTTTTTTGACCGCTTACATTTTTCTGAGGACTTTCTTAGTGAGCAAATAAAACTTCATGTTATAATAAAACAATGTGCTATATTTCGTTAAAATCGGTTCGATAGTTTCTGCATATTAATTTCGTAATCCAATTTTTCTTCAAAAAATGGAAAATATTTCAAATTTGATTAAGTCTTAAATCAATAAGTCACATACTTGGAATTTTTTCCGCATATACTTTAATGGAACAAATGTTAATTATTTTACACCCTTCAATGTGAACTATATTCTATTAAAATGAATAATTAAATAATCACTCTCTGAATAGATTTCTCGTGGGAATAGGGTAGTATATGTTTTTTATTACTACTCAAGAAAGTCTAAAGAAAAATATAAATCAGTTATTGAGCTTAACTTTTATTATCTTTGTCGTTTAAATGTTTTCTTAAAAATGCATAAACTCAGTCATTTTATGAAGACATAAAAGACCCTCACTAAGATTTGCCTATAAATCTGTCCAAGTAATCCTGCCCTGTTTATATAAATAAAACTGAAAGATAAGGGAGGTTTATAACATATGGTATATGCACAAACCGTTAAAATCTCTTAAAATATTGAACGATTTTCCCATTATTAGGAAACAAAAGAATGATCAAATAAACTCACTAAAATAGAAATATATCATTTGGCAATTTGTGAAAAGATTTTGAATAATAACTGTTTTTTTTTCTATTCACAAGAAATAACCAGTAAGATAATAGTTTTTTTTACAGTCTTGATCATATATTCTTTTCGTTATAGGAAGACGTAGGTTAGTTTGTTTTACTATTCTTTTATATAAAAATTAAGATTAAGACGCACAGAGGCCAATTCGGGAATCGAGCATCCGGTATAGAATAGCTAACGCCCTCAGCACGTAACGATCGAAACCTTCGAACTTTAAGGAAATGAAATTGTCGGTTACAGGACGTACGACCGAAAAAGTCACTAAAAAGAGGAAAAGGGGGTGTAAGATTCGAAGACACTCTTTTAAGGAATAGTAAATTTCAGTTATAATTTGAAAGTCATTACATCGGTACCGTGAATACCAGTGCCGTAGAATGATTACGTCACGGATATAATCGTCGGGAATGAAGGTTTTCTTTGTTTGATTTGTTTTTGATTTAATTCATGAAGTTAAGGGAATAGCATGTGTTACTTTAGACGAGCGTTTCGCGATCTTAATAGTGTTTGATTAAGAAATATAAATAGCTGTTTTTTCGCGATCTATTTCTTTTTCTGTTCGATGTTTTAGTAAGCTATTTATACGTGTTTTTTTTCTAAATTGGGTTTTATATTTTTGGTTATTAAATCGGCAAATAAGAGCAATTCTGTTAGTTTTTTTTTCGTAATTGTTATTAGTCTTAAGTTTCTCATTGTAAATAGTTCGTTTTTCTATTAATTTTTGTTAATAGACTAACTGTTTTGAGAAACTTGTTTTATTTAATTTAATTAAAAACCTTCGTATGAATTAACTTGCGGGCGTGCTGTTGCGAGACCTACAAGACAAGAGATGTCTTCTGACCAGCTAATTAGCAGCCTTGTCTGAGTCCTGGAGTTCTAAGTTATGGTTTTGGTAAGCTTAAATCACCATAGTTGTTTGGAACTAAAGCTGCAAGAGAGAAGATGAACGTCCAAACTTCAAGAGTGTCTTTATTAATGTGAAATTGCTACAAATTAATGTGTGGCAGCAAATTGGTTATAGATAAAATGGCTATCGCTACCTCAATATGTTATTAGCAGGAGTCTATGATCAAATTCTGTAGCAATACTAAAGATCTCAAGCTTTCAAATTCTTTTTAAAAATTAAAATCGGATAACTAGGGCTTGCTCAAGAATTATTTAAAATTATTGTTAAATTTTTTGCTTGTAAACAAAATAAATATTTCCGCGAGAATACTCGGAGGGACGTTTCTTTTGAAAAAAAGTGTAAATTTTGTAAACTGGATACCGAGATTCAAGCTGACAAATTTGATAGGCGTTTACATCTAACTCTTAAACCATTAATTTTCTTTCCGAGCACTTTTCTGACAAAAATGTTCACATGTTTACGTTATCGGCAACGAATGAAAATGAAAAAGAAAATCGTCTACGCGCGTGAAAAATGACAAAAAGATGGGTGGGGAACTCTGGCTCTAAAATTGAATTTGCAGATTCAAAATGTCATTATCTCGGCTCCTAATGGAGCAATTTTGATCATTTTTTAATTACACTGATATCATGTGAATAGAGGAGTTCAAATGTCATTTCACCGAGTGTCCATTATTCGTTCTTTTTGTTATAAACAAATTATATTATTTATCTCTAATAATATATATATATATATATATATATATATATATATATATATATATATATATATATATATATATATATATATGGCACAACAAACAAGTCGGGTTCATTACTTCTGTCTCAATAATTTTCCAGAATGCCACTATAAAAAAAGTCTCTAATTTTTCAGTCAGCGGACATTAATTAATTTACAAATATATTTATTATAATGACATATTATCTCCTGATTTCAAAGAGTAAACCTAATTTAGAATAATTATTCACTTATCTTATTAATGTTGCTAGTCAAAACATTTTTAGTCCCAGTAAATCGTACGGTTGCGGTAGAAAATCTACTTACTTTTATCTTAAACTCTTTTAGTTTTATATATATTTTTTGTTTATTGTTACTTACTATATGGTTATTTAGAAATTTCTTTTTCTATTTTTTTATATTTAAGTATTATTAGAGGAACAGTTTAATTTCTAATATAGTATGTTACAATGCGAAGTTTTGAATCTGAAACTTTTCATTTGCATATTGTAACGAAGGACTAGGAGCATTTTTCAATGCTCCCTTATAGGAATATTATATCGATGAATAATTGTTGTTAACAACGTTACTTACTTGAAGCAGATAAATCAGATAAAAGGTTATATTTAAATATACGAACTTACCGCCTGTTGAAATAAAATTATAAAAAATACAACAACCTTCTTCATTTTGATTAACTATCAATTAAAATCTATTCAAGTGAACTTATCTTTATATATGTTTTTTTGACTATAATCTTAAGTAGTTCTTCGAAAACTGATAAAATCTAAGATATAGAGTAGACAATAAATTCATTTCTAAGTTTTCAATTAGGCAAACAACGCAATCTTACAGAAAATTTAACACAATCTTATATGAAAACTTAAATTAATATAGAATTATGGTGGTAATAAAATAAAGAATGTATTGACCCATTTAGGATTCCCTATTTTCGTTCTTGTGGTGATCTCTGGTTAAGTTTATCAGACATTCGAATTGTTGAGCAATTTTAGACTTGGAAAAAAATAGACCAAACAATACTTTTCGTTTTGGTAATTCCAAATATCTGTAAATGTTTAAAAAATAGCAGAAATAGTTAAAAGTAGTAAAATCTAAAAGTCGCAAAATTCTTACAAAGCTTGGTTCAGGAAGTCAAAGAGATCAATAAGTTGGATTTTATACCTCGAATTGATGAGCATATTTTTATTAACTACGATCTCGGCCACGCTCACCTCATTTCCATATTTTCAGTATGGGTAATCTTGTAATTTCATTTACCTTCTTGATTGCTTTTTAAAAATGACTAAATATGTATCAAATTCGTTTGGCCAATTAGATTATTCATCCTCCGGATTTGAATTCATACGCACATGACAATTTTTTTCATCAGAAATCGCATGTCTCACTGCATCCACTGCCTTTGTCAAATGCATTAGTTTTGATCAGACAGTGATATATCATGGATGTTTTTAATTAAGTTTTTTTAGGTAATCTCTCTCTCGTGAGAGGGCGGATAACAGATTAACGTTACCGCAAATAGTGTATTGATCCAATATTAAGCAAACGAAGTATCTTTGGCAAGTTTCCTATTGATGCGAAAAATCCCGTCTTATCGGAAGCTGTCGCATTTTGGATGTTCCGGGACGAAGACGCATGAAAGTCATCCTTCCAATGGATGACCTCCAATACCGTTGTCGGAAATGGGATTGTTCGCTGAATTTCGTCAAAATTCGGACGTTCGCAGTATTAATTCGGTTTCAAAAGATGACTTGCCTAAGTGCTTTTGATAACCTAACTGCAAATTATATTACTTCTACATTCAGTATTTTTTCTAAAATATCTACTATCAAGCAGTCATCAGTGCGCTGAGCTATCAAATTCTCAGCCCCAAGATGGTCTGGGAATGCCTAAAGGAACTAAATAATTGAGACAAGCGACGATACTTCTTGGGAATTACGACCAGTAGAGAGACCAAAAAAATGCATAAGCTTAAGTAAAAACCCAGAGTTCCGACAGGGGTCCTGACGTGGCATTGCCACTTAAAGGGCTACCTCAAGAGACGCGGACTAGTAGAAAGAGAGGAGTGCAGATTGTAAGAGGAGGAGATCTAAACCTCTATTCATATCCTTTCGGCTCTTGGGAACACACCATATCCAAGAAGGGGAGCTACCCACCTTTAAGCTGTCCAATATCCTAAGGTTCCTGAGGGAAATAGGACTGGAGGATCTGCTCTAGCCGATAAGGTAACTCTTACGACTTGGCAGAAGTAGAGAGGCACACACATACATACAAAATATCTACTAGTTTGATATTCAAAATCATTGACGGATTTTCCTTTATATACCTACATGACATCTCATGCAACAATGCATATAAATATCTAAAATATTCCGATATTGTTATTGAAAACCAAAAAAGAGGTATTACTACAAAGTTTAACAACATAAGTACGAAAGATAATCAGAAAAGCTATGTCTTCTGTTTTATTTTTGTGTCTCCCGTGAAAAGGTGTCAACCTTAAACCCATAATGCAAGTAAATAGAATGTGACGTGCTAGAATCAGGGCGAAAAATGGAGATAGATTCCCCGATATTCCTGTCTTCCACAAGGTGTCTTAAGCCATTCACGGAATCACAGCTAAGCGAGTTAAAAATATACAAATTCATTAGTTTCAAGAGTGTAAGCCCCAAAGATGACAGAAAAAAACATTCAAATAGGTCCATTGAAACAATCACACTTATGAATAACCTTATCAAATCATTGGAAGGGTGTTTACCGCAGCATTCCTTGAAAGACACTATTCGTCTGAACCGGGATGAAGATCTGAACATTTTTAAAATTAACAATGAGACTCACTTTTTAAACCAGGCGTGGTACCAAACTTTTAGGACGTATTTCAACAATAATTTTAACATTTTATTTGGCTTTCCCTGGAAAGACACCTGCAGAACATGCAATTCTTTCAGATCTGAATATGCTTTCAACACTTTGTGGAATGCAATACCCGCCCAAGCTCAACTAGAAAAACAAATTGAACTTGAGAAACTGAAGGTAGACCGAAAACTTCACATGAAAAAAGCTGACAAATTCTACGCAATAAAGAGAAATTTGAGGAAAAAAATCTATAAAGTCGAAACAATGGAAGTCAATATTCATGTCCTCGCTACAAATGAAGCAATATCAATTTCAAAAACTCTATATAATTTTCATAGTTTTTTTTTTACAAATTACAACTCATATATAATTGTACATACATAATAAAACATACATACGATAATGACACATAAAAATATTTTACGGTGCGGCGTTTTCCAGCCCAAAGAGATTATCAGAACAGCTATTACACTGCCGGCGTTCTTCTGCCATTGGTGTCGCAAATTTGGTAGAACAATATACATTTGAACGAATCTCGGTAACATTTCATCTCAAAGGAAGATAGTTACTGTGGCTCAGTGATTATACATGAATAACTGTTTCATTGATTAAATGACTACTAATAAATTTCCGAGGAAAAATTGTTTAAAATCCCTCTTAATATTACTCAGGTACAAGAACATTTAATTCAAATCTAATTAATTTTGTTAGAGCAGTGTATGGAATAACTATTCCATTGTATTATATTTACCGATCGTTAATGACTATTTGATCCTCGCATTGTCAGTCCATACCCACTATTAATGGAGCGACGAAACGAAACAGATGTGTCGATAGAAGGAGCCTGGTCGGCATGCTTTTCCATAAAAATTATTCCATATGAATTCCAATCCCTCGATATGGAGTAACTGTGGGTGTATAGTTTCAGTTTTGCTCCCCTGAGGGCTGTATCGGGGCCAGTCAGGGTATGATGAATAAACGGTTATGTTGACTAGGTAACTGCCTTACGTAATTTTTGTTTTATTAAGATAACTGAAAGTTGATAAATTTAAGGTTTTTATTTCAATTTATGGAAAAATTTTATTTTTTCAATTGCAAGTTGTGTTAATTTTAGATAAACTATTTTAATTATTATATATCTTTAAACGAAATTGGTAACTTTGAGTAAATCGGCATGTTTGTTACATAGTTATTATACCTAGTGTTTGTTAGAATAAATGTTAGTTATGATGCTTCAGTTTTAATTTCCTGTTGTATTTAGTGAATCTGGGAATACTAGTCATGTTATGCAGGTCTGCAATCTCTGCAAGTGCTGCAGATTTGCAGCAGAATATCAAACTGGTGCTCTATAAGTCATTATTGGCCTCATCATTTGCTAATAGATGATTGATTTATTTTCTGAAAACAGAACTGATACAGCGCTTGCATTGCTCCAAATGTTGGTTACAGACCTGCGTAATATCACTTTTGCAAGAGAGTCTAACATCTATTATGACGCCAGGGTATTCTATATCTTGTTTACCAGCAACATTTATTCCGTTTATTTTAAACGGTCTATAAAAAAATTTTTGTTTGGTGCCGAGAATTCTAGACTACAATTCGGTTCACTGGGCCTCGAGAGGCCGTACAGAGTCGTCAAAATATTGAAGCTACGTTCAGGTTTGTATCTATAGATAATTACCAAAAAAATGTATTTTGACATACTTAATGTCATCATATTTAATTGATTTTTTTCTTACTTAGTAATTCTGATATGTCGTCGTCCAGGAGGTATTGTGTAAATGATCCGAATACATTTTGTTACATTTGTGGTGAATATGTAGTGAAAAAATTTAGAAAACCTATTACAGATTTTGTGAGAAAGTCGTATGTTGATTACTTTAAGATAGAGATGAAGGCCCTAAACAAGCCGTGGGTTCCAAACATTGTGTGTAATCTATGTAGTGAATATTTAAGACAGTGGGAAAGCGGTAAACATAGTCATTTAAAGTTTGGTGAACTTATGATTTTGACTGTTGACTGTTATTTTTGTATTGTTGAATTACATGGTGTGAATAAAAGAAAAATTACATATCCTGATTTACCGTCTGCTAAAAGGTCTCGATCGTACTCAGACGACATACCATCTCCTATGAGTCAAGATCTATCAGATTTGTCGGACGCAGAGATGGTGGAAGTTTTTTCAGATGAACTTGACAGTGATTTTTAAGTGTTAACGATGCCGTCGCTTTTTTCCCAAGATGCCTTAAGTGATTTAATAAGAGGTCTTGATCTTTCGAAAGAGAGATCGGAGCTACTAGCTTCTAGACTCAAATAAAGAAATCTTTTATCTCAAGTTACAAAAATTTCATTTTATCGCGATCGCGAAAAAGAATTTCTTCCATTCTTTAGCTCAAAAAATGATGTAGTTTTTTGTAATAGCATTTTTGGTTTATTAACAAAAATTGGACTCTGAAGCTTCAAAGCTGATAAATGGAGATTGTTTATGGACAGCTCAAAGCGAAGTATGATATGTGTTTTATTAGATATTGGAAATTAGCATGCAGCTGTGACTGTTCCTCATTCTACAAAATTAAAGGAGGACTATCAAAATGTAGATCTTCCTTCATAGTATATGAATAGAATTTTCGGATACCGTGTATACATATGTAATCTGTAAGTTGTACTTGCAGATAGCCTACTTGTGATTACGATATTGAGAATCGATTTTTTAATTGTTCAACATTTATCTATTATCAGATGTCAAAATTAAATATAATTAATATTATCTTTTAATCACTTTTACAAGTCTGGATATGCATCTGTTTATGGTCAATCTATAATTAAATTATGAAAATAGCAAGCATTTTCTTACTAAGTCGGGAGGAGGAAGAACTAAAAAGAATGTTAATAAATATAATTTTTCATGTATTATTTAATTTAATATTTATTATTACTATCCTTGTACCATCTCAACGGCGGTCATTCTTTATTTCGCTTAACGATCCATAGTCTTCAGAATAGTATTATTTTATTTCATGTCTTGTTGCCTCATTATATGTCCGCAGAATCTCAATTTCAAAAATGCAATATGTTTGGTGGTGTCAATGACTTCAGTCTTTTGTCTAATTCAGATATTTCTTTTTCAATCTTCTAATTTGATATTCAACATTTGTCGTTCCATTGTCCGTTAGGTTTTTGCAATTATAGTATTATTTTATTTCATGTTGCCTCATTATATGTCCGCAGAATCTCAATTTCAAAAATGCAATATGTTTGGTGGTGTCAATGACTTCAGTCTTTTGTCTAATTCAGATATTTCTTTTTCAATCTTCTAATTTGATATTCAACATTTGTCGTTCCATTGTCCGTTAGGTTTTTGCAATTCTATCGATGTTTGCTTAAGTTAGGGTTCATATTTGGGTTCCATAACTCACAGGCAGGATGCATTGACTAAATACTTGTCTTCGCATAAACAAGGGAACGTCATTTTATTTACACTGTTAGTCACCTAACTTCTGTCGGGCTGAATATGAAAAAGGGGAGTTTTCCCCTGTCATCATAGTTTCAATAAAAGTTAAATTTACTGCTTAGTTAAAAACTTCGTAAGAAGGTTCAACATGGGCTCCGTGAAGTGTGGTACACTAGCGGATACGACGAATTAAAGGCGACTCTACAAACAACATTAATTAAGCATTGTTCCTTATTTGATCACAATGAAACGTGATTCTCCGTAGAAGTTCATTCCTACTATCGACCAGAGTGGAATACACCAAGGTTTTGTAGTGTCCCTACAAGTAAGAATCAGACGGAGTTCGGATGTTGCAGCTTTGCAACACTGAGATAAGGTTGTGCCCTATCGTGCATGTAGTACATGTTTTGGCGAGTTTTAAGTAGTAAGTGCTCTACTTATCATGAAAAGCGTTCTGGAGGAACTCCAAATGTAGTTCTCCATTAAATCGTGCTGGCAATAGGAATGGTTCAATCAAAAAATTGTCAATGATTCTGACTCAGACATTACTTGATTGGAACTGATGTTGATAACGCGAAATAATAGTTGCATGAGGATTTTCGTCAGTCCATAAATGTGAGTTGTGTAAATTCATGATAGCATTTTTGGTAAACCATGCTTTATCCGTGAAGAGAATACTGCTAATAAAGTTTACATTATTTCGTTGCTGATTTAGTAGCAAGTTATAGTATTGAACCTGATGAAAAATTTAGTATACAATTCTTTCTAAATTATTTTTCCTCTGTACTACTAAGAAATGAAATCAAATATTTAAGTTTACTGACAATGGTTTCCACAAAATGATTCAGATTATAAACGAGTTAAAATCAAATTCTTACATATACCTTTTGAAAATTGAAAGGTATTATCGATTTTCCGTAACAACTTACCCTACTCTGTAAAGCAAAATTCACCCTTAGGTTCACAACTAACCCAAATTTATAACTTAGAGAACAGATAGCACTAACACAGTATTGTAGTTAAATTAAATTTTTTCTGTGGAAAATGAAACAGGGAAAAAGAATGTTACAGCGTAGGAACTAATGATTAATTTTGTTTACTGAATATTTGATCAAGTTCTTAATTTTAATACCAAGTCTGTCTTACCTGACTTGGCATTATAAGTGTTGGTAAGAAATATATAATGAATCAAACAAAAATTATAAAACACATTTATCAAAATAGGATAGAAAATAATATATGATATTTTAATACTATGGATGTGTGCTGCTGGTGCAATTAATTTAAAAAGTAATAAATGGCTTTTTTCCATAAGTCTCAAATACTTCCTTCCATTTTGGATATGAATTTTCTTTAAGATTGTACCGAACTTCTAGAGTCCCATTAATATTTAAATATGGTTGAGATGTAGAATTAATAGTCGGCCAGTTTACATTAAGTATTTCAGTCTTTTCTGGAAGTGGATTTCTGAAAAAATATAAAAGTATTTATTTGTGTTATTAATTTAATACTTTAAAAAATTAATAAATGCTCATAAGGCTAAAAAATATTTAATTGAAAAGATACTCACAGAACTTTGGCAAAATTTGTCCAAAGCTTGACAATCCTGTTTTGAGTTAATACATTAGCAGGATCTGAATCTTGGTGCCCTACCATATTAAATAAAAATGTAAGTTCAGCTCCATGTGCTGCTTTTTCAGCACCTAAAAATATTATGAATTTATATCTTATATATAAAAAAATGGAACAAAATTATCCTTTTTTTGATGAATATATTAGCATAAAATCAAAATAATATGTGATTTTATCTTAGTGTGTAGTGAAACTGATTTTAAGCATTTGAAGCATGTTTAAAAAAATTGGCCTAATAAGAAAAGTTCTGTTGTAGCTTAAAATAATATTAACCAGATGAATAATAACATCAAATGCGAAAATATTTGAATACAATACTGGAAAATAAAGAAAATAAACAATATAATTAGCGCTCAAGGATCAAAATTGTAAATCAATTTTTATTAAGTTTTATTATCATCGAAATTTAAAACTCGATTCCTTCCTCGTGCCAGTGATTCCTTGTCGTCGCGCTATTTTTACTAATTAAAGAGCGGTAGAGAATAGAAAAGAATAACTTTGAATGATAATGTTTTAATTTGATTTTTTATATATATTGCAACAAATATGCTATTATAAGACTGTTTCTGCATTCACTGTATCTTTTTCATCTGCAGGCCAACTGGTTCATTATTTTCCCAGATACAACAATCCGCCAATACAACTAGCCTTTCAGGTCAGGTAAATTTTCTGGAATAGTACTGTCTCGGCCAGCTGAAGTCTATTAAATTGTTATTCGTTTTACTCAACCATGGGTAAAAACTCACAATTCAAAAGTTGGTAAGTAGCAAAGGTGGTTTTTATATTTATAGTTCTTAACCGCGAAAGCTATTTTATTGTTCCGGACGGTCTGTCTTTATACACTCTGTTTTCTTTTATATTCTTTTATTTTCACAATTGTGACCACTTGTCAAACAATTTAAGTTACATCAACGATATCTCAAATTAAACTGTTCACCAAAACCGATCTGGAACCTTAATATACGCTTTTGCGGATACCAGAAGATTCCGGAATCTTTTGGTAGGATTTTCATATTACATGGTGTAATAAAAATACGAAAAAAGAATAATCTGGAGATTTCTGTCATAGGTGTCCTATATCGAAAATACGGAAATAGAATTTTCTGAAAAGTCTTCTTTCATAGACGTCTCGTAAAGAAATTAAAAAGGGAAAATTCTTCGAATAAATTACAAACTCATAGAAAATAAACTTAAAACTCTACAAACGAAAACTAATATTATGAAATATATAGTGCTCTAAAATTCACTACATTGCCATCTTCCAAGTCTTGATCGTCCTGATCAACCATCTTGATCTTGATAATGGGCCAATATGTCAAGATATATGCATTTAATCTCCTCATGAGGGCTTTTCTGAATTCGGTATACCAGGTCATTTAGTGTGGTCACTACATTGTACGGAACTTCCTATGACTTGTCGAGCTTTGGTGAATGCCTGTGGTTCTTTCCGGATTATGCAACCACACTTTTTCATCAACCATGAATTCACCAGTATTGGCTTTGAGGTCATAAAGGGTCTTCATTCTGTCGCTCTCTACTTGTAGTCGTCGCTGTACCTTCTCGCGGATGAGCTGAATACGTCTTTCTTCCGTGGTCCTTTTCGCGGTCGAGGTTCCTCTCGATGTATCTTTTCAAGGATGATAATCCCATATGTCTTATTCTTTTTCTTGATAGACGTATATTTTAATCAGTAATCATAAAATGACAGATGTCATCAGTCATGATGAAAAATTTAACAAAATTAAGCAATAAATACACAAGCAGATTGAAACAAATTATAAGTAATTCACTACTATTTTTACCTAGGCGCACTCAATAATGTACGACTGTAGCCATTTATATTTCTAAAATAATAAACAAATACAATTATTTATCACTAAAACTGTATTTCAAAATATTGTTTAAGATGATTAGTATATTTTGCATGCGCTTTAATTGATCTGACAAGCATATTTGCCAATGTAAAGATTGTATCCCCAAAACAAGGTTTACCTCTTCTGTCATAGAAAATCGTTACCTACGCAGTTTAGTCTTCATATATGAGAACAAAAACAAATCATAGCAGGACTAGGGCTGTATGACAAAAAAACTTTTAATTCTATTCAAAAAGTCACTTCTGTAAGCCGATATGTGAGGGCTCTCATAGTCATGGTAGAGAATGATCCGTCGTCTCTGTTTTGTTTTTCTCAATTCACCTAAGACTTCTAGCAAACAAATTGTTGACTACCAATCAGAATTGATGGTTTTATGATTTTCTAAAAGTACCCTTATGATATGGCTCATACCCATAGATCCAAGATTTATCACTTACCATGCTGTTATGAAATTTTTTGAAGCAGCGCGATCATATTTTTTGCGTATTCCCTTGCACCAATCGACACTTTTTTGAACGATATTCAAATAATACATATCAAATGGGAATATAGCTTCTTGACGATTAAATATATTATATACTCTAGGATAATTAATGCCCAGGGATGCCTTAATCTCACGACATCATTGTTAGCTCACGCACAGCATCGATGTTGTCTGGCCTTACAACCCATTTTGGAGGCCTTTCACGCGACCAATCCGTGAGCAAACGGCAATTACGACTGAATTCACTTAACCAGCAATATAGAGCAGTTTTTGTAAGTGTTTTTTTGTTGAACAAAAAGTAGGTTCATCGATGCAGTCTTGATCTACGTACGAAAGTATTTTTTGGCCGAGATGACATTTTGAAGTTTTTGTAAACAATACAAATAACGCCTGTGTGCCTAAACGTTTTGAGAACGTATACCGTCTAAAATTTAAAAACTTACAGCGGGATTCACTAACATGGTTTAAATTTAAAACCGCCCTAAATTGATAGGAGATGGCTTAAACTGACCACCGATAAGTCAAGCAAGTTTGAAACCCTAAAAATAAAAGTATAAAAAAAAATCTTCTTTTATTACTGAACTGGAAACGATGAAAAACTTTATTTATTCCTGTGATGTTTTGATGATGATGATGATGATTTCATGGTAACTAAATCAGGTTTAAATTTTAAATCTTCTTAGTGAATCTGGCTGTAAGGGTTTATTCAGATTAGACAAAATACGCTCAAAAGAACTCGTCCGTATGAATTTAAACGTCGACGAGACACTAGGAATCAATAAGTTCTATCTACATGCAACGCGCGAATTAAACATTTGCACGTAATTCGTGTGCACTTTGCCAGACTCTCGACTCTCGGGAGATGTCTTGTCGTGTCGCGAAACTTGGCGTGTGTTTATATTAGAAAAAACTAGAGTGATATAATTTGATACGAAACCGAGAAAAGAAGGTAATATGGGATATAAGATCTCCTGAATATTCAAGTAGGTACTTGCAATGGAAATCTTGAGAAAAACTCTTATTAATATTTTAAGATATTGAGGAATGTATCCTTACGGAAAAAGAATCTAGAATGTAAGTTATTTTATAGATTTATGGAAATAGTTTATATATTATATTCTCAAGAAAAAACTAGCAAATATTGGTTGTCTAGGTTTATGGTTTACAGATTCTTATAAAAAGAGACATCTCCTAGGATACCATTTAACAGCTAAATCCTTTCCCGAAAGCCATATGTAATATTTTTCTAGCATTACATTTCGTAAGTGGTTGCGATACTACTAGCAAATTAGGCAGTAAAAAATAATGCTCGAAAGCTGGATCTGAAGATTTTGTATAAGTGTCTTTAAGAAATCTTAACCTAAATACTGAACAATTACAACAATTTGCGCATATGTTTTTTCAAAAAAAAAAATAAATAAATAAATAACAGTAATTTCGATATAAACTTATTTTTTTAACTTTAGGTTAATAAATGTGAAATACAATTCCGATGCTTTGCATTTGTTAAGGGCTACAGTATAAACATTTATTTGGGAAAACGCTAATCAAACTCAATTGGACCCCACTGATTACTCTTTGTTGGGCTATAAAGAGCACACATTCACAACAATCGTTGATTCAGCTTTATAAAAGAACGTTCAATTGTCAAACAATCATCTTGTATTCCATTGTGTAAATATATTAATAATGATTGTCTAAATAAAAATGACTATTTGTCTTGCTTCATTGTAAATTATGAATAAAATAATCATTAAAATAACTTCACAGAAATTTCTTTAAAAGTAGGAGCAGCTAGTATCCATTAGTAAAATGCAGTGCTCAAATTCAGCATACTCACTGCTTTCTAGCTCCTGTTTTGTTTCTTCTGATTACTCTTAGAAAGAAGACAAATGAAATAATATAAAATCTAATACCAGCTCAATATTCAGTTCCGTTTTTGGCAGTGGGTTCCATTGTCCATGAAATGTATTTGGGAAAAGTACTAATATTTATATTTTTTGAATTTTTAGCTTTAAATTTAACCTAGGGAAATTGTTTTACAGGTATGTAAATTGTAATATATTGCCTTTTTCTTAACTCCTTAATTATGTATCTTTATGTTCTAAAGTTTAACTGTATCGCTATTTTATGTCATGCACTTCTCCCTCATTAAAAAAATCTGTAAAAACTGCTGCAAATGAATACTGATGGTGTATATTGGTGGGATAGTTTTTAAATTTAATGTTGATGAAATTTGCTATGAGACGAAATGAAATGTAATAAATAATTTGTCTGAATCGAGTTATCTCAGCATTCAATTAATTATAAAAGTTTTTAAAATATTACCATCTATAAATGCTGGAGTCCGTTCTCTTCCGAAATAAGCAAACTGGTAAAGATAAACTGGGACGTAATTGGATGCCAGCTCAGCATGTTTAATTGCTCCTCTAGTGAAAAGGTTGTCTGAGTCAAGCTAAAATTTTTTTTAAAGGTTCATATTTGAATTACATTATTAAATTAAAAAACACTACAGATGGAAGTAAAGAATAAAAATAATTAAAAATATGTAAATATATCTTTAAACAGAGTACATTTATTTGCTTGTGTTTTCGAAATAATTTATCTCAGTCAGTATTTCAAACTTTTCCTTCTCTCAATAGAGCTTCCAGTTAAAGAATTTAATCGATAAAAATATTTTTATAGTATATGAGTATTACTTTTATGCAATTTTTCATGATATATGGAGAACAAATTCAATTAAAGAATATTAGGAGAGTTTAATAGTCGAACAGTATAAAAACAAATCGTCATGTTGAATTTTAGTATTTTTTTGATTTCATGAAGAGGTGTAAGTACAAAAACTGTCTTTATATTAACAAAATTATATGCAGTTTCAAAACACATTTTAACACAATTCCCGATTTAATGGCCGAGAGACTGTAGTCTATTCGCAACATCTATCGACTATTAAACAAAAGCTTTCGATTCCGTTCCGTATACCTTCAAGCAGTTTTACTGAAAATACACAGAGTCAATCAACAGTGTATTATTCTTACTATATCTCAAGTCAACTTATTGTACTAAGACCCAAAAGCAAATACCTTCCAGCCACAACTCTAATATGAAAGTGAATATTTTGAGGTGTTTTATAAAATCCATTATTCTTACCCCTGTCAAGAAACCCTCTTAAAACCTTTAAATTCAACCAGTATTAGGAATAATTGTGAAGAGGTGGTAAGGCTAGTTTATTCTGTATGACTGCCATCAGAAATCAGTTGAAATAAATTCTCAAAATTGTGGATGAGTTCTTCGGAGTTATAGTATGTAAACTGAGGAGTCATACGAACTAACACTAGGGTATGGAACAAACACAAATAATACAGGCCCATAGAAAAGAGTTATCAGTACTTTTAATGAGATAAGTCTATTCCTACGTATTTTTGATTGCTGAATCCCAATACCAAGTCAGCTTAAGAGGTTTCACAGTTAGTTTTCGAGAAAAATGAATAAAATTCGATTTTTTTATGTTTTTTTGAAATTTAAAGAAAAATGCAAAATGATATAACTTAGCCGACATCAATTTTAAATTATACGGATCAAAATACATACATACATACATACAGGAATTTTTAATCCTTGCTGGGCTTTGAAAACTGTAGCAGTGCAAGAAAAACCATTTAACTGATAGCTGTGTATGTAGATATATACACATGTATTTATATTGTTATTAAATGAATATATGCTGACTTTCCACGAATAATAACCTCGACCTTAATGTAACTTTTCAAGGTCGTTTGAAGGTCTAAGCGAATATATCTTTTCTGACTTAGGATTCGGATTCAGCTATGAAAAATACATTCTGTCTCGCTAAAAGTGCATATAACTTGTTTTTGTGGGCTTGTGTAATTAGCAAACGAACTATGAAGACCGAATTAACAAGCAAGTTCATAAAACTAACCTAAATATTATAAAATCCATTCGTAGTGCTCAACATAGATTGGTGTTAGCTACTAATATAGAAAGTGTGCAGAGAGAAGTCAGCCTCGTAATGCTACTGAATGGACAATGCTACTAAGATACCACGGAGGAAGAGGACTAATGGATATTGATAAGCTATTAAAACAACAAACAGTAAGTTTGTATTAATATTTTCACAGGTTAACCGATTCTTTTGTACTACACAAGGCAATACACAAAGCAAACGATTCAACACCGCTACAGTTGAAGAAACATGAACTAGCTTTCCATAACCAATCAATCCAAAAAAATCTTCAAGCCTAGCTGCAGATGATATCAACATGATTTCAACCAGAAAATATTAACAACAACAATACAGCGTCCAGCTACTCATTGACGTCAGTGAAAATATATCCAGAGACCGAAAGCATCTTAATAGCTATTCAAGACCAGGTCATTCTAGTAAAAATCTATCTAAGTCGGAGACCTCTCAATCCAAAACGACAAATGCCAACATAGATCTCGATCATCAGAGACAACTGAGCATTTAACTGGAGTAGGCCAGCATTTATTGCATCAGGATACAAGAAGAAATATGATTAAAACGTCAATATTATCGATAATAAGTAAGCAAATAAGGAAATATTTTTATAGGCAGAAAAAGTACCACTTTAAATACATCTGGGAATATTTGCTGGAAAGCAACGAATATATATCGTATTGGAATCGAACTTTATTTGCAGGACAGACAGTTGCTATTAACAGACCTTATTTTGGTAGATAAGACATACAAGCGATCAACACTAATAGAAGTCCCCATACCTAACAATAACAATCTAAGGAACAATCATAATAAGAAGATCTCTAATACAAAGACCTTGAGGTAAAAATACTTAGATCATTGAGGAATGATTAGTACCAAAGAGTCTTTTGCTTAATATCAAGGAATTGGCCTTAGTGAATACCTGTATAAGGCCATGCAAAAACCAGTACTACTTGGAAGCGCTCGAACTGTCCGAGGGTATATGGGAAATGCAGCAGACGATAGCATGGAAGGGGCTCCCACAGAGCTCCATCTTTTTGATATCTGAGTATATCTCGGATATGCGAATGTTAACTGGAGTTAGTGCGAAAGCCATTTGTACTTTTTGGCTAAGATTTTGGAATAATCTTTACTTCTATTTATAGTTCAATATGAGATATTTTATTAATTTAATGTAATTCAGACACATTTAACAAAAATAAACCAAATAAAATCTATACAAAAGGTATAACTTTATAAGGTATAAAGCAAATACCTGTTTGTAAATATTTTTGTAATTTTGGTAGCAGAAAGTTCTTAAATATTAATGTTTTTACAGGTTGCATTGAGCAAGCTCATGTCCCTATAGGTCTGAGTCTCAATTTTAATTACAATATTGGTATTATGAGAAACCAAATAGAATGAGATTTGCATATCTTCAAAAGGAATTATACCAACAGCTATGTTTTTTAATTACTGACGGTCAATTAAAAAATTATAAAAGCAGTTCATAATCATCTCGCCAAAGAAGAAATGCTATGTCATTTATAAACTCCAGAAATTTGTCAAACTTATTATATACATTCTTCAGTTACACGGTTTATGTTTGAGAAATGTTTGCGAATTGCAAAATTTTGTTATTTGGTTTGATTGAAACTGATTGTTCAAATGTGAGTTTAGGATCGTATATAATTCCACAATCTTTACATAAATTACATCTCTTAACTAAAAAAATAATTGTTATATTGTTCTGTTTGAATATAAGTGGGAAAAGACTGCTGTCTTAGAAGCAGCTTGTGGTCATATTGCGATCGCTGATGGACTCATATTGATTTTAAGAGACGGAGAATTTCACTTGCTCAAACATGCTTTGGTACCTCGAAAGATCTAAAGATATTAGGAAAAATTGATAACATAAAGATCGGCGTTACCATTGCCTTTTCCTAATATTAGGAAGTGTGTGTGTAGATTGAAAAGAAAAGAGAGTGGTCTTAATAAAGAAGAATCACAGATCTTTAGGAGGAAGCACGACACTTTGTCTCGACCCTGGGTATCAGTAAGTTTAGCTGTTTCATAAAATGAAAAATCATTTCATAAGAAATAAAGCCAATTATAATATGTGAGCTCAGAGTAACATCGCATTCTGAAGAAATATGATGGAATTGCATGTATTATTTTAAAAAAATGGCACAAGTATTAATATTATCTCCAGACTACACGTAGTGGTAATCACCCTAAGTTACTATTTTTAATAAGTAAATGAAAGAAGGTTCAAAACTAATAAGTGACCAAAAGATTTTAGTACCTTCCAAAACAGAATTCTCGATCCTCGCAAGCCAAATTGACCATTTTTCTTATACTGGAACATAATTCATTATATTTAATCCTCCAATGTGTATAATTTTAGTTTTTGTAAGTTTCTATGTTTGCGTTAATTATATTAGATGTAAGCGAAATTGGAAAATTTATATAGCAAATGATAAATTATGAAAAGCAGGGATTGAAAGTTCTATATATAAACCTTAGGTCTCATTGACTCCTTTCCGCTGAAAAACATTCGTACGAACGTATATTTTAAATTACTGGAAAGATTGCAGTGACTAAATTATATTTTCACTGGAATATGGTAATACCAGTTGGTAGAATATCAACCACATTCAGGTACGGATCTGAGATCTAGATATTATCCCATAGAGCCTAATTTCTCCTATCGTGTATAATGAACGAAAGAAGTGAAAATATTTTAACTGGTGAAAATGACAAGTCAAAAGTATAAAACATTTAAAAACGTAAACTTAAATTGCCAAGCTAAGTTATTATATATAGAAAAAGCCAAAAAAAACTAAGTATAGTCTTAGTTCCTCTTGTAAACAACAGATGGGAATGTTTTGATTAAGTAACCAATAAATGGTTATAAATTTTTGTTTTTAAGTACCTACCTCTGCCACAGCAACCAAATCATCAGACCATAATTCCGATCCTTTAAGATATATATGCTTTATTTCTTCTATTACTTTTGCTTCATCGGTAGCATTTGGGTTTAGATCTTCTGGTATTATTAGGGAGGGATTAGCATCAAGTCTACTTGCCATATTTTGGGCGGATTCCAAATCTAGAAAAAATATTCAAAATTGGCCAAAAAAATTGGAAAATATTGAACCTTTTCTACGAAAAACATTGTTCTTTGAGGAAAATAGGATTGTAGATAATTATTTCTTTAGAGTAAAAAGTAAAAACGTAAAACTTGCTTAAGAGATTTTTAGACCCACTAGTGCAAAAATTCAATTTTTTTCTATAGCCTTCAAAATTAATTTATCCCATTATAGAGAATAGTAGTAAAAATTAATATTTTTCAAGTGAGAATGAAAGAGTTGATTTTGGAACCATTATATGTATATTTACAAATTCGATATTTTTCATAGACTAATAGTAAAATAAAGTATGGAAAACCTTACTTCCTAAGATAGTTAAAGCTTCTTCAGCACATACGCCAGCTATTATCGGGACTTGACTAAATCTTCCACTCTCCAATAATTGGTAGGGTGCTTCTGTTAAAAAAGCTTCTTCATCTTCAACTTCTAAAACAGGCGACAGCATTTCCTACATATGATACAAAAATTAAATTACGGTTATAATGAATTTTCCACATATATAATACGCTTCAAAACAGTTTTAAGTTACGTCATTTACTGAAGGACCTGAAAGGCGGTAAATAAAATACTAACCTAACTTGCTGCCATGTGAATTTTGCCACAGCGTTTGTTTTGGATTTCACAAGTAAAACTGAATATTTTTCCATGACATATTATTATATATCCGAACCACAATTTCAATACAAAGAAAAACCAAAATCTTATGCAATGTTGAAACACAACGAGTCAAGTTTTTAGAGTTTTGACATTCATTTTGAGAAAGTACTAATATCTATTAAGGACATTTATGACATATTAAAAATCCAAACCTTAAAAATTTAATTCAGCTTTCTGGTTTCCAAATATAAAATTATTTGTGTAATCTTGTTAAATATTTGATAAAACCTAAACAGCTGAAATGTTTAATTTTAAAATATTTAAATGCAAATAAAATTAGGGAGCGTCAATATATTTTTTTTTAGCCTGGTCTTGCTTTTTCTCTATAAAATGTACTTAGTAACGTTAAAGTAGGGTGTTCTACATGTGTTATGAATAGCTACCTGATTAAGAATTTAAAAAAAAATTGGTCAACAGCGTATTGGAATACATTATGTTAACAGTTATTGTCTTTGCAATTTTTTTTAATAATTTTGTTGCAAATCTGTCTTTGAGTTATTTGAAACCATGTGCCTATAAAATTTTATTACAAAAGATGGAGTTTTCTGTTGTTAAGCATATCGAAATATTATAGATTAAATTTTAAAGATTTTTTTGTGTTACGCCGATTATTTTCAGATTTTTAAAATCTACTTTTAAAACACTAAAACGGAGTAAAATTTCATATATATGTCTTAAACAAATTTGCAAAATTTATTTGAAAAAATCTTCCGTATAAATTTGAACCGTTATATAGGTTATATTACATATTAAACTGACAAATCAAAAACAAACAGCTGGAAATATATCAATCAATTAAAGCCTCTTAGAAGCACGGAACAAACCCGTTGAAAACCTGCGCTTCCATATTAAGGAAGTACATAAAAGCTGTAACCTTTTTAGAGTAACATTTCCTTGCCCGGCGCATTCACTAAAATTCACAATCCTAAAACAGGGCACAAATTCTAAGAAAAATTAGAGTCTTATATTAAATTTGACTACTAAAAAAAAATATCTAAAATATATTTATATACATTTAGTGGTACCCCACTCAATCATTTAACCAAAAACGAAATTAAATTTTATTATATTATATAAATTAGTTGACTTAACTTACCCGTGATAATTTTCTCTGCATTTATTTTGTACTATTTTTTTTATACTAATAATATTTGTAGTCGAAAAGTTAGAGGGGGACATTTAAAAGAAAACCTCGGAAGCTCTTATTTCTCAAAGAAAATGCCAAAATAAAAAATTTAATATAAAACATTTATCAGTATTTTAAAAGACCTATCCAACGATATCCGATTCGATGAGGTTAACAAAGGAAAAATTTTTAAACCCTACGTTTCGAGCAAGGGAATGTACCTTAATTTTTTCCTATTTTAGCTACACATCTATATTTGGATTACTGGCACGCATATATCTGCAAAATTTCATTTCAGAATTGCTAGAAACTGATGAAACTATAACCTTAAAGCCCTAAAAATTTCTGGTGGATGGTCAGATATTTAAATGTTCTGGGTTTTCTCAAAATTCATCTTCTCCTAACTTTACTACCGCCGACGATCTTAACAATAACTTTTGTAATAACACTTCATAGGTAAATCTAATTAAAAATCAAATTTCAACAAACGCTAATAACAAAACTATATGGAAATTCATTATAACTATAGGTTGTAATTACAGTAAAACAATTTTACACTTTCCACAAATTTTTAATTTTAATTTTAATTACTCGACATGTTTCGCAAACACTGTTGCTTCTTCAAAGGAGTATTACAAAATGAACATTAAAAGATAAAAACAAAGTGGTCTTGATACAGGTAAAAATAAATAAACTCAAAAATTCCAATAATTTGCTTAATGACCAAATAGATTTAGACCCATCACCCTTATTGAACCTGTTTAGTTATCCTTAACTTTTCTTGGAAATATAATTATGGAATTTCTCCTTATTCTGAATTGTAAACCTTATTTTACCTGTATCAAGACCACTTTGTTTTTATCTTTTAATGTTCATTTTGTAATACTCCTTTGAAGAAGCAACAGTGTTTGCGAAACATGTCGAGTGATTAAAATTAAAATTAAAAATTTGTGGAAAGTGTAAAATTGTTTTACTGTAATTACAACCTATAGCTAATAACAAAATATGTGAAAAATTAATTTACTCCTCTTGACTCAGTAGACGTTGCATAAAATAATTAATAGAATAGAATCTAATACCACCGGTCCTGATGCAATCAACCTCAAAATGATTTCATATAGGGTTCCACAAATTTTACCTCACATAACAAATATTCTAAATTAATGGCTTCAAATAAATTTCCGACTTGTATTTCCTTTGCCAAAAATTCCAAAACTGCATAACTTCTCTCACTTTCGACCTATCAGTATACTCTTAACCATGTCAAAATCATTAGAAAAAGTAGTTGATAAACAATTTGGAAACTATGGAAGTAAAAATCACATTCTGCTTTGAACGCAGTTCTGTTTTAGCAGTAACCATAGTACAATTACTTTTCTCTTGAAAATTAGTGATGATATATATCGTGCATATAATGTGTGCCAGAATACTTCATTAATTCTTCTCGATTACACGAAAACATTTAACACCTTAGACCATAATCTTCTTTATATAAAACTAAAATATTTCGGTAGAAGGGATAACGCTTTATAATTATTGAAAGATTAATTTAGTAATAAATATCACATTTATTTTAACAACAGCTTTTCTTCTTATGTGCCTTTATAGCTGCAGTGCTCAGCTCAGCTCAGGACAGCATTATCGGTCTAATTATCATGTCCTCAGAGAGTGCCCAACACTCAACGGACTGAGACAGAGATATTTCGGAGATACAATTTTGTTACCGGAAGTAGTTAGGCAAGTTCAACTAACGAGCCTGCTTGGATTCGCAATGGCGATCGGCCCTGAATAACCTGCAGATATGATGGGATGTAAACTGCCCAATAGAGGCCTATCGATGATCTAGTATCACCACCTGTTTTTCATTAATTCATTCATTCGGTCTAATTATGTTTTCTATTGACATTTCTGACCTCTGAAAATTCATGAACCAGTTTTATTCCCTTCAATATGCTGACAACAGACATCTTTGTCTCTCTTGTAATTGTTTCGAACTTGATATAGCATTTAATAAAATAAATAGTGATTTATGTGTTCTTAATAACATTTCACTGAAGCATGAGGCTTTTTGGAAAGAATATGGCACGAATAAATGACCCTGAGCTATTATAAATTTCACTTTAAAGTGTAACTTTAAAACCCCTCGTGGTTTCTAAGAACCTAGGTTTAATCCTAGTCAATAACTTACTTTTTCAAAACCAGGTTTCTTCGCTAATCCAAAAATCTTTTATAAAGCTTCGAATGCTGAATTCTAACAGAGATATTTTGGATAAGCATATTATATTAAAATTAAATAGGTCTCCGATCGTGTCCCTCATATCTTATTGCAGCACAGTTTATTGGCCAGGTCTTATTCAGAATGACAAAGATAGCTTTTAGAATACTTGCGTTTGATCTTCTTTTAACCTCAGGGAGTTTAACCATATTTCTGAGACCTTTAGGTAGTCAGGTTGATTGAATTTGGAAGTTAAGCCTCTTTATGTTAGTTTATAAGATTACCTCTACCTAGAGAACCTGATTACTTATATGAAAAACCTATTCGTGGCTCAGATCTTCATGCTCTGAACACGCGTCATTCTGGTCTGTCGTCAACGTAGCTCTGCTCAGTATCAACTTTGCTTCACATACATATAATACTATAAACATCTGCAGTAAGCTTCACAATGATAAAAACTTGTCCGTTCCTTCGTTCTTTAAATAGAAGGTAAAACTATATTTACACTTATTATTATTACAACATATATTCCATGAAAACAAATATTGTCACATAGTTTCTTTGCACCATACATTATATTTTCAATATTCAGAACGTCAGTCAATTTTTTTAATAACAAACTTTCAGAAAATTTATAAAATTAGCTCGTTGTGCTTGTAGAATGAAGATTTTAGGGGAATCATCAAGGCATTACTTACCCCTCTGAAACACTAATATAAACCCGTGGTTTTTAGACTTATTACGAAGTCTAATATCGTTAAGGAAATGCCTACTAGAAATTTAAGACTTTTATAGAACTTTACTGTGAATTCACATAACAGGTGTGTGTATAAATCACATTGTCAGAGTAACTGATTTTAATGAAATGTTATCTCAGAAGTCAGTTGTTACCAATCGAATATCAACCGGGAAACATTTTTGCACTTTGTTACCAGACGTATTCCTCCATCTTCATTTTATCTGATTTTGTTTCCAGCTTTGGAGTTATTCTTTTATATAGCTCTTTGGCTGTCCACCAAAAGGTTCCGGGTGGGGAAAAAGAATGGTTACGTCTTTTGTGAAAGACTGTCAGTTCCTTGTGCCCGGCGACCACATCTGAGTTATCTTGTAGTTCCTTGACTCTTGGTTAAGTGACTGTTTACAGTCCCAACACAATTTGGACTCGTAGGTGTATAATCAGAGAACTTTTAGTGCCGCCTGGTTATTTGACAATATGTATGTTTTGGTCTTCTTAATGTTTTTATCCGGACATTTGTCATCACAGATTTAAATTGCATGTATTTATGACTGGTAGGTGGTAAGAGTGTTTCCTAGGGGTTTAACTCCATAGCTTCATACTTCTTTTTTAACTTCTATTGAATGCTTCTGTAGTCGAGGTAATCTCTTTCCATTCGCTTGGTAACAGTCAATCACTATTTTATATTTTAAGCCAAAGTTATATTTTATGGACATATATCTGTTTGATATGAATTATCTTCATGTACCTAACAGAATTACCAGATTTGAGAATTTTAGGACATCGCTGTCGTCACATCTGTGTGCAATGTAAGGAGATTAAACTTCGTAGAATCGACATGATCGATATAATTTACTGACATGATCCGATAGGAAATAATTTGAAATACAAGTTTTGAGAATAAAGAGATTACGATGACGGGTGTCTGGGGAAGGCGCTGACGAATCCACTAATGAGATCACCTTCGGTGTCGAGGACGAAACACTCAAGCTTTCCACGTATTGGAGATTACAGGACACAGATATCGCAAATGAATGTAAACTGGGAGCCTTCGGGTGGGCATGTCGTAGAATGGACATGATCGGTATATCTTACTGACATATTCCGAAAAAAAATGACTTGAAATGTAAGTTCAGAGTATAGAGTACGATGACGGGTGTCTGGGGAAGGCGCGGACGGCCCCCTAATGGGTCCACCGTCAGCGTCGAGGACCAAACACCCAAAATTTGGTCGTAAATTTTAGCTTGTTAATCGTAGCAAAGAACCTAAGTTTACAAAAAAGCATTTCTTTTATAGTCGCTGTAAGGCATGATATCACCCCTGTGACATCTTTACAAGCTAATCTCTGTATTTTATGCAGCGATATTTGAGCTGCTGCAACCATACCAAGAAGCCATTTCTGACCATGTGTTTTATGATCATTTCATATGACTATAATATCATTTTCGGTCTCAAACCCCAAGTTTTCCAAAAAATTTACAGCATCTCCGACTTGCAGCTGTTTCCTTCTGAAGAATCTTTTCAATTTAGCTGCTTTAGGTCAGTCCCTGGTCTATTGTTGTTCCTAAATATTTAACCAAGAAAAGCTCAGTACTGTTCTATTTAAAGTTACTCCTCTGATAGTGAGAACTAGGTAATCAGCATAACGTTGTAAATTTTGAATCATTTAATTATCTTAGCAAGCTGTCGATGATCAGGAGCCATACAGAGGCGATAACACTTCCCTTTCGAATATCCTTTGACTATACTGATTATTGGCCCTTCAGAGCCGATGAATACAGTTATGATTCTTCTTCTTAGCACTGATTGAGTTCATCTTGTTAGAGAAGGTTCTATTTGCCTTGCCTGTATGCTTCTTACTACAGATCCATATCAGACGTTGTTAAAAACTCTCTCTGTATCAATGAAAATGCTATACAATCAGTTGCAAAAAAAACGTAAGTAATAAAGTTAGGGAACCCAGTGTGTGACAAACTTTTGACCAATTTTTTTTATTTTATGATTCTTAAACCGGCTCATAAAAAATATATAGTACAGCTTTAAAAAAGTACGTATAAGATTAATAAATAATAGAAAAAGAAAAATATAATGAAAGATTTGTTCTTTCCCTATAATTCATAATATTTTACTCTTTCAATGCATGAAAATAATATATCATGTCCCGACTACAAAGTTTAAATAATATGTGTAGAAGTAAATAATTTTCTTTTAAATAAATTAAGCAGTTACACTTTTAATTTGAATTTATGACTTGTATTATTCATATTTATTTATCGCAATTCTAAAAAAATACTTCCGTTAAGCTGTAATACTTTTTATTATAAAGTACTTACTCCTAATACTGTTTCTGCTTTTATTATTGCCTCAGGTGTTGCTGTTAATAAGAATTCGTTTAACTTCTGGGAATCATTTCCATAATCACCAGCAGAAATGTTATTAGCTAACTTAAAGGCATATGCTCTTGCATTTTGTTTGATAGCAAATGGAACTGTGGCTGATCCACTTTCAAGAATGGCTGCTCGAAATAGACCTAAAATTTTGATTGAGTTGCTGTAAATAAGGTTAGAAGAGGTTAAAAGGTGTTAAAGTATTGTCCTGAAAGTTAACTGAATCCAGTGTGGCTAGAGCGTTATTTTATATCTAAATTTAAAATATGGAATCATACAGTATACAATAAAATATAGTTTATTTCTATTATATGTATGTAAAGTGTTACTTTAAAAAATATATTTCTTTTGAGGAAACAAAATATGAATATATATATATATATATATATATCATAAATAATTGTGATTATTTATATTTTATTTTCTTAAACTTAACAGTCCATCTCCATATGAATAGCTTTTGCTAAATCTATTGCTTGACTACACCACTGTTTACGGTAGCCCTATTTTCCCCCACTACTTACACCACCCACTACACTTCCCAGTTGACACATGACAGGTGTCACTATAAAATGGTGGAATAGTCAAGTAGGATGTTAGGCTGCTTTCGAACTTTCTAGAATTTTAAAATTCTATCAAAAATATACCTCTAAATACAATTCAAAAGTGCTACTGTTGGGTTTTTCCCCTGTTTTTCAAACGTGTACTTATTTAATATTCAAACCACATGGGTGAGTTACTTAATAATTATAAGTTAGGTTAATACTATATATATATATATATATATATATATATATATATATATATATATATATATATATATATATATATATATATATATATTCCTATGTCATTTATTATTCCAATTTTTATAATTACCTGCAGATCTTTTGCTTACTAAATGAAGACCTGTAGATGCACCACCGGCACTTTGACCGAAAATTGTAATTTTTTCTGGATCTCCTCCAAAAAGTGCGATATTATCATATGTCCACTTTAAAGCCAAGGTCTGGTCTTTCAGCCCTGCATTACCACGAATTACTGAATCTTGGGTTGACAAGAAGCCAAATGGTCCTATTCTATAGTTAAATGATACGAAAATAATGTTTTCTTCCATTAAGAAATCTGGTCCGTACTTTACTTTGGAAGAATTACCTTCTTTAAATGCTCCGCCATAAGTCCAAAACATTACTGGTAACTTAGTAGTAGGCTAAAATTTTAATTAAAGAAAATGGGCGATTAGTCTACAGGAAATTTTCTAAAGCAACGTTTATTATAGATATTAACAAAGGCACTATAATTTTGAAATGTTTGGAAGAAATTCGCTATAAAAAATTATGATAAAACAATATTATATAGGTGATTGGAAAATCTATCGGGGGAGGTGCAGTTCTGATATCTCCTGAATGTTCTTTAGAATTTTTGCCGTGTAAAGTAAATAAGAGAGAAACTTAATTCAGTAGTCAGAAAATTACAGGATTTTCTTTTTCAAGAAATGTTATTTTCTTCATTGATATTCCTTCAACGTAATTCCCATCGGATACAAGTCATTTTTTAAAATTTTTCAAATACTTAATTTTTGGTATATATTTCAGCTTGATTAGCACTATTTTTAGCATCCTCTTGTTGTCGGGTTTATCCTAAGGGAAAAAAAATATCACTTGAGATCATGTCCAAAATTTTACATAAAATTGCTTGATTACCAGCTCTTTCCGCCATTTTTTTTATCTCGGCAATCATCAAGAACAGTTTTCTTTAATTTTTATCGTTAATTAATTAATAAGTTAATAATTGGGCTGTCAAACTCTTTCATTATCGACAAAATACTCAGGGTTAGATTCTAAGTGTTTGTACATCTATAAGTTTTGATTTTGTCATAATAGTTTAATTGAATGTCCTCCTCAACATTTCTAAAAAGTTGCTGATACATATTTTATTTGTGATATAAAATCTAATACAAATTGTTTGTTTCATTAAGATAAAATGAAAAATTGTCTAGTAATAAAATTTATCTTGTTATTTTTTTTGCCAAATAAAAACTAATTTCTTAATGTGTCTAAAAAATGATATACACATCATAGGTATTAACTTAAAAATACATCAGCTCCTTCGAAAATTTCAAAAATGTCATATTTTATCAATTCTTTACAATAGAAAAACCAAACAGTGAAGAGTCTTATAAAATCACGAAACCCAAATGTTGAACAATAAACAACATTTTCGTAAAAAATGTACCCAAAAGGAATTTTCCCTATTTGTCGTGGAAAAATTCATTCTTATATATATTCATTCAAATATAATTGTAATAATTCTAAACCACACATATATATATATATATATATATATATATATATATATATATAAATTAATTAGCTAATTAATGTATTTTGGAAATAATTCGGGACCACTAGAACACACTGTGTAAGTAAGCACCTACTTGAAGTGTCGGAGTGTAAACATTTACATAGAGGCAATCTTCACTTTCATTTTCTAAATTATCCAAGTAAAATCCGGAAATGCAAGATTTTCCGTCATTGCTGGCATCTCGTATTCCATTCCATGGCTGAGGAGGTTGCGGTGCCTAGAAGAAAACAAATATAAGGATACATAAATGAACTATTCAGCATAAAGCTTGACGCTTTCCATATTCTTGTGTTAAAAATGAACTAACTAATAGAGTTGTTAGTTTTTAAATGAACATTTTAAAAATTATTCATTGTTTAAATTCTGAAATATTTTAAGATTGGTAATTTTGATATGTTGATCACCTCACTGTAAGTGTCCTGATTCAACTATTTATAAACTACTTATTTACACCCATCACATACTGCTCCCACGAGGCCTGGTGAGGTCCTGGTGAACCTACCTCCTCGTCACTTATACATAGAGAAGGAGACCCTGAAGGCTACATATCCTCTAAGTTGCTTATGGTGTCTCGGAACTGGAACGTGTGCCTACTCAGGTGTCTGGGAGAGCGTGATAGAGAGACGTCCATCACTCCCGATTCAAACAGATTACATGACGCTGTTCTGAAACGCAATCACTCTCTTTTTCCAAGTAGGGAAGATTGGGAGGAAGAGCAAAATCTTCCGAGAAATGGATCCTGGTAGATCACAGATGGATCTCGACAATATGAAAGAGTTGGAGCCTGAGTGTTCGAAAAGATCGTGGGAGTTAGAGAGTTCTACTCTCTTGTACAACGTGTGAAAATCTTTATAGCGGAAATTTAGGGTATTACGCAGTGTGGTCATCTCTGTGAGAGGAACGTAAGCAAGATTACGGTAATAAACATATGCTCAAACAGTAGAGCTTCGATAATTACACTGAAGCCCAGTGTTCTAACTTCGCGACTTGTGTATGAGTGCAAAGATTTACTGAACAGTCTGACATAGAACGGCTGCACGATCAGACTCGTGTGGATCCCGGGTAACTCGGGTATTCATGGGAATGCGGAGGCGGGCCGTCTGGCAAAAATGGAGTCCGCAATTGAACCATATGGACTTCAACCAATTCTACCAGCTCCAGTTGACATTGACAAGAGAGAATTAAAATTGTTACTGGAAAGTAAATTTATTGAATCATGGATGGGAGCTTGTGATATGAGATGTGCCAAGGAACATATAAGTGTGCCTAACGCACGGCTTATTAAGGAGCTTCTCTCCTTAGGAAGAAAAGAGCTGCGAATTGTAGTGAGACTATTAACAGGACATTGTCACCTGAGGGGCCATCTTAACAAGATTGGTGTTACAGACGACCCGATGTGCAGATTTTGTCTGGAGTTGGATGAAACTGTCGACCATGTCCTCAGAGAGTGCCCATTACTCAACAGATTGAGACAGAGATATTTCGGAGATACAATTTTGTTGCGGGAAGCAGTTAGGTAATTTCTACCAACGAGGCTTCTTGGAGTCGCAAAAGTGATCGGCGTTGCATGACTTGCAGTTATGGTGGGATCCACGTTTGTTCCATTCATTCATTCATTGATACTCCTCACATTATTATGATATAATCAAAAAAGTCATAACAGTAAGACAACATTCTTTAGAAATTATGCAAGTAAAACTGCTTCGAGAATATAGTAGTTTAACTCCAATGTAGCTATTTAACTAGCTCTCTTTTAACGAAAAACGTTGATGGAAAATATGAAAATAAAATTAAGATGCAGAGGAAAAGCTCAAAAAAAGTGTGCTACCATTCAAAGGCCATTCCGAATATTGTTAATAGCCGAAAATATTTTCGGTTTAAAACTACATTTCTTCTTAATATTTTGTTTCAAAAGACAGTTAATTTTTATTTAAGGCAAAATAAATGCTTTTGAATAAGGTATGTCACTATATCTAATAAATTTAAGATTGTACTGTAACTTACGTTACCTGCATGGATAATTTGTAACCCATTACAATAAAGGATTGAACTACTTTTCAAAACATTATACTTATGTCATTTTAGAATATTCTTCTCTGCAATTTTATTTTAATTAGTAAAATAGAACCGTTTTTTAGACGTATTTTTTCATAATTTAAACATAAAAACTTGCAGTTTCTTTCCCATGTCGGATATTATAATTTCAATAGTTAATTAATAGCAACAATTAGTCAAAGATGCTCAAAAGTAAGATACTACACCTTTATCATTATTTAATCGAGTATATACACTTTCAATAAACTATTCTAGAATTGTTCCAAGAGATTATTATGTGCCATCAAAAGCACATTAGCAATTGAATAATTATTAAAATTCTCTGTTTTTAATACAATTTTTGTGGTCGTTTACGCATGGAAGATCTTTTAGTGTAAAATTTAATATAATTTATTTTGTATATAAAACATTTTATTTTTCTTTTCGTTGAATGAATTAGTTTTTTGATAAAACAAATCAAAGTGTATTTTGTGTTTTTATTCGATTCTAAAAGTAAATTTATCTTTATTTCCATTTTATTAAAAGCAAAAAATACAGGACAAAACATATTTTGTGTGTTCTAGCATAGTATTATATAAATAAGCAACGAAAAAATTGAAAAAAAAATTCTTTCCAATAAACGGCAATAATTTTGTTTATAAACTCTTTTCAACAAATTATAATAAATAGTTTTTTGATAAGAGACTAAAGAAAAATGTTTATTTGCTATTTGTAACTAATTTTTGCTGTTGTTGTCTTTTGATTAATGAACCAGATGAGTTGTCGAAACGTCAGGTTTTCAAATTTAAAATAAATATAAAAAAGTTCTATACAAAATAATGGAAATACCACCAATTTTTTTTTCTATTAGGTTTTTTCGTAATGGCTTAAATTATTTTTTTTTAAATATGAAATACCAGAATTACAAACATAAAATTATGTCATAATTTAAAATAATAGAGCTATTCATACGGTGATACTAGAAGTTTTTTATGTATCATGGGTTATATGACAAATTTTTCGTTCCTTTCAATCATAAGAAAGAGAATTTCAGGCTGATATTTTTAAATGCAACACAATGGTAGACTAATTAACGATTCGAAGTATTCCGTAAAATACTTAATACCAGAATTACAAACAAGAAATTATGTCATAATTTAAAATAATAGAGCTATTCATACGGTGATACTAGAAGTTTTTTATATATCATGGGTTATATGACAAATTTTTCGTTCCTCTCAATCATTAGAAAGAGAATTTCAGGCTGATATTTTGAAATGCAACACAATAGTCGACTAATTAACAATTCGAAGTATTCCGTAAAATACTTAATACCAAAATTACAAACATGAAATTATGTTATAATTTAAAATAATAGAGCTATTCATACGGTGATACTAGAAGTTTTTTATATATCATGGGTTATATGACAAATTTTTCGTTCCTCTCAATCATAAGAAAGAGAATTTCAGGCTGATATTTTGAAATGCAACACAATGGTTGACTAATTAACGATTCGAAGTATTCCGTAAAATACTTACTACCAGAATTACAAACATGAAATTATGTCATAATTTAAAATAATAGAGCTATTCATACGGTGATACTAGAAGTTATTTATAAATTATGGGTTATATGACAAATTTTTCATTCCTCTAAATCATAAAAAAGGGAATTTCAGGCTGATATTTTGAAATGCAACACAATGGTTGACTAATTAACGATTCGAAGTATTCCGTAAAATACTTAATACCAGAATTACAAACATGAAATTATGTCATAATTTAAAATAATAGAGCTATTCATACGGTGATACTAGAAGTTTTTTATATATCATGGGTTATATGACAAATTTTTCGTTCCTCTCAATCATAAGAAAAAGAATTTCAGGCTGATATTTTGAAACGCAACACAATGATAGACTAATTAACGATTCGAAGTATTCCGTAAAATACTTAATACTTAACTAGTAATTTTAATTAAGGAATAAAAAAAATATTTCGTCTTTTCAAAATCCATAATTTTGGTATATTTATTTTATTTAGTCTTTAACGAAGGAATTTACCTAAATTCGAATAAAATTTTGGAAATGATTTTAACATACTTGAAATCTTAAATTTCCTCCTGTTGGAGCGCCAAACGGAATCCCTCGCCATCCATAATATGTAACGTTATTTGGAGTCTCATATACGGCCCCTCGAACTTTACCATCACGTAAGGTTATTATGAGATTATCGTCAGCAGGTGTCGATAACTAAAAAAGAGAATATCGTTATTAGACAACCAAACACTTTCTGAAACTACAAACAATTTTTTTAAAACAAATTTCTCATGATAATGATATTATATATCAATACCAACCAGTTTTAGGTAAGGATAATGAAACTTATTATGATAAAATTTTATCAAATATTAAACCAGGTAATAAAAAAAATAAATCAGGCAAAAACACTTATTTTATGTTATTGTCCTAAATATGGTTCACACAATGTACCCTGTGAGCTAGTAAGACAACCTAAATACCAAAGTTTTAAGTAACATAATGAACATAAATTGAGAGTAATTTTCTTTCTCGAAAAGAAGTGAGTTTTTCAAATTAAATTAACGTTTCTGTCTTGTCCGGCATTTTTTATCATGAGTAGCATTTTACTTCCCAGGTAACTAAATGTCACCACAATTACCAATTAGGTCTTAATATATATGTTTCTCTTGTAATTTATAATTATATAACTTCTTATTTTTTACATTTTGTTTGACTATAACTGTATTTAATTTTTGGTTTTCACGAAATCTGAAAATATTCAATGTGTCCCACGACGAAGTGCCGAGATCGATTTCACGGAAAATAAACTTTGGAAAATTTTTTAAATTTGTCATTTTACTAAAGTCGATAGGAGCAATACAGCTAAAATATTTTTAAGATGGTTACACCGGAAGTTAATGTCTTCTTGCTTATTTTAAATAAAACACCCTATACGTTATTTCACTTTTAGATTTCACGCAAAATTGTGGACATTTTTCATGTGTAAGGTCTTATGCCTAAGTATAACTCTTTTTGACATATTTTGATTTATATCAGAAAACGCTTTTGCTGGCTTAACTATAACGATCAATTTCTCCTATATAAAAATCTTTATTATCTAATTTGCGTTAGCTCCCATTTAGAAAGGGATCTGCTTTAGTGTGCTGTGTTAATATTTTGATAATAAATATATATAGAGTGATCAAAAACTAACATTAAATATTAACTTGAAAAAATCGTTAAAAGTAAATTTTTTTAAATGCAATTTTAGAAATATTGACAATTTAACATTTTTGTATTGTAAAAATTTTACATTTTGATATGAGTTGGCCATGACGTCGAAACGTGACGAAAAAAAAACAATAGAGCACTACAGAAATATAACCATTTTTTGCTATTTAACAATTATAAATAAAAATCCGGTACTTTTAAATTATATACATGAATATTATTTAAATTTGTTTATTATCTATGGGAAATGTAACCAAGTTTTATCAAAAATGTGCCAGACATTTTCTAATAGATATCTAGATAAAAAAAACCTCAAGAAACAGTGTTGAATGAATATTGGAAAATTTAAAAAATTTTGACACCATTGAAACAAAAATGCATGAAAGAAACCTATTATCATTAATGAAAATGTCAAAATTGCAATTCTGGGATAGCTAGCGGTAAATTCTATGACATGACTAAGACTAGTGGCTCTACAAATAGGAATCTCAAAGAGCTCGGGATACAGAATTCTGATGAAACACAAATTCAACCCTTTTTTAATATATGGGGTTTTACACCTCAGAGATACTGATTTGTCGAAAAAGTGCAATTTTGCGAATTTATAATAACTGATGAAGCCAAATTTTCGAAAAATTGCATTTTTAACAGAAATAATTTATTTTTTTTTTAGTGATTCATATTCTCTCAAGGAGTAAAATTGCGGAAATTTCAAGAAACCTGGCAATTTAACCAATTTTGTGTTGTCAGAAATGATGGAATAATGAAACTATATTTTTATGAAGAAAACTTAAATGTTAATTCATTAATAATACCAAGCAAGTTAACACACATAACCGATCCAAGTACCAGCTTCTTACAACCAACATTTTATGACATAGAGCAAATATAATATTGATTATCTGGATATTCCCTCAACGATAAAACCGGTTATTCATGGAGGAAGTTTACCAGTTCCAGCGCCTCCGGTAAAATGGAAGGAGGATTTAGAAATATATGATGATAAGGCGAACCCGATAATGTGTCAGAAAGGATGATTTTTATTTTACCGAAAGTGAAGAAAAAGCAATTCATTTATTCGAACAACCTGAATTAAATGATCTAATTGGGGCCTCAACTTGTCCAAAAAACATACTAAAGTATTAGTTGCTAGATTAGAAAAATGAAATTTACTAGCCAATGGAACCAAAGTTACAATATTAAGGAACCGTAACCAAGGACTATCCTCGTTTTTTACTCTGCAGGATAAAATGACTGTTTGTGTTGATCCAAATAGTGTTACGGAAACTTTTCTATGTCCTCCTCATACTCCTTGTTTGACTGTCTTAGATTATTTTAAATAAGAAATGATAAGGAAGAAATTGAACTGCGACCAGATGTATTTTCTTTTTAATTTTGGGACTGAGTATTTATTGTCAACGAATATTGAACTATCTTGTGACATAAGTTAAGTGTGGAAGTCACTTCTAAATAATTGTAAATTAACTACTTCCCTTATTACCTTCATTTTTATCATATATAATAATCTTTTCAGTTTTCTGGCGTTGTTTCCGGACACCTTGCATGCCAATATCTTTTCCCAGAAACGGCAAACAAGTGTTGTAAACCTGATCAGATATACGCTACTGGGAAAATTTTATATACCCCACTTATTTAAAGTGATAATATCAACCATGATTTGGTAAAATTTAATAGTTTTTGAGATATTGACGTACAAGATAAAGTGAAGTGTATGTTAAATAATATATACTTATCTAGTCATATTGTTCTTTAAATACTTGAACTAAGAAAAAAGCGAATTCTAAAGGTTAAAAAAAGATACTAAATTTTTTTATATTAAAAAAAAACAACATTCTAGAACATGTAAAAACATTGGCCATTAAAAAAAACATTTTAATTGGCTGTTTTAATAAATAAATGTTTTATTTTTTATTTAATATTTTGCAAATGTTTTTTATTATTTAGAAATGGATATATTTTTCTGGATTTATCTCCGCTATAATTAGTGATTCAGGAGGAGGTGAGAATGGGGCTCCATTGGGGCTCTATGCCAGTAACACAAATGCTGACTGGACACAAAATTAGATGAAACAAAATCAGGAGCTCAAAGTTGGAAATGAACACGGACCATATGACCTCGGGCTACCGTTCGCGGTCATAATAGAAGATCAAAGGGCGAAACATCTTCTGGTAGAACTATCTGTACTAGGGTACCGGAGCTGGAATATAGGGGTTAAAATCGAGGAAAGATATAATTCTTTCCTTGGGGAAATATCCAATAGTGTCCCAGGCAGAAATATATGCAATTTTACAATATGCGTATGAGATAAAAAAGGAGAGCTGGCAAAGGGAAGAAAATTAACATTTATTCTGATAGTCAAACAGCCTTGAAGAGCCTTAGGGTCTCTCTAGATTCATCTGAGACTGTCAGAGTAAATTCTGTCATGGGACAACAGAGTTATGCTAAAATCGGTACCAGGACACGAAGGCATACGTGAAAAAGAAAAAAGCTGATGAGATCTGGCTCATCATCTCAATATATTGATCCAGAACTGGCTTTTGGGGTACCACAGTGTACGGCCCGGGAAGCGGTCAAACAATAGATTAGAAGAGATCACAAAAACCACTGGGAAGCCAGATAGGGCAAGTTATTTATTGGGAACCCTGATCCAAAATTAGCAAAGAAACTACTCCAAATGAGCAGAAATCAGTTAAGAACTATTACAGGTATAATGACAGGATACATGATCGTCGAAGTACATCTGAATAAAATGAACCTGTAAAACAGAGAGCTCGGCTGCAGACTGTGTGGCTGAGCCGAAGAAATGGCAAAACATATTATATGTGACTGTAAGTCACTGGAAAGAAGACAACAATAAACCTTCGAGTCAACAAACCTGGAATCAAGAGAAGAACATACCCAGTTCTTAGTAGATCTGTACCAATTAATCCAGGCGGCAAGGCAATCATAGCGTGAGCACAATAGGCCTACTATTGCCGCAATGCATCCGGCTTCAGTTATTTTGCAATAACGAACAAACTCTAACAGCTACTTTATAAAAATTAAATTTTCAGTTTATCCAGAAAACTATATTATATTTTAAATAATTAGTCTGCTATACATGACTATTTAATTAAATTTCATATTTTTTCTTATAAAGTTATCCAGTCTACTCATCAATAGTGAATTTTAAAATGTTCTTATCCAATTAACTTTTATGGTATTTTTTGTTTTATCAAATTAAATATTGATATTCTGCACGGCCAGAATCGTTTATTAAGTTTACAGTTTATTATCCGATGTGGTTTTTTTAACAACCATATATAAAGAATATCTTTTGAAAACCACGTATTTATAAAGTGTAAAGCATTTTGTTTAAAGTTTCAAAACACAGTAAATATAAATAGAAATTTTCATAATTTTTGAGGCAATTATTTTTGAATTGGAGTACAAATAAATAAAAATATCGCTTACAAAGATTTGCAGTCCGTATAACCAATAGAACAATGAAATCCTAATTAATTGATTATTTAATGAAATAAAATTAGGTATTTATTATTATTACTTAATCAAAAACCGTATTTTAAAATAATTCTGAAATCAGCTGTACTTTGCTAATTTAAATCACATGTAAACAAAGAAAATGCTGATTCTTTTAAATATTCTCTGACAAAAACTTAAAATAACTCAATCAATACCTGTTCCCAAGAAAATTATGTGAAGCTCATATATAATTGCTACACTCGATTTATATAATATATTATTAATACAATTATTTTTTGAAAGGAAGTAAAGTAGTAAATGTTTTTACCTATTTATATTTATATCACAAATAATATTTTAGCCTCAGATCTCAAGGCTATATTAGAAAAAGCACTAGTTTTTTGATGGCTTAATTTTCTAGTGATTTTATAGAAATTTATTGGCATATCGGAAAATATTAAGTATTTATTTAAATAATAACAAGATCTTTTAGCCAGATCAAAGTCTTGATATTTTAAACAGAATTTTTATTTTCAGATCTATCAAAATCACCTAAAATTTTTTGATCAATAAAAAAGGTACTTACTGCCAAATGAAAGCCAATGACGCACAATACAATAATGGATCTCTTCTTCATTTTGCCAGAATTAAAGCATACTTTAGTTAATGGCTTTTATATCACATTTTTTGCTATCTTAAGTGATTTTAAAAGATAAACGAATTTTTTATTTATCTGAGGTGGACTGTAGTCATAGTCAATTTGATATAATTTGCAATTGTGCACAATCCTAAATTCATATAATAGATTTCTAAGATTAACAATTAATATGTTGTTAGTCTGTTGCATAAAGAACATATAATTACTTAACAATGCAATAAGTTTAACGATTCCGTAAAGGACTCCGCACACTCCTTATGGAAAAGTGGTTTCGATTAATGTGACTGAATGTTTTAAATGTTATTTATCTTAACATATTTAAATCACAAATAATGTTTCAATAGGCACAAAGCTCAAAACTTAACGGGTTCCAAGATAAGGCCTATTGAAGTCAGTAATATCGGGTATCAACTCTACTTATAATTAGCTCCGCCCTTGACTCTACTTTTTTTTATATTCCCGGGTCCGTCCTAAAGCCGGATGCACTGCGACCAGAGTAGGCCTATTGTGCTCACCCTAGACATTACAACCACTCTGTCAACCTAGCCCCCTGGCTCAATCTGTACAGTTCCGCTAAGGAATGAGTGAGTATTTCTTTCGGTTCCAATTTTACTGACCCAAAAGTTTGTTGTCTAAATCTCACCAGTGACTCACAGTCACATATGATATGCTTCACCGTTTCCTCGGCTTGTTCACATAGTCTGCAGCCGAGGTTTCCGTTATATAGTTTAATTCTATTTAGATGTACTTTGACGGCCATGTGTCCCGTCATTATACCCGTGATAGTCCTTAATTTGTTTCTACTCATTTGTAGTAGTTTCTTTGCCAGTTTCGGGTCCGGATACCCAATAAATAGCTTACTGTGGTTTAAACCTTGTCTGGTCATCCAGTGGTTTTTATGTTCTCTTTTGATCCATTCTTTGACTGCTTCTCGCGCCGCGCACCGCGGCACCTCCAAGGCCGGTTCTTGACCAATGTATTGAGATGCTGACCCTGCTCTAGCTAGCTCATCAGCTTTTTCATTTCCATGTATGCCTTCGTGTCCTGGTACCTACTTTAACATAACTCTGTTGTCTTTTGCCAGAATTTCCAGCTCACTCTGACATTCCCGAACCAGCCTCGATGACACCTTTTTGCCCTTGAGAGCCCTTAGGGCTGCCTGGCTGTCAGAGTAAATGAGGATTTGCTTCCCTTTGTAAGCTCTCCTGTTTATCTCATCTGCGCACCGTACGATTGCGTATATTTCTGCCTGGAACACTGTTGGGTTTTTTCCAAGGGGAAGGGTTAGTTCCTTCCTCGGTTGTAACCCATATATCCCAGCTCCAGTACCCTCACTAGTTTTTGAACCGTCAGTGTACCAAATACTTGCACCCGAGAATGTTTCCGGTCTTTCTCTTTTACTTGCCATTCGATCCTCTATAGTGACTTCAAACGGTATATTATAACGGTAGCTCGAGTTCATATGGTCCGTGTACATTTCCAATTCAGGGCTCCTGATTTTTTTACATATGTTTTTATGTCCCGACATCGTCATTTGCGATTTTACTGTTGAGTGATTTAGTCGGTGGAGTCCCATTCTTGCCTCTGCCTGAATCACTATGTGTAGCGGAGGCAGATCCAGAATACACTCCATTGCCGAAGTGGGGGTTGATTTCATGGTCCCAGTAATACACAAGCAGGCAACCCTTTGTATTCCACTCAGCTTTGTCATAGTTGCTCTCTGTATTACCTTGAACCACCAGACCAAGGCTGCGTAAGTGATGGCTAGTCTCACAACATTGGTGTATAACCAATGTACCATTTTCGGCGAGAGACCCCAGTTTTTCCACGTAACAGTCATAAGAGTTGTTTCCGATTTTTCGGTTATGTTTTCCACTTGTTTGTTCCAGGTCAGCCTGGAGTCTAAAATCACCCCCAGATATTTTACTTCTCTGGCAAGTGGTATTATGTTTCCTTGGAGTTTGGGTCTACTTAGAAAAGTACCCAGAAATTGAAATAAACCGCTAATTATACATCCGAGTATGAACTTAATCAAGACTTTGTTGACTTTCATAACCATGAATGCGTAAGTAAATAAAAAAGGCTAACCGTTGCCGCTTGCGTTGCAAGTCTGACCTAAAATACTTAGTCCTCGTCAGTCTCTCCGTCATTTTATTTCTTAAGTTCACTAGTATTATGCTAATTCTGATTCCGGATCGGAAAGTTGTCATAAGTTTTATTTTTGTTTGTATTTCAGTCTAGTGTAGACTTAGTTCTCTATAATTAAGTCAAAATTAAGCTATCCTTTTTATCTTTTTTATCATTTTATAGTTGCAAAGTCGGACATAAACTACTTAGTATTCGTCAGTCTCTCCGTCGTTATAGTTCTTAAGTTCATTATTATTGTGCTCCTTCTGATTCCGGATCGGAAAGTTGTCATAAGTTTTATATAGGTTGCTATTTCAGCCTAGTGTAAAGTTAGTTCTCTATAATTGAGACCATAAACTAATCAAAATTAAGCTAGCCTTTTTATCTCTTTTAACATTTTATAAATCTCTGTTCTTCATCATCCACTTTCAATTCTTCTATTCCTGTGCCATCGTTATCACTATTTTTATTACCGGATTTCTGGATGTATGGAAGGAGCATTGTACTGGGATATTTTATGTATTGTTCATGCCGCAATGTGTGAACAGCAACCCAAAGTTCTTGCCCCAGCCTTGCAGGTACAATAATATTCTAATAATCTACGTCGACTCCATGTTCCACTTGATCATTTCAACTTCTATTCGAAAATATATCCATAACTGATAGCAAGTATTGTGTAGTGTTAAATAATGCCACTAGAAAAAAAAACCTTAATGCATCCTGTACATAACTTCAAAAGTCGCAACAAAATCCATTTTCGAGTACATACCCACAAATATCTCAAAATCCTGACATGATGGGCCAATACTGACGGATTCAAATTCTACGCAGTAAATTACTTCCGGAATGATCCAGCTGCCCAACAGCAGAACCTCGAAAAACTGTGCTGTTTTCGCTTCTCTCTTAAGGTATTTTTTTAATCCTTTAAATTGAAATAAAAAGGAATCGAATTCCGAACACCCCGAATATCTCGTAAGTTTGTTTATGTACTTTAAAAATTGCTTTATCATTACTACTTCATTAAAGGCAAATTTGCTGACAACATTTAAATTCCAGTGCCATCAAATCATGTGCCATGACAAGTTAATTTGGCTTAAAGTATGTCAACAAAGATTACTCCATGTTCTCATTAATATAATAAATGTATCTGATACTAAATAAAAAAAAAATAATTAATTTTCTTGGTATATTTTTAAGGAAAATTATTGAAAGAAGGGTATCAGTGCAAAAAATTGTTTTTGAGCAAATCGAAAACAATAATTTATTTTTCTTGTTTCATTTTCCCTTGATGTTAAAGTTATAAATGAACTAATGTACTATATGTTTTTAGTCTCATGCAATGAAAAGAAAAACTAAATTGTTTTCAAAGAGTGACCGTAAAATCAGTTTATTTCGTGGATCTCTTATTTGAAACCAAAATGTGTGCCATTTGAAAATTCATGGTAAGATAATGCTCTAAGAAAATTTTCCAGATGAGCATCTGTTTCAATTTTGGGAAATTAATTATCAAAGTTGACGAAATTGAGATGCATATTGTATTTCTGTTGAATAAGAGTTTTGACATTAAAAATCTAATATTTCGACAATGAAAGAAGACAGACAAGTTTATTTTAAAGATAAGGTCACGTAGAATAACTAAACTATATCAGCGACATAAAAAAATTGTTAAATTCGTTCTTAGGCATCTTAGACAGGGTAAAATCACCACAATGCAAGAAAAATGGAAATAAATTATATATAAAAAAATTGTGTTCACGAAATATAATTTGTTGATCTTTAAAAAGTAATTGCAATATATTTATGATTCGTTTTTATTGATATTCACGTTTCCGTGGGGGTGGAAACAGCTACTAACTGTCAAAAATGTAACAAAATATTTATTAAAGTTTGAAATAAATTATTTCTGCATCAAATAAATTACAAGAAATATGAAAAAGATTGCATCAGATCCAATACAAATACACTCCATAAAGAGGATTGATATAATCGAAAAAGGATATTCGCTATTATCAATTGTGATTGCGAAGTTGGTAAAAATTGGTACCAAACATACTTTTTGAGCGTTTAGGGCACTTCAGATCAAATAACGTGATCTGACTCTTAAAGTGAATTTAAAGAGTGGGAACGGTCAGGAGTAATTTATTTTTACTGTTTGAGAGCAGAATTTTATTTTTTTAGTTCCAACATTGTAGTTTAGATTTATGAAATCGCGTTTAAATATAGATGATAGGCTTTATCAGTGCCGGAGAGCTCTCCCTACTCGTCACGGAGACGTTCTTGATCTGCCACATGCACTTTCTTTTGTTGGATTCGAGCCATTTTTGCCGCATCGCTCACTCTCTGCTCCCAGCGGTAGATGCGGTTCTCGTTGAATCGAACTACGATGAAAATCCCTTATTGAAAATCATGACTGCAATTTCGACCACCTGCGTGCCTGAATGCAAATGTTTTGTTGCCAACATCCAGCTTCAGCTGTTCACAGCTGTCGTTATTTTGAGTATGGGCGTCCAAACATTTTTCCAATAAACTTTGAGATGACAAACCGTCGTATATTGGTTTCATTAATTTGACGATCGAGGGAGCGAGAGGAACTCTGTCATGCTGAAAAATCGCCAAAGTCCTGTTGGCCTCGGCCTGACGACACAACAGTTGTCCTTGCCGGGGACACATTGAATGTAGGGATTTTCATTTGATGAACTGCAGTGCTCCAGGGCAAAAAACAGCGACTTTCAAACTTTAGGATGATCGAGATGTTTTCGACTTAAAATGCGGTTGTAAACTGAGCTAGCTAGGAAAGTTAACGTGAAAAAGACACATCGACACGCATACATTCATATATAAATTAGTTCTGCTTTTTACGTAAATTCTGAGACGGATGAGACCCATCTGGGGGTGTTGGGGACATACTGTAAAAACAAACCTTACATAAAATGTAACAGCAAAAAATAGGTTGAGACCAAGAGGGAGGGGGGGGGTCAAAGTTGTCTAAAACAGTTATTTTGAATCTGCAAGCCAAGGAACACATTTTGGAAAAAAAAGTTTCAAATAAAATTATTGAGATTTTAAACATCTACAATTTAAGCTTTCGCGTGATCATTTTTGTTAATTGATTATTGCAAAAATGCCAAAAAAAAACCTTAAAGTCAGTAATTTATTGCAAAATTATTTTTTTTTTGCACTTTTTTGATTTTAAAGTAAAGTCCTTGTTATTTTGAATAAAATGATATTTTATAAGAGTCAATCGGATAATTTCATATATTTTATCCCAAGACTCAAAATATTAATTGCCAGAACTTTTTTTTGGGTGAACATCTCCATCTCCAAAATGGCTTAACCTCTTCGTTAAGGTCTAAATTTTCATATCACGTTAGAGGAAAATGAAAAAATTATTTTTCAACTACCCCAGGTAAAAAAAAAAAACATCAAAATTTGTCCATTCGTTGCTGAAATACGGCAAGGTTTTCCGAGCGCTGCTGATCTGAAGCTGCGAGCTTAGATTTTCGAGCGCGCAAGAGCTCTATTTCTTTATAAAAAAACACCCCTTTTTTTAAAGCGATATCTTTGGGGTTGAAAATTAATATTTTCGTTTGCCAGTAACAACATATGAAAGTTTAGGCCCTCACGAAGAGATTGAATCTTTGTGGAGGTCAAAATATTCACTCAAAAAAAAATTAGAGCAATCAACATTTTCCGTCTTAGGATAAACAATTAGCAATATCTCAACAACAAATTGTTCGATTTAATATTATAAAATATCATTTTGTTCAGAAAGACAAGGCTTTCCCATTAAAAGTAAAAAAATGCAAAAAAGGCTAATTTTGCAAAACATAATTGATACGGAAAAAATGGCCGATTCCGAGAGTTTTTTGGTCTTTTTGCAATAACAAACTAATAAAAATTATGGCACAAAAGCTCAAAATGTTAGTTTTTAGAATCACTATAACTTTTAATTGAAACTTTTTTTCCTTGGCTTGTAGGCTCAGAAAACCCGTTTTAGCCAACTTTGACCCCAATGTATTTTTTGCTGTTACATTTTATGAGAGCTTGTTCTAACATTGCTACCAACACCAGAGGTATACGTTAACATTACCAGAATCGAAAAAGAAAAGTTTTCCTTGATCGTAGAGAAGCATTCAATACAGTATCACATAGTATTTTCTGTAATAGGATCGAGGAAATTGGAGCGGTTCTTTTCATTCATTTGAAACAGCACACGAGCAACAGAAAAAACTTATATAAATAGCTTTTATTTTTTCTTTCTTTAGTTCTTATCAAATACCACAAGGTGCAGTTCTCGGTCCGATACTCTTTTTGTTATATAGCAACATAGGCAACATTATTGATCATGTAATGTTATCTATTATGATGATTACACTGATTGTATACTGAAAAGTCTTGGCATGGTAGGAATGAAAAGAGATCTGGCAATAATTTGCATCCCTTTAAGTCCTAATATATCTAAGAAATTATCTGTACATTTTTTCTGCAAACAAGTCTAGATTTAGCAGTTAATAATCATACTTATACTTTTCATCAAGGTGTCAGAAACAAGCCCAAATCTTCATCTATTTATCAATTACATAGAAAACAGAAAAAATGTAATATTTGAGTATAACAATAAACCAGCACTTGAAATGGAACCATCATATATTGTACTTCAGTAATAAAACTAGAAACTAAAATATTGTTCGTTGAAGGAAATTTAAAAAAATAAATCACTTATTATTTTATATAGATCTTTTGTCGAATCAATCCTTAGATATTGTGTCATTGTGTTGAGAAGTACCTATGACAATACTTTAAATATATTACACATTTGCCAAAACACTTCACTTAGAATTTTGCTCAATAAACAGCCTTTATATTCGAGCATTCAACTATATTTAGACTATAAAAATTGCTATTCATATATAAATTTACCGCTTTTATTAAAGATAAAAGATTTATATCCATATATTAATTATAAACATCAAATTGGAGGAAGTTATGTTAGTTTTTTAATTAAGATCATTTTGCAGAAAATGGCATTTTTTAAAACAGCACATCTTTAGAATATCTTATTATCGGGACTTTAGTAAAATGTAAATAAAATAAGTTTTCAGAATCTTAAAAATTCAAAATTGATCAAGCTCTTTAAAAATTACAAATTTTGCTAGAAATCCCTTTAATTGTATCTTCATCCGTTTTTAGAATGGGTGCAAAATAAATTTATTTTCTTATTATACTCGACCCGTACATGACCCAGGATGTTAAAAATATTTAAAAAATTGAAAATAAAACTTCCTTTTTCGATAAACTTTTGTAATTCTTTTTTTTTTTCTTTAGTTTAGGTGTAAAATGCCTGTTTTTTTTTTCGGCCCCTCCACCTATTCTAGACATAAATTGTCGCTCTATCTTTTTCGCCCTACTCTTCTGTGATCTAAGAGTGATTTATCAGGTGCTATCCTAACTATTCTCGAGTCGTCCATGCAACTGATATGGTTGTTCCATGCCATCTTTTTCGCCCTACTCTTCTGTGATCTAAGAGTGATTTATCAGGTGCTATCCTAACTATTCTCGAGTCGTCCATGCAACTGATATGGTTGTTCCATGCCATCTTTCTCTTCAATATCCAGTCGTTTACATTATCCTCTTCACACAGTTCTCTGATATTCTCGCTTCGCTCTCTGTTCATTAGTATTTTTGCAGTTTTCGTAGTATCTTCATTTCCATTTATCCATCATCTGCTGAGTTTTTGTTGTGTCAGGTCATGTTTCTGCAGTGTATGTCATTATTGGACTTCGTTTCCACTCTGATAAGATTATTTTGTCAAATGGTGTTATTTAGACATGCTGATATATTAGCTGTCTTGTTAGTTTGTTATCCATAGCCGAATATTTATATTCCCGGATACTTAAATTTCATCTCCTCTTGAATGATTTTCCCGTCGACCACAAGCTTACATTGGTGACTTTAAGGTGGTCATGCACTTTGTCTTGAAGCAGAGATAATCATATTAAGAGATTTTGCTGTTTAGTTAAATACTTGTAGTAGATTTTGTAGGTCGTTTTCATTTTCTATCGTCAGTACAGCGTCATCGGTGTAACATAAGGTTTTAGTCTCGCGGCCACCTATTCTGTATCCTCTCAATTTGCGTACTCTCATTATTATCTGATCCATGATAATATTTAAGAGAAGCTGCCTCAAGGGAGAAGAATATGTTGACTGTCCCATTTTATTATGTTCTTAATTTATCCACAAATATTTCATTCTAGAAAAACAAAAATATTCAACTTTTCAAAAACAAAGTTTGTTGGAGGCCAATTTGACGAAAAGAAAAAAAAAATGTTTTTTCTATAGTATATAATATACATTTTCCAGAATTACGTTCCAAATTGTCTCAATCAAAATAGTATGTCTGGTTTGATTGAAGACGTGATTAATTCTTGAGTTTTTAGACAGAACTGTATTTTCCATTATACGATATTCTACGTAACACTAATGTAATGAAAACTAAATTAATACTTATTGTTTTTCAATTATTAAGGACTAGAAGTATCAATATAAAGTTATCTAAAATTAACAAATTTCTCAGTAATATGACAGATATGATAAGTAAGCAGATATCACTTGAAGAAAAAAATAGGAACAAGTACCTCATCGAAGAGATAATTTTATGTTGGTTGATAATTTGGAAATAAACAGTAACGAGTTATATCAGATAATATTGTTAAAAATATAATTAAACAAAAAATGTAAGATTGCTTTAAAGATATTAAAATTATTGGTATTTCCAGTAAGTGTTTGACAATCGTTTTAAATATTGGAATATGCAGTATGACATCAAAACAAAAGAAAATTTAACTTTATATCTCGAAAATGTAACAGTTATGGATTTGTTCTTCAGTATAATATACAATTAGACCGCAAAGTCGGGGATAAATTTACTACTCAAAAAATGATGTTTTTTTTTGGAAAATCGTTCTAACATAATATAATCAGTCATACCGGGTGAGTCAAAAGAGGCTCTGCTGTAATCAACTTTGATTGGTTAAATAGTGCCATTTTTTTTTACACTTTTAGATTTGCTGCAAAGTCCTGAACATTTTTTCTATTACATGTCCTATACCTAAATGTAACTATTTTCGGTTTATCGACAGTCAAAACGCAAAATAAAGTAGTAACAACAATTAATTTATTACTTTATTAAATGTTAAAAATTTCTCACATTATTTAGTTGACCATAACTTAAGCGATTTATTTTATTTTAAAGGGCGCAATCTCTCACGATTAAGTGAGAAGAAATAATAATAATTAAAAATAAATCACCAGAGTACCGTTGATAGGTTGTAGCAGCACCAGCGAGCAAAATGCCGAGCTGAATCCTATACCGGAGAGTAGGGATGGGTTATTCAGGGCGGCACTGCATTTAAAGCTAGGCCTTCTGCAGAGACGTTCTGCGGTGTCATTAGGAACTAGCTTTCAACTTTGCTTCATAAAGATTAGCAAGCCCAAAAAAAAAAACCAAATGCAAGTAACATGAGGGACAAATAAAACTTGGTAAAGATAGTAATATAAAAAAATCTTTAATTATAAATTAATGAAGGATTAAAAGTGGGGTAAAAAAGGTGAACTCCAACAAATCCACAACAGGTAAAAAAAATAATGAATTAAATCAATAGTACTCAAATGATGCTACCTATAACCTATTGTCGTTAAAACAACAACATAATATTATCTCGTATACACTGTGATCATAGAATAGAATATATTAAACCATAAGGTCGTTATTACAACTTAAGAATAAAAAGAAATCAATAAGATTGTCTGTCTAAAGGTGTATCTGCTAATAGAAAGATCTCCAATAATAATATCACTGGTAGGGATATCTTCAATAATATAACCAGTAGAGGGGACTAACCAGGAAGGTGCATACTAGAGCTAATATAACCAGTAAAGTAGACCTCGTCGTTTGAGATAAAAATAGGACAAAACGCCAAACAGGCAAGAAGATACTAAAACTCAACAACGCAACTCCGTTACTGGGACAATTCTAACTACTTTTCAGTCCCAAATCTTGTAGGATGATTTAAATAAAACGGGATGAATGTCTTTAGTTTTCTTGAGCGCATCAACAGAAAAAAGTAAAAGTCACAAGCTTCTTCTTTTAAGTGTTAGAAGAAATACTAAAGGGGAAATACAGTGACAAAAATTACCCAGAGCAACAATAGTCGACTTAAATATATTTGTTACGTTGGCCAATAAAATCATCGTTAACATTTTTGGTTAAGCATCAAATAAGAAAACCAGCTGTTACCAACATAGAATAAGCAATCTCCCAAAAATTACAAAACAGAAATTGCAGCCCAACACAAAACGGCCTAAAACATTATATAGTTAGGGGATTGAAGTTGCCTATATGCCAACCCGAAAGTGACATATAACCTAACCTTATCATAATATAAATGAAATCTATGGAATTATGGAAAATAATTTGAGGAAAACTGCCCCAAGAAAGGATAAAAATAAGAATTACACTGGAAATGTAGGCAGGAAAAGTGAGATCTATCTGAAAAAAAAAGTAACAGTAAAAACAAAATTAATTTAAACCGTATTTTGTAGTGTAAGATTATGGGCACATTTCAGAAATATAAAAAAAAACGAATTGGGAAAAAAATTGGCAAGGAAGTAGAACTAGGAAAGTCAAAAGGATTTATGGAAAATGCTTAAGGAAAATGATATTGTGTTGCCTAAAACGTGAGTATTTGTAGAAACAAGGTCAAAATTACCCATAGTGAACATAGATGAAATTGTAGCATGTTTATTCTGAACATTTATGATTACTTCTCTAGTTTATTAACCTGGATTGTTTACAATCCGATTATTTAAGTCTTTTATATCAATTAACTTAGTTTGGAAAACTTTAACCCCACAGAACGAAGTCAAGAGTGTATAAATCTGGAGATATCGGAAGCCATCTAATAGGTTCTTCCAATTTACGTGTTCACGAAAACATCATTAAGAAAGTTGCGAACTTCTGCTGCATAATGTGGAGGGGCATTGTCTTGTTGAAATCAAATATTTTGATGGGGTAAATATGGATTCTTTTTTTTTCAGAAAGCAGCGTCAAAAGAGCAGGAATTAGACATTCTTGTAAAAAGTATTTTTTACCTGTTAAATTTTTATCAAAAAAGATCGATCCTATAACGATATTTCTCACAATTCCAACCCAGACATTTACATTTGATCACCACTGAGTGTATCTCTCTCATCCAATTTCAGTGTATATTCGACCAATACCGATGATGTGTATTGACATCCACATTTATGTAAAATGTGGACTCGTCGGAAAAAATAATGTTTTTATAAAAAATTCATTTTCTGGAACAGTTTATAAAATGGAAGACGCTTGTCACAATCATATTCATCAAGTTCTTGAACGATTCACATTTTGAAAGGGTAGTGCTTTTTAATGTGCAATATGTTTTAATACCGTTGCTTTCGCAATGTCCGTGTTTCTAGTTATCTTTTTACAGTTAATGTGGTGATTATCTTGGATTCTTAGTATTACGTCATCACAATTTGCTGGTCTAAAAACCGCTTCTAAGAGCAGCTCCAACATGCCCAAGCCAATGAAATTTCTGCTCAATTCTACTCGCTGTCAGTTGTGACATTGGCAGAAGATAAGGATATTTTTCTTGAAATAATTGATACACTTTCCTTGGGTTCTTATCCTATCGCCATATCCTATCATCATAAGAATTTCTGTCCTCTGTGCAAATTAACAAAATGTGACAAAGAAACAGACCAAAAAATCAGTTATGCTGATAAATAATTATTGTATTTTATTTCAAATTTTAATTGTTAATATGGAGATATAAAAAAGTTATACCCGATATAAAAAAATTAAAAATTTTATTTTTTTTTTAATATCTCATATACGCAATGAACCAGAACCGCTTCATAAGCACCAGTGATCTTCTGGTATAATTGCATCAAATTTTTCCCATTTAACCGCCTTTCTATCTCCTAAAGTTGTCTAGATTGCAATGCTGTCATTACCAATTTCGGACACACTGATCAGCTTCTAAAAATTTAAAATCAAAGGTTAGTTATTGTAGTAATTAAGTAAAGATAAAATTAATATTAAATAATGATTGCTATTTTACAACAATTTCAGTGAAAAGTTAACTGTGAATTGATACAAAAGTATCTAAAATATGACGTAAAAGTCTAGATAGCTTAACTTAAGTGTACAATATTCATAAATAGGAAATGAATTAGCTAATTAAGTTATGGTATCTAATTTAGATTAAATATTATTGATTTTATTAAAAAATGACGTGTGCAGCAAACAATTCAAACCAATAGACTGATTCACCCTACACTTAGTTCGAAAATTAGAAAATTCAATGGGAATTTTTAAAACCACAATTTATCAGAGACGATAAAATCTCTAATAAGAGATATGCAAGTCCATTAGGACTACATTTTAAAATTATTATGATAAATACACAGTGGCTAAAAAAAATTTCACACTAAAGATGTCAAAATTTAAATGAAACATCCTGTATATTGTCGCATATTCCAAATAAGGGTAAGTTACTCTTATGTTTCCTATACCTGAAGTTTTTTTAAAATTGTAGACCAAAATTTAAGAGGCGTGCCTGCCTTGCCTATTTAAATTAAATGTTTTAAATTATCTTTGTTTTTTAGTAAAATCATTCTAATTAATAGTAAAATAAAAATGATCCTAAAAAATTGTACAGTAGTCATTACAACGTATATTTGATTTTTAATATTGTTAAGGCCAAATAACTTTCTTATTTTAAATGGGACACCCTGTACTTTGTATCGAGCTTTAACGGTTCTTAAAATTGTATTAAGGTCTTTTATACATATTTTAACATTTTTAGTAATTTAGTATTTTCACTTTTAGACATATATTTTTTGCAAAATTTATTTTTGAAAAACAGTTTTTGACTGAGCTGACGTGATCACTCATGTATAAAAAAATTTTGACAAATAGTTTAATCACACTTTTTGTTAGTTTAACTATCAGCGTTGTTCGAAGTTATTTGAAAACTCTGATTATTTAAAATGAGAACACACCCCCAAGAAGAAAAATTGATATAATTCCAGTAATTCGGGGTATGAAGAAAATTGCTTGCTAGAACAAAAATGTATACTCAAAATTATCCTAGTTGACGTCAATCCGACAAGAGTTTATTAGAAAATTTGCTGCAAGTTTTTCAAAGAACTAGGAGTGTGGCTTATAAAAAACAGTTCTCGGAAACCAATTATCGTAAATGAAAAAAATGAATTTTTAGTTATGGGATTTCTTTTCGAAAATTCGCATACACGACACCGAAAAATTTATAAAACTACAGAAATAAGTAACCGCAAGAGTGAAAAAATAATAAAAAGACAAAAATTTCACATTTAACATCAGGAACTTTTGGAAGTAGATTGCGATCGAGGACTCGAATTTCATTTGTGGGTTCTAGGAATGTTAAGAAATGATGAAAATTTATTTGATTTTGTCTTGTTTTCGGATGAATTTATTTGTGATAATATCTGACTAGTTAACAACAAATATAATTTTCATCATTTTAGTGATGAAAATCCCAATTTATTTAGAACTGTCCATCGTCAGCACACATAGTCTGTGAATGTGTTGGTTGAATAATTGGAACGCGTGTGACAGATCCATACTTTTTCGATAGCCACTTAACGGGAACATGTTTCTTAGATTTATTAGCTGTACTTTTGAAGAATATTCTAGAAAGAATGTTACTGCAACTAGACGATGCACCTATACACTTTCAGAAATGTGTTAGATACTTAATATCCCAATAGGAGAATAGGGCATGGAGGAACAAAATACTGGTCAGCAAGGTATCCGTATCTAACAAATCCTAAAAATATGAAAGAACGAATAAGAACAATGTTTCGCAAATATCTTAATTAAAGTAGAAAAAAGTTGTATATACATTGAAAGAGATGGACATGACTTTGATTATTTTTTAAAACATTAGTTTTTTAAAGTCAGATTGCTATATCTCTAAAAAACTATGTATTTGCTACTAACCTAGATATAACTGTTTTTAGGTGATTAGTGATTATACATCATCTATGTAAGTAATAACAACATCAACTCCTTCAAGGCAACTTTTCAAAAATAAATTGCAAAAAATTTATGTCCAAAATTGAAAACGCTAAATTACTAAAAAACTAGAAAGTTAAAGAAAAGAACAAAATTTTAAAAAAATGTTAAAATAAAAATATAAATTCAATATTAAATACGAGGTGTTCCATTTAAAATAAGGAAGATTTTTGATTTTAATAATAATAAAAATAAATTTTTAATTTTTATCAAACATACATAATTTCTGGAGACCATTTTTATATATTACAATAAATTGTAATGATTTTACTAAAATCCAATATAATATAAAAAAAAGTAACCAGTAAGGCGAAAATATGGCAACAACCGAGAAGCAGAGTTGACTGTTATTTGGGCAACACAGGTGATTGTTCTAGCTTCAATTGAAGGACACGGCCCAAAATTCAGTATGCTCAAGTTTCATCTGTAGAAAAACTGTAATTATCTCGAGAAAACCATATATCTCATGAAAAAACTGATGAAGATGATTATGCAAGTGATGAAGAGGTACTTGGCGACAAAGTTGGAAAATAAACTGATAACACCTCTTTTTGGAATAACAATATTGAAAAAAAGCTTGCTATCCAATCGAGTAACTGCTTTTTTTTTTTATCGTAACCGAGATAAAAGTTTTCGTAAGTATTTTCTGTCGGTGAATCTTCATTAGTTTACTGCCATGACATTGAAGGTTTAATGCATGAGTTGAAGCCAAATTATTAACAAAATAAAGAATGGATAATTTTCATCGACTCATCTTATATGCAGTTTTAGTTCACAACTTGAATGTTCATGCACTCTGTCACGATGAAAGAAGTATGTATGTGGCGAGCTTTTGTAACTTAATTTCGCTTCACGCATTCCAGATGCCATCATTTCCTATAGTTCCAGTCTCCTTCGTGGAGTCCTCTACTTTCCATTTTAGTGCGGATGTTTAAAATCCATTTTTTCCGTGGCCTCCCGCGTTTATTTCTTTGTGCTTTTCGGTCATATCGTCCGTTTTCGCATTTTTTACTTCCATATTTTCTCTGATGATCTCATGATCAAATAAAGTTAAATCAGAACATCTTCTCCAGTACATTATTTCGACTGAAAGAAGTTTTTGTGACATATTTTTATTTGTGACCCACATTTCTGATCCATACGTCAGTACTGGCTGAATCATAGCCTGATATATTCTTCTTTGTGTTTTATTTGATAAGTTTTTACTCTACAATATTGAATGTACTGCTTAATTTAATTTAAATTTATTATCTTTTCCGTCGTCATCTGTTGTGACTCCTAGGTATTTATCTAACGTTTTTTATTATTCCGCTTTATGTTTCGATGTTTTGTCCTAAGCCTCCTATAGTCGCGTATTGTGTCTTTTGTATGTTTATCTCTAAACCAAACTTAGTGAATTTTTCTATGACTTTATTTATCATGTAAGTCATGTCTTGCTGGTCTTCTATAAGAACTACCTGATCATTTGCAAAGAGGATTGTATACAAGTGAGTGTCCTTTATCCATATCTCCGTGGGGCAATATTTTATTATCCACTGTTTTAAATCGCTGCAGATATAAATTTTAAACATGATTAGAGAGAGGCCGGAATCCCGTTTAATCCCTTTGAGTAGTGGGAATAGGGGGCTTCTAGTTGACCCCCCCACCACTTTTTTGATTGGTCAGCCAAGAATGACCTTGTTTCTGATTGGCTGCCCAAGTTCGCCCCCTATTCCGATTGGTTTCATAAACTCCGCCTCTTTTTGCTCCACCTCCTACCTCCTTCCTAACCACCACAGTAGTTGGAGGGGAGCTGGTAGCAGTTGGAGGGGAGCTGGTATTTTAAACGATCGAATCTGAGCGAACTTCAGTCATTCGTGCGCGATGTCAAGTAGTGACCAACAACAACAACAACAGCAACTCATTGAACGTGTAGGCCAAGTAATAATTTCCTACCAAAAACACGGAAAAAATCTTACCGATTTTGAAGATCAAGACTTGGCCTTCTTTCCCATCAACTACTTGAAAACATTCGTCGATTCACTTAGTTTACAACAAATTTGGAACAGGTTGCCGGAAAATTATAGAAGTGACGAAGAATTGCAGCTAAATTTGCCGTGTTTTAAACACTATCCACTATATCAACACCACATAGACGGCCCGCCATTATCAATTAAAAAGTGTTGTAAAATTAAAAAAAATAGTGTGAACAAGTGAATCGAGTTTCATCGGACAGTCTTCGAAATGGATCAGACACATGTATATTTAGATTCTGCTTGTGATGAAACGATCCAGTCAATGTACAAAGATGAAACAACTCATTTTAACTTGGCTGGAAGAGGAAAGTTTCACGCAAGACAGGATTCTCTGATCACTATTGATCGAAATAATTTCGAAGACGACGATGAAGATGAAGAAGATGATGGGATAGAGGATAATGGCGTTCCAAACGGGTGTGGAGAAGAGGGGCTCGTGAAAGTGGCAAAAATAAATGCAAGTGATACATTGACACCAAATTACCTTACGCGAGAAGTGTGCGTTTTTCAATCTTATGTCGTAATTATTTCATCTTCTGGCGGTGCATATAATTTATGTTGTGAATGTTACTATATACATGCTTTAAATTGCCCAAATGGGAAAAATAATTTTGTTAATAGCCACTATAAATGATCCTTTATATGTTGCGAAAAAGATCTGCAATGCAACACGTGTGAAAACGATTTATTCATAACAACTCCTTCACAAGCATGTATAATATGTAACAAACCAGAACTAAAGAATATGCAAAACCATCTAATCGAAAAATCAAATTTTAAATAAATTTATTTCACTTGCACTTATTCATGCACTATGGTGTTTTTAATATTAAGTTTAAGTTTAAAATATTTTATAAGAATTTAGATTTTGTTCTGCTAAGTTAAATAAATATAAGAAACTATGTAAATAAATATAAGGGAATGATGTGAATAAATAAGAATTTGTATTTATTCCCATTGAAAGAAATTATAATTTTGTTCTTTCAGTGTAGAATAATTCTTTTCAAATAATATGCACAACAACCCTACCGATAAATCAAATTTAAATAAATGAATTTGATACTCCACTTGAATTTATTCATGCACCCTAGTAGTTTTTGAATATTAAGTTTAAAATGTCAACTAATTTAAATAAGATTTCATATAAAATATAAGTTGTAAGATATAAGTTATAAGATATATATTAAGTTTAAGTTAAATAAATATAAGGGTGCCATCTAAATAAATAGAAATTTGTTTATATTAAGATTTGAAGAACTAATGATTTTGTTCTTTCAGTGTAGAATAATTTTTTCTACATAATATGCACAATCAATCCTATCGATAAATTGAATTTTAAATAAATGAATTTGATACTGCACTTGAATTTATTCATTCACCCTAGTATTTTTTAATATTAAGTTTAAAATGTCAACTAAGACATTTAAATAAGATTTTATATATAAGATAAAGAACAATTAGGTTTAATTCCCTGACAACAGACTATGATTTATTCTTCCATGTTAAAAAAAAAACCTAGTTTTCATTACTATGCTTGTAAAAAAAATTATATTCATCCTATTCATAATAATTCTTTCAAGTTAAAGAAACTTGGTTATTAGGTGTGATTCTGTATAAGAAATAGAAAAAAATAAAATATTTTCTTCAACGACTTTGTTTTTTATTATTCCTATATCCAAAATACAAATATACATATATACATAAATACATATTTATAATTTATACCATTTTGGGTTGCCAATTGCTGCTGTCTGCCAGAAGTTGCTGCTGCATGCCAGAGGTTGCTGCTGCATGCCAGAGGTTGCTGTTGTCTGCCATAGGCTGCTGCTTTGCCATCGGTTGTTGTTGTTGTCTGCCAGAGGTTGCTGCTCTGCAAGAGGTTGCTGCTCTGCAAGAGGCCAATTTATAATTTATAATTTATTGGCCTCTTGCATTTTCGAGGGTAACTCTGCCTTCGCTGCTGCTGCTGTTGTTGTTGTTGCTGTTGTTGTGTCTGCTCCTGATGCTGTTGATGTTGCTGTTGATGTTGCTGTTGCTGCTGTGGCCTCTTGCATTTTCGAGGGTAACTCTGCCTTCGCTGCTGCTGCTGTTGTTGTTGCTGTTGTTGTGGCTGCTCCTGATGCTGCTGCTGTTGTTGCTGCTGTTGTTGTGGCTGCTCCCGCTGCTGCTCCTGCTGCTGTTGTTGCTGCTCCTGCTGCTGTGGCTGTTGCTGATAAACCGGCAGAGGCTGCATTCTCATTATTTCATCCAGAGCTCGGTCAAATTCGACGGGCTCTGGATCTAAGGAGGGCTCAAACATATTGAGGAATTCCTCACTTGGCAAATCATCCATGAGGAATTCATCATTAAATTCCTCTTCCAAAAATTCAGCCTCTGACGGCGGCGGCCACATCACAGTGTCTTCTGAATCCGGTGAAAGGCTTCTTAGGCTATCCATCAGGTTCGCCTGATGCTCTAAGAAGCCTATAAAATCTTCCAGAGTCAACACGATGAAGGTACTCATGTTATTCAATGAATGCTAAGTCAAGACGCTGTAAATCCTTATATACAATACTGAAATACCACTTTTCCTACCTCCAGCGGCAAAACCAGTCCGAAGAATGAGAAGAAGAAGAAGGCAAAGATAGCGTGAACTCGAGAGAGGTCGTTCAACGGTCGTAAGTTGTTTTGTTCTTAAGAAAATGACGAGTAAAGAGGAGAAGAAGAAAAAAAAAAAAGTTGTTTTTTGGAATAATATAAAAAACAAAAAAAAAAAAAAAAAAAAAATTAAAAAAAAAAAAATGTTTTTTATATTATTCCAAAAAACAACTTTTTTTTTTTTTCTTCTTCTCCTCTTTACTCGTCATTTTCTTAAGAACAAAACAACTTACGACCGTTGAACGACCTCTCTCGAGTTCACGGTCTCACGGTTCCCGTCGTACCATGCAGTGCCACACCGTACCAGCCGGTACCAGGCTCTTGGCTGCTTTAAAAGGCGGCTGGGTACGAAGCGTCTCTTCAGTTTACATCTCGCTATTAGCGTACGCTTGTAAAATTATCGAATCGATTTTAATATATCTTGATAGTCGGATTTATTTCGTGTGACGTAGTGACATATTATTAATTTTCATTTGGTTTGTATTGTTGATTTCATATTTTTGATTTAATATTTTTGACTTAATACTTTGGATTTTTAATTAATTTTTATTTCATCTTTTAAAAGCCAATCTTTGATTGATTTTTTCATTTTTGTGGATTTTTTTTATTGATTTTTTATTGATTTTTTGATTTTTTTATTGATTCATAATTTTTTTATTTTTTAATTTATAATTTAAAATGTCATTTTTAAATGTAAAAATTGAAAACATCGACTTAACAGCCTTCGATTTAAACGACGCTTGCCTTGTGCATGATTTGATTGATTGTTCATTTTGTGGGCTAAGCGACGAGGAGCTAGATATTAAATTTAGGGAAATTGATATTAATACATTTAACAATTCATCTGAATCTGGCGATTCTTCCGAAATTGGTGAAAGCGATATTTTGACACAGCTCTTAAAAGTTTTGGATGAATCTATTATCCCTGATATTCCTCAAGAACCTCTTGAAACAATTAATTTCGATGATTTAAATAATGATATATTAAGGAAAAATTTAATTAACAATTCTGAAATAAATGAGGGATATAATTTGGAACAACTTTTAGATATATTAGAAGGGGGTGAAATTTGTGAAAATAGCTCAGGGCAAAATTTAATTAAGGGTGATGTGGAATATCAGGAGACTTTTGAGAGCTGTGAGGAACAAAATAATAAGGGGGTTTTAAACAATAATAATAATGGGGTTGGTAACGAGGGAGCTTTAAATAATGATAAGAGGATTGGCATTGGGGGTTTTTCGAAAAATAATATGGAAGAGGTTTATCGCCCCCACTATTCGCCAATTTCAGATGCATCGTCAGATTCATCAGAGGATTCCAACGACAGCGTTGAGACTGTTATAAACGTCTCAGCCAAAGCTCAGCATAATTTTATTAAAGTGTTGGATCAAAATTTAATTGAAGGGTTGGATCAAAATTTTATTCAGGGGTTTGAACAACCATCCAAATTTGGCTATACCAGAAATTCAGTAAATTCGGTAGATGTTTTTGATTTGAGTTGTGGCGAAATTGTGGGGGACATTGAGGTATATACTTATACTGAAAATTTTGAAGATGAGCAGCCTCAATGTCCCTTAATTTCTTCCTGTAATCAAAATCAATTTTTGAAAAATCCTTCTGGCCTAAATTTAGAACAAAGTTCTGAAAATTTAATTGAAAAAAATTTACCCAAAAAACGTTCTTTATCAGAAACAAATGATTGTTCAGATTTAAAAAAGTCAAAATTGGACGGTGATATTTCTAGTTCCCAAACTTTAGGGGCACAAATTTCAAAAAATTCTTTACCAGTCGCTGTAACAACAGCTCCGAAAATCAATCCAACAAATAAAGTCGCTATTGGAGAATTAGATAAGTTTCTACATAAGAAAACTAAGCCGAGCTTAAATAGGAATGAAACAAGGTGTGCCACATCTAGATTTAAGTCAATGGTTTATTCCTATTTAAACTTAGATAATATATGTAATAATTTATCTAATTCGACTTTAAAAGACGTTAAAAATTGTATTCAACGACAAGGCGATCTTCTTTTAAATTTGGGAAATATATTTTTTAAAAAAAATCCATGTTTTTCTTCAAATTAAAAAAGTGAATCCAAAAGTTAATTCAAAAGTAAATCCAAAAGTTTTCTAAATTGCGCGAGCTGAAAAAATTGCTAATTATTCTATGTCATTGGGTCTTGATAGATCAAAATTGTATTTATTTAAAAGCGACACGGCCCTAACCGATTCCATTTTAAAATGACTCTCCTTTGCACACACTGCTTAAGAGAATTTAAAAGAAAATCACATATTGTACGCCACCTTCGAGAAAATGTTGTTAATAACGAAAACACCTTTAACTTGGAAGATTATATAATTAATCGTAAGTATTTTTTTATAACATATTTAGCTATAATTTTCCTTTTAATTTTTCTTTTTATTATTAATAAAGGTTTACAGAGGAATTAAAAAATAATAATTGTTTCAGTTGATGAACTACTTTCAAGACCTCCAATGCGATTTTGCCAAGATTGTGAAGTAAATGTCAAATCTAATTCCTGGAGCACACACTTGAGGACAAATATTCATAAAAACAGGAGCTGCATAAAATATGGAAATGGAATTGACATTATCAGGAGTGCATTTAAATGTCGAATAGCTTCCTACAGAATATATTCGCAGAATTATCACATCGACATCAAAAAGTTTCAGCAAGATGTTGGTAATAAAGTGCAAATATTAATACGCCAGCGTCAACAAGAATTTACATGTGCTAAAGTAAATTTGGAATTATTTGGAATATATTATTCTCCAACTTTAACCTCTACTTCAATTAAGTCATTTAATACACCGTTCTTCATTGTAACCCATACAACTGATCTACAACAGCTTTACGATGATTTATTCAAGATTATTGAAACCAAAGCAGATGAATTGCCGGAAAGAGACTCAGGTAATTATTATTTAATCTCAAGAGCTAAGTTTTCTTAATCTCAAGAGCTAAGTTTTCTTAATATCACTTGTACATCTCTAACAAATATTATTCAGAACTAATTTTTTAATTCCTATTACAGGGTGGGCTCTACAAAGAATTCTGCATTTGGAAGTCAACATCAATAAGTACAACCCATTGAATGCCTCCTCCTACATTAAGATGCATCACTTTTCTAAATCAATAGTGAATGTGATGAATGAGGACAATTGCTGTTTCGCCTGGGCAGTGGTTTCAGCAGCATACCAGCCAACCGGTAATCCTCGAAAGACCTCATCATATCCAGACTTCAGAGACGCTTTCGATTTTACAGGTATTGAATTTCCAGTAAAATTATTAGATATAAAAAAGTTTGAGGAAAAAAATAATTTGTCCATAAATGTATATGGAGTTGAAAAATTTTTAAGGGATAATAAAAAGGCATATGAGATTGTCGGTCCTTTACATTATAATAATGAAAAGAAAAAATTACATATTAATTTGCTTTTAATAAGTTCTGATGATGGAAATAACCACTACTGTTGGATAAAGGATTTAGGTTGCTTGGTATCCAAACAATTATCAAAAAAGAAAATAAAAAAATACTTATGTGATGGATGCCTTCAATATTTTGGAACATATGAAAAACTTAACACACATTTAGAACGTGATTGTAGTTTTGTTCGAATTGAGCTTCCTTCAGATAATTTGATTTTGGATAAATTTGGCAATTATATTCCTGCAAATATATTAAAGTTTCAAAATATTCAGAAACAGTATAAAGCTCCTTTTGTTATTTATGCCGATTTTGAATGTTATTTGAAAAACATTGAGTGCCAACAATCTACACCTGATTCGACAACCTCATATACTATTAAAACTGCTGAACATATACCCTATTCATTTGCTTATTATATTAAATCATCATTTGATGAGAATGTTGTGTGTCTTAAACTTTATAGAGGTACAGATTGTGCTATAAAATTTATTGAATACATTGAAAATGATGTAAAAGAAATTTATAAAAAATATTTAAAATATCAAGTACCATTGAAAGATTTATCATCTATGGAACAGATTGAATATGAAAATTCTAGCATTTGTTATATATGTGAAAAACCTTTTTCAAAAGGAAATTTCATAAAGTGTAGGGATCATTGTCATATTACAGGTAAATATCGAGGAGCCGCCCACTCAATATGTAATTTGCATTTTAAACCTCCAAAATATATACCAATAGTATTGCATAATTTAAAAAACTATGATTCTCACCTATTTATTAAATCGCTTTGCTATAATAAAGAAAATATTAGTGTTATAGCTCAAAATAAAGAAAAGTATATTTCTTTTAGTAAGGAAATTTTCGTTGATGTGTCAGAAAAGCGGAAACCAGTTGCTTTGCGACTACGCTTTATAGATTCTTTTCAATTTCTCCCAGAGTCTTTAGAGTCACTATCACAAACTCTACAAGATTCACAATGTTTTGAAATTAAAAAGTTTTTCTCAAATGCTGATGAATTTCGATACATTAGACAAAAAGGGGTATTTCCATACTCTTACATAGATTCCAACGAAAAATTAAATGAGAAATCTCTACCATTGATTGATAAATTTTATAATAACTTAACCGATGAAAATATCTCTCCTCAAGACTACAATCGCGCTGTAGAAGTGTGGAATCTATTTAAGTGTTCTACAATAGGGGCTTATTCCGATATTTACTTAAAATCAGATGTTTTACTTTTGGCTGATGTTTTTGAAAATTATAGATCCACATGTATTAAAACCTATAAGTTAGATCCTGTTAATTATGTCACTAGCCCTTCTATGTGCTGGGATGCAATGATGAAATTAACTAAAGTAGAATTAGAATTATTAACGGAACCAGATATGCTTCATTTTTTCAAAAAAGGTGTTCGTGGTGGGGTTAGCACTTGTTCCAAACGCAAATCTGAAGCAAATAATCCATTCTTAGAAAATTTTAATCCTGAAAGACCTACAACATATATCGCTTACTTAGACGCCACAAATTTGTATGGTTATGCTATGAAACAATATTTGCCTGAAAAAAATTTTGCTTGGGTACCTAAGCTCGAAATAGAAACTTTAAATATATCCGAACTTTCAGATACATCATCTATAGGATACATATTTGAAGTTGATTTAGAATATCCAAATTATTTACATGATAGTCATAATGATTTCCCATTTTGTCCTGAACAATATACACCACCAATTTCAAACCACTCAAAATTAATTCCAAACTTACATAATAAATATAACTATATCATTCACTACCGATATCTGAAACAATGTCTACAATTTGGACTCAAAATCATAAAAATACACAGAGCAGTTAAGTTTACACAATCACCATGGTTAGCGGAATATATAGATTTAAATACAAATTTACGAAATTTATCTAAAAATAAATTTGATAAAAATTGTTATAAATTGGCAAATAATTCAATTTTCGGTAAAACCATGGAAAATGTTGATAGGCGAGCAGATATTAAATTAGTATCTCAATGGGAAAGACAGGGTAATAAATTTAGTGCCGAAAAACTTATTTCTAAACCTCAATTAAAGGATTTTAAAATTTTCTCTGAAAATCTAGTTGCTCTTCAACTTCAACAGGTTTGCATTGAATACAATAAACCAATTTATGTTGGGATGAGTATTCTGGATATTGCAAAAACTGTAATGTATAATTTTTATTATGGGTATTTAAAAGTAAAATATGGTAATAATTTAAATTTATTATATACGGATACTGATTCCTTAATTCTTGAAGTTCAGACCCAAAACTTTTATGAAGATATGAAGCTAAATCTGGATCAATTTGATACTTCTAATTTTTCTGAACAAAATATTCATTGCATGCCTATTACAATATCAGTTGTTGGTAAATTTAAAGATGAGTACAAAGGGATTCCCATTGAAAGTTTTTATGGAACTGGTGCTAAAGCATATTGTATAAAATCCAAAAATAGTGTAGATAAAAAAGCAAAAGGCGTTAGTAGATCATGTATAAAAAATCAATTAACATTATCAGATTATAAAGATGTTGTTGAGAAAGGTGACAAAATATTCTGCACCATGTATGTATTCAAGTCAGATATGCATAATATATACACTAATTTGTTAAATAAATTGGTATTAACAACTCATGATGATAAAAGATATTGTATACCAAATTCCACAAAAACTCTTGCATGGGGACATAAGGATATTTTGGAAACAGATTTTTTTGATAAAGATATGAAAATGATGTATGATACTCTAACTTTTTTAAGTTCTGGAAACGAAAATGGATCTAAAAATAAAAAACCGCGATTAGAATTAACTACTCCTAGTAATTTTTCATCTTTATAAAGACATCATTTTATATGATGATAAATTATGTAAGTCGTTTTTGAAGCTTTAAAAGTTGGAGGGGGAACTGAATCCAAAAACATATATATTGTATAGAAATACCATTATTTGTTAGTAATATTACAACAATGACTGCTGCATCTTTAATAGTTTTAGTTTCCCTTGTTGGAAATGTGATATATGTAAATTACATTCCTAATACAGTTAGGGCTGATATATGTATAAATGCCCTCAAAAATGAAACCGACTGCTACAAACAGATGAAAATGACATATCTTGTTGGAAATTCACACTTTTTTACCTATAATGTAACTGATTCTGCTTTGTGTGAAAATACATACATAAAAATTAAATATTCCATGACAAACAAACCATTACAATATTCAGATTGGATTCCTTTCAATAATAAAAAAGAAGAATCTTGTCATTGTGTCTGTTGTTATATATTTGTTATTATATTTACAGCAGCAATATTTATTTGTACATGTTTAATTTTATTGTATTTCATGAAAAAATATCTATAAAAATATTTAATAAATGTTAAAAAAATAATATAAATTTTGTTTTTTATTGATTCTCGTTAGTATAAAGACATTTAAAGTTTATCCCCTCCTCTTAAATGGAGAGGGAAAATAAGTTTACCCCTCCACTTGAGAGGAGAGGGAAAATGTATAAAATTTAGGAGCAAACGGATTGATAGTTAGTTTTTTGAGAGCAAGCAGATAGCCAGTTAGTTTTTGAAATACATCATTTAAAATGTTCAGTAATCAGAGTAAAAATATATTTGAAAATTCACCATTAAAAAAGAAAATAAAAAAAACAATTATAAATTCTACAAAATATATTTTAAATAATTCTAACTCTAAATATGCTGTGATTGGTTTGTGGGTGGAAAGTGATTTTCTACCATGCATTGAACTTGGTGGTAAAAATGGTCAGTCTGTGATATTAAATGAAGATGATTGGAAGAACTTATTGCAATATCAAGGAGTTATAACAAATTATATGTTTTCACCAAATGTTTTCAATGAACCGATATATTTGCAAAATTTATCTATTCATTTTGAAAAGATTGGTGAATTACCAATAGTGAAGATTGTGAAAAGCTGTGATTTTATTTACTATGGAAATGAAACTGTGTGCAGACTATGGGAACAAATTCCACTTATAGAATATAGACTAAATGTTTTACAAAAACAAAACTTTCGACGTTATTTCAACGTTTTTAGAAATAACAATTTTTACGACGGAGATTCTTTTGACAAAATATATAATGTCCTTTCTCCAAAACAAAATCTAAATAGTGAAAATGTGTGCTCCATGCTGGAACTGCTGTTGAATCATCCCGAAGAACTAGAACAAAAATTAAAGTCTAAGCCCTATTATGAAGAAGACAGTATCTATTGATGAATCAAGAAACCAAATTCATCTGATGGTTGCTTGGAACTTCGCCTACAGAAAAGCTCGTATGACTTCTGAAGAGTTTATAAATCAAAAACATTTTAGAAGAAGGATTAAATTGACTGAAGAAATTTTAAATCCCATATTAGACTCTGATTATAGGAATATTGTATTTAAAAAAATGTTTATGTAATAAGCTTATTTTTAAATAAAACAAATATATATAAAAAATCATTTTTTTTTATTACAAACATCAATTATTATTACAGCATTAATTACTATTACATCACATCTCTCTTGAAGATCCAAGAGTTATAAGATTTATCTAATCCTAACCATTTTACAAATACTTTGTTTCCTTTCTTTCTTAACACTTTTTCCACCAGATATACATTTGGGTGTCTTACTTTTTGAAGTTCTTCTTCATAGAAACCTCCTTGAATATCTATCCCATTTCCATCTTGAATCAAATACGTTGTTGGATTAGTAAGCTGGATTTTTTTTATTTGAAAAATTTCGTTTGACCAGTTGGGCGTGTAACCTTTAGAAAATTGTTCGCGAATCTTGCTTATTCGTACTCTATCACTGACACGAAATTTTGGTGATCTGGGATCCACAGTTTTCCTATGAGTATAAGCTGATTTCAAGATTTCCATTTCATTCTTTTTGTTAACTTCGTTTGGTTTTTTTCCGATTGTTGAATGCTTAGTATTATTGTATTCTGTAATTATTTCTTTAAGAAAGCTGATCCATTTATAATTACCTAGTAAACTAAACTTTTTCCACATTTTGTTTTTTATCGTTCTATTTACTCTCTCTACAATACTAGCTTTCATATTAGAAAATGTGTTGTAATGATTAATTTTGAACTGCTCCATAAGTTTCTGAAAGTCTTGATTAAAGAATTCTTTACCCTGATCAGTATTCAGATTTGTTGGGGGAGTTTTTAAAGTTAATAGAATTTTTTTCATTGCAGCTGCTACATCTTTACCAGTTTTGGATTTTACAGGTTCTGCCCATACAAATTTAGAAAACACATTTATTACCATTAAAATATATCTTAAACCCCTATTAAATTTCGCATATGGCTGCATTTCTATCAGATCAGCTTGAAATAGATCATTAAGCCCTTTTACAATTGTTCGTCTCCTTCTATATCGCCTTCTCGCCGGTTTATGTAATTCATTTACAACGTCTTGCTTAATTTTACTCATTATTAATTTATACCTTACTCTCGAAAATAAATCCCACAAATAACTTTACCTCCTTCTAAACCGTTTATAAAAGCCCTTTATCGCTGATGTTGTAAAATATAAAAAAAATCATCTCAGTTTTTTTTAGTAAGTTCTTTAATTTTATTTTCCATTGCTTCAAATGATTTTTTATTTTCATTTATAATTTCTTTAATTGACGAATTTATTTGGGTGATGTTGTTAGTAAGATCAGAAATTTTTACATTAAATTTATTTTCCATTGTTTCAAATGATTTGTTATTTTCATTTCTAATTTCTTTTATTGACGAATTTATTTGGGTGATGTTGTTATTAAGATCAGACATTTTTACATTAAATTTAGTTTCCAAAAGAACATTTGATAACGTATAATCTTTTTTGAAACCACCTAATGTTGAATTCATTTCTTCTCTTGCATAATTCATTGTATCATTAAATTCTTTTCTAGAAACTTCAGCAGCTCTTTGAACTAATTCGTTTAAAGATTTTATTTCTTTTGTTAATTTATCTTCTAGATTTTTTATATCTTTTCCTAATTGAAATTCTGCATTTGTAATATCTAATGTCATTTTCACAATTTTTTTTTCTATATTTTTTATGTCTGACGCTGTCTTTTCAGCTTTGTGTAGTATATCTGTATAAGATGTTTCAAGTTCTTTTATGAGTAAAGAAGTCTCCTCGATTTTTGAACTATTATTTTTAATTTTAATTAATACATCCTTTTTAGAAACTTCTATTATAGCTTGCACTACTTCTAGTAAGGATTCTAATTCTTTTTGTAATTTCTCATCGATTGCCTTTGTAAAATTTCCCTCGTCAAAAGACGTTTCAGATTTGGTTTTCAGATTGTTTAATTGCTTTAGTATATCCTCGATTTTTTCATTATCTTTTGTAATTTGATCTTTGAATTTTGTTTCAATTTTTTCATTTTCGTTTTGAAAATCCTCCTTCAATTTGTCTTCTAAATATTGTAAATTTGATTTATATGCATTGATTTTAATTTCAAATTCTTTAATTTGTTCTTTAAATTCATTAACTTTGTCGGTATCTTTTTTGTGAATTAGGAAATGAGTGTTCATTGATTTTTCAAGATTTTGTGTATTTTTATCCATAACGTCATGTATTTTCTTAAAATTCCTAACTTCTTCTGCTACTCTATCATTAAGCAAATTAGTAAAATTTTGAAACTTTGATGTAATTTCCTTGGAAATACTGTTCTTGACATTGTCAATTGCTGAAGTATCCTTAATTATTGATTTAATTGATGTAATTTCATTTTTTATTTCATTTTCAAAATCATCAACTTTATCATATTTTAACTTCACTACGTCAAAGTCATTTGCATATTTAGAAACTTTCTGAGAAAATTTTTCTACTACCTCATCATTTCCATCAACAGTATTTTTCAAATTAATTATCTTGTCATTATATTCAGGAATAACTTTATCCTCAAATAACTTAATCTTTTTTGCAATATTTTGTATATTGTTATCATATTCATTTATTCTCTTATTTAAATTATTAACATCGCTTTTCAACCTGGGATCTAAATTTTGAATTAATTTGTTTTCAATATATTTGACATCGCTTTTAAAAATTTTTATTATTTTCTCTTCAACATTTGATAATATTTTATTTTCTAGTGATAATAATGTGTTTAGAGCAGATTTTTTTGAAATATGACGACCAAATTTATCGATGGTCATTTTAGAAATGTTTAAAAGTATCAATTATGTCCTTTTATATAATAATATTCGCTTCTCTTAGTTCTTCAATAATGGAAATAATTTCATTGTTATGACCAGTGTGTCCCGCAAGCATGGATGCTACCAATAGTCGAAGTCTCTCAACAAGTTCGTTTACATTATCCCAATATATGTAATCTGTATTAGGTTTATTAACTTTTAAAGTTATACCAAATCCGGTTTTTTTTGAAGACACTCGACTTTCTCTATATGGAGCTTTGCGTCTTTCAAAAAATCCCTGGACTGCTTGTTGAGATTCGGGATTTAGAGTTTTAGTTTTTGTAATTCCTTTGCTTTGCAAATAAGGTCCTATTATAGAAATATATTTATGTGATCCATTCCCCTGCACCTGCTCATTTGGATCATTATTTCTACGGTATGCATTGGTTCTTTTTAAAATATCCATATAATTTTCCAAATCTTGTTTTTTATACCCTATTGGTTCTTTTTTAAATAATAACTCATATAAACCTGGTGTACCTGTATAGGTTATTCCTTCAATTTTGATGTTTTTACCAATAATTTCGACAGGTTTTTGAGTTAAACCCAAAAAGAATTTCTCGGTTTCCAAATCATGAACTATTCCATATTGGTGATCAAACTCATGTTCAACATCTTTTACACCGCTATCAATATATTGGCGAGGTAATTCATCAAATCCTAATAAATATTCTTTATATAAATCTGTATCAACAAATGTTCTAACTGTTTGCCGTGTTTGTTCCAGTATATCTGAAAGATTTCCTATTGTGGAGTGTGAACCTGAAGAAGGGTTTGTTTCTGCAATAATACTTGTTTGTTGTATAGATGGCATTTGACTTGCTGAAGCTAAACTCGCGTCCCAGTCAATAATCGATGGTATTTCTGTAGGAAGGAGTGGAGTTTTTCCCGTCTTTCTTTTTTCTGGTGTTGATGTTCCATATTGTAATTTTCTCTTTGGTGTTAGTGTTTGAATTGATCTTTTCTGTGGTGTTTCATAAATTTTTTTAATTGGTGTGTGTAGCTCTTCCTTTATTTCAACAGGTTCAATTTTACCAATCGTTGAAATTAATTCTTGTAAGGGTTGAGTTATCGGTTTATATGTTTCCTCCAATTTAGTTTGCGCCTCAAATTCCGCATTTTTTAAACTCTGATATTTTTGTTTAACAGCTTTTCTTGATTTAACTAGCTCTCTTGCTAAACGTTCATCCATGATTGGTATAATTTACCATCAAACGTTTATTTTTATAAGTAAATATATGAATCAAATCCTTTTCGATATCGGCCAGATTTCACATTAGAGTCTTTGTCTATTACTAAAAATCCAAATTTATCTTTCCAACATATTAAGCACAACTCATTAAATTGGTTTAATGACATATCAACATTAACATGATCATCATAAATATGTTTTAAGTTTGTTCGATCTTGTTGAAATATAACAATTAAATTTGCATTGTCACGAATTAATTGTTTCGGAATAGAAGAATATGTTTGACATAAATAAAAACAATCAGTATTTTTGTGTCTTCCGAAACAAAAATAGTCCTTTACAACATTCTGATTACAACACACTATATCATCAAATATTATTATAGAGTTTGGTTTAACTTGTTTTGGTGAAACAATTGTTTCTTCATTTTCAGATTCATAGTATCCAATTTTTTTCAAAGGTTTAAAAAGTGTTCTCAAATATTTATACTTTGGTTGATATAAGGATTTTGAATAAACATACAGATTTTCAAATCGCAAACCATTCGGATCTTCAATCAAACTAATAATAACATTGGTTTTGCCACAGCCTGACGGGCCAATAATTAACCCTCTTTTACTATTTCCCTCAAACAGTTTTCCATGTTTTCTAAAACCATTCACTGAACTTTCATGATCCTTAATTGTTATAGAGTATGGTTGTTTCTCAACTCTCATTTTATATATAAAACAAACTATTAATATTCAGTATTGTGATGTAACTGGTTAGTTATCACTAGGATTGCAACTATATATAATGTTTCCATCACATAATAAAGGAATCATTTACAAGACAAACAGCAAAAGGAAAGGAAGTGGTTTAGTAAACTCATTAATAAATAAATTACCCTTTGAATTGCATATTCCTGGTTATAATTTTTGTGGACCTGGAACAAAATTGGAAAAACGATTGTCAAGAGGTGATAAAGGTATAAATTTATTGGATGAGGCTTGTAAAGAACACGATATTGCTTACTCACAATCAAATGATATAAAAAGAAGGCATTTAGCTGATAAAGTATTAGCTGACAAAGCTTTATCAAGGTTCAAAGCTAAAGATTCTAGTTTTGGGGAAAAAACTGCTGCACTAGGAATTACTGGTGCTATGAAAATTAAAAGAAAATTAGGTATGGGACTTCGAACGAGAAGAAAGTTCAAGCGAAAAACTCGAAAAGGACGAGGACTATCATTATCTCAGGTAATTTCAAAAGCTAGAAAAGGAATTAAGGGGAAACGTTTTAAAGACCTAAATGAAAGTATTCAAACTGCTTTAAAAGCTATTAAAAAAACTGGTAAAGTGTTACCTCCAAAGAAAAGGGTAATTCCAATCCCAAAGACTGGCGGATTTCTTCCACTTATACCTTTATTTGCTGGTTTGTCTGCTCTTGGTGCTCTTGGAGGAGGGGCTGCAGGTATTGCTAAAGCAGTAAATGATGCAAAAGCAGCCAAAGCGAAATTAGAAGAATCTAAACGACACAATCAAATGATGGAGTCCATTGCGGTAGGAAAAAAAGGAAGTGGACTTTATTTAAAACCCTATAAAACAGGATGTGGATTATACTTGAAACCTTATTCAAAAAACTGCTAAAACATATACCTCGAAAAGCACTTACAAATTACGATTTACTTAAATACGCTAAATATTTACAAATTCCCAACTTTCGTGGTATTTTTATGAGGGATAAATTACCAAAAAAGATGAAGTTAATTGAAAGTGCAATTGTCAATCTAGATAATCACAGTGGTGTTGGTACTCACTGGATAGCATATACAAAAAAAGGAAAAAACATAATATATTTTGATAGTTATGGTAATTTGCGACCCCCTTCTGAATTAATTAAATATTTTTATAGCGACCAAAATAATAATATTGTTAATTATAATTATAACAGTTATCAAAACTTTAACAAAACAAATTGTGGTCAATTGTGTCTAAAATTTCTTTATAACCATATGTAACACCTAATTTTAGTTTATTATTAAACATATTTTTAAAGTAAAATGTCATATAGTTTTGTTCTTAGCGGCAATTCCGCTATTTTAACATCAGAGTTACATCCTCCAATATATTTAGATGAAGATGTTGAATATGTTATCGGTCTTGTAAATTTCGAAACATTTAATGCAATTCCCAATATTGATGTTGGGAATAATGTATTAATTCATGATGAAAATTTAGAAATAGCCATACCCCCAGGTAGCTACGAATTAGAAGACATAACAGATTTTTTAAAAAAACACTTGGATGAGGATAAAATTAGTTTTAGTCTTTATGCAAATAATAATACTTTACGTACACATCTTAAATGTTCAGCCCCCATAACTTTTCGTGAAGGAACTATTGGTAAATTATTAGGGTTTAAAAATGGGCGATTGGAAGCCAACATTGAACATATATCAGATTTTCCCGCGGAAATAATTAAAGTAAATTCAATAAATATAGACTGCAGTATTGCAGAGGGATCATATTTAAACGGGAAACCTGTTCATATAATACACCAATTTTTCCCGAGCGTTGCTCCAGGGTTCAAAATAATTGAGTCACCTCAAAACGTCATATATTTCCCAGTCACCGTTAAAGTAATTGATAAAATAGCCATTAAAATAATAGATCAGGAAGGTGATTTGGTTAATTTTAGAGAAGAAACCATAACCATCAGACTACATCTTAAAAAAGTAGATTAAAGATGGTAATATTATATAACAATAAATCTGCAAACTTTACTAGAAAATTTAATAATAAAAACATTAATAAGACAAGAAAGAAACCAACTTCCTTTAGTAGGAAATCAAACTTCCAAAGGTTAACACCTTCTAATAGAAAATTTCTTCAAAGTTTGGGTTTTAAACTTAAATAAAAATGGACTATTTAAATGTAAGAGAAAATGTATTGGTTGATGAATCAATATTAAGCTGGGAAATTCTTTCTTTCGATCCTTTTAATCCTACAAAACTCGGACCAAATGATGAAATCAGAATTGCTTTGCAACAAACAGGAAAATATCCTTTACCTTGCAAAAGTGAAATTTATGTGGAATTGCAAGTAACTAAAGAAGATGATTCCCCTTTAGCTAATACTGTTTTAATTAATAATGCTCCGGCATTTTTATTTAAAGAATTACGCTATATTTTAAATGGTGTTACTATTGACTCCGTTCGGGATATTGGTATAACTTCAACTCTTAAGGGATATATTTCATTTAATCAAAATGAAAGTGCTAAATTGGAAAATGCCGGTTGGTATCCGAAAACAAAATCCAAAGAAAAAATTATGACTGATGACAAAGGTAATGTTTCATTATGTATACCATTAAAGATGTATTCAGGATTTTTTGAAGATTATAATAAGATTATTCTTAATTCACAACAAGAACTTATTCTAATAAGAAGTAATGATGATACAAATGCATTACTATCCAGTAATGAAGATGAAAAACCCAAAGTTAAAATTACCAAGTTGTGTTGGAGAGTTCCTCATCTTACTGTAGCGATTCCGCAAGAATTAGCACTTACCAAAATTATTGACAAAAATAGTGATATACTAATAACCTTCCGAAGCTGGGAATTAGTTGAATATCCAGAGTTATTGGAAACTACGAGGCACAACTGGCCCGTAAAAACATCTACAAAAGTCGAAACGCCACGTCATGTTCTAATTGCTTTTCAGAAAAATAGACGTGGTAATCTAAAAATGGATATGAGTAAATTTGATCATTGTAATTTAAGAAATATGAATGTCTTTTTAAATTCAGAAAGATATCCTTACAATGATCTTCAACTTGACTTTGAAAATAATAAATTTGCTACTCTGTATGAAATGTTTACAGACTTTCGTCAAGGGTATTATAACTCTCCAGTGGAACCAATTTTTAATCCTAAAGAATTTAAAGAAAATGCTCCTATAGTTTACATTAATTGTTCACATCAAAGAGATTTACTACAAACAGGTCCAGTAACCATGAGAATTGAATTTGAAACCAAGGAAAAAATCCCCCCTAAAACAGCGGCATATTGTGTTATAATTCATGATAAAGTTTTCAGTTACAATCCATTAACAAAAATTGTGAAACAGTTGTAATACAATTTCCTTAAGATAAAATACTCTTTTTAAACAAACCGCTACTTACGCTTAAGAGCGCACGCGTCAATTTTGATATTTATTAACGTAGCCAAACCAGAATTCTTCATTTATATAATGTCTTACGAGATTTCAGTTCGAGTATTAGATTTTCAACTTCAGTTGCAGAAATTAAAAAAACAAATAAGTGAATATCAATTAAAAGTAGAAATGATCAAGAAATTCAAATATTTGAAAATATGAAACTTATTCTAGATCTTCAAGGATTCAAAATTGAAAATAATAAATTTATTGTAAAGGAATTAGCAGCGTACGATGGGCAAAAGACAAGTCATTTTATTTTCAAAGCTCCATTTCCGATGGGTCATTTACCATCCTATTTACACAAACAAGCTCTGTGGTTAATAAAAAATTACCATTGCATTGAATGGTGTGAAGGATTTACACCATTACACAAATGTGGAGATATCATAAGAGATTTAAGCGCTAAGGTGGACTATGTTTATGTAAAAGGGGAAGAAAAGGCAGATTTCGTAAAGAAGTATTCCATGAAACCAGTTATCGAGATTGATGAACAACCCACCCTAAAGAAAATGGATCCTTGCTGCTTTTATCATCAAAAAATACCATGTGTATGTGCATTATCAAATGTTTATTACCTTTACAACAATTTTTTTATGTAATAAAAGGCTTGATTACAAATTATGTGTTTTATTTTCTAACATTGTTTTAATACATGAAATATTATTATTTAATCCTAGTTCTTGAAGTTTACATATTAAAATATCTATATTTTTATTTTTTAAATATTCGCTACAACATTTAGCTGCTAGTAAACATAATTCCGCATGTTCCATATAATTTAAAAACAATATAATATTCTGCGCTTCACTTTCTTGACCTTCATATGCATAAAACTCGGAACAGGCTGCGGACATCAAAAACTCTTCATACATTTCTCTTATTAATAATTCCATAATAAATCCTACACTAAAACCTCCCTGTTTCTCAATATCTCTTTATCTCTCTCTTCCTCTTCCACGATTTCTTTTAATATATCAGGATCTTTTATATAATCCTTCAATATCCTTAAAAAGTAACTGAATCCTATTTTCTTTATTTCATGAAAGAACTTCGGCAAATTTTGGGTTTTTCTATAATTTAAACAGGCTTCTGCAGCTAATTGGTATTGGAAGGCAGTCTCATAATATACCTGTGCCCACTCGGGGTGTGTTTTCCTTAGCATTGCATTCTTTAATTCGGAATTTTGAAGTTTAGTAAACTGTTTACCTAATTTGATTATTTCATTTTGCAAATCACTGTTCATAACTACCACTTATTTTTAATTTAACACTGTTCTTTATTAGTGGTGAATCTTCTATATAAGCTTAAGACTAGTTGTAAATGAATGTAGCTCGCTCAGATTCAGTCCTTTAAAATACCAGCTCCCCTCCAACTGCTACCAGCTCCCCTCCAACTACTGTGGTGGTTAGGAAGGAGGTAGGAGGTGGAGCAAAAAGAGGCGGAGTTTATGAAACCAATCGGAATAGGGGGCGAACTTGGGCAGCCAATCAGAAACAAGGTCATTCTTGGCTGACCAATCAAAAAAGTGGTGGGGGGGTCAACTAGAAGCCCCCTATTCCCACTACTCCTTTGATTTATGAGAAAGCCTCAGAAGTTTGACTTCCGATCTTAACAACAGTTTGATTTTCTCTATATAGTGTTTTTACGGTGTTTATATATACACTATTTATGCCTGTTTCTTTCATTGCGACCCATAATTTCTTCAAAGGGACAGAGTCAAATGCCTTACGAAGATCTATATAAGTAGCATGAAACTCCATTCCTCTTGTTAGTCTCTTTTCTGTCAGTTATTTTATTGTATATATATTGTCCAAGCCGGATCGCCCTGGTCGATATCCACTTTGTTTTTCCATTTCCGTGGCTTCTTCTTCTATTCGGGCTGTTAGGACTCTTTCGTAAAGCTTTCCAATGGACAATGTAATACTAATACCTTGATTATTACTGCAGGTGCTACTATTTTTCTTTTTATAAATGAAATTTATGTTCGAGCTCCTCAAATCTCTTAGAATCATTTCCCCTTTTAGACACTTGATAAAAATTACACAAATTCAGAATCTTGCTTGAAAATATGTCGATTATTATTGGAAAATTTTTGAAGATTTTAAGGTTGCAAAAATCATAAAGGAATAACAAGGAGAGTTTATGGAGAACCCTTGCTCCTTGTCTTTGTGGAATAGACAGCAAGAAACATTTACAAACAAAAAATGGCCCACAAGAAACGAGATGATACCCGGTTCGAATAATGTCGTCAAAGAGTCTTTAGTAGACAGATCAAAATTCTGTCTCTTCATATATACTCGATTCGATGACGCCGTTTCTGAAAGCTTTAGAACAAGAAGGAGATTGACCTAATCATATTATGAAAAAAGTTCAAAACATTTCACCGCCAAAACTTAAAACCGGCATTCTTGATAGGTCACATTTCTATGTCAAAAATGAAAAAGGATTAAAAAGCAGCGTGGATTAGCTTCAAAAATATTATCGAAAATTTTTTAAGGGAATTAAAAAGTAAAAATTACATGCAATTGGAAGCTACGTTAGTTAAGAATGAGGAAAAATCAGGTTTATTAATAAATTTAAATTTACAATTTTTAGATTCTGATCTTGATTATTTTCCTGAGAATCGGGGCGATTGCAGTGAAGAGCAAGGTAAAAGGTATCATCAGGACATAAAGGGAATAGAACGTAGATACCAAGGAAGATGGGACGTCAATACGATGGCCGACTAATGTTGGACGATCAAATGATACATGCCATTAAATAAACAATAAAGAACAAAAGCGCTGATAAAAAGAAATTTTGAAAGTAAAAATGGTCGCTGTCCTGTATCTATTAATTAACTGACTGACGCATGCTAAGGTTGAGAAGCGCTTACATTGCAATCCAGTGACTTATTGTGTCAGTATCTATGTGTAAAATTTGGTTGTCTTAACCAGGTTTAGAAGCCTGTTTACTAGTTTATCCTCTGGTTATAGCCTTTCAGGATTGATTTATCTTTGAACGTGTCTTCAGTAGGTCAGAACTTCGGATTTAAAAATGATGTGTGATTATCTATGTTACCTTTGTGGCTTGATATTCACGCAGTCATATTTTGACAATTGTCCTAGAGTTGCTAAAGTTTTATCCATTTACGTAATTGTCGGGAAAAAAAATGAGAAAAATCTTGCCCCTGTAACCCCTTATTAGATTTTCTCAAAGATAGGTATCAGTTAAATATATTTCTGTGTAAAATACTGTGGTATGCTGCTTCAATGCCACACTCTTACTTCTGGAACTAACACGATTTTTTTTAGTCTGGTATTTTTAGGGTTTAAAATGTGATTGACTTATTGTTGCTCTTGTCAGTTTAAACACTGTGATGTCAAATCACAACAGTTTCAAGGTTAGACCATATTAGTGAATCTGGGGGTTAATTTTTAGCCCAATCGATACTGCAAAAATTGCTAGCACTTAGAAAGGTTGAAATCACGCTCAAAAATATATATTTTTTTAATTTATATCTTTAATAATGTACTATATTAAGCGAATATTTTCCAGGAAATGATAACCTATTATGTGTAGTTTAAACTGGCGGGAGATGAAATTTGTCGCGTTAGTAGTTTCTGCCTAATTGCATCATAAACAACTTAGAGCATTTTTGGTCAGTGCCACAGTATTAACCTGATAGGTCCGATTTGAATTTACCAAACGAATTTTGAAATTATAAATTATGAGCTACAATTCACCTTTCTCAGATTTTCGTACAGGTTTGTTAAAATATGATAAAAGTGCTTCCGAATACAGAAAAATACTCGTAGACTCGCGTCACAAACCGAATGAAGCAGAGGCAATGGGAGGTTACGAGCTAGTCAGGAGAAGAAATAAGCAGACTGCATACTCCGGGTTCTACGACTATATGTCATAATGGACCTCTAAGTAGATCAATAGGTAGATAAACCGTTGTATTTGTTTTTGTTTGTATGATGTTATATTGGAAATCATTTTTCGCATCAATCAACGAATTTGTACTAAAATCTAAGATAGACGAATTCTAGCTCATAATCTCTATTTTCAGAATATGTTTGGTAAAATCAAATCAGATCTTAGACTACTACTTTGCCATTGCCAAAAAATGCTCTAAATTGTTTACATTGCAATTATGCAAAAGCTACCAAAGCGACAAATTTCATCTCAAACCTGTTTAAAGAACATATGATAAACTATCAGTTTCCGAAAAATCTTCGCTTGTGATTTAAGTTACCGAAGATATTAGTTGAAGAAAAGCAGTTTTTAAGCATTTTTCCGACTTTTTTCGGTGGAAAACCATCCGATAGGGATTTATAAAGAATATTTTTGTAGATTTTTTTAATTATCTACAAATAGTCGAATAAAGAAGTGCGATTCAATCAGTATTCTCCATAATATAAGAGAAGAAAAGTCAAATTTTTTTACCGTTTTTATCGTTTAAAAAATTCTAATGCTCGGTTGGAGTTGGATGTTGTATTTTAGTCTATAAGCCATAATCTGTTGCTGTTATATCTTTTTATACGAAAAAATCTCCATTAATTGAGCTATTTAAATCTAAAGTTTTTCTGCTAGCATTCAGTGATTACTAATAACTTATGTTCTGCAAAAAAATAAAAACCATTTATGGTCAAATAGTTTTTGCCCTGTCACTACACAAAACATGTTGCCTTTATTTATCTCTTAGTGATGTCTGTCAACATGACCGGTAAAACAGGGAGCTGTTCTTGTGGCTTTACTATAACCTTCTCCTAATCTGCTGCCTGATAACTTATTGTGTAGCCGGATATACCTGTCGTATGTAAACAGGTTGGTTGCCATAATCAGGTTTAGCAGCTTGTTGATTAACTTGTTCGGTGGGTATAAGCCTTCAAGACTAATCAGTCCTTGAAGGTAGCTCCGATTTATTAGAACTTCATATTCAAGATAATATATGAGGATGTTCCGTCCTCTTCGTCACATAGTCTTATGCAATATAAACGTAAGACATTATTTAATAATTTAAAAAAACAAGCGATTACTTTAAACAAACATCTGTTTCTAACTTAAAAACTCTCTTATATTAGGTATATTATCTTTTAGTTAAAATGATCATGCTTTAAACATTTTAATATATGTCAAAGTCCTTAACAGATTATTATTTTAAATTTCTACGAATACAGTTCAAGTGTGTTAATAAAAAAATATAATAATTGAAACAATTGTTTGTTTTTATTTTTTCAAGTTCTATACTGGACTCATTGAAACAAAAGATAAATTTTGTTAATTTATTAAAGGGGAATAAAATGACAAGCAACATTCTCTTAACAATATGAATCTTTGTGGACTATAAAAGGAAAGAATATACTGTTGTCCTTCTTTTTGACTGTTGAAACAGCACTTTTTGTATACACTGCTTCTCTCCGTAAACCCGTTTTGTTTATTTAATAATTTGATCTGTAATATTGCAACCAATTAAGTATTTATAAAATCTACTGCAAAATTTAATAACGTAAAATTTCTTTGTTGAGGCTTCAGGGTTATTATTTGCAACCGAACGATTTCCCACAGATGCCCGGTGACCAAAGTGAAAAGCTTTCCAAGCCATGTGAATTAAAAAAAAGAGCATGAGAAATTACACAAAAATAATTTAAAATGATATTTGCTGACCAGAGAATGCCTCTTAATATTTAAAAAAAAAATTAAATTATTAATAAGTTATGTATTTTTTTCTCAAAATTTTGAATATAAAAATATTTGACTAAAATGTGGTTGTTGGACTTGCATTATATTTATTTTCATTGGTTTCTATGACGTTTCGATTAGGTTGTATCTCTAATCATTATCACGTGTAAACTGAATGTTTTGTCTTAAGAGTACAAGCTTATATAGGGATTGTGTCCATTGAAGCGCAAAGTTTCACTTCACTGTACTTGTTAAAAAGTAGTGGTTACCAAAGATTGGGTATCTCAATACTAGGTTTACTGAGGATTCCATTATTATTTTCAATGTGAGCTGCTTCTATAAATTTTCCTCTTTCTATGTTATGTTCCATATATACTGCCATAGCTTCAAACCATTTTATATAGTGTTGTTTATCCCAGGCGTATTCTGGAATACCAGATCTCAACGTTTCTTCTTTATGTGTATGAGTTTTATGTTCATTATGATCGTTTGGTTTCTCCAATATACATTTCGTCACACTCACATGGAACTTTGTAAAAACATTCTTTCATGTCGGTAGTTTTTGGTTTTGTTGTTGTTAAATCAGCTCTGGGGGTATAAGGCTGTTTTCATATTATAACTATTGAGATTTCGTCTTATTTTCACCGAGATTAATTTAATGTATGGAATTGTGCAGAAGAATTGTGTTTTTTGCTGGTCAAAGTCAGTTGTTCTAAAGTTATTAATAACATCGTAAATTAATTTTAAAGAATAATAATTCTGTTATTAATCGGATTTAATGTTTGCTACCTCTTTTTCCAATGAATCGGCATTATTCCATATAGATAAGGTGCAATTATAGAGGTTGTGTATAATTCCCTGTTTTGTTACAACAAAATGATTAGAATTATGGTTAAGATATTGTCCCGTATGTGTTGTCTTATTGTATAGAGACGTTTTAATAGTTTCATTTGAACGGTTCACCACACACCTCTTTTTCCGTGATAAACTTAATCGTAGGTCGAATGGTGGTTAGATGTTTCAAGAAATCATTAAGTTCTTGATCATTGCTCTTCCATACAATGAAGTTATCATCGACATATCTAAACCAGATTTTCGATTTTACTGCTGCTATTTCTATGGCATGAGTTTCGAACTATATATATATATATATATATATATATATATATATATATATATATATATATATATATATATATATATAAATATATATATATATATATATATATATATATATATATATATATATATATATATATATATTGGCGACGACTGGAGAGAGTGAAGAACCCATCGGAAGCCTGAGCGCAGAACTTGTCCTTTACTTGAAAGTAAGCACTACGCAGGCAACACTCCAAAAAATCCATCACCCCCTTCAGTAGTAACGTGGTTCGATCTGATAATGTAGTGTCATTTGAAAGACTCGTTTATTTATGTCTAGGATTCCCCTAATGGCACATTAGTATACAGACTTTCGCCATAGAAACTTATTAGTCTGTCGTCTGGCTCTAGATTAATGTTACTAATAATGTTTACTTGTTACGGAGGATCGTAATTGCTAGATATAGCTTAATATTAGTTAGGTTGATATTAGATAATTATTCATAAACAGATAGTTAGATAACAAAATAGGTATTGCAGAAAGATAGATCTGATAAAAAAAGTATTTTGCCCTGCAAATTTTTAAAAAAATCTTCGTTTTTCTTGAGCATCGCTCACTTCCAAGACATGTCTCTGAAACCCCTTATTATTTTTAGCATTAATATTCCATTATTTCAAAAGTTAAGAACATGGCTCGAGCTTTTTACAATCTTAGCGAAGCGAGAACGAAGGTTAGGTTGCTAGGGTTTCCATCCCGGTCGGACGGTTCTGATGGGTTCTCGCAGACACCTCGAATATGTTTTGAACCACATACAATATCCCATTATTGTCATAATAATGATAGTGATAATAATAATCTTCTTGATTCTAATCCAGATTCTTCTCTTGCGGATTATAGAGTTATATCTCCGATAGACGTAGGATTACCTCAGGATCTAATTGGTTTCGACGAAGAGGTACCAAGCTAGGATAACAGTATCCCCATTACATGACCTTTTGAATAAGAAAACTAGAAGCTCTCTACAAACGTTCAATTTCAACGTTTCAGCAACGATTCTCGTGTTAATTTAATTTTATGTTCGGACTTAATTTCATCGGTCTTTTCACCTGAAAAGTACATCCAAGCACCTCTATTAGATGAACGGGAAGAAAAGGGGTGGTCCTTTAAGTGACAATGGATATCACGACAAAAACAGCAGAATTGAAAAAGCAGTTGTTAAAGTAACTACACAACAAGGACAAGAAATCAGCAGTAAAAGTCTCTCCCATCGAAGATATAGCCGTTAAATCGTGCTAGATTCTTATTCCGTCGACGCAGCCAGGTAGCGATCATGCATTTTGGTTTCGTAAATTGGCTGTTTTCAGAGCTGAATTTAGATTATTTAAGTAAATTTGATGTTATTTGGCCAAAATTCTGTTTCATAGTTTCATTGGTTTTACTGTTCATCATCCTCTCCAGTTTCCTGGACTTCTCTTACCGGCCAACACCGATCTTATAGAAGGCATCAAAGAACTTCGAGACCTTCAATACTTCTTCAATTTAAACGACGGTAACTTGGTAGACGCGTAAATTGGAAAGTTCTACTATAGCACCACTATTAAAACAAATTGAGGATCATAGACTCTCCCTTACGAAGTCTCAATATTCACAAACTTATACAAGAAAGACATTTATTTCGAGATTATTAAAAGAAAAACCGCATTCTTAATAACGTGAAATCACTTAACATTCTTCTTCTTCTTTAGGTGCCATGCCTGTATTCAGACGTTGATGGTCATCATGTTTACAATTTCCTGAAATCTTTCTCTATCGACTGCTGCGCGAAATAGTTCTTCTACCGTACAATCACACCACTGCCTGATGTTACGCAGCCATGAAAGCTTCTTTCGGCCTATCCATCTTTTTCCTTCCACTTTTCCTTGTATTATAAGGCGAAGTAGCTGGTATTTAGGTCCTCTAATTATGTGACCGAAGTATTCTGTTTTCCGCCTCTTTATAATGTTCAAGAGCAGTCGATCTGTATCCATCATTCTGAGAACATCCTCGTTGGAAGTGTGCGAAACCCATGATATCTTTAGGATTCGACGGTAGCACCACAATTCGAATGCTTCCAGTTTGTTTAGCGTTGTGGTTTTTACTGTCCATGTCTCGCAACCGTATAATAGAATAGACCATACATAGCATTTCAGAACCCTTTTACGAATATGCATTGATAGGTTCCTGTTGCATAGAACTGGTTTCCATGTCATAAAGGCCTTCCGCGATATTTCTATCCTAGCTCTTATCTCTTCATCTGAGTCCCCATTTGCATTCAACCAACTGCCAAGGTATTTGAAATGGTTTACACGCTCTATCCTCTTCCCATCGAGCCAAAGTTGACGTTCATCTACAGTAACCTTTCCAACGGCCATCTACTTTGTTTTTGAGATGTTGATTTTAAGGCCTCTTCGGCAGCTCGCTTCATTGACCAGGTTTACTAATGTTTGGAGATCCTCGATGATTTCCGCAAGAATGGCCGTATCATCAGCAAATCTAATATTATTGATTACTTCTCCGCCTAGTCTTACTCCTTCTTGTCTGTCATCCAAAGCCTCCCTAAAGATTTCTTCAGAGTATACATTAAAGAGACAGGGTGACAGAACGCAACCCTGTCTTACTCCACGTTTGATGGGTAGGTTTTGAGTACGACTCTATTTTCGCATAAAAGGAATATTCGGTTCTGTATAATTCGTAGAAGTATTTTAAGTGTGTGGCTCATTAAACTAATCAGCCGAAAGTCGCTGCATTTGGTGGGTCTACTTTTCTTTGGTAATGTTACAAACAGCGATTCTAACCAATCATCTGGTATTATTCCTTCGTTGTAGATTTTATTAAAGAAAGTGGTTAAGTAAGAAATATTTTCCTCATCTAGAAGTTTAAGCAACTCAGCAGGGATCTGATCTGGTCCAGGTGCCTTATTATTTTTGGCTTGCTGTATTGCTTTCCTCACTTCCGACTTCAATATACTGGGGCCCCTGTCTATCTCGCTGCTGCATATAGTATGTGTATGTGCAGCGTTTTCTCGAGTAGTATCGTCAAAAAGGTCACTGATGTATCTCTCCCATTCTCTGCACTTCGTGATTACAGATTCTTCCGTCGGCGTCCTTGAGTAAATGAGCATTTTTTGGTTTTTTGATTCCGGAGGTATATTTAAGTTTCCTGTGGAGATTAAAATTGTCGTGTTTTTTTTGGAGATTCTCTATTTCTTTACAGGAATTTTCGAGCCAGAGTGCTTTGGCTTGCTTAATTTTTCTTTTTATGAGTTTATTGACTTCACTGTATTTGTCAGTATCTCTATTTTTATATTTCCGTCATACCTCCATAACGTCAAGAATTTCCTGCGTCATCCACTCCTTTTTTGCCATTCTTTTAGGTGTTTTCAGAGACTCTTCCACTTCTTTCATAATCGAGTTTTGTATATCGTACCAACATTCGTTAGTGGTTCTGTTTCCGTTTGGTATTTTCGATGTTTTGTGCATTTCGTTATTTATTCGCTGCGATATGTGTTCACGTGTTTGAGGATTTCTGCGGGGGTCGAGGCACATCCTGTTTTGTTTAGATGGCTTTGTTAATTTCTTTAATATAATTTGTATTTTGGAGCAGAGTAAGTTATGGTTTGAGTTTATATCAGCGCTGGGGTAAGTTTTTACATCTTTAACATTGTTACGAAATCGGTGGTTTATTAGAATATGGTCTATCTGGTTCCGTACTATTCTGCCATGTTGTCCGTATTGAGGGGATTTCCACGTATACAGACGTCTTTCTGGAAGTTGAAACCAGGTATTTGCAATGACAAAGTGAGCTTCTTGGCAGAATTCGATTAGACGTTCACCTCTTTGGTTTCTCTCTCCCAAGCCAAAATTTCCGGTGATGTTATGCGTTGCCTTCCGTCCAACTTTAGCGTTAAAATCTCCCATGAGTATAGTTGTTTCGTGTTTCTTTGTTGTTTTTAGCACTTCTTCTATTTGGTGGTAAAATTCTTCGATTTCCCTTTCATCCTTGTCAGCAGTAGGAGCATAAACTTGAACAATGTTTATATTTACAGGTTTGGCATTTAACTGTATTAGTATTACCCTGTCTGACAGTGGTACAAAGTTAATGATATACTTACTAATATGTTGTTTCATAACATTAATCCAGACTAAACATCTCTAATTACACGATACGCTCGACAAGAAGAAAAAAATTTCGTATCGTAAACTTCATTATGAAGGCTAGATTCTCGATATAGGGCCGCTTTCGATACGGTCTCGATACGCTCTCGGTCCGGTAAAATATTCTTACAGGAGAAATAATGAACCTATTCACACTTTCGTTTTCGGGGAGATTTCAATATCATAAACTCTTTTTCATTTAAAAATATTTCATCGAACTGAGCGCCAACCGAGAACGGAACTAGAATGAAAACAGTTCAACTCAGGACATAGTAAGCGGCTTAATTCGGCATTCATACCGGGTTTCTGGTACGAGATTTCAAAATTTAGGTTAAGCTTCGAAAGTTGAATACTCTGAAAATTGTGACAGCGTGGAAGTTATTTATCGCTTGATCTGAGATAAATAAACATCACCCTGTAATAACAACAATACTGTTGATTTGCAGATAACACATACCTATATTATTATTTAATTTATTAATAATTATTCAATTCCTTTAAATTTTTTTACTTTTTACATTCAGGAGCACAGCTCACTCCCCAGACACGTACCCAAAAGTCACTTTATTTAAATTCGGCTATACTTTTGTTGAAATTATGCGGATTTTATGTTTTATTGAAGTTAATTGAGTTCTAGGAGTGAACAGAGACACTATTAAAAGCCTTTTAAATATTTCTCGGAGATAACAAACGCGCATTAATGACACGTTCCGCCGTTATCGCTGCAGAGCAAGGCGCCTGTACAGCGAGTATATCAGATTTCGATATTTTCAACCGTTTTTACAATAGTATATATAAATATTGGAAAAAACATCTTTATCCACAGTATTAAATGTACTCAGAAAAAGGCCCACATTAGGCGAAACATACGTAGAATTTAGTTTTAGTAACTTACTGAAATAAAATGTTTTACTTACAACTGTTACATAATTATCACAAATAAGAGTTACCAAATAGCAAAAAGCGCATTCATAAGCAGAAATGTTGGATCAAATTACTGAAAAATCAAAAAGCCTTAATTTTTAAACATATGCAATTATATTTGTTATAATGTTATAGAAAAAAAAACATAGAAACGATCGTTTCTGAAGATTTTTTGAGAAGAGCTTTCGTCAATTATCATTTTTAATTGAATCTTTAAATTGGAATTTTATTAATAATTGGATTTTTAGAATCATACCGAAAAGTTGGGATGACTTATAAATTAACATAAAACGAAACAACATGCGAATATAAAACAAAACAATTAAAAGTGAGGGGAAGAATTCAAGAAAATAAAATAAAATCAAATTTACTGATTAACAAACTAGACAACACTAATTGCCAGAGAGAATAAATAAATCTTGGTTTGACCCAATCTACCATCATGTGTGTAAATATTGTTAGAGGGCGTACCTAATTGATGGTAGGTTGAGTTGTTAATCAGTCAGCTAGTTTCTATTTTCGTTAATTCACCCTCCCTTCCTTGTAATTATTTTTGGATTTGTTTGCATGTTTTTTCATTTTATAATAATTAGTAATTCATTCTAACACTGCTATATATTTCTCAAATATTTTATATTAATGACATTATAATTTAACTCCGCCTGGGGTACCTCTCTGGGAGAATTGAGTAACTCAGAGGGTGCAACTGCCGGTCCCAAGCCCGGATAAAGGAGGAGGGTTGGAGGGCGAGGCTAGCAACCTACCCTCCATAAAACAGCCGACATGCTCACAGAACCCAAGCATTGCCTCGGAACAGGACGGATTTAATGTTGACGACACGGGCTGGAACAAGGAAAATGAGACGGAATAAACATGAAAAGCAAATAAGGCTGGGATGCTGGAACGTAAGATCATTCAGTGGAAAGGACCAGGAAATCATTCTGGAATTGCAACACCATAAAATAGATATATGTGCAATATCGGAAACAAAAAAGAGAGGAAAAGGAACAGAACAATATGAAGACTACTTTCTGATCTATTCAGGCAAACCAAAAAACACAAGAGCAACGTCGGGAGTTGGAATGCTGATCAACGAAAAATTCAGGGACTACATAACCGATATTAAGTACACAAACGACAGAATAATGAAGGCAACCCTGAAATTAGACAAACACAATCTTCATATAGTGTCCGTTTACGCACCGGACACTGGAAAGCCGGTCCAGGAGACAATCGACTTCTACGAACAACTCCAACTCATGATAGAAACAATACCACAACATGAGGGCATAATAATAATGGGCGACCTGAACGGACGAGTAGGGAGAGAGGTGATACCTGGAGTCAAGAATGGATTTAACAAGGAGACAGTGAACGAGCGAGGTGAGATACTTGTTGAATTTTGCGCCTACCAGGAACTAAGGATTAACAACACATACTTTAAACACAAACCCCAACACAAAGTCACGTTTCAGGGCAATAGAGGGGCCACGTCCACAATAGATTATATAATAACGAATAGAACCATAAAACCAGAACAAATACAGGACGTAAGATCACTAACATCGGCAAATATCGGATCGGATCATCACTTAGTAATGGGAATAATTACCATAGCAAGACCGCCAGCCAATAGGAAAAAACCGCACAACCCAACAACAAAGTTTAATATCGAGTCATTAAAAACAGAGAGCACACTAGATCTGTACAAACGGCGCATATCCCAGAAAATTGAAAGGGAACCCATTCTCCAACAACACACAGTAAACCAAGCTTGGGACACCCTACTAAACAACATAAACCAAGCAGCGGAGGAAGCATTAGGCAAAAGAACAATCAACACAACGACAACAAACAGAAATAAAAAACCATGGTTCAAACCAGAGGTGAAGATACTGGCTCAAGAGAAAAAAAAAGCCCACCTAACATACACAGCCAACAAGACCCCAATAAACTACATCAAATACACTGAAACAAGGAACAGAGTAAACAACCGCATAAGGGAAATAAAGCGAGAGCATTGGGAAAACTTTAGTAGAGAAATGGAGAATGACCTTTATGGAACCCAAAAACGTATATGGAAAATGCTCAGAGCAACAAGGAAGGAAATAAATGAGACAGTGCAACTAAACAACATCTCGACAGCCGAATGGACCACCTACTTTCAGGGCCTGTATAAAGACCAGGACAAACAGGAAGAACTAAGGCCCAGGGAGCGAGGGAGGCTGAACCGAGGAGAAGCCATAGACATCGAGGAGGTAGAACAGTGCACGGTGGAGGAAGTAACAGCCGAACTAAAGCACCTGAAAAACGGTAAATCTCCAGGCCCGGACAATGTCCCAAACGAACTGCTGAAGTGCGGAGGAGAGGCTCTGGCTGGACAATTGGCCGAACTATTCAACAAAATATTGAAGGACGAAAACACACCAACGAGATGGAGACACAGCATTATAGTCCCGATATTTAAAAAGGGGACAACCTCAGATCCGGCGAACTACCGAGGAATATCACTCCTAGATACGACCATGAAACTGTTCACCCGTATACTACAGCAGCGTATTCTCAGTTACACCACAATCAGCGAGGAGCAACAAGGCTTTCGGAAAAACCGTTCAACGATTGACGCAGTGTTCGTTGTCAGACAGGTTGTAGAGAAAGCAATAGAGTATAACAAACCAGCATACCTGTGCTTTATAGATCTGATGAAAGCGTTCGACAGAATAAGGCTGGAGGACGTAATGAACGAGCTGGACCGCAGGGGAGTGCCTCTAAGCATCATAGAGACGGTTAGAAAGCTCAACACAAACAACACCACAATAATACGAACAAAATCAACAACAACAGAAAAAATAGAGCAAAGCACAGGGATACGACAGGGAGACAGTCTCAGTCCACTGCTGTTCAACATAATAATGGACAGAATAATAGAGCGAGTGTGTAGGGTGGAGCAAGGATACAAGATGGGAAACCAAAAAATCAAGATAATATGCTACGCAGACGATGCAACGCTATTCGCGGACACCGAGGACGGACTGCAATGGCTTTTACAGGCATTTAAAAAAGAGGCCGAGAAATTCAACATGGAAATATCTACCATCAAAACAAAAAGTATAGTGATCGCCAGGGAACCACGGAGATGCAAACTAGAACTGAACAACACAATAATAGACCAGGTTTTCGAATTCAACTATTTGGGAACAACAATATCACCATATGGTGAACTCAAGAAGGGCGTACGAGACCAGGTAAACAAGGCAACCAGGATAGCGGGAGCCTTACGAACAACCATATGGAAAAATGCACACATATCAATTCCAGCAAAAGTTAGAATATATAAAGCATGTGTCAGGCCCGTAGTGACATACACGGCAGAAACACGAGCTGACACAGCGGAGACTAAGAGGATGATGCGAACCAATGAAATGAGAATATTGAGAACGATCACAGGAAACACACTCTGGGATCAAAGAAGAAGCAGCGAAATAAGGGAAGAATGCAAGACGGAAGACGTGGTAAGATGGACACGCGCTAGGACACGCTTCTGAAACGAGCACATATCTAGGATGGAGAACAGCAGACTGGTAAAAATCGCCAGAAATGGAAAATCAGCATCCGGCAGACCGCCGGGACGGCCCCCCAAGAGGTGGAAGGATAGCTGGTCGTCGGCATCTCAGGAGGGACAAAGAAATGGGTAGAAACAAGCCTTAGGCTTTCGCAAAGAAGAAGAAGAAGAAGAAGACATTATAATTTAAAGATGCTAATTTATAAAAACTCTTCTCGGAAAACCTGAAAAAAAAAGTTTATTTAGGTGCGCTAGTAAATTTGGTATTTTGTTTTTGTATTCGAAATATAGTAATTTAATGACCTTTAAATTCACGAAATGGTTACACAATGTGAGAACTTTCCTGAATTCTTTATATTAGTTAAAATTACGATTTTATATTTTTTAAGTCAGATTTAATACTTCTACTATTCTCACCTATGTATATAGAATTTGCACAATTAATTTTAAATATGTTTAATTTATCTCTTCTGTCTATATTATTCTTATTTCTAACTACTGATCTATCCATATTTAATTTATTTACCACTATTCTTTTAGAATCTAAATTATTAAATCCCTTACAAATTATAACACAAAGTTGTGGTGTATAGTTGACAAGTTTGAAGTTGACTTTTTCTGGATTATTAACACTGTAAAATTATTTTCTCAATAGATTTTGTTTTTTTTTTTTTTTTTGAAACATGTCAATCAGGTCTTCTTTTTAACCGTTCTTTATTATACAAAGTTATCCAGATTTTCATATACTTAGTGGAAAAGTGTTAATTATTTTTTTTATAGACAAATAGCGAAATTTTAGTCTTTATAAATTTATCCCAAATAAAAAGGGTATACGCATTCATAAAGAATATAATTGATGATACTTTCTTTCCTTCTCAATATTTTGACACTTTGACTTAGATTTTGCAGAAATAAATAGATCTTGCCATTTTATTCTAGTGGATAAAGTGATTTAAAATTATGCTTGTGTTTGGTGTGTGTGAAATTAAAGCAGATATAATTATTTATCCAATGAACGGAAAAAATATATAATGTAAAAATTAAAGAAAACATATTTTTAAAGCTATGTCAACTTGATTTATTTATGTAAATATAATTAAAAAGTAATGAAAGGTTTTCTTCCGTATGTTTCAAATATTTCTATCCATTTGGTATATGCATTTCCTTTAAGATTATATCGGAGATCCAATGTTCCGTTGATATTGAAATACTGTAGATTTGTAGGCCTAATAGTTGGCCAGGTAATATTGTTAAATAGTTCTGACTTTTCAGGAATTGGATTCCTAAAAATATATAGAAAATTTAATATTATTTTACATATTCACTTATGGGTTATTAGCTGATTTAATATATCTAGTGACCATAAAATTACTCAGATATAAAACTGGTCTACTGTGTGTCAGGCACGTATTATGTTAAGGCCTCGTAGCAGTTATCGGCGTCGATATTTTTTTTAACACTTTCTTTGCACGTCTGTCTCCGAGTTATTTACAAGCATGTGCCTGCAAAATTTTATCACAAAAAATTTACTTCTTTTCAAAATGCTTACTGGATATCGTAAAATAAATTTTTCATATTCTTTTTTTCCTATTTCATAAATTTAAAATAATTTACTAGTATCGGTTTTCGTTGAAAAGACTTTATTAAGACTGAAAATTAGCCATTGGAAAACCAAAGAAGAGTGCAGTAAAATTTCAGATTTATATCAAAAACCAATTAAAATGGAAAATTATATAAAATTATATAATGTTTAGTATTAACAGATATGAAGGTTATACTGAACTAACAAGTCAAATATAAGATACTTGGAAAAACTGTGCTAAAAGTTATGAAACATACAGGGTGATTCAAAAATCGATCACGAAACTTAAGGGGGTGATTCTACTTGACAAAATAAGGGTAGAGCTTCATATAATTTTTTTTCAAAATGTCATTCGTTTTCGAGTTACAAGCCGTCCAAGTTCAAGTTTTTATTTTTTGTTTTTTGGATTACTCGCTTACAGGAAAACCGATTTGACTAATATTTGAAAGATAGGCTAAGTCTTCTGCGCTTCATCATTTTAGTAACAATTCACATTGATTGTTTGCCGCTAGAGGGCACTTTACCTACATTGAAAATTGTTTTTTTGTCATAATTTTTTAGTGTTGACAGCTACAGTAGTTTTTGGCATAATTTCTGAAAGACTGATGCCAGGCCTTTAAAAAAGGTGCTCTTTATTTACATCGCTAAACCCAACGGTTTAGACGTAAATCACCCTTAAAAATTAAGTGGTAAATTTACTTTTCTCATTTCATTACCACCAGCTACCAGGTAAATAGCTATCAAAGTATACTAGAGCTGTCAGTTTAACATCAAATAAATTCGCTTTTTAAACTATTTAATTTATAATCTTAAAATAACTAATAATGGCTAATCAGTAAATATTCATATTATGGATTGATTATTGCGATATACATTTAATTGATAAAAATTAATGAAACAGTACTAAACAAACTAAAAAAGATTCTCAAAATGTCCCCCATTTTCTTCCATACATTTCCCAACACTCTTCAAAAAATGTCGCCTAACTCGATGAAAAATTTCTGGTGTTTCTTTAATAATTTGGCACTTTTCGATTATCCTGAAGCGAAGATCCTCGACGTTGATTACTGGAATATCGTACACCAATTGTTTCAAATGACCCCAAAAGAAAAAATCCATAGGATTAAGGTCTGGTGACCTCGCTGCCCATGCCAATGGTCCACTTCGTCCTATCCATCGCTCAGGATACGTTGCATTCAAATACTGTCGGACACGTATACTAAAGTGGGGCGGAGCTCCGTCTTGGAGGATCCACATGTTGGCCCTTACTTCCAATGGCACATCTTCCAGATACAATGGGAGACGATTTTGGATAAAATCTAAGTATACGTCACCAGTTAATGGGCCATCAAAGAAATGAGGACCAATAAGGTAATCTCCTATTATCCCTGCCCACACATTTAGTGAAAATCTACGCTGATGTTTCGTTTCTACCACATTGTTTGGGTTCTCGTAAGCATATGTGTGGATGTTGTGTAGATTTGTTATGCCATCACGAGTGAAACCAGCTTCGTCAGTGAATAATATGACGCCAATTAATCGATTATCGTGTTCATACTTAGCTAGGATCTGATTGCACATTTCCAACCGTCTCGGCCGATCATCGTCATAAAGAGCCTGCACTTTTTTTGAATGAAACGGGTAGAGTTGTTCTTCTCTTAGTATCCTCCATGAACTAGCCTGACAGAGCCGCACTTCATTCCCAATTTTTCTAGTACTAATACCTGGATTATCTTCAATAATTTCAAGCACTCTTTCTTCTTGTTGCACGTTTCTAGCAGTTCTAGGTCTTCCCCTATTTCCATTATAACTTTTAAAGGAACCACATTCCGCAAGCCTCCTGTGCACACTGGAAAATGTTTGAGCATGAGGGATATTTCTTTCCGGATTACTCTCCATATAATATCTTCTTGCCAACTCTGCATTACCATTTGCTTTTCCGTAACAAAAATGGATATCACAATATTCGATATTTGAATATTTGTGATTAGCCATTATTAGTTATTTTAAGATTATAAATTAAATAGTTTAAAAAGCGAATTTATTTGATGTTAAACTGACAGCTCTAGTATACTTTGATAGCTATTTACCTGGTAGCTGGTGGTAATGAAATGAGAAAAGTAAATTTACCACTTAATTATTTACGTCTAAACCGTTGGGTTTAGCGATGTAAATAAAGAGCACCTTTTTTAAAGGCCTGGCATCAGTCTTTCAGAAATTATGCCAAAAACTACTGTAGCTGTCAACACTAAAAAATTATGACAAAAAAGCAATTTTCAATGTAGGTAAAGTGCCCTCTAGCGGCAAACAATCAATGTGAATTGTTACTAAAATGATGAAGCGCAGAAGACTTAGCCTATCTTTCAAATATTAGTCAAATCGGTTTTCCTGTAAGCGAGTAATTCAAAAAACAAAAAATAAAAACTTGAACTTGGACGGCTTGTAACTCGAAAACGAATGACATTTTGAAAAAAAATTATATGAAGCTCTACCCTTATTTTGTCAAGTAGAATCACCCCCTTAAGTTTCGTGATCGATTTTTGAATCACCCTGTATAATTAGTCTATAACCAAATGAGTGGTGATAATAGACTAACAAGGAGTAAAACGAAATCAAAATTCTTTAGGTCACCTCATAGAAGTATGGAAATAAATTCGTTGAAACTCAGTTCTTCAAAGACTCATACAATATGCACACATTGTAGTTTGTAGATAGCGAATGTGTTGTTAAGGCTTTTATTGCCTCCCACACCCCACAGCACCTCGACCTATAAAATCTTTTGTATATCAACATAATCTAATATAGGCTCTCAATATTCAGATATTTCTCTTTATGTCAAGGTAACGCCTTCCAGAAATTTAAATCTCTTGCTTTCACCTAGCAAGTGTTCCTCTGTTTTGGCTGCATGGTCACAGAAACGGTAAATCTCGTCCTCAGATCGATTTATATTTTTAGATAGTACGTCAAAGGATAGTGAAGAAATTCGTTATTACTCGAATACTCCTTTTATGGAAGATCGAGAAGCGTTATTGCTTTCTTGAAGATAAATTTATAAATTTATCCGCTTGTCTTGGATCAGGCGTATTGTTTCGCTTTAAATTCATTTGATCTTTCCCCAGCCCTGGGGCTTCTTGTTAATGTGGCTTTTTGGTAATCCACTAAAAGAATCCATGCCAAAGACAAATGCTTTTGCACCTTCTTTTGCAGGGCTTTCTCATTTTTTTGAATTTGCTTTTGTCTTAACACTCTCATCAGGGTTACTCTGTTGTTCCTTTTTAATTGCTTGCCTAAAATTCCAACTCTACGTAGATGTTTGACCTGAGAGCTTTTAGTGCTGCTTAGCTATCTAATAGTATGTATATTTTGGTCTTTTTAGTATTTCAGACACCTGTCTGCACAGATTTGAATTTTCTTTGGATTTTTGTTTGGAAAATAATAATACTTTCCCTAGGGATTTAGCAACCCCGAAATTTGGGCCTAATACTCTTACCCCAAATACCTCGTTTATTTTGAATTCATCAGTCAACCATACCATTGAATCATTTCTTAGTCGAGGTAATTCCTCTCCGTTCACTTCGTAGCGGTTACAACACACTTTAAATATATATATATATATATATATATATATATATATATATATATATATATATATATATATATATACTATATATTGGATCATCTTTGGAATATCAAGTCAGGTTTCGTACCTATACACTTGTATGCTTTATAGTTATGGACTTAGAACAGTATGAGACTGAGAACTAAATTTGGCTTTAAGGCCAGTTAAATTTGGAAGAAGTGACCCAGCTTAATGGTCGAGAAGACAATCTCTGACGTAGGGGTACCGTTGGCGTGGTGTTTTGGTGAGTGTGTGTGACTCTGAGATAAGTGGGTTGGCCGAGTGTTCAGCTCGATCCAAACATTTAGCGATATTTTCATGTATAAAAGTGCTGAAAGTAACATAATTTAAATCTCTGTGAATTATCGTGTTCCTGACATAGTATGGGGCTACGCAGATTATGTGTAAAATCTTGTTTTGGAAGCTCTCTAATCGCCTATATCGAGACCTGCCATTGGTGATCCAAGTTGGAGCATCAAATGACAAAATTGAATGTATAAATAACTTGTAGATGGTAAGTTTGTTCTTCAAATTTAACTTGGTATTTCGATGTAAGGGCGAATAGAGAACAAACCATGACGTTTTGGCTTTGGATAAAATATAATTTGTATTTAGTAGCCAATTCAGTCTTTTATTAAAAACTAGCCGCAAGTACTTGGCGCTATCCCGCCAGGGAATGCGCACGTTCGAGATGGAAAACCGATTGTCCGGATTGTTAAAGCGTTTTTTTGAAAAAATGACTGCTTGAGTCTTATTTGGATTAATTTTGATTTTCCAATCAGTCACCCATCTCTCAACTTTGTTGATATGCCACTGCAATCTCAACACAAGATAATGTAATGACCCGGAAGAGGTCGCAAATGCAGTATCGTCAGCGAACAGAAACAGCTTAGTAAAATTGTCTGTCGGAATATCTGCCATATATAAGTTGAATAGAGTCGATGACAGAGGTGAACCCTGTGGCACGCCCGCTCTTACATGCTTTGTTTCTGACATTGCGTCATCTGATGATACTACGAAAGTTTTCCCTTCTAGAAAACTTGAGACTAGTTTCACAAAGTAACTTGGAATTCCTAACTTTGTCATTTTGGCAATCAGTCGGTTGTGCCACACCTTGTCAAAGACCTAGTATATATCAAAAAAGATTGCACGCGTATGGAATCTTCGATTGAACCTCCGAGTTATCATCGACGCCAGTCTGGTGGTCTGCTGGACGCTGCTATGGCAGCTCCTGAAGCCAAACTGTTCCGGAGGCAGAATATTCCTCTCTGTTATAAAGTCAGTTATGCGGTTCAGAATTACACGCTCTATTATCTTCCCCAGATTGGAAAGTAGGCTAATAGGCCTTTCGCCTCGCCTTTCTTTTTAATAAGAATTACCTTAGCCACTTTCCAATCTGTGGGAAAATGACCTGACTGTACAACGGCATTAGCTATATTAGTAATAGCCGAGAGGGTTCTGTCCGGAACGCGCTTCAAGGCTGCGTTCGGCAGACTATCCAAACCCGGCGCTTTTCTGACCAATAGGCGCGCGACCATCCCTTTGACTTCATCAAAGCCTATGACAGGTACGGCCAAATCAATAAACTGGACTGATTTAAATAGGTGAACTATTCTGTCAATTATCTGCTCTTTTGCAGGATCGACGCTGGGACTGGGACTAAACTGCTCATAGAGCTTATCCGCAAACCGATTGGATATATCTTGAGGTTTCACAAGCGTAACACCACCGTTAACAATATGTGGTAGTGTTCTTTTCGAAACTTTAGTAAAGCTTGGTGTCATCTTAAGAAGACTGTCATCTTGCGTTTGCAGCGTTTCTAATTTTGATTACCAGCATCGATTGTACAAACCAACAAGCTTTCTCTTTATTTGCTCAGATGCACGGTTAGCTAGTCGTTTGATTGCAGAATTACCAGTCCTATAGGCTCGGTTTTTGGGTCTATTCTTTTCGCGGATACGTTCTTTAAGACCCGCTGGAAGCTCCCCTGTCTTTGACAGTTTCTGATAATATTACATTTCAACATATCAGATGACTAATTACCAATTTTTGACAAATAACAATGAAGAAGAAGTGCTAAAATCACAAAAATTTTCAGACATTTTCAACCAGAAAACGCCAGAAATCGACTTTCAGGACCAAGTCAATAAACGAGGGCTTATTTAGTAATCTGATGGTTACCAAGTATGCTATATCAGTAAATTTTTCTCACCGTACTAGTATAAAATAGTGTAGTCGAATAACAATTTACTTAAAAGAATTTGACAAAATTTGACCATAGCTTAACCATTCTTTTTTGTGTTAAAACATTAGCAGGATCGGTGTCTTGATACCCAATCTGATTAAATAAAAACGGTAATTCTGCTCCATGAGTTGCTTTCTCGGCACCTAAAAATATGACGTGTAATCAATCATTTTAATTTTGACATCGCAATAAGCAACTCAAGATATAAATAAAGGAAAATTTTTATTCCAAATTAAAATTTTGTGTTTCATTTAATATTTCCTTGATTACTTAAAGAAAATCAGGAAAATTTCCTCTGCTTTCTATTTTGATAAAAAATTAGGAGTTCCTATTCTCAAAACATATCTAACTTTTAAATCGCCTTAATATGAAAGTCCAAAGTTAATTTGAAGGTCACAAAAGTTTCTATTTAGAAAAAATAATGAAGAAACTCTTGTGTTTCACATTTTTTTAGGAAACATCTGAATTCCGTGATTTTTGAGAAAAATATAAATATTTTTTGGAAAATTAGAACATATTCTCAATAACAATTCAATACTTGTCAACTGAAAAATGAAAGTATAATAATACCTGGATCTTATCAGTCTATACTTGCGGATTAGAAACCATAAGCCTTACAATAGCCTTTGTCCAAAATCTTAGGATATCATAGAGTGTTATGGAATACTTCGTATTTTGTTACGAAGATACGAAATGAAGAAATTAGAATGAGAACAAAAATTATCGACATAATGGAAGACTCAACGAGGATGAATTATGGATGACCAAAACATGTTACCAGCCATTTTTAATTCAGCATCTTTAAAATAAAAATTTCTGTTTTCTGGTAAACAACGACTCCGAAAATCCCAAGTGAAATTTTTTTAGATACTATTATCATTTTTTGCCATTTTGAATCCGCCATCTTGGATATAAAAATTTCAATTTTGTGACCTCATATTCATACTCAATATCCCCAAAAACTCCCAGGTACAAATATTCGAGAGAAAAGTATACAGCAAAAAAGTGTATGCCTCAAAGGGTTAATATGAATGCTAATGGCGTTGTTTAAATATATTTCATAACTTAAAATGGCAGTGACTTTGCAAGAAAAAGTCGTGGGTTATCGCTCATGGCTTATTTTTAATGGTAAGAGTGGTGTAAAGTGATGCAACTAGAAAAAAAGACCAAAAAAATTTTATGCATTCTGTACAGAACTGCAAAAGTAGCCAAAAATAAATTATTTTGCTTACATAACCTTAAATATCTCAAAATCTGACGTGATGGACCAATTCTGACTCGGATTCAGATTCTATGTAGCAAATTACTTCGGATATGGTTCAAGCTGTCCAGTATCAGAATCTTGTAGACCTGTGCAATGTTTGGTTATGCAAGCCTTCTGCACAAATGACTTCATTCGATAGAGTTAGGAGAGAAAGAGATAAAAATATGTAAATTCGAACTAAAACTTTTTGAGTCTATAGTGATTTATAAAATTTTTTAGTTAGCTCAAAAATATTGGTAATTATTATAATATATACAAATTGAAAAATTTTAAAAACCTTACCTTCAAGGAATGCTGGAAGCGCTGATCTTCCGTAATAAGCAAACTGATAAAGGTATACTGGAACGTAATTAGATGCTAATTCAGCGTGCTTAATCACTCCTCTGGTAAAAAGATTGTCCGAGTAAAACTAAAAAATGATGATTTCTATTGAAATTGCTTTAAAAATTTAATTTAACAATATATATATTAAAACCAAGTAAAACTTTTGTTTCATATTGAATTCGAGGTGAAAACTATCAAGAATAGTTTAGAAAAGAATACTTTTTTTTATTTATCAGATTTCAACATTCAAAAATCCATAGTATATAAAATATGTAAATTTATTCATCGTCTCTTGATTTAATGTTGTTCCTTATTACGTCCAGGGTAATGCCAAAAATATGCAATAATCTGATCGAAATTATTTAATTATAACAATATGTTTTTACCATATAGGACGTACGAGAGATTTGTAATAAAATATTTATCTAAATAATAATAATTTATTTATTATTCAAGATATAATTATTTTTTCCTACATAAATACAGTTTTGCATTTCTTTTATATGCTCCCTGGTCCGTTAAAAAGCCGTTATATTGATTTCTTCAAAAAATGATTAGATACTACTGCCTTAATTTCTTCATCGTAGAAAAACCTTATTTTCCATAAATAACTTTTTTTTTATTTTTAAGCAGAAAATAATCACATTGACACAAATTCAGGTTATAAAGCGGATGATTAACAATATTGTAGAAAAATTTCATCGTGCATTCGCCAAAATATGCCAGTAAGTCTTTAAAGCTTGATAAGGATGAATCAAGTTATCAATTTTCAACAGGAAATAACACCCTAGACAAATGGGGAAAATTAAAAATGAATATCCCAGATTTTGTCTAGAACCGAAGGAATTAACCCATCAATAACCGAAATACATTAAGGAGATACTTTCCAGTCCTGAGAATTTTTCATTTTATCTCAAATATTTTACCGGACCTGTAAGTATCAAGAGACAACAATACAATAATAAATGTGAAGTATTTACAAAAGGTCTGCTGAAGGCAAAATTAGTTCTAACTTATGACCGAGCAAGCCCATTCATTATAAGTAGGAAGATTATATTTCTGGAGTTGTTATAGAGACGGAATAAGCTACTTTGTGTCGTTAAAATAAGTATGATTAATGAGTACTTAAAAATGCATGTACTCTAAAAAAACTGGCTGAAGCAGTAACGAAATCATATAGGCGATTTTTTTTATTTCGGTATATAAACGTTTTTTTCTTTCTTTTGGTTGGGTGAAACAGCTTATTGACTACAGATTCAATATTTCAGAAAAAATAGGAAAACTTGAGAAAAAGTCATTTTACTCCCGGAAAAATTGGAAAAAACAGAAAAATTTATAATAGGCGAATAAATACGCTGACAGAAGTTCTTGGTATTTACCGATATTCACCAAACGTGTTTGTGTGTCGTACTGCTGATTTAGGATTTTGCCACATCAACTGTTATTTCGTGGAATACATTTTTTACTAATGTTTTGTGCCGCCGACGACTATGTCCCACAGTATAAGTTTTTGCTGAATGCATATGCATATATAGTACATCATTATATGTAGCATTTTATGAGGTTATGTCACTTTTGATATTGTACCAACATGTTGATTGAATCTTTAATATAAGCGAGTTTTTTGCTGTATTTGTGCTAATTTTCAAGCATGGTCCAACTTTTCCAGAGACTCTTTAGGAACAACAAAGAAAATTCAAACAAAATTATTAACGGGCTATGAGATATTTTAAATCACTTGTAATAATCACTCTCCTTCTCTTTTTGGTCTAATAATAAATCTATAATATAAGCCATTATTTCATTTATGATCAATTCGTCCTTTCTTGTTTACACTCCTAAGAGTATTTTTTCTCAGATTTACTTACCTCTGCTAGTCCAACCAAGTCATTAAGCCAAGACTTAGATCCATTAAGATATATGTCTTTTATTTGTTCAATAACGGCAACATTATCGGTAGAATTTGGGTAAAGATGTATTGGAATTATTATAGTACCTTCAGCGTCATATAATGCTGCCAGCTGTTTTGCGTGTTCCAAATCTAGTGAAAGAAATATTTAGATAATAGAAAACCTAAATAAGTAAAAATGATAAAAGGTGAAAAATTTAGAACAAAATATCTACACCAAAAATTAAGTTTAAAGATAAAACCAAAATTTATTACGAAATTAAAAATTTTACGAAATATTAATATGGTAATTGAAAATAGCATTCGAAGCATTTGAAGGGGAGACCATACTTGTTATATGGGTAGGTTGTAAAAAGATTATAACAGAAATTCTAATGCAAGTAAATGCATAGTAATACTCTCTAGTAAGCAGCAGGTGGTTCTGGTACAATTGGTAAAAATTGACCAAATATATTTCAGACATTTTTGGGTAAGAGATAGCTGATCATTGGAGGTTAAAAAAAGGGGCAAGTACAACACTAGCCATGACAGTTAACGATAGTTGATTATGTTAAATATTTTTTTTTATTTAATTATTTATTTGTTTCCATAACGAGTAAAATTTTAACATCCATACAATAATACTAAAATATCACATTAAATAATGTTGCACCTAGATGCTGTAGCACCTGTATGTGCAAAAAAAAGAAACACATCATAGATTCATTGTTTCTCCTGCTAGAGTATTTTACTGAACCGAGAGCGTATCGAAATCACACCGAGAGCGGCCTTCTAGTGAAAATCTGGCCTAAATATATTCATACTTAAATATAATTTAATTCTGACTTGTCATTTTTTCAAATAAACTTCTGTTCTTTATAATTAATTATTTACATATTTTATTAAAGGGTTTTACTTTATCTATCTGGCGGATTTCAGCTGGGGGAATATTGTAACATTTAGGAGCCAAATAATTAATTAATTTAAGTCTTCATCGTTTTATTGTTGTCCCGCATTATTAGAAGTTTGTTCAGATTTGTTCGCGTCGAGTAGCAATGATTTGTGAAATTTTTGAAATGCTTTGATTTCTAACAGTATGCACATATTAACTGTATGTACAAACACGTTATACTACACATATCCTGATTATATAGCAGATATGATGGATAGGTTTTTTTTTCGTTTATATATAATTTTAATAATGTATTTTTGTATAATACTTAATGGTCTTATATTATACACACGAGCGGTTTGACCAGCTACTTAGAAATTATTTCAGGTAGTTTGGTACTTAAAAATTCTCTCTTTATGCAAGACTTCATAATTAATTTACGGATTTTATTTGCTAGATAGCTGATGTGTTCAATCCATTTTAAGAACTGATCAATGATAATATTTAAAAATTTGGTCTTAGTGATAGGCAGTGTTTCTAACATTGGATTGTCATTAATCATTAAGCTTTGAAAATCTAGCCTACCGGCTTGTGTTAAAGAGAATGCGATATAATTAGATTTCCCTATATTGAGGGACAACAACAACATGCTTAAACAAATATATTACAAAATCATTAACGATAATGAAAAATATGACCCTGTAACTATTCGATTACACCAGAATGGTGCCTTAATTGTTATAAATAAAGCCGTAGAGATTTTTTGAAAAAAAAAATCAGTAACTTTCTTCTTTTCCGTAATAATTTATTTTTAATACCGGAGCTCCTAAAACTAAAAAACTTCAATTTGACATTTTCCAATGCTCGCAGTTAATTATCGTACATTACTAACTATCCGCAAATATCATGGTTGGTCTTACATTTACCTCCTTTACAACCTTCAATATTTGGTTACCTCTTGTCCAGAAATCTCTGAAAATTTTTTCTGTCTGGTATATTGACTTTTCTCCTCGGCGTAAGGTATTTGTTGTGGCCCGCTCAAAGTAAATTTTTCAGCATCTTAACCATCATATAGTTTTAACTCATATAAGAGTAACGGTTCGTTTTAATAATTTACATACGGATATAATAACTAGAACATGACCAAATGGGTCTATCTACCATGTAGAAAGCCCACAAGATAATTCTTCGTCAAATATATCAATATAATTTATTTATCAATATAATAATTTATTTAAGGTTTTGATTTGACTTTCTATTTGTCCTAACTTTAAAAATATATATTATTGTTTTAACTGATAACAAATTTACACCAATTATAGTATTTTAAATAATAAAATATATACACTTATAACAATTTTTTCCTAATATTGTGACAACCAACCTAAAAACGGGATAAAAAGTCTCAAAATACTTAGCTATTATTATTATTATCTTCTTATTCGGGATAGTTATTACAATTCTTCTATGTATTAATATTTAGACACATTGTATATTGTCCATCCAGTATTAACTGTTGTAGTTTAGCGGCAAGAAAATATATAAAAATTGTCAATAAAAAAATTAAGTAATCATACCCTATCTCCTCTGCGATATTGTAGATATTTTTAGTACTTCTACTTACTTCGAACGAAATTAATGATAAACTAACAAATAATTACTGAAGAAGCAGTATCTATGCTTTCAGCATATATATAGGTCTCTAGAAGATCTGTATAAAATTTTAGCGCAAATTTCTGAGGCTGAAGTATAAAGATCTAGTCTAATTTACCTTAGCCCAAAAGTTTATAGCTTCCGAAATATAAGAAATCAAATCTACACGTTTTTTAAAACTTTTTTGTAAATATTTGTCTTAATAATAGCTTGAATTGGTATTTTGGATTTTATTTGAATGCAAAATCAGGATCTAGTTACAGTTTCGATATACATTTAGAGGCCTTCACCAGCAGCACTTCTCCTTCATCTAAAGTTACATAACTTCTTTGTGAATGAATATTTCAAATCTATAATTAAAAATTTTTATTCTGTGACATCTCTGTTCAAAAAAGTTGCGCTCATCTCACCACCCGATTTAAATAGTATGAATTACCTAGAACACCCACTAAATTTGGGAAATTTATTTAAAGATCTTCTATTGGCTACCAGATAAAATAATTTTTTGATGGTTCAGCAGAGGAAATGATACTCTTACAAATTGGCCACCCCGCTTACCGGATTTAACACCTATAGATACTTTTTGTGGAGAACTCTTTAACACATAGTATGTTTTAGTCCTGTATACACAGAAGAAAAATTTTGGGCAGGAATGCAGAATTCAGTAAACACTTTATGTTTATATGCAGAGATGATGGAAAGAATACAGTTCAACTTTTTCCATAAAATTAGTTGTATATGAAAAACAAGGTCATTTTGAATATTTACTTTGAATTTAATTAAAAAATTCAAAGAACATTCCGTTTTGGTTTGTTGTTGACTTTGTATTTTATTGTTATTGTTGCGGTTGCTTGAAGCAATACCTACTAGATATAGCTTTTTTTATCAAAAAATAGGCATTATTACTTAGAAATTTAATATAACGAAGCACATAAAACTTATGAAGCTTTAGAAGTAGGCAAAGTGTTGTTGGTGGCACAATTTGCAATGTACATCGAAACTATAATCATCTCGACATTGCAGTAACTTTCCCTATTTAATGCTACTACAGTAACATGAACCTTACTTTTCAATAAAAGAAGAGATTCTTCAGCACATATACCAATTACTGTTGGAACTTTATTAAAACTTCCACTGTTTAATAATTCATAGGGCGATTTACTTAGAAATGCTTCTTCGTCTTGGACTTCTAAAACTGGGGAAAGTTGCATCTAAATTAAACAAAAAAAAGTAAAATTAAGTAAATAAATAAATCTATAAATATAATTAATTCTAGTAGCGCGCTTAAGGAGATGAAAATCAGTTTTCCTTTTACTAACTAACTACTACTACGTAGCTTTCATTTTGCGAGAAAGAACTATCCGTTTTATTTGTCATATCTTCAGATCTGTCGTTAATATGTGCGCAATACCCTACATTCGATATCACTGGGGCAGTAGGCCTTATACATGAAACTTCAATTTTTTATACCATCACCATCATGTCCAAAATTTAGAGCAATGAACAGTTTTCTATCAAAAGTCAGCTCAATATCAAGCACCTTAGATTAGCGAACAAAAGGGGCCTATAACAACAAATTTCAAACTTTCCTACGAATACCTTTAACAAACAGGCGAGTCCAGTAATCCTTCAACAACAAGCCACAACCATCCTTTTCCACCGAACGGTGAAGAACGATCCTCGTAACTATTCAGTCCAAGAAACCAAGACAGTAGATGAGCGAGCTCATATAAATTTATCTCAATCTGCCTAAGCGGAGATAGCCGAGATTTTGTATCATTTGTGAGTCTGGGATTCCCAAGTATACGTGGGTTATTGAGGTTACAGTTTAATGTACACAGCGAGCTGTGCTCTTCTGTCTCCTGTCTTGGTCGCGTGGATCTCGCTTGGCTGCTGGCTTTAGTCGCATGAACCTTGCACTCTCCTGATTTTGTGATTTAAATAAGTAAGGTTTTATTATTCAAGGCTCGCTGCACCCACCTGCCTGTTGTGTTTGTGGCCTTTATCTCAGTTATGTACAGTATAACGTTAACATGCACAAAAATATATATATATATATATATATATATATATATATATATATATATATATATATATATATATATATATATATATATATGGGTACGATCTGTTTGATTTCCTGGAAGCCTGGCCAACAACAACACACCAGAGTAATAAGACAGCGAGACAAGAGGAAGCTCAGACCCAGCAAGGAGACCAACCAGGCAGAATCAAGGTATAACCGGCGCAAGTGCCAAACTACAAAAGGACAGAGGGGACCAACACGCTCATTCCAAGCCGAGCAGCCGTCGAGGAAGCATCACTTGAAAATGCCAGCTGAGATGTTGGCGAAACGTCGTGAAGATTATTAAACAATAAAAACAAACCTAGAACGATAAAATGAGGATACAAATTTATTATATTCAGAGAGTGTACTAGCCAGGGAATATTTAGCTCAACGAACTCTAAATATGTCAGCACCATAAGGCTACAAATAATTGACTACAAAATTTTGGATTACGAAGAAATCTTCAAAATAGCTTTACGGAATGTTACATAATACGTTGTCGTTGACTTTTAATATTTTAAGTTACAAAATACGTACTTGAGGTGTCTCTAGAAGACCATTCATAGCCTTAATTAAATCGCCAGGTGTTTGTTCCAATAAAAACTGTTTTAATTTTTGTGTATCATTTCCATAGTTACCACCCGAAATGGCATCGGCTAAAGTAAATGCAAACGATCGTGCATTTAATTTAATAGCGAATGGAACTAACGCAGATCCACTTTCTAGAATGGCAGCTCTAAATAAACCTAAAATTTTAAGATATTTATTATTAGTATTATAATGACTTTTAATTAAGAAGATAACATAATTTTGATACGCAGATATAATTTCTTCTGTAATTAATACACAGTGTCTACCATTTTTTTTTCATAGACTAGGAAACGAAGTAACTCCTTATTACACAACTTACAAGAAACAAATAGATATCCATTTGACCAAACTATTTTATTCTTAAGTAGTTAGATGCCTTGAATCTAAATCTGAGATCAGATAACCTCTATCACGTCAGGTTCAAGGTCATTTCAAAGTCAAATTGAGTAAAATAAATCTGAAGAAGTAGATACATAGGTCTTTGAGGTTGCTAAATCCGAATTCGTGGTTTGTTTAATCCCCCAAGGTCAGTCAGAAATCATTTCAGCGTTATTTTGAGGTTAAATTGAGAAAATTTACTAAATAGATCTGTAAAAGAAGATATACAGATTTTTGGGGCGCTGAATCTGAACTCGTGGTTTGTTTAACAACTCAAGGTTAACCGGAGGCCATTTCAAAGTCATTTCGTAGTCAAATTGATAAACATCCACTAAATAGATCTGTAAATAAAGGTAACACACGTGGAACTGGTTCGATATCCGTTACACAGCAGACAGGCGAGCGGATCAAGTTGTTGAGCCAAAATTTAAGCTCCCAAAACCATGTCCTCACGCAGGCACGTAAACGGAGCTAGTTTTCAAGGCAAAACTTAAGCTTCTAAAACCACATACCCCTCGCGCAGCTAGATCGATATCCGTTGTATAACAGCTAGGCTAGCGAAGCGAGTGTATAACACAAACCCCAAACTTTCATACACACTGTGCCTGGGGTATATCGTTTTCAGAGAGCTTAGATTTTATTTCATACACTCATAAATTCGTATTTGTCGCTGCGTAACGAGCCGGGCATTGATCTCGTTGCGCATGGGATATGGGGTAATGAGAGCTTATGTGCTGGCATATTTATAAAAACTTGGTCCGATCGCCTGTTTGCTGTGTAATGACAATCAATTTAGTTGTACATAGAGTGTATGGTTTTGACAACTTAGGTTTCGCCTTAATAACGCAACCCGCTCCCCTGTCTGCTTCGTAATGGATATCATTCTAGCTATGCATGTGTTATGTGAGTTTGGGAGCTTGGATTACTATTTCATAATAACTAACTCCGCTTAAGTATCTGCTGTGTAACGGACATCAATCTAGATGTGCTTTGGGTACAAGGTTTTGGAAGCATGAGTTTCGGCTCGAAAACTTGATACGCTTGCCTGTCTGCCATGTAACGGATACTGATTTAGCTGCGCGTGAGTTCTCTTCCTTTACAGATTTATTTAATGGATTTTTTCAATTTGCCCTTGAAATGACCTTGAAAGGGTCTCTGGTTAACTTTGAGGTATTAAGCAAACCACGGATTCAAGCTCAACGTCCTCAATAATTTACCTATCTTCTTTTAAAGGTCTATTGAGTAAATTTTTCTCAATTTGATCTTGAAATAACTCTGAAATAACCACTGGCTGACCTTGTGGGATTAAACAAATTACGAATTTGGATTCAGCGACCCCAAAAATCTCCATTTTTTTTCAAATTTATTTAGTGGCCAGAAAAAATTGCTCATTTGAAGATTTTTTTACAATTTAATGATGTCCAAGATTTTATTAAAAGTAAATTTTTCGTGTAAGTCATGGTTTGGCTTTATCCTTTTTGTTTCTTTTTAGTTACGATAAACCCATTAAAATGTTCATCGATCCGGTAAACTTCGATTGCGCCATTTCTGGACATAAGTTTTTTTTATCTATAGAGAATTGCATTATACATGTAAATCAATGAAAAACATGTAACATGTTAGCATTGGTCTAAATTATTAAATTCGTTAGTTTCTAATAATAATCAGTATTAATTAAGAATTGTCCAGTTACAAATTATTATTAGATTTCGTATAGTTATAGTAATTTAATTATTTGACAACAGAGAACTTGAGTTCAGGGGCGAGCCCTTTTTGACTTCTACAGTAGTGCTAAATATTGTTTATGCTCTGGATTTATAAGCTCTTCTTAGTTATGCAACATGTTGAAATTTCAATAAAATATATAAGTCTGCTTAAAAGCTACTGCTCAAAATATAAATCACTGAGTCCGCTTTGTGGATCGGTCCATTCTCCGTTATGGAACATTTTCGTATAAAAAATTACATATAACACTAGGGATACTTGGACAACTTTAGTTTTATGAGAAGTACGGACAGGTATGGCTCTTAAAAATATACTTTTTCCAGTTAGTACGCGCACGCATGCGCTTTTCTTTTATATTTTCATATTAAGTCTTTGATACGTAACTTGATTTACATAGGTCAAAATAATTCACAATTAGAACAAAATTTTTAATACATCCGCTGTTTTGTCAGTTTATTTACAACAAAAAATATATTAATTATAAAATAAAATTAAGGAAAAGAATATTTTGATACATACCTTTTAACTTTGAATGCTAAAATTACCCACAATATTTAGGAAGAGGTCATTCCCTAATTAAGAAATTTAATCGGCCTATATAAAAGTTACCTCTTCTTCGTTAATGTTTAAACATACCTGCAGATTTTTGGCTCACCAAATGAAGACCTGCAGCTGAACCACCAGTACTTTCTCCACCAATTGTTATTTTCTCGGGATCACCACCAAAAAGAGCAATATTATCATGAGTCCATTTTAAGGCCAAGACCTGATCCTTAAGAGCAGCATTACCACGAATTACTGAATCTTCGGTTGACAAGAACCCAAATGGTCCCAATCTGAAGTTAAATGATACGAAAACAACATCTTCTTCTACAAAAAAGTCTGGTCCGTAGAAATCTTTTGAAGAACTACCTTGTATATATGTTCCATGATAAATCCAAAATAATACTGGCAGTTTTGTAGTTGGCTAAAATTTTAAAAAATACTAATAAATATTAAACAACTGTGACGTGGAGAATTACGAACTAAAATATAGTAACCTTACATAGTAAGTTAGTAAGATCTTTAATTTAGAATTAGGTAAAAATAAATCCTATTTTATTTAGTACATAAATTATTAAGTTAATTCCATTAAATTTTTCAGTATTTTGATGTTTTGTGAAACAGATGTTTAAAATATTTAAGGAAATTAAAATAATGGACAGGGCTCTTCAATAAAATAGATTTAGCATTTACTACTATTTGTGTTTCTCGTTTCGTATATTGAAAACTAAATTTCAGATTTTCACTATCCTAAATCAATACAATTAAAAATATTTTCTCTATTTTTTCTGCTTTAAATTGTACTTATTTTAAGTTGTAGGTAATATCACCGGTGATGTGCGTAGACATTGAAATAGTTTTGTAACCTAAGCTAGACTTTTGCGCATTTAAATAAAGTGGGTATATAGTCAGTAAAATTTCCAATAAGTGACAATACACTTACAATAATACATTACGTATATTCCCAGTACAGAGAAACTTAACTCTTAACTGTAAAAATTTATAACAAAATAGGAAATGTTTCTATACGATCGACACATAAAATTTGAAAAGAGCAAAAATTGTTGAAATTTACCTCTTAATAGCATTATTTGAAGTTAGTCAGTTTTGATTTGCTTATAATATTTTATAATTTGTGTTTTTCATATTAAGAAAATTTTTTATATTAAAAGATAAGGACAAAACCTAGAAACAAAGTCTTGGGAAGGAATTTGCGGTTTGATAATTAAATAACAAAACTTTACTTATTTTTGAATTAATAACTTTCAAAACTAGTTAGACCGACATTGACTTTGGACCGTGTTAGTGAATTAGATGGTTAAATATATATCCTTAAACTTTTATGACATGACATATTGTATAACGTGGCAAGATTTAGAACCAAATATTTTATATCAGTTTTAATAAAAAAAAAAAGTAAAAAACCATAAATGAAGCCAAGACTATGAATCATTATCAATAACACAGAACTATAACACACAAACACCACCCTCGGAGTGCTATTGAACGTACAATGCTTCCAAGACACCAAAGAGGAAGAAGATTGGTCGATATTCGTAAGAAGCTCAATCAACAAATAATAAACTTACGTTCTTATTTCCTCAGGTTAGTGGACTCTTCCACACTACATCGAACAATATACGAGGAAGACGATTCAATGTCGCTACAGCTGAGGAACCGGAATATTGCTTTTTACCACCGAAAAGATTAAGAGAATTTACAAGTCTGGCTCCAGAAACGACTTCATGAACGGCATCTAAATGAGGTCATCCAGAACAATGTCGACAACTCAACGTCGAACTACTGGTTGATTTCAGAACAGATGTTCCCGGAAACCAAGGGTTTCTTGTTAGCTATCCAAGACCAGGTTATTCCAACGAAGAACTATCGGAACTTCATCATCAGAGAGTTCTCAATAGAAAATGTCCAATGTAGATATGGCTGTCGAACTTCAGAGACAATCATGTACATAACTGGAGGATGCCAAGCGTTTGCCGCAACCGAGCATAAGGAAAGACACGACTCAGCCGCTAAGATACACGACCAAGAGTTAGCAGAAAAGTAAAAACTATTGCAGGTTGGAACAGTGCCGGAGTCTATTCTTGAGAACAACGAGTTGAAGTTATATTGGGACAGAACGGTTCCAAGAGATCAAACAGTTGGTCATAATAGGCCAGACATTATAATAACAGATAAAATTTCTAGGCTAACTACACTGATTGACATTGCCTTACCTGTTAACAACAACTTAAGACCAAAATACAATAAGAAAATCGCCAAATACAGAGATCTGGAGGTGCAAATTTACTGACAGTGGGCAATGAACAGCGTTCACATGATTCCCATAATACTTTCAATAAATAGAGTGATACCAAAGAACCTGCCGCAAAGCATCAAGGAACTGGGCCTTAGTGAGCATCTGTATAAACCGATTCAGAAAGCAGTTCTCCTTGCAACTTCGCGGACCGTCCGAAAGTTTGTTTTACTGATCCATCTAAGACCAGGTAATATATACAAATTGGGTGTCACTGAACAAAATTTCATTATTTGTTAGGACCAGATATGTCCGAATTTTTAGTAAAATGGAGTAAAGTATTTTAAAAACGACATGAAACATCTGTTAACCCATAAATTTTTTCCGGTAAAATCCAATACAAACTAAACCCTATACTAGATAAAAAAACTACCTTGAAACTTATAACCACATTACCCAATAGATTTATAAATCTGTAACTCTTCGACCCCATCAATTGGTAAATCTAAAAGAGAAAGGTCGAAATCTCTTCAAGAACAAAATTCCTGCATATGATTTCTAATAGCTTCAGTTTACTTGGCCACTAGACCCTAATTCTGTAATCCAAAAACACTACAATCCTATAATTTCATTCACTCAGTAACTATTAAGAAGGAAGTACAAAAACACACGGGAACTCCAGAACCACATTACCGAGACCAGAAAGGGAAGACCAGAAACTCATCATACATATTTGTTTCTTGGGAATCGTAAGACACCTTGAGTTCATCAACTTACATGGTAACCTCAGCACCCACGACCTGATAATCTAGGAATTCTATAACCCCATGTCCGAGTCCAGAATAGGAAGACCAAAAACTTTCCAAGCTCAACATTCAATGCGTGGGAACCCTAAGATGCTTTCAGCTCTTCACCTAAGAATGTAACCCCAATATTCGTAACCTCATAACCAAGAAAGCCAATGATATAGCCATACGAATCCATAAGCCTAGAAAAATCCAGAATAGACCTAAACTTTTGGAATTTTATACTTTTATGATTCGGTAACGGAACTTTTCGATAATGAAATTTCAGGTATATGAACTCACATTAAGTGGTAGTCTGAACATATTAAGGTTTATAATGCTAGAATTTTTTGTCTGATGAATTTCTCTCTTGTATTTATTATGTTTATGTGTTGAGTTATCGGGCTATGGAGTTAGTGAACTCCACGCCTATTTTGTGAGTTGATGGTGTAAGTTATCTTAGGAACTAGAAATGAAGAATTTTGTACTAGACGAGTTTTTGGTCTTTCTCTTCTCGATTTAATCGTTTATGGAATCCTCGAGTTATTGGGTTATTGAGTTATTGTAGTATGGGGTTATAAGTAATGAAGTTTCAAGCATATATTTAAAAAATAGTAAATTGAGCGTTCTCCCTGCATGCCGTTCCTCAGCGAGGAAGAAGATTAGAAGCAGTAGTCCCTTTCCTTTCTAATGGGCGGAGCATAGAATCAGACATGAACTATTATTCGCACCTAGGGGTAATGTAGTTCTATGCTCCGCGTATTGGAAAAACAGAGGACTACTGCTTTTACTCTTCTTCTTCTATCGCACAGTGGAAATGACCGGAAATCGAGATCTAGTATTTTTTAAATATATGGTTTTAAGGTGTTTAAATCACCTAGTTTCGATTTATCTTAGAAGTTACCAGGATTATGGGTCAGCAGATGTTTTCTATTATTTTTGAGAAATTTTACTCTATTGTGATCAGGATATTTTACCTTATCCTGACGTACTGGGCCAAAACGAATAACGGATTGATACAGCGTTGGCGTTTTTAATTTGCTCTTACCGGGATAAACCTGGAGACAGGGATTTTGGGGCAGTTTGCACATGTCAACGAGGAAATTCTGTTAGTCTGTCTCTGACAACAGCGGATAAGGTGTAGCAAGGAGTAAAGCTTTGGAAGCGGTAAGAGGAATAGTTGTTCCTAGAAAAAATTTACTTTCATATCCTTAACGTTCAAAACTTGATGTACATATTATTGCACATATCAATTTAAAACCTGTCATTTTAAACTTTTTTAAAATTAAAGAATATTGGTAAATTTGGAGGTAAAAGTCTGGATTTTGGTATACAGTTATTTAGTCCTGTGTTGGAAATATGATCAGAAAGTCAAACATGAATTATTTGTGTTGTATTTTCTTCTTAATGACAAAGATAATAGAAGTTCATGGAGATGATGCATGAAACGAGGGGACAAAACTCTCCCATCTTGGTATTAAGAATGATCTTTGAATGTAGTAAAAAAATTATAGCATTGGTTGTATAGACCATAAAATTTTCAGTTAAAGCCCACTTAAAAACTAACTGTAGAATTTTGCGAAAAATTAGTTCCATCTAAGCCAAACAGACTAAGGGATAGTATTAGATACAAAGAATTGCCAACAATTTACAATACATCTGATTGTATTATTAAATTCGATTTGTCTCTGTAAGTGTACGGGTTGTATTTTGACGTTGAAAACAAGGTCTTGTATTCTTTTCAGTATATATAATTTCAATTTTTAAAGGCATTAGTTTTAATTGCCCTAGAAGAATATTTATATATGTAAGAATTAATAAAAAAATACCGGCGAATGTACGTTTCATTTCGATTGATTATAGTTAATATGTCTAATGTTTAAGCACCGAACTTTATTAGGATATTATTTTTTAAATAATTAACGGTTTTCAAATTTCTATAATTAACTGTTATGTACCTGTGGAGTTCGAGTATAAACATTGATGTAAAGGCAATCTTCACTTTCATTTCCCGAGGTACTGTCGTACGAGGCAGAAATGCAAGCCTTGCTGTCAGTGGTAGCATCTAGTACTCCCTCCCATGGCTGAGGAGGCTGAGGAGCCTAAAAAACAATAGATCTTAAAATTGATAAGTAAAATATATTAGCTCAATATTTATAAAAAATTGATATAAAAAAAATCCGGAATAGTCAAAAAGTGATGAAATAAAAATAAATAGAAACAGGAAAAAGTTGAATTATATTTTCGTTGACATAATAGCTCTTCTTAAAAAGATCCTACTTGAAAATATAAAAAAGTAAGTTTTAGAAAAATTTAGCTTTTGAGATCCTGAGATTAGGTAAAAAATATTTCTTTTATGTTTAATTACGAATGTAAAACACATAGATGTTTTTAAAACAATCAATTAGCGGTTCTAACACAACGAACTTAAACAGAATTATTCAACTAACGCAATGCACCAAAAAGAAATGCCATTTATGGTGCAGTTGGAAATTTTTCAGAAAAACACACAATTTGATATCAACAAGATACCGTCACGACATATACAGGTCGAGTCACAATAAATTTCATAAGTCAGCATTTTCCAAATCACCCCCTTTAAAAAAATGGTCAGTAATGGCCAATATGCTCACCAAACCTGACCACTTTAGATTATTTTTTAAGGCTATCTGAAGAATAAAGTCTATATTAATAATCCCCAAACTATCTACGCTTATGAATATGAGGCAAAACGTAGCCTCAATATACAAACAGTTAAAAAATATTATGGAAAATGCTGAATGATGAGGCTGCCAGCTAGAAGAGAGCGGTCACCCATTTTACATTATTCTTAGAAAGTACTGTAATATTTCTTCAGAGATAAAACTTAAACACCCTGCATATGCTCATACATGTAGTCCAGTCAACGAAATATTAAAAGTATGCATTAAAACATAAATTTTTAAATTATTTTAACATACATCAAATCTTAAACTTCCTACTGGTGGACTGGCAAAGGGAATTCCACGCCATCCATAATAAGTTACTTTATTTGGTGTTTCATATACTGCTCCTCGGACTTGTCCATCAGGTAATGTTATGATAAGGTTATCATCGTTGATTGCGGCTGATAACTAAAAGAAAAAAAATTTATTTCATTTAAAATTCAGCATTCTGGAAATAGGAAAAAGTTCAAAAAGCAAAAATTCATTGAAAAAGTTAGTTTTAGTTCAGGTTAAAAAAAATATTTGGGAAGTGTGACTTTCCTGATTTTAAAAATGGTAATAAAAATCGAGTAAATTATTTAGGATTATAAAAACAACATAATAATTTTGACAAATAGATCACAAATATATTGTCTGTATTAACAAACAAATACAGAAAAATGAAATGAATATTATATAAATTTTAAAATAACGTTACTATTTTTCGGTGGTTTCTTCAAAATTTTTTTAGTTATAGCTTTCTCATCTTCTGAACAAAATTTGCCTTCAACTGATACTGCTTTATAATGATGGAACAGGCGTGTATTTTTTATTGTTTTAGCTCGTTCATAACACGATTTGCATTTTTGTTCATAGGAATCACGTTTGTGTTAAGAACAATAAACAACATTAATATTTTTAGATCAAGTATTGGCCCATTCATAATGACAATACAGTCATGATGTGTTCTTGTTTGTAAGAATCATGTTCATCTTATGAACAGCAAACAATATGAATATTTTTAAAGAAATAATTGACACATTCATAATGACAATGCAGTCGTGATGTGTTTATCATGATCTCCTTTGCCATGGGTAGTGGTGAAAAATTTATATTACTTATCAGTATTAAAATCAGCCTGACGTTTCGGTCACACTTTACCTTTCTCAGAATAATTTTTGTTAATTATAACAGAAAATATTTTTGCTAAATTATGGACATCAACTAGTTAATTGAAATACATGCCTTGTATATTATCCAGTTTTCGCAAGGATCACATATAACTCATAATTACATATTGGTAACATGTGATTAACATTTAACACCAGACAAATAAAACTTTGTTTTAGTTTAAAGTCTTTATTGGAACTGATTTTGTTTTATAGGTTCCGGTGGTCAAGAGTTTGGATTTTTTTTGCTTTACTTGTCTTTGTCTAATTATTATTTTGAACGTTGTATATATATATATATATATATATATATATATATATATATATATATATATATATATATATATATATATATATATTAATGGCGCTTATGTTTATAATTTAATTTATTGGGTGAGTTATTTTAGGGTGTAGTTGTATGGTATCAGCTTTCGTATTTATAAAATTCTTATTTTTTTGGATAGCGAACATTTCGTAAAATTCGTGTTTTTTGTATTATATTATATCTGGAGGAGTTTACATTTTCTAAATCAATAGTGTGTTATTTTCTGCGATGTGGTTCGTCAATGTGATCTTAATATGTTTGTCATATTTGTGTTTATTTATTCTGTTTTTGGTTTGACCGAGGTAAAAAACCAAATTTTTACACGAGATCTCATATACAATCTGTGTTTTATTTGTTTGAAAGTTGTAGACAATGTTGAGAATTGATTAAAATATGGTTGTTGGACTTGCATTGTCATTTTTGTTTATTTTAAGATGTTTCGTTTAGGTTGTTTCTAATCGTTATCAAGTATTAACTGAATGTTCTGTCTTAAGGCTACGAGCTTATATAAGGACTGTGTCCATTGAAGTGCAAAGTGCTTCACTATACACACCTCAATGATTCGATGTTACAAAGTAATGGTTACCAAAGATAAGGTATCTCAGCACTGGGTTTACTGAAGATTCCATTGTTATTTTTAATGTAAGCTGCTTCTATAAATTTTCTTTTTTTATGTTGAGTTTCATATATATTGTCGCAGCTTTTCTTTTTTCTTGTTATCCAGTGTTCGTTGTTCTAGAGTTACTTATAAACATCGTCAATTAATTTTAAAAGATTTAGGATTTATAACAGAATATCATGTATTTGGACTTTAAGTTGCTGAAATTGTTTTTTAATAGATTGTGTCCCTTATAACTAATTATGGTTTTTGAGCATATTTTGAAGTTTTTCTGAATGCTGTGGTATATACGGTATGAAGACATATTGGTTTGGTTATTTTAATTTTTTGTGTTCTTCCCATGCTCCCCATACTGTGAATTTTCTCCATCAGAAAAATACGCAATTATTGTATTTATACCAGTTCCAAATTTTTCTCTTAGAATTTAATTCAGCTTAAAGTTATAAAGGTGAACTGGACTTGCATCATGAGAATTTTTTCTGAAATCGTGACGTCATTTTCATGTTTCGTTTCTTCATTTCACTGTACTAGGAAAGTAAGGGTGAAGTGTACCAGATTATCTGACCAATGGCAGGACTAAATTGTGTTTTGCATATAGAAAGAATAATTTCGGCGAAATCTTGACATACTATAAATTACATATATGATATATTTTCAAAACTCGAAAATATACACAAATAGGAAAATCCAAGAAAAAAAAATATATATATATGTATATATATATATATATATAAATATATATATATATATATATATATATATATATATATATATATATATATATATATATATATATATATATATATATATATATGACTAACTAAAAGATGTCGTTACCTCCTCTACCTATATGAACGAATAAAGAAATGATCAGTCTTACATCTAGTTATGAAAATTTTGCTGTTAGTATTTAAACAACTCTAAACATTGGTATGGTAATAGGTATTAACTATAAAAATAAAATAAATTCATATGTCATTTTGTAATGACATATTGTTTCCTGATTTAGAATAAATATTCAATAATATTCTTATTTTTGCCAGCTATAATATTTTTATCCTTTAGTTTTATATTCATTTCTCGATTTGTTTTTACTCAATAAATTGTTATTTGAAGACTCCTTTTCCTATTTTTTATACTTAAGTATTATTTCAGAAAAAATTAGTTTTTATTAGCAAATTATAGTCAGTTACAATGCCAAAATTAAGATTTGCAATGTTATATTTATACCTGGAACCTATTATTAATATCATAATTTTTCTTCCCTAAGATCCCGTATATTGGAATCATTTGTCTTCTAGAAAATCGACAAAAAAAAACATTTTAAATCCCTAACCAGTAATTATTGGTAACAACATTACTTACTTCAAATATATTTTAAATATGAACTTACCGCCTGTTGAAATGTAACTATAAACAAAATAATAACTTTTTTCATCATGATCGTGCATGAAATAAAATCTATCCATGCCAACTTATTATTATATATGCTTTTTAACTTTATTATCTTATGTGGTTCTCCAAAAACTGATAATACCTAAGATACAGAATAGCTAAATATGCATTATTTTTTTTTGATCAGTTTTTAATTATACAGACAAGACTGCCTTAAAGAACATTTAACATACTCTTAGATGAGAACTTAAATTAATATATAAATATGGTAGTAATAGATTAAAGACTATGATGACCCATCCATGACTTCGTAATATTTGTTTTTGGACTATCTTTTGTTAGGTTTATCAGCCATGCCTTAAAAATAGTAAAAATAGTGAAAAGTGCTGAAGTCTAGAAGTCGTCAAGTTCCTACCGAACTTGACTCTGGAAGGCAAATATATGAGTAAATTGAATCTCTATACTTTGATATTGAATCTCTATACTTAGATTTGGTTAGCGTATTTATAAAAAGTTCGATCTCGGCCACGTTCAACTCATTTCTATAAAATTTACAATACTTTATAGTCAATCGCTTTATCACTAGAAAATGTCATATTATAGTTTTAGACTATACACCAAACACCATTAAATTCGGTTACCACGTTTTAAAGAAGTTGGGGAAAATCAATATTTTCTTAAAACTTTAACGCCACCTAAACTAATATACAGGGTGTCCGGAAAAATACGGGAAATGTCCCAGATACGAAAAAACACGTGAAAGGAATACTACAAGTTCATATAAACTTTTTTTGTATAAGCCTCCTCGTCGAAGATATGGGCTCCCAAACAGCTGCAATAAAATCAAATTTTTTACACATAATTACTCTACCAACAAGTATATTTCATTTAATTTTATTTACACTGTTATTCCCCTAACTTCTGTCCTGTTGAATGTGAAAAATATGAATTTTCCCGTCACCATAGTTTCAACAAAAAGTTAAATGAACTTCCTAGTTAAATTTTTTTTTATCATTATTTGAAGGTTGAAGATTTGATAGGAAAAAAGATGTATCTTTTATCGAAATACGCCAAATACATGATGTAACTAAATTACGTTTTTTCGAAAACGGTTAGGATTAACGATATGAATGAAGGATACTTAGTTTTTAGTCAATAGTTAAAGATATGTAAAAAACGTTGTCTAGGTTCTTATCATACAGGGCGTAAAAAAAATGAGGTCGTGGATGTCACATCCAGTCCGTTCCTGCAGCTGTGAGTAATTCACAGCACTTTCATGGATAGTCATTTGAAGGGATTTACCTGGTATACATCATATTAAAAAAAAATCGAAATACACCTGGTGATTCAATAATTATGTGCAAAAAATTTAATGGCATTGCAGCTTTTTGGGAGCCCATATCTCCGAAGAGGAAGGCTTATACAAAAAAAGTTTATATGAACTTGCGATATTCCTTTTTCATATCCAGGAGATTTCCCGGATAACCTAAATATATATATATATATATATATATATATATATATATATATATATATATATATATATATATATATATATATATATATATATATATATATATACAGATAATATTTTTAAGATCTGATAGGAATCACACATTTATACACAATGGCTCAAAAAGTTTCACATCTAAGTTATTAAAATTTAAATGCAATGTGTGTTATTGCATATTGTGATAGCGTGAGCCAAATAAGGGTAAGAGACTGTTATGTTTCATATACTTAAGACAAGCCGTCCTTGAGATATTTAACTATTCTTGAAATTGTACAGTCAAATTTAAGAGGCGTGCCTGCCTTGCCTATTCGAACTAAATGTTTTAACTTGTATTGGTCTTTTAGTAAAATCAGTACAATTTACTGTAAATAAAATTATCTCAAAAAATCATAAATTGTATAATTTCGAAAATTTTAGAGTTACCTTAATGAAATTTTAATGACTTATTTTGTGATAATAAATTAAGCAATAGAGTTTACTTATTTTTAATTAGGTTTTTAATAGTTTTTCAAAAAAAATATATTAAAATTTTAATGACTTCTTAATCAGATCGTAAAGTTTTCTCCTTCTAGTTATATGCGTCGTGCATTTTACAAGTTTTTTCTTTTAGTTATATATATCGTACTGCTAAGTTTAACATCCTGCAAGAAAATTTCACTATAACTAATTGGTTTAAATAATATAAATTTTTATATCGCAGCCTGGGGAGCGGTGTCAGTCCAGCGCGCTGCCGCGTGGTATTGACTTGGTTTGACTCCAGGTCAGCTGACATTGATACCATTTTTTTAAATTAAAAATAATTTTATTAAACCTCTTTTATTCTTTTAACATAATATTTTTAACAAATAAATCACAAAAATATTATTTTTAAGAATGAACAAAGACAGCAAAAAGGAAATGAATTTATAAATCTGAATCTTACAATTACGTGTTCCCAGTTTTTATTTGGTTGTTTCATAAAACTTTATTGGTAATAGTTTTTTCATTTTCTGAAAAAAATTTGCTTTCCACTAATACCACATATAAAGTTTTATATTGATGAAACTAGCTCGAATTTTTTATTGTTACAGCTTGTTCATAACATGATTTGCAGTTTTGTTCGTAGAAATCATGTTCCCTTAAGGACAATAAACAACATTAATATTTTTAAAGCAATTATTGGCCAATTCATAATGACGCAGTCGTGATGTGTTTGTCATTATCGCGTTGCAGAATAGCAAGATCAGCCTGTCTTTTCATTCTTCCTCCTCATACTCCCTTGCCGTGAAAAGTGGCGAAAAAGTTTCATTCCATATCAATATTAAAATCCGCTTGATAGTTAATTAGATTTACTAAATTATATTTATTTCAATACTGTGAAGCTGCTCCATCACAAAAATATGCAATTTTTTAAATATTACTTGCTTTCTTTTAGAAATTTAATCAATTTAAGGTTATTAAGGTGAACTGAACTCATATGAGAAATTTTTTCTGAACTCATGATGCAATTTTCATGTTTTACTACTTCGTTTTTACCGTAATAGACTACAGAAGGTAAACTGTAAAGTTTGAGATTTTGCTAGAAAATCGTGCCTCAGCATTTCATGCCACTTTTTTGTCAAGTCATTTAAAAATTCTCTTTTTTTACACATTTCCTCAACACTTTAACTCATGTAGAGTCCAAAAAAAATTTACTGTATTATAGTACGCGTAAAAAAATTGATGAAGTTAGATGACACACGAATTATACAAATGAATATTAATAATTTAATTAGTAATAATAAATAAATTAATAATTTTATTCATCCATAACTAGTTTGATTATTTATTTATTTCATGTTGATCGAATAAAAATATCAATTTTTCAATAACATAATTAACTCCTGGACAATTTCAACATATTGAAAAAAAACGTGATAACGTAAGTTTATCGTAAACGAAGCTTTTAATTAAGTTAAAAATTTGTTGGTAATGTGGACTGACTGGAGTTTAAGTCGAGTCAACTGTGCGGGGTAACGCCCAGGACAGAGATTCCTGTATATATATATATATATATATATATATATATATATATATATATATATATATGAAGTAAAATGCGAACAGTAAATGCAAACTTCTCTCCATCATATCCTTTCGGTGTTAGAGGTTGCACAGTTAGAATAAATTGTTATAAAACGCAATTCCTCCTATTCCACCACCATCGAGATGATGGCCTACCTGTACCACCATATCGAGAAAAAAAAATTTATTCTAACTGTGCAACCTCTAACACAGAAAGGATATGATGGAGAGAAGGTTGCATTTACTGTTCCCATTTTACTTCATTCATACGCGGAGCTGGATATAGTTGTACATTTTGCTGAATGTGATTTCAGCACAACGGCATAATGTGGATATATCCACTGCTATTGCATCTCACACGGAGGAATCCGTAAAATCCGCATAAACATATATACGCCATCCGGCGGGAGGTCGGAGAAGCCGCGTTCAGTATTTGCATGCTTCCTTTCGATCTGTCCTTTGCACAGCCAGGTGCATGTCGGTACCCTAATCAGTCTAATAGAGACGAAACATGTACCTCTGCCGTATCACTGTGGCGGGGAGAGTAAGTTTTGACTTTCTTCTCGATATGGTGGTACAGGTAGGCCATCATCTCGATGGTGGTGGAATAGGATGAATTGCGTTTTATAACAATTTATTCTAAATGTGCAACCTCTAACACAGAAAGGATATGATGGAGAGAAGTTTGCATTTACTGTTCGCATTTTACTTCATTCATACGCGGAGCTGCATATAGTTGTACGTTTTGCTGAATGTGATTTCAGCACTACAACGGCATAATGTGGATATATCCACTGCTATTGCATCTCACACGGAGGAATCCGTAAAATCCGCATAAACATATATACGCCATCCGGCGGGAGGTCGGAGAAGCCGCGTTCAGTATTTGCATGCTTCCTTTCGATCTGTCCTTTGCACAGCCAGGTGCATGTCGGTACCCTGATGAGTCTAGTAGAGACGAAACATGTACCTCTGCCGTATCACTGTGGCGGGGAGAGTAAGTTTTGACTTTCTTCTCGATATGGTGGTACAGGTAGGCCATCATCTCGATGGTGGTGGAATAGGATGAATTGCGTTTTATAACAATTTATTCTAACTGTGCAACCTCTAACACAGAAAGTATATGATGGAGAGAAGTTTGCATTTACTGTTCGCATTTTACTTCATTCATACGCGGAGCTGCATATAGTTGTACGTTTTGCTGAATGTGATTTCAGCACTACAACGGCATAATGTGGATATATCCACTGCTATTGCATCTCACACGGAGGAATCCGTAAAATCCGCATAAACATATATACGCCATCCGGCGGGAGGTCGGAGAAGCCGCGTTCAGTATTTGCATGCTTCCTTTCGATCTGTTCTTTGCACAGCCAGGTGCATGTCGGTACCCTGATCAGTCTAGTAGAGACGAAACATGTACCCCTGCCGAATCACTGTGGCGGGGAGAGTAAGTTTTGACTTTCTTCTCGATATGGTGGTACAGGTAGGCCATCATCTCGATGGTGGTGGAATAGGATGAATTGCGTTTTATAACAATTTATTCTAACTGTGCAACCTCTAACACAGAAAGGATATGATGGAGAGAAGTTTGCATTTACTGTTCGCATTTTACTTCATTCATACGCGGAGCTGCATATAGTTGTACGTTTTGCTGAATGTGATTTCAGCACTACAACGGCATAATGTGGATATATCCACTGCTATTGCATCTCACACGGAGGAGTCCATAAAATCCGCATAAACATATATATATATATATATATATATATATATATATATATATATATATATATATATATATATGAAGTAAAATGCGAACAGTAAATGCAAACTTCTCTCCATCATATCCTTTCTGTGTTAGAGATTGCACAGTTAGAATAAATTGTTATAAAACGCAATTTATCCTATTCCACCATACCGCATAAACATATATACGCCGACCTCCCGCAGGATGGCGTATATATAGAGTTTAAGTTTGCTGATTGTGATTTCAGTACTACAACGGCATAATGTGGATATATCCACTGCTATTGCATCTCACACGGAGGAATTCGTGAAAGCCGCATAAACATATATATATATATATATATATATATATATATATATATATATATATATATATATATGTATATATGTATATATATATATATTGTATATATATATATATATATATATATATATATATATATATATATATATATATACCTCTAGGCAATTATTTAAACAGCAGATTTATTTTATTTCTGATTTTGATTTTTAAAAATTTCGCACTACTCCGGTGAATATAGATGTGGTTTGACTGGCGACATTTTACAGCCTGATATCGGAGTCGGCAGATTTTTTAATATCCTACCGATATGTTTCGAAATTTATATTTTATATAACAGTTGAACATAAAATTTTTAACAAATGGATCACAAAAATATTATATTAATTAATAAACAAAGACAGCGAAAATGAAATTAATATATAAATATAAATTATACCATAATGTATTTTTTTTTGTTTCTTGGAAACTTTATTGGTAAAAGTTTATACATCCCTAAAGCTTTATAATGCTGAACCTAGCGCGTATTTTTTATTGTCTTAGCGCTCATACAGCGTGACTTGCATTTTTATTCGTAAGAATCTTGTTCATTTTAAAAACAATAAACAACATTAATATTTTTGAATCAATTATTGGCCCATTCATAATGACAGTGCAGTCGCGATATTTTTTTGGTAACAATCATGTTCATCTTAAGAACAGTAAACAATATTAATATTTTTAAAGCAACTAACGTCCCATTCATAATGGCATTGCAGTCGTAATATGTTTGTCATTGTCGCATTGAAGAATATTACGAAAAATCTGTCTTTTTTCGCTTCCTCCACATGCTCCTTTGCCACGAAAGTAATGAAAAATTTTCATTCCGCATCTATATTAAAATCCGCATGATGGTTAATCAGATTTGCAAAATTATATTTATTTTTGTACTTTGAATCTGCTCGATCAGAAAAATGTGACTTGCCCCAAATTTTTCTTTTAGAAATTAATTCAGTTTAAAGTAATGAAGGTGGACTGAACTTGCATCATGAGAATTTTTTTATAAAATCTTGATGTAATTTTCATGTTTTATTACTATGTAAGGCTGAAGTGTAGCCTGATTATCAGGACACTGACAGACCTAAATTGCATTTTGAATATAAAAAGAATAATTTCTCGCAAAACCTAGACAGACTAAAAATTCTCCAGTTTTCTTTTTTCTTTCTCATAGAAAGAGACGCTTGAGATTTTGCTAATAAATCGTGTTTCAGTAATTCAAGATACTTTTTTATCAAATTATTTTAAAAAATCTTCTTTATACACGCTTCTTCAACAATTTCACTCCTATAGAGTTCAAATGTAACAGTTCGACCAAAAAAATTAGAGGATAAAGTTAGAAAATACAAGATTAAACAGTGAATGAATATCAGTAGTATATAAATATAGTAGTAATAAAATAAATACTGTAATGATTCATCCACAACTTCGCAATATTTGTTTTTAGGACTATCTTTTGTTAGGTTTATCAGACAATAGAATTTTTTGGCAATTTTAGACTTGAAGAAAAATAGTCTCCATAATACTTTTTGTTCAATTAGTGGAAATAGTAAAAAGTAATGAGATCTGGAAGCCATCAGCTTCTTACAAAACTTGGTTCAGGAATTTAAATAGATGAGTAAGTTAGATCTTTGTACCTAGATTTTATTAGCTTATTTAGAATAACTTCGATCTCAGCCACGGTCAACTCATTTCCATATTTTTCAATATCATTATCTTATAATTTCCCTATTTTACTTTATTGATTTTTAAAAATGAATAAATATGTGTCAAATTCACTTTGTATCCATCGTGTCCGAGTTCATAAGAACAAGTGAATTTCGAGGAATTCTTTTGATCAGAATCACTTCGTCCGCTGCCTGTATCAAACACATTAGTTTCGATCAGATAGTGGTATATCATGAATGTTTCTAGCGAGGTTATTTAAATAATTCCGATTTAATCAGAAGGCCAACGATAAACTATTATCTCAAGTGGAGCGTAATACAAAATACTTTAGTTTTGCTTTTGTCAAAATTTTCCACGGTTAAAAAATGCTATTTTTAAAATTATTTCATTCGTATACTTTGAAGGGAGATTCTACCATTCCGACAGGGGGCGGTATGATTTATTTATCTCTACCTTCTTACTAGACAATTTTTTAAAAATTCTACCTGTAAAATATGAACCACAAAACTATTTACATATAAAAGATATTAAAAAAGCACCGCACTAATAGTCTAGAAGGAAACCCACTTTATTTATTTAAATCAATGCATGAACCCTGATTTATTTCTGTTTAAACTAAAAGCCAAAATAGGCTTATGACGACTATCAATTTTAAATGAAAAAATATTAGGTAGTGTCGTATTAATGGAATATTAGTGTATTTTTTTCTTTAAATTTAATTTGAGTTTACCAAATTTTAGATAATTTTTTCCAAGGGTCTCTTTCAACTACCTTTTGCAATTTTAATTATTTTTCGATTCTAACGAGAGGTTACTGCACTTCGCCATTGTTCGGTATTTTTCTACTCATCTCCGAGAATATGGACCTATTTACCGGATTTATTGGATTAATTTTATTCTTCCGGAAAGGTGGAAGTTCATTTCCGTCGGGACTAGTTTATTGTAAGAATTTTTTCGGATTATCAATTATTTGTGTAAAACCTAAGTTTTAACTCTAGCCGCCTCATCTTTCTTCTCGCTCACCGGGATAGAATGGGAATGAGTGAAGCTCAGAGTTAACGAAGATTAATTTAATTTTATTTTATCAAAGGAACACTTCTAAGGAATGAGCCAATTAGAAAGAGGTTATGAACCAATACTCGTCCTTGACTCAGTTAACTTTTGATTCATTTTTTTAAATTCAGTACTGTTTTCCGCAAGTCATGTTCGGGATTGTTTTACTCTCCACTGTCACGTTCGGAATTTATTTGTCAAGATCGGTATTCATAACTTGATAGCCAACACGAAGTTGATTATTAGTCGCAATGTCGATATCAGGTTTTCTCCACTTGGTCACGTTCTGGTAATTCTGTATAAATCAGGACGCATTTTTCGAGATTACTAAACCTTCAAGGCTGGTAAGAAATCTTTTGTTGTTTAGCTCTACAGAGCATTCCACTCGACTCGTAGCTCTTCCTAAACCAAACGTACGATCACTTTGATTTATTGGCAAGACCCTTACTAAACAAGATTTAGTCTCCGAATCCCAAATTATTGATCTCTCCCGTGAATGTAAGAATTCTTACGCGCCACTGACCTCGCCTTTATATCGACGGTCATTCTAATTTATATTTTAGTAATGTAAGATACATACGCGTTCTTCATTGTCAGAAGAATTTATGTTGTCCAAGACAACCACAATTTGTCCTAATAAGAGAACAATCTCGTGACCCCCGAGAGCTAAACTGAATCGGAAAAAGGACAAGTTGACTCTAAGAGAGTAACCCATAATGTCCTTAATTACGCCGTTGCCTTTCCGCTTTTAGAGCAGTGGTGACGTCGCATTCTGAATTCGGGGAAGCGCCGCGTCAAAGTGCCACCACCGTGCCGTTTAATGTCTGGGTTTCTCCGCAATCGAAGAATTGTAGTTTTATCAGTCTATGCCGTATTATTTAAATTATTATATTTAGGGAGTTTTGGGGCAATATTAAATCTGAAATATACTATTTTGTTGTAAAATAAGCATGTATTCACAACAGTAGCTTGTGTTAATGTTAAGATTATCTTATTTAAGAGCTCTAGTCAACATATTTTTTTGAAAATTTGTGTTTTAAGGTATAAACGCAAATAAAATTTCGGACCATTCATTTGCAGAATTAGGTGATATGCATTTTATGTATTGCAAAGCTAATGTTTGTGGTCAAAAAGCTCGCAAGTTTTATCGAGAATTCTTTTCCAAATTGGCAAATTAGTTCATTAACTTCAAAATCTACCTATTTGAGTTGTTTTGCTAGTGTATGCAGTAGAAATAAAAGTTTCTTCACTGACGAGCACAGTTTATACGTTTAAATTAAAGTTATTTTTGAAAATAATGATTTTTAAGTTTAGACCGTGTCAAATTGGAATTATTGTCTGACGTTTCGTCTACGGTTGGACGAGGCATCTTCAGGGAGCTACAGCCCGGTATTTATACCCGACTGGTGCTCAGCGAACCGTGACCCAGCGTTACAAATGATTTTCACATGTGCAGATTGTACCATTTTTTTTTTCTACATCTCTCATGTTCCTTAAGCCTAGTGGATATAGACCGTCCTATTTCCCCTACATACACTTTACTACAAGAGCAAGGTATCTATATATATATATATATATATATATATATATATATATATATATATATATATATATATATATCTATATATATATATATATATATATATATATATATATATTTATAGGGACTAAGTATATTCTAAAAAAACAGTTTGTGTGTTAAAATTGACGAAAAATTTAGCTAATAATTCTTTTAAAATTATTTTTCCTCAGCACTTCTCACAAATTAAACAAAATATTTAACTTTACTCAAATTACAGTTACAGCAGAACTTGAAAATGTATTTTATTTACTGGATGTTTGATAAAGCCCTAAATCTTAATACCAGATCAGTCAGTTACCTGACTTGGCATTATAGGCACAGGTGAAAAATATAAGTTATAATAAAACAAACAAAAATTATAGTACACGTTTATCAAAATAGAGCCCAAAAATAATACATGATATTTATTGATATTTTAGATGCATGTTGCTGGTATAATTAAAAAGTAATAAAAGGTTTTCTTCCATATGTTTCAAATATTTTCTTCCATTTTGGATATGAATTTTCTTTAAGATTGTATCGAACTTCCAGAGTCCCATTAATATTTAAATATGGTTTAGATGTAGAATTAATAGTTGGCCAGGTTACATTAAGTAATTCAGACTTTTCTGGAAGTGGATTTCTAAAAATAAATAAAAATATTTTAATAGTGTTATTAATTTAATACTATATACTTACAGAAATTTGGCAAAATTTGTCCAAAGTTTAACAACCCTGTTTTGTGTTAACACATTAGCAGGATCTGAATCTTGGTGCCCCACCATATTAAATAAAAATGTAAGTTCAGCTCCATGTGTGGCTTTTTCAGCACCTAAAAATATAACAAAGTAAAAATTATCTTCTTGTTGAAAAACCAAGTGAATAATACAAAATCTAGGCTAAGTGCTTTTTTCTTACTGTCTCAGAAACTGACTTTAAGTGTATAAAACTTGTTTTATAGAGAATTTTATTTAATAAAAAAGTTACCGCTAGCTTAAAATAATATAAACAAAATGAAATAATAACGCAGCAGGTGAAAATATTTGAATACATTACCGAAAAATAAAAAAATTAACATCGTAATTATCGCCACAGAATTTAAAACTTTAAATAAATTTGGATTAATTTTATGAACTTGGGCATAAAAACTCGATTCTTCCCTCCTGTTAGTAAGTCTTGGCTGTCGCATTATTTTTACTAATTAAATAGCAGTGGAAGACAGAAAAAACTAGCTTTACTTAATAATGTTTAATTTGTTTTTCCAAAAATCGGTATTTTTTATATTTTGCAACAAATGTGTTATTTCATAGACACTCTTTCCGAATGCACTGTCATTTTCGTCTGCAAGTCAATTTGTTGATTTTTTTTCCTGGTGCAACAAGCCGTCAATACAACTAGCTGTAAATTTTCTGGACAGGTACAATTTTGACCAGCTAAAGTTTATTAACTTACAGTTCAGAAGTTGCTAAGCAGCAGACGTAGATTTTGTATTTATAACTCTTAACCTTGGATGCTATTATATATTTTTTTACTAAACTTCTTCTTTCTAATAGTCGTGTAGTTTAGTTATATGCTGTAATCATTAATACACAAGCAGATTTAAAGAAATCACAGTAACACACTATAATTTAAATTTTCCAAACTCCCTCAATAGCTCCTTATAAAGAGGAACCTAAGGGACTTCGGTTTGTTCTTGGGATAGAGAGGGTTTAGGGAAGATTTTGGAAAGACTAGAATGCAAGCCATTTTATAATGCGGTGAGAGTAATGATTACCTTTAAAAGGCAACCACTGAGAAGCGATAAGAAAAGAACTGGAAAATCAGGATCGTCTGGGAAAAAGAACGACGATGGAGTGGCAGAAGTAGAGAGCCCTAGCAGTTCCAAGCACGAAGAAGAAGCCCCCAACTAAACTCTGTCCTCTTAATTAGAAGAGGATCGAACAACTTCCTCAGGTAAGTCCACATTGCCTTTTCTTAACTTGCGTTCTTATTCTTTTTAAAGCTAGGTTGGTGAGGAAACTAATGACATAACATATAATTATTTATATACATATGCCTATTAACAATCATACAGATTAATTTATAACATAGGAAAGCACCATCCGCTGTCCTATGGTAACAATTTAATGATTCAATGAATTACAAACTCAGTTTACTCTAATACAGGAGCCATGGTTGAATGGCAGCAAGACCAGTGTCCTGAGTTCTCTGGGAGGAACACAAGTGCATTATACCTCCAGTGAGAGCCCTAAAACTTGTATTATTAATGAACAATAGCTGCAGTACTTCGCTCCACTAGGACTCAGTAGGAGAAAGCGGATAGCTGGTAGTGAGAATCTCTCTTAAATCTGGTGAGAGTTATGTTGTGGCATCAGCATACTTTCCGATGGAACGAGAAAGTCCTCCCTCCGAGGTGGTGGACTAAGTAAAATATTGCGAGGAAGAACACTTACCACTACTTCTGGGCTGCGATTCAAATGCGCACCACATTTTATGGGAGTGCAGGGATATCAATCCACGGGAGAGGATTTATTGGACTTCCTCAGTATTCACAACCTGGAATTTATTAATAGAGGGAACACTCCTACTTTTATTACAAGTACAGGAGAGTGAACCATAGATCTATTTGTTATTCAAATATGCAGAACTTGATGAAGAAGTAGGAAGTGAGTCCGGAGGTTTCGTTATCAGGTCACCGACACATCCTATTTCAAATTGACGTTGAACAAGACGAAACAGTAGCGGAATACCGAAAACCTAGGGCTACAAACTGAGATTTCCTTCGAGAGGAATTAGAGAGCAGAGTATTAGGGTTCTTACTGAGATACCGTGATGAAGGTAATTTGAAAATTGCTATCAAACAAATCAGTGATGCACTTCGGGCTCTATTTGAGATTAGCTGTCAAATAAGACGAAGGCTTATAAACTCCAAAATATCCTGGTGTAACTCTCAAATCGAGAACTATCGGAAAAAACGTTCGGAAGATTATAAAACTGCCCAGAGAGAATACAAGAAGCTAACAAGGGACTCACAGAGGAACGTGTGGAAGAAATATTGCGAAAGTATAGAAAGTATGCCCTCAGCATCACGCCTCTGCAAATACTATCTGGAGATCCTGGTGCCTGAATTGGAGCACTGGTTCTTCCTGAAGCAGGTCAAACTACGACAGATGAGGAGACCCTAGGGGAGCTACTAAAAGTGCACTTTCCAGGCTCAAATCAATATAAGGGTGAATATAAAGAACCAAGACTCCCTTAGTACATCATGACTACAAGTTAGTTAAAACGATAGTGACATATGAAAGGGTGAAATGGTCGATGGAGACATTTGCCTCCTTCAAATCATTTGGTAAGGATGATATATTTCCAACTTTACTACAAAATGCCTCCGGTATTATAATAAGCCACCTGGTGGAACTATTCCGCTCATGTTTGAGTCTTTGATATATACCGATGGCATGGAGGGAAACAAAAGTAGTCTTTATTTACAATGTAGGAAGAACAAACTACACAAATTCTAAGTGTTTTCGCCCTATCAGCCTGAGCAGTTTCTTATTAAAGACACTGGAAAGTTGGTGGATTACATCAAAGAAGGAATAAAGGTACAATATTCCTCACATCCTTCACAATCAGACAGGAAAATCCACAGACAAAGCGCTACATTGACAAGTCAAAAGAGTCGAAAACGCATTATTGGGTGGCCGATCAGCCTTATGTTCCTTTATAGATATCGAGGGGGGCGTTTGACAACACGTCTCACAATTCGATATGTAATGCTCTACAACGATAAGCCTCTAAACCGACAGTAGTCTCATTGATCAGAGCAATGTAAGCTCATAGACTAATATATGGTGAGTTTTACAGTATAACTGTTAAAGCACTGTCAAATAGGGTTTGTATGCACAGGCCTACGCCGATGATCTTATATTTTTTTGCTCTGATTGCGGTATCCGTTACCTGGAGAGACCAATAATGCAGTCCCTCCAGATCGCGGAGCAATGGTGCCACAAGGAAGGGCTCGAAATAAACCCCGACAAGGCCGAGGTGCTATTCTTTATAAAAAGGAGGAAAGGGGAAAGACTTCCTACAATTACATTTTCAGGAAGGACTTTTCAATACAAGGGGACAGTTAAATACCTGGAAGTAATTCTGGATTCACCACTGAGCTGTTATGATCATACTGAGACTAAAAACCAAAAAGGCCATATGCGCCTCTCTTATAGGTAAATGTTTTATATTTATATCTATTGGTTTTTATTTACTATATGTATTTTTCAGTGTGTAAATTTTATTATATTGTGGTTAAAATAGAACGAAAAACCATTTTTCTCTGAAAAATAACCTGAATGGAAACTAATTTTGGCTGAAAAATCATTGGTTATTTGTGCAGGTCACAAACCTATTTCAATACCTAATTTATTTGGTTAAAATAAAACAGAAAATCATTAGCAAATGTTTGTAAAGACTAAAACTGTAAGGTGTACAAAAATGGGGTTATGTTTGTTGTTAGATAGTGGAACATCATTTTCAACGTAATTTGCTGTGTAAAATCCGAATCTGTGGTCAAAATTGGCCCATCACTTCAGGATTTTTGGACATTTGAGCTTCTGTACTTGTATGTATAATATTTTTGGCCATATTTGAGCTTATGTGTAGGATGCACAACAATTTTTTTGTCTTTTTTTTTCTACTCGCATTATTTAATACTACTCTTACCCTCCAAAACACGCTATACAACTACTACCTATGATTTTTTGTTGCAAATTTACTGTCTCGAATTCGGATTCTACTAGCCAATTACTTCGAAAATGATCCTCAGCTGCCCAACGACACAACCTTGTAAACCTGAGAAATTGATAGTTTATATTAATAAGAGAGTTTTTAAAGGTAATATAGATAAGATTTTCGTTGAGATGAAATGAAATAAAATAAATTTGAGAGAATCGAGTTTTTTCATCATTCAAATGGATATAAAAGTTTCAAAATTTTTACCGTCTAGAAACGCTGGAGTCCGTGCTCTTCCGTAATAGGCAAACTGGTAAAGATAAACTGGGACGTAACTGGATGCCAGTTCAGCATGTTTATTTGCTCCTCTCGTAAAACCGTTGTCTGAGTCAAACTAAAAAAATTTCATATTTAGATTACTATACTAATTAAAAGATGTAGCAGATGGAAGTAAAGAATAAATATAATTAAAAATATCTAAAATCATTTTAAATTTAAATAAATTCCTTGTATTTCGCTTGTTTACTTTTAAAGGATTTACCTCAGCTAGTATTTCAAACTTTTTCTTTTGTCCAGAGCGCTAAAAGTTGCAGAATTAGATCAAGTAAAATATCTTTATAATTATTATCAAATTTTCCATGGTGTATTGGGAACAAGTCTGCTTAAAGCTACTATTTAATAGTAGAGCAATATAAATAACGGCTCATGATGTTGAATTTTGTCACTTTCTGATTTTTTAAAGAGACAAAATGTCATTAAATTAACAATTAGATTCAATTTCAATATACTTATTGAGAAGCACAAATAACGAACTATGTAGGCAGAATTAACAAATGAGTTTATAAAACTAACATGAATTCAACCTATATTCATGCTTTGCAGTCAGCTACTCTTTAGGAATTGTAAAATTGTGCAGGACGGAATAAAAAGTGTTCAGAGAAAAATCAAGATGCTCTTAACAGAGGCACACAAACAGCATCTTTTTAATGCTACTGAATGGACCATGCAACTAAGATACCGTGGAGGAGGGGGATTAGTGGATATTGGTAAGCAATTCAACCAACAAATAATAAACGTTGTTCATATTTTCACAGGTAAACAAGTTCTCCTGAACCGTGAACTAGCTTCTATATAACTAACCAAACCATAAGAAACTTCAAGCCTGGCTACCAAAACCTATTCATAGACGATTCCCTTATTAAGTCAAGTAGAAAATATCGACAGTTTAGCGTGAAACTATTGGTTGACGTCACTAAAAATATTCCAAACCAAAACCAGGTTATTCTAATGAAAACTATCTGAAATACATCGTCAGATACCTCTTAATCCAGAATGGCCAATGTCGAAAAAGATGTTGAACATCAGAGACAAGTGAGCATGTAACAGGATTTGTTGCATAGGGTTACAAGAAGAGATATGATTAAGCCGTCAGTATCATTGATAAAAGTCGACATTATTGCAGGAAGAAAAAGTGCCACTCTACAAATACAGTCGGAAATCTTTGCTACTAATAGGCTGGACCCTAATTTAGTACATAAAACATCCCGACGATTGACACTAATTGAAGTCGCCATCCCCTAACAATACAAGTCTAAGAGATAAGCATAATAAGAAGATTGATAAATACAAAGACCTGGAGGTACAAAACTGGCACAAAATGGAGAATGAGTAGGGTCCACATGATCTTATTATTCAAGCAACAACTAGCACAACACTGAAGGATGTGAGAGTGGACGAGAGTTTAGATTCATATATTATTCCACAATCTTTACATAAATGACATCACTTAATTACGAAATCAGTATAATCAAAATATTGTTTGTTCTATTTGAGAAAGATCGATATGTAGTGACAAGTTGTTTGCGATATACCAGCGTTCAATTACTCTTAGATTATTCTGTATGGTACAACAGTTGGGTAATTTCCGCAAAGCTCTGCAAAGATTTTTGATTGCATCAAATGAGGATAAGTGATATCGCCTTACAAACAGCTTGTGGTCGCAATGCGATTGCGGAAGAACACGTATCGATTTCAAAAAAAGGGGCACTTGCTCAAATATGTTTGATGAACTGAATGGTTCAAAGAAATTAGTGAAAACTAAAAATCTGGCGTTACTGTTGTCTCTTTCCTCATGGTGATGTGAAGAAAGAGAAAGCACAGACCTTTAGAAGAAAGCATGGCACCTTATCTAGACCTTTCGTATCATTACGTTTGGCTGCTTCATGTACTGAAAAATCATCTCATTGGAATTGTAGCCTGCGAGTTTAGAGTAACATCGCCATCTGAGAAGGTATGATGGTGTTGCACGCATAAGAATTAGTAACATCTCCGGACTCTGAGTACTGATGATCGTCCTGACTTACTTTTCTCGTAAGGAAATGGAAGACGATTCAGAACCAATACATGACCAAAAGCTTTTAGAACTTTCGATACCGAGCTCTCAATCCTTGCAAGATAAACTTTGTAGGTCAATTCGATAATTTTTTCTGCTACTGGAACGTAATTCAATATATTTAATTCTCAGTACTGACAACTTCAGTTTTAAAAAGTTTCTGTGCTTGTGTCTGATGTACTTAATTATATTATATGTAAACTAAGCTGGAAAATTTCTTTCGCGAATAGTTGTAGCCTACAAGAATCGAAAATCTACTTTAGGACTCATTGACTTCTTCCAGCCAAAAACATTCGTGTAAAGGTGTGTTTTAAAGTATCGGAAAATTTGCACTAATTAAATTATATTTTGACTGGGATATGGTAATACCAGCTGATATCATTCACATTGAGGCATGTCACTGAAATCCGTATATTATCCCATATAGCCAAATTTGTCCAATCGTATATAATAAACTGTGAAAGAAGTGAGAATATTTCAAATGATCAAAATCACAAGTCAAAAGTATAAGATATCTAAAAATGTAACTTTAATTATACACAGCTATGTTATTATATGTACATGAAGCCAACAAAAAAGAAACTAAATTGAGTTTTGGACAATAATTAAGTTTTCCCGTTGAATAACAGATGGCTACGTTTTAACGAAATAAGTAATAAATATTTATAAATTTTGTTTTGTTTACCTACCTCTGCTACAGCAACCAAATCATCAGACCATAATTTCGAACCTTTAAGATAAATATCTTTTATTTCTTCAATTACTTTAGCTTCATCAGTAGCATTTGGGTTAAGATCTGGTGGTATTATTAAGGAAGGATTAGCATCAAAGCTACTTGCTTCAGTTTTGGTATATTCCAAGGCTAGAGAGAAATATTCAAAATTGGTCAAAAAAATAATATGCTGTAGGAAAACATTTTACTTTTTCTATGAAAAACATCATTCTTTTGAGAAACATAAGATTGTGGAGAATTACTTCTTTACATTGTAGAACCCTCTAAAGAAATTTTTAGAGCTACAAGTCCAGTGCAATTTGCCTCTTTAGCCCAAAAAATCAATATTCCCTGATGTAAAGAATAGTAATAATATAATTAATGTTTTCCAAGTGGAAATCAAAAGTTTGATTTTGAAACAATTATATGTTCATCTTAATACTCGATATTATTTAAAGACTAATAATAAAAAAATGTATTGAGACCTTACTTTTTAAGAAATTCAAAGATTCTTCAGCACATATGCCAACTATTATTGGTACTTGACTAAAATTTCCACTTTCCAGCAATTCGTAGGGAGATTTTGCAATAAATGCTTCTTCATCTTCAACTTCCAAAACAGGAGCCATCCTTTCCTAGATACGACACAAAAATTACAATACGGTCACAATTTATATTTCAGATATATATTATATATTTAAAATAAAAATAGATTACGTCATTTACTGAAAGTCCTGGAAGCCATCAAAGAAAACATACAACTTTCGGTAAATAAATAATTTGCCGCCATATGAATCTTACCACCGGGTTTGTTTTTGATTTTATAGATAAAACTAAGTATTTTTTTATTATATATTATTACATATCTAAACCATGATTTTAATGCCTAGAAAAATCTTAACATATTTGGTTTTAAGATTTTTGAATGCTATTAAAATTATGTAACGTCTATAATTTCTTTGCGTTGCTTTCTCTCTGTAACGATGTTAAAAATGGGTTGATATACTTGTGTTTGAATCGCCACCTGCCTTAGAATAAAAAAACTGGCCAAATGCTTGGTGGATCGCAACTATTGTGGTAGAATTTTTTTTTCTCAAATTTTGTTCCAAGTCTGTCTGTGAGTTAATAGAAACCATGTGCCTGAAAAATTTTATCACAAAAGATGGAGCTTTCTGTTGGAGCTATTTGAAATATTAGAGATTAATTTTTAACGAGGATGACGCATATATTTGCAAAATTTCATTGCAAATGATTACTGACGTAGTTTTGAGACTGTGGCATAGAGACAGACAGACTGACGTGGCTAAACTATTACTGAATCTTAAAAAGCAATAAAGATCGAGATGACTTTATTTTTTGCACCAAATAAATAGAGCCAAGCCAGCTCTTTGAAAGTTCTACAAAGGACATCTAAATGAGTACATGAAGTAATATAAACAACAATAGAAAAACTGAGCATTATTACAAAAGAATTTTTCTTTTCATATCACTTACTATATTTTAGTGGTCCAGTGCACGTTATTTTAATGGAAATGGAAATCATTTCCTAACTATATAGTCAACAACGTTTGTGTGGAAGTAAATAGTTATTATTTAAATAAATAAAGCAGTTACACTCTTAGTTTGAATTACTTCAATTTATAACTATTCATGACTATTTATGATTAATATTTGTCGTTAAAATTCTAACAGAATACTTTCGTTGTTCTATAACAGTTTCTAATAAAAATTTCTTACTCCTAATGTTATTTCTGCCTTTATTAATGCTTCTGGTGCTGCTGTTAATAAAAATTCGTGTAACTTCAGGGAATCATTTCCATAATCACCAGCAGAAATGGTATAAGCTAACTTAAAAGCATATGATCTTGCATTTTGTATAATAGCAATTGGAACCACGGCTGTCCCACTTTCAAGAATGGCTGCTCGAAATAGACCTAAAATTTTGATAGAGTTGTAATAAATAAGGTTACTACCCAGTCAGGATGGCGCCTTATATCATATTTAAATTTAAAAGATAGGTTTATACAGGATACAATCAAATATAGTTTGTTTTTATTATATCTATAAATAGTGTTATTTTAAAAAATGTCTTTTAAGAAAGCAAAATATAAATTATCATAAATATTTGTGATTATTACATTTTGTTTTCTTAATTTTTTTTATAATATATACTTTGAAACTCATATTATATTATAAGGTTTTTTGCAAAGTCTGGTTCTTATAATATTTTGTTGAGTTTTATCTTCATTCAGTTGCATCTAAGATACGAAACTTATGAAGCTATGCTTTTTATAGAAAGTTTTTATGAACAAATGAGCGAAACTAATGCTTATATTTGTTATGTGTAAATTAACATGACAAGATATTCAAATTTTCGAAAAAGGAGACAAAGGTTTTTTCTTTGGAAACGTCGAGTAACCGTCGAGGAAGCGTTACTTGAAAATGCTTGAAATTTATTTCATTACATTTTGTATAGAAAAATACAATTGTAATAGGTCACAAAACAAAAAAATAAAGTTTAAACTATCTGTAAATTACATTAAAAAAAGTCGTAACAATATGCGCCAGAAGAAGTCTCCATGTACTCTTCCACCGAACAGAATGCATGCTCTAACAAAAATTCCTTTTATTTAATTTTAAATCTCATAAACTCTAAATCTTTAAATGTTTCAGGCAACGTGTTGTACAATGACACATTCAGTGTATTTTTCTTAGATCTCTCCAGTCTATACCTTGAAGGCCTAATTAATTTAGTTGTTCTAGTGTTATAAGAGTGAAATTGGGAATTTTGGGTAGAATTTTCCACGGTTTTTATGATCCCCAGTAGTTGGTATAAGATAAATAAACTAAGCAACGTTAGTACTCGCAATTTTATAAAGTGTGGCCTACAGTGGTCCCTATAGCCGATACCAGAAACAAATCGAATAGCCTTCTTCTGCATTTTAAAGATCTGAATCACGCCAGCACAGTAACCCCATACCATATCATACGAAATATCAGAATACAGCAAGGAATAATAAACAGAGAGTAAGGTGTCACAGTGAAGAGACTCATGAAGTTGCCTGAGAGCAAAAATAGAAGATACCAACTTATTCCTCAAAAATGCAATGTGAGAATTCCAGTTCAAAGCATGATCCAAACTGATACCCAACAATGTCACCGAAGAACCATCAACCACTCCACGTCCATTCATGAAAAACAAATTTGTGTTTTTTCTTCATTCAACTTAAGGGAATTATTAGCATACCAACATCTCGCACGCTCTCCCATAACAGACATTTCCTTCATTAAACATTCTGGGTCTCTACTTTTACAAATTAGCGCCGTGTCGTCAGCGTAACAGATACACAGACCCGGTGACAAATTCCTATATATATATATATATATATATATATATATATATATATATATATATATATATATATATATATACATATTCATATAATCTCTTTTAATTCGGCAATTTTTATAATTACCTGCAGATTTTTTGCTTACTAAATGAAGACCTGTAGCTGCACCTCCTGCACTTTGACCGAAAATTGTTATTTTTTCGGGATCTCCCCCAAAAAGTGCAATATTGTCATATGTCCACTTTAAAGCGAAGGCCTGATCCTTCAGCCCTACATTACCACGGATTACTGAATCTTCGGTTGATAAAAAGCCAAGTGCTGCCAACCTATAGTTAAACGATACGAAAATAATGTCTTCTTCCATTAAAAAATCAGGTCCATAAGTTGTTTTGGAAGAAATGCCTCTGGTATATCCTCCACCGTAGATCCAAAACATTACTGGTAGTTTAGTAGTAGGCTAAAATTTTAAATAAAAAAAAATAGAAAAGCTTCAAAGAAAATTAGTGCGCTGAAAACCAAAAATAAATTTATCAATAGTGATTAGCAGAAAGCAAATAATCTAAGTAACCATTATTATAGATATTAATAAAGACACTATAATTTTGACATCTTTAAAAGGATCCACAAAATTCAAAAAAACAATAGTATTTTAATGAATGGTGAATCCTTCTCGTTAATTGACAAATCCCTCGTGGGACGTACAGTTTGGAAACTTTCTAAATACTCTTTAGAATTGTTGCCTAATGAGGTAACAAGATAACAGCTAATATACGAAATGTTATCAGAAGGGTCTCAATTTTTTTTTGCAAAAGTCAATATTCATGTAGTTTATTTTAACATTGTTCTCACTGGATTCGAATCAGATTAGTATTATTTAAAACACTTTCCGAACACAATTTTCAGTATTTTCAGGCCTTTAATTCATTCATCATATTTTTTATTTTCTGGTTTTTCCTTAGGAAATGGAAAAAGTCTCAGGAAGTCCTGTCCGAAGATTATAGTTGATAGTTCATTAACACAATGTTATATTATCGAAATATAGCTAATATGCTCCATGTGCTTATTAACTCTTTCCGCCATCTTTTTACCTCGGTAATTGTCAATAACAGCTTTCTAATTTTTTTCACCGATCTAGTTATTGTATTGGGCCGTCGAACTCTCTCGTCATCTACAAAATTGTCAGGATTATCTAGCAAGCGCTTGTATCGTCAACAACACTTGATTTGCTAAATATTTTAATTTCAACCTAAAATTTATTTTAAATTGAGACATTGTCAAACATATTAAAATTTGTCTTTTTATTAATCTGCCAAAGGCAAACTAATTACTGATATATTTGAGAATTGATACACATATCAAAGGTACTAAAGTTAAAAGACGGTGGCTCCTTTGAAAAGAAATAGAGTATTGAATTCAAAAAATACGAGGAATTTTTGATCAAATCCCTACTAAAGGAATCAACATAAAGAGAAAAGTTCTAAAAAATTACGAAATGAAGACCAAACCTAATCAAAATTTTAGACAATAAATCATATTTATGAAAAAAATACACCCTAAACGAATAGACTGCAAGCCAGCCACATGTGTTCTGGACAAAAATGAAATGATTCAGAGAGTTGTGTCATGAGGTTTCATGAATGTCAGCTGCCGTTCCGTGGATGGGTTGAACAGCGGCAGCCTCCCATTCATGTAAAAAAATTTTCTAATCACTTCCACTGGATTGAAAGTGTACCAAATAATAGCTGACACAATACTTTGAAGAAAAAAAGTCAGCTGGCTGAAAGATGGTGGATTATACATCAGCTGGTCACACGCACATGATTAAAATATGTTTAATGATTTCCTCTCAGTTAAATGAACGTTACAGAATTAGAAATCACTATTTATTATGAATTATAATAATTTACAGACATGAATGCTTAATCAATGAAATAAGTTTGTATTTTCTTATTAGTTAAAAGAAAAAAAATCAGTAATTTTTAGAATTAAATATTATGTGCGAATCGAAGTTTTGCCCTTATAAAAAATTAGAGATGATATTCTTTTGAGATTAAGTAACCCTTAGTTCAACATCATTTCAAATAAAATGTAATTTCTATTTTGATTTGTAAATATATCTCCATAAGAACTTCAGACTTAAGAAAAAAAGTATTTGGGGATTGCTTATCTTATTTTCCTAGTTATTTTTAGAAACCCCGAAACCCATCAACCTAAGTTACTTGTGGTATTCGTGAAACAAATATTTTCAATCATTCATATTAAATTTCGTAATTTTTAGAATTAAATTGCGTGTGCGAGGATAGGGTTTACCCTTATAAAAAATAAGGGATGATATCCTTGGGGGTTAAAAAACCATGGTTTGACATCATTTCGAATAACATGTAATTTTGTTTTCTAAAGATATCTCACTTAGAACCTGAGATATTTAAAAAACATATAAACTCTTCGACAATGATAGTTTTCCAGTTGTTAAAAAAAAGCATTGATGATTCGTCCATACCACCATGCAAATCGGAATTACTTCAACATTTTTCAAAAACATGTTATACAGCGCAAATTTGGTTGCATAAACATCTGAAAGTTACAACCACGTACCTTCAGACTATGGCCGGGTGGAAGTCGACGACAAGTATGTCTTCACTTTGGATTAATGAAACGGTCACATTTTTTTAAATTCTATTTATTTTGGTTAAGTTAGGTTAAATATAGAACTTTTTTATCATTTTAGGGATGACGAAAATGAAGAAATAGTAGTAGACAGCTTTGACAGCGACACTGAAAATAAATCAGAAAGGGATGAGAGTAACACGAGCCAAAGCGAAAATAAAACTGATTTTTGGAATAAATATTATTTTATAGACATTTCAGTTTTATTAAATAATGAATTAATTGATTTATTTATCACTATATTTCTAAAGTTATTTATTTCCATATTTATGGATTTTAACGTATTTAAGTTCTTGCCATTATTGCGAATATTTAAATATTGAAATATATTAAAAATATTGATACGATTGAATATTACAATAGAATTATACTACTATACAGTCAATTTGCGACTGTAATGTAAAAGGCAGTCTTTGGTTAATCCAAATAGTATTTTGGAAAAATTATGATTTGCACATATCCCGGACGAATGATGCTTAATAAAAGATCCCTATAAAATAAGTTTAAAAGCAGTTCTGCTCCATAATGGCAACAAAGGACAGTTGGCATGAAGGAAAGTATGTCACTTATTTTAAATGCAAGAAGCTATGATACGTAAAAGTGGCAAATACGTGGTGACCTAAAAGTCATAGTATTATTACTGGGGCTTTAGGGCGGGTTTACAAGGTGTTGTTATTTTCTTTGTCCTTGGGAGAGTAGAGCAATGCAGAGCCATTACCAAAAAAAAGAACGGCTTCCGAGAGATCAATATATTCCAAGTTAATCTAACGTAAAGAATATACCTCTTGTTAATCCCAAAAAAGTACTGTTAGCTCCATTACACATTAAACTGGGCTTAATTAAAAAATCGTTAAAACGTTAGATAAAGAAAAAGATGAGTTTAAATACCTTAAACAAATTTTTTCTAAACTAAGTGATGCTCAGCTTAAGAAAGGAATATTTGTTGGACTGCAAATTAGAAAATAGTAAGGGACCGATAGTTTGATCAAAAATTAAGTGATGTTGAATTACTTGCGTGCAGTTCTTTTAAAACAATTGTTTCGGAGTTTTTAGAAAAAAAAGGAGAAAATTTCGAAAAATTTGTAGAAGGACTACTTGAGAGCTATTGAAAAATGGGCTATCGCATGCCCCTTAAAATACACTTGTTGTACTCCCATTTGAATTTTTTCTCAGAAAATTTGTGTGCGGTTAGTGACGAACAAGGAGAAAGGTTCCATCAAGGCGTATTAACAATGAAACAACGCTACCAAGGCAATTGGAATCCAGCAATGATGGGGAATTATTGTTGGTTTATTATGAGAGAAAGCGATTACAAATATAAACGAAAATTAACATTTACGATAAGTTATGTACAAAAGACTTACTATAAATATATTTTCATGTGTATTTTTGCAAATAAATTCTGTTATCCTTGGAAATCTTGTTTTTTTTTATTGTTTTCAATTTATGTAAAAATATTATATAAAAATGTTTGTATTAAATAAAAATGACTGATACATTCTATAAATTAAATTTTTGTTGTTGAATTCGCAATCAGGATGCTTTAAAATCCCATGGACAGCCATTATAACATCAGTCGCATTTTTTTTTTTGAATTTGTTGACAAGTGTTGTTTGTTTCTGCACGTGCTAGGAGCGTGATGTCGAATAATTTTAGATAAGTTATTTCCTTCCAGTTGAAAATTTGTTAGGTTATTGTTGACCTAATATTCTAAGTAATAAAAAAAATCAGCTGGCGGTATACCGAGGGAAAACTTGTCAGGTGGTGTATTTAAATAGGCGATAGACGAGCACGCCTGGCCTCTGCACTACTCCCGTCACTGCATCAGATGACAATTTTTACACCAAGATACAGCCAGTTGGCGTTTTCACTTTTTTAAAGTAGCATGTAGCTATCATCTGACAAATTTTTAACTCAATATATATATTTTTTCATATTCGTGTGACCAGCTAAAATATCCACCACCTTACAGCCAGCTGATTTTTTTTCTTCGAAGTATTGTATCGAATATCATTTAATAAATTTTCAGCCGGAAGGAAATGATTAAAAATATTCTTTTCTACGTGAGTGAGAAGCTACTGCTGCTCAACCTACCCACGATACCGCAGCTGACGTTGACGAGGCTTCATGACACAATCCTCTGAAGCATTTTACAAATTATCGCCAAAGGAAAATAACTTACAAAATTTGTACTTGACTCGTATACTAGAATTTTTTTTTACTAATAGTAGTAAATTCATTCATTCATTTCAAAAAAACTTACTTATATTAATTTTTAAACCATATAAATAACAAAATTACTTAGCTAATCAATGTATTTTGCAGCTAATTCATGACTAATATAACACACTGTATGAGTAAGCACTTACTTGAAGAGCTGGAGTGTAAACATTAACATAAAGACAATCTTCACTTTCGTTTTCTGGATTAGTGAAGTGAGCTAAGGAAAAGCAAGATTTGCTATCATTGCTGGCATCTCGTATTCCATTCCATGGCTGAGGAGGTTGCGGAGCCTAGAAGAAAACAAATATTAGAATACATGAATTAACAGATTACTATAAAACTTGAAGTTATTTCATAAAAGTATCATTTATTAATTTATAATCAATTACTCAAGAATCATTCCGTGATATTTCAATATCGGGAAGAGTGTCCTAAAATGACCCAGGTGGTGTTTCAGTTTCAAAACACATCTTTAAACAGCAATTCCTCTAGTCTATTAAAAATATTAAACAATCTATCATTTTCAAACACCTTTGAGGTATCGTAGAAGAACGTCACACCTAACACTTTATCGTCATTTATAAATGAAATATGGAAGATCTAGAGGGTCACTGATGTCTTTAGCAAGATCATCAGGGCTCAAAAGTAACCGCAGATTTAAAAAAAGTACGAAGCACTATCCGATGAAACCAATTCGAATAAAATTTTAACAGCAAAAATCACTTTTAATATCACATTTTTAGCCTTTTTGTAACTCTGCCCTAAAATTAGGTGACATTACCAATGTTTTTTTTTTCGTTTATGTTGATATTAAAATTTTGCTGAAACTTTTGGATTACTTATGTAGAAATAATCATTATCTAAGTATTGTTATTATTTTAACACTATTAAACCGATATTTAAAATATTACAACTAATTATGAATAAGGAAAACTGTCGAAACGCTGTATGTATATATATATATATATATATATATATATATATATATATATATATATATATATATATATATATACAAGGTATTACAAATACAATTATCTAATCTTATAGCGCCAGTTTATATATTTTTTTTCTATTATACATAAAGTAGCATTAATTTTCATTATCGCTGTAAAATTAATTATCTTTTTAATATGAAATACTAGAAGTACTAACCACAGCAAAATTATATCGAAAAAATCATAGAATTGTTTATAAAATTAAACTAGAAGTTGCTTATTTATGTAGGTGTTATATGTTAATATCATCATTCCTCGCTACCATAAGCCTTTTTCAATTTCAGGTTGATATCTTGAAAAGCAACAAAATCGTAGACTAATTAACAAGTCGACGAAATATTCTGTAATATGTTTAGCTTTTAACAATAATTTTAATTATGGGATTTAATATATTTGGAAAATTTCGTCGTCTTAAAACCAGTAATTTTTATATATTTTATTTATTTAGACTTTACCGAAAGGGTTACTTTACCTTAATTTCGATAAAATTTGAGAAATGATTTTAACATACCTGAAATCTTAAATTTCCTATTGGTGGAGCGCCATACGGAATCCCCCGCCATCCATAATATGTAACGTTATTTGGTGTTTGATATATGGCGCCTCGAACTTTACCATCGCGTAACGTTATTATTAGATTATCATCAGCAGGTGCTGATAACTAAAAAAAAAAGAATATCGTTAATAGATAATAAAAGACTTCCTGAAATTAAAAACAAGTTTTTTAAAAGAAACTTAAATCGCACAATTTTTTCATGATAACAATAATATCATATAAACAAATATTAATCAGTTATATGTAGGGAAAACGAAAATTAACTATAATGAGAAAGTTTTGTCAAACAGTAAACCAAATAATAAAGAAAATAAATCAATAAAAATTAATGTTTATGTTATTGTCCGGAATATACCAATTTACTTTTATAGTTTCATGAGATATATAATTATATTGTTTTTATATGCAAGATGTGATATCTAATTATGTAAAATATCTGTATAAACTTTTGAGTTCTTTTTTTTTTAAATTGTTCGGTACACTTCGCTATTCGTTTTCCGTACGGGAGTAAGCCCTGCCAGATTTTGCCTGGCGGTAATATGTAATTGAACAAACACTAGTTATTTTATACTGTTTAACCTGAAGTTAATTCTGCTAAAATGAATATTTAAATAATCACTCTGTAGATAGATTTTATCAGTGGGAACTGGATAGTATATTTTTTATTAGTACCCAAGAAATTCTAAAGAAAAAATAAATCAATTATCGTACTTAAGCATAATCTCAGCTTTATTATCTTTGAGTCGTTTGACTGTTTTCTTAAAAATTTATAAACCTAGACAGTTTGTGACGACATACACTGTACCTTCTTTTAACATTTGTAAATAAATTTATGGAAGAAATCCTACCCTGGTTATGTAATTAAAACCGAAGAAATAATTGCTGGGGAAAGTCTTAACATATGGTATATTAAAATATTGAACAATTTTCCCATTATTAGGAAACAAAAGATTGATCAAATAAATTCATTATAATTTAATATATTGTTTGACAAAATGTAAAATAATTCGTATAATAGTTGATTTTTTAAATTCACAAAAAAAAAACGGGTTAAATATTTACTCCCAACATGGTAGAGTGAATGGTTTTTTTCAACAGTGGTTATCTTATTATTTTTTCAGTTATAGAAAGACGTAAATTAGTTTTATTTACTGTTTTTTTTATATAAAAAATAATATTAAGACGCTCAGAAGCCAATTCCGGAATTAAGTATTCCGTATAGAAGAGCTAACTCTCTCTGGAGACGAGGAGATAAACTATTGGAGAATAAAATTTACAGTTACAGGAATGCACGGGGTAAATAGGAAGGCACCAGCGGGGCACAAGTTAGGCCGTTTAAGAAATAATAAACTTGAGTTACAATCTGGAATTCGTTAAAGTCGGTAGTCGATATTGAGATTTCTTTTCTTAGAAAATTTCTTGACGTTTGTATTCGCCGGGAATGCAGGTTTTCTTTGTTTTATTTTTATTTCTTTTAGGAAGCCTAAGGGAATATTCTGTTTTTATTTCACTGGGTAAAAGGAGCGACTGTAATACTGTTTGATCATTACTCGATTTTTATGATTACATATATCAACAATACTGTACAGCTTTGCCAACATAGGATGTCAAATGATTGCTAAATGTACGGCATCAATTCCGAGATGAGCCAATATCAAAAATAAAATAATTTTAAATATAAAAGCGTACAATTTATTTAGTCACATGTGAATAATTAACTATTGGAAATGTAATCAATATCATATATTTTTTTTTCTAAATCATCCTAATCAAATACGAAAACCAAAACTGCATTCTGTACATGTTGAAATATCATTATTTCTGCATGATAGCGAAGATTCCGATCAAGAATGGAACATTGATATATTTTTTTTATTTTATATCTTTCATAAATTAAATTATCATTATAGTAGATAAAAAGTTAATTTGATTCGCAGTAAAAAATATTTGTATAGTTTTATGAAATTTCCACAAGTTATTTAAAGTTGTTAATGGTACTGATTTTTTTTAGAGATTCACATTTTACCGGATTTAATAAAATTTTATAAACGTTTTTACATTTTTATTTTAGTCCACAATCAATTTTATATAAATAATGATTTATGCGCGGAGAATATTAATATGTTTTACGCAAACGATTACACAAATTTGGTTAAATAAGTTCAAATTGTAAGATTATTTGAAAATCTTTTGAACATATTTTATATATAACATATCATATATCAGATAAATTTTTATATAAAGTTTTAAATATAACAAATCAAAATAATCATTCCACTTATATTTATTGAATGAAAAAAATCTTAGTTAAAGCTTTTAGGTTTTAGAGCTTTTGTCGTTTACTATAACTAATTTTTCATTAAATATATAATGGCATTTTATTTTTTAATATTATTTAATATTGTCCATGCAATTTTGTTAATATCGTATAGTAATTAATGACCTTAAAAGCTGTGAAAAATCCTAAAAGTGAAAATGTGTGGCATGTATTCTTTTTGTTTATTTTTTGCCTTTGAAGAATGCAAAAGAGCTGTAATATTAGCAACATTACTTTTCTTTTTCATTACAGGGCATTTTAAAAATATTGTAAATGGTGAAAATGTTGTCATTTTTTTAAATTTATATTTTCATTTGGTTCCATTAATTATTTAAGCTTATAATTTTTAACCACATAATATCAAAAAATCTGTTGCCATACAGGAATTAATGATCTTATACGGAGAAAAATAGTTTGACTCCTAAATGCAGGTAATTGTTCATTTATATTTATATTAATCATAATTTTCATAAGGCACAATTGTTTAAAATTATTTTTAGTGTTAAATAATATTTTGAAATATGTGCAATTTTGCAATGATTTTGCACCCTACGGGGCAAGATTAGGGGTTTATGTTCGGAGTTTATCACTCCTGTGCCGGCAAAATAGTACGGCATTTCTGAGTAATAAATCTGGGTAAGCCTAGACATCGAATTGTATAAATGCCATATAATAGCAAATCACCTCAATTTACAGAAAAATTTTCGGAAAATCGAAAAGTTTTAAGTGACTATTTTTATATTACCTATCACCTTGAGGAATGCCGTAAAAAATATTTTGTTAACATTTCCCACTTCTGGATGAAAAATTCACCGCTTGTAACACCAAAATTGACGGCACAGAGTTTAAAGTCATTATTTCCTTTAGAAGCATCGTTGTGAATATAATTCAAGGTGTATCAAATGAACCCTTGGAAATCTACGATGGGCTTGTAGACTAAAAATATTCATTGTTAAAACATATTATAATTTTTAAGTATAAAATCCTTTTCTAAGAGAAACTAATACATTCTTTAAATGTGTGTCGATTGTGGTTAAGTTATATCTAATAATAATTAGTATTTAATTGAATAACAACAAAATCGGTTAAGTATATCATAATTTTCATATTTTAAACACAATTTTTGGATAATATTCAGATCTATCAATATTTTCACAAATTCGCCTATAATTTCTTAATCAATAAAGAAGGTACTTACTGCCAATTGAAAGCTAATCACGCACAATATAATAATTGATCTCTTCCCCATTTTGTCAGAATTAATGCATTCTTCAATTAATTGCATTTATATACCTTTTTCCTATTATCTTAACTAGGTAATTTCTAAAGATAAATGGATTTTTCATTTATCTAACAATATGTCTAATAAAAAAATACATTCCTAATTTTTTCAAAATTGTCTCTGGGGAGTTTTCAAGGTTATAAAGCAACAATAATTTTCTTTAAATGAACCAGGTAATATGAGGTCTCACGACTAAGCTGGAATGATCATATTGAGGCTCGAATCAAGAAGGCCACATGTGCTTTTTGGGCTTGTAAACCAGCTTTTGTGTGTACATGGGGCTGATACCTAGAGTGCTATTTTGGATATACACTATAGTGATCTGCTCTATGATAACGTACGTTGCTATTGTCTGGTGTCGTAGTATATCAAAGCGCAAACACAGCCTTCAACTTGACAAAGTTCAAAGAATGGCTTGCGTGGGAATAGTGAATGCGATGATGACTGTTCCCACTAGGGATGTTGAAGTCCTGGTGAACCTGCTTCCTCTTCACTTATACATAGAGAACGATGCCCGGAAGACTGTTAATTGTTTCAATTGCCTGGAACATCCTGGAATTGGAACGAGTGGCTACTCAGGTGTCCAAGAAAGTGCAGTGGAGAGGTTTCCATCACTCTTCATGTAGACAGATTACATGATGCCGCTTTTAACACCCAACCTCTCTCTGGAGATATTTCTGTCAAGTAGAGAAGATTAGGAGGGAGAGCAAAATCTTCCGCGAAATGAATCCTGGTAGTATACTGATAGATTTCCATAAGATGGAAGAGCTGGAGCTGGAGTGTTCGGCAGGAGCACAGGAGTCAGAGATTACAACGTACGACGATCTTTACAGTGGAAATTTATGCTATTCTGCAGTGTGCCCATCTGTGTGAGGGGGATACAAACAAGAATGGGGTAATAAATATTTGCTCAGACAGTAAGGCTATGATAATGGCATTGAAGTTCAGTGTCGTAACTTCGCAACTGGTGTCTGAGTGCAAGGACGTACTAAGTGATATGACAAAGAACGGTTGTACAATCAGATTAGTGCGGGTCCCGAGCCTCTTGGGCATACGCGAGAATGAGGAAGTAGACCATCTGGAAAAGTTGCGTTTCGCACTCAACTGAACCATATGAACCCCAACCAATTCTATTTGTCTCAATTCCCTTTGACAAAGGGGAATTAAAACCGTAACTGGAAAGCGAATTTATTGAATCATGGAGGAGGATTTCTAGAATGAGGTGTGCTAAGGAACATATAACTTGATTCAGCCCACGGCGTATTAAGGAGCTCCTCTCCCTAGTGCAGTTGTTGACAGAACATTGTCACTTGAGAGATCATCTTCATAAAATCGATGTCGAAGACGACCCGACGTGCAGATAGTGTTCGAAGGAGGATAAAACTGTTGACCATGTCCTCAGAGAGTGCCCAACACTCAACAAACTGAGACAGAGATCTTTCGGAGATACAATTTTGTTTCCGAAAGCACTTAGGCAAGTTTAACTAACGAGGTTACTTGAATTCGCAAAGGCGATCGGTCTCAAATGACCTGCAGATATGGTGGGATATAAAGGGGCCCAATGGATGCCTAGACTTCAATAATCTGGTATCACCACCCTGTGTTTTATTCATTCATTCATTCATTCATATGGTAGAAAAAAAGATATTCAGTTTCCGATTTCATCTAAAACAAATATTGGGGATTTTGGTGGAATATATCTTTGCATCTTCTAATTTTTATTATAATTGGTATTTGGATATACATTGTAATATAAAAGCTATACACATATATCTATTTATGTTTGATTATTAACTAAATGTTATTATCCCTTTACTGTAGCTAGTTTATTTCAAGTATAAATAGTTATTTGCCACATTTAATATTAATTTGACTTCAACTACATAAAAAGATTTTAATTACAGATCGCAAATTGTAAAGTTATTTTTCGCTTTTTATTGCTCTTTTTGAAAGAGGTTCAATTGTTTCTCGGTTTGATTTAAGATAACAATTTATTGCTATAATTTTAATAAAGGACCCTACCATAAAAGTTAAGTAAGCCCTTTTTCTATCTATGGAGTTAGCTGATTTTTTCTAATGTTATGAAAGCTTTTGTAAGTGAAGATTAACAAAACCCCATAAATAGGTTTTAAATGAACCTCTACGATATGTGAGAAGGCGGATTTAACCTGTAAGAGAGGAGTTGAGCCATAACTAAGAAATGAACAGCCAGATTCACCAAGAAGATTTAAGATTTAAACCCGATCTAGTTGCCATGATATTTAAATCTTATAATGGACCAGTTTTGTTTTGCTTACGATATTATCATAATTTATATTAAATATGTCAACAAATAAACACTTATATAAGGATATTAAGGATAAGAACCTTGCGAAATAACTTTGGAATATTTAAGAGAAATAGTTGTATCCCAAAAACAAATAAAGTTCTCCATTTTTACCGGTTCAGTAGTAAAACAAAATGATTTTTTATGATTTTATTTTAAGGGTTTAAAATTTGCTTGACTTATTGTTGTATTTGTCAGTTTAAGAGCTCTACTATTAGTTTAGGGCGATTTTAAATTTAAACCTTGTTAGTGAATCCGGCTGGTGATTTTTTAATTGATACTCTTACAAACACCAAAATATAACAAGTTATGAGATAACTACAAATAAGATAAATTATTACAAATTTAACTAATCAAGAAAAAGGGGAGATAGACAAGCCTAAATACCCAATAGTTGCCTAAGCTATAATAGTAAACTTTTATTAAAAGTAGATATTTAATTTCATTATTCTTATATATTGTGTTACACTCAGTTATTCTAAAATTCACCGGAGAACATCTACCAACAGAAATATGAAAAAATATTTCTTTTAGGTGCATTAAAAGTTATATGATTTATTAAAGAACAATTATTTAACTTATTAATAATAATAATAATAGAAGTAATTAATTTTTTTGTGAACACATTCAATAGCATCACAGTCAAGACTGGTAATAGGAGACTAAATACTTCAAGTGGCAGGGTGGAGGCGAACCCCTGTCGCACAAGAAGCTACAGCCCAACAACAACATGAGAGCCAAACAACAACAAGAGCTCCACCCTCCGAAGGTGCTGCGCAGAAACCTCAGCTAACGCTCACTCAGGCGGGACTTCCGAGACAGCGCATGAAATGGACAACATTCATGATTGAAACAGTAATGCGCATTTTTTATAGGGTGACTGAACTAGGACGAAAAATGATCGGCTATAGACAACAGCTTCATGCCGAATTTTGTAGGGAATATCCACATCTACCAGTGTCACAACAGAGAAAAGCAGACCAAGATCTATTCTCCGAAATAAACTAATCTCAGAACCGCAACTTAACATCATCAAAGCGGAAATAAAACGAGAGATAAGAAGCACCGATGACAACAATGAACAAATGGCGGAACCTGCGCCACAGCCAGACCCAGAGACTCAAGAACAAACAAACAACGGCATGAGAGCTGACATCGCTGTGGACAGGCAACAATAACTACATCAATACGAGGGTCAGATAACTCCAAGAGCTCTACCCGCCGAAGATGCTGTGCGGGAACCCCAACCAACTCTTACTCAAGCGGGACGACCAAGCGCATGAAATGGACTGTGTCCATGAACGAGACAATAATGCGCATTTTTATAGGGTGACTCAACTAGGACGAGAGATGATCGGCTACAGACAACAACTACATGCCGAATTTTGCAGGGAGTACCCACACATGCAAGTGTCCCAGCAGAGAATAGCTGACAAATTTAGAGTTATTCTCCGAAACAGCCTAATTCCTGAAGCTGGGCTTAATACATCAAAGAGGAAATTGAACATGAGATCAGAGGCACTGACAATAACAACAATCCAATTGCTGAACCTGAACCACAACCGGAACCTGAGGTTCAAGAACAACAGGAACAGCTGAATGGCCAAGCCCAACAGGATAACACAGAACTCTTTTATTAGAAACTGCCAACGGAAATAAATGCTGACCGGCACTGCCAAAAATAATTCATCCCAAAAACTGGGTGTGATGTTAGACATCATGAACAATCGGATTTTACCAGCTTATGTTTCAGATGCCTACACTGTGGAGTACTTACATATGACCATCTACTATGCCGCGACTGCTATAGTTAGAGCTTTAGAAATTAAAGTTACAACAGAGCGCCGATCAGCAAGAACAGAACCTAACACACTACCATGGGAAAGACGTCTAAATAAGAAAATTGAAAATCTTCGAATAGATATAGGACAGCTGACGGAGTACATCAGGGGCACAAGAACTAATGGACTGCAAAGGCAAGTTGAAGAAATCATGAATCGTGTCCGATATCATTCGCAACAAGATCCAGTGAATGTTACTGCTCAGCAATGCCATGATTCGCTGAAAAGAAACTCTATGTTATTGCAGGACGGCTAAAGAGGTACAAGACCAGCAATAACCGAAAACGAGAGAATGCGCTGTTCCAACGATCAGAACAGACTTTCTACCGTAAGCTAAACTCTCCACCTAATATAGCAGATAATAGATATCCTAATAGAGAGCAGGTAGAAGAGTTCTGGGGAAACCAACTTTCCACACCAGCCGATTGTAACATCGCAGCTGGCTGGATCAATGAAGAACACCAAATCTACCAAGATTACAGCCAGATGCAGTTTGAGCCATTTACTACCGAGGAAATTTCAAAAATAATCAAGGAATCCCATAACTGGAAAGCTCCAAGTCTCGACGGAATCCAGAACTACTGGCTCAAAAAGTTCTGGTGTATGCACCATCAGCTGGCTAATCTTATTAATGATGTTTTTCTTAACCCAGCAAAAATGCTATTGTTCTTGACCGAAGGTATTACGTACCTCCTACCAAAGGACCAACATAACACACATGACCCAGCTAAGTAAAGGCCGATCACCAGACTACCCACACAGTATAAGGTGATCACCTTCTGCTTGACCCAACGCATCTATGCACATTGTGAGCAAAATAACATCATTGCAACTCAACAGAAAGGATGCACGAGGGGTGCAATGGGATGCAAGGAACAATTGACTGTTGACTCTGTCATGTGTAACCAAGCCTGTACCAACCGAAGAAACCTTTCTCCTGCCTACGTGGATTATAAGAAGGCCTTCGATTCGGTGCCACATGAGTGACTCTAAACTATATTGAGAATGTAAAGAGTCGATAATAATTTTGTTTCCTTTTTAGAACGCATCGTATCAACCTAGAGAAATAGGATCAAATTACAAGTGGCATCCAGCGACACCATCGAAACTAACACCATTCCGATACGGAGGAGAATATTTCAGGGCGATTCACTTAGCCCATTGTGGTTCTGCCTTGCAATGAAACCACTATCACGCCATTTTAACTCCACCAGATACGGCTTTAGTATTAGAAATAGCAACGAAGAGGTAGTCAGAGCGAATAATCTTCTATACATGGATGTTCTTAACCTGATGGCTGCTACCCGAAACCAGCTGGAGCAAATGCTTAAAATTGTAGAGGAGTTCTTCGAAGATATCGAAATGCAATTTGGACTTGATAAGTGCCGTATTTTGAACAACCATTAAAGGGAAGACACAACCGGGGGCTTTTGAAATGCAACATGGTGAAACTATAGCTGCAATGGAGGCAGACCAAACATACAAATATCTAGGTATGAAACAGGCTAAAGAAATTGACCATCGCACTATGAAGGCCGAATTGACAGCCGAATTTATCAGAAGGGTAAGGTGGGTATTACGAACTAATTTAAATAGTAGAAATTTGTTTAAGGCGCTCAACACGTATGCTTGCTCTGCGCTGAGCTACTCTTTTGGAATTGTAAAATGGAGCAGGACGGATATCCAAAACCTGCAAAGAAAAATAAGGATACTCCTAACAAAAGCACAAAAGCACCACCCTCGGAGTGCTATTGAACGTACAATGCTTCTAAGACACCAAGGAGGAAGAGGATTGGTGGATATTGGTAAGCAGCTCGACTAACAAATAATAAACTTACGTTCATATTTCCACAGGTTGGCGGACTCTTCCACACTACATCGAGCAATATGCGAGGCAGACGATTCAACGCGGCTACAGTTGAGGGAACAAGATATTACTTCTCACCACCAAATAGACCAAAAAAAGTTACAAACCTGGCTAGATAAGCCACTTCATGAACAGCATCCAAATGAGGTCAATCAGGACAATGTCGACAACTCAGCATCGAACTACTGGTTGATTTCAGGACAGATGTTTCCGGAAACGGAAGGCTTCTTGTTAGCTATCCAAGACCAGGTTATTCCGACAAAGACCTATCGGAAGTTCATCATTAGAGATCCCTCAATAGAAAATGACCAATGCAGATATGGCTATCGAACATCGGAGACAATTCAGCACATAACTGTAGGATGCCAAGCGTTTGCCGCAACCGAGTTTAAGGAAAGACAAGACTCAGCCGCTAAAATACTCCACCAAGAGTTAGCAGAAAAGTTAAACCTATTACAGGTAGGAAAAGTGCCTTATTACAAATACAATCCGGAGCCTATTCTTGAGAACAATCAGTTCAAATTATATTGGGACCGAACGGTTCTGACGGATCAGACAGTAGCTCATAATAGACCAGACATTATACTAATAGATAAAATTTCTAGGCGAACTACACTAATCAACATTGCTGTACCTAACAACAACAACCTAAGGCCAAAATATAACGAGAAGATCGCCAAATACAGAGATCTGGAGGTCCAAATCCGAAGACAATGGGCAATGAACAGCATCCAAACGATTCCCATAATACTGTCAACAACTGGAGTGATACGAAAAAACCTCTTGCAGAACATCAAGGGACTGGGCCTTAGTAAGCATCTGTATAAACCTATGCAGAAAGCAGTTCTCCTTGCAACCGCGAGAATCGTCCGAAAGTTCGTAGGAAATACAGCAGACAACGTCACCTAGGACCCGATAACATGGAAAGGATTCCCACAGGACTACATACTTTTGGTGTCTTTGTATGCCTGCTATGAGTGAATAATCCCTTTAGGGAATTCGAAGGCGTTTGGCTTGTAAATCATATAAAAGTAATAACTTTTTTTTGAACACATTCAATAGCATCACAGTGAAGACTGGTAATAGAAGACTAAATATTAAATGTATATTCTAAATGAGGACGAAAGAGGGAATTTTAAAATTTTGTTGCTGTATTATAAGTACTAAAATGCCTTTTAGTTATAGTCACAAAACCAAGTACCCTAAAAGTTTTGGTAGTAGTGTTGATGGTTGGTAATAAATTTTAAATTATAATGAAAATACACTCCAAGATCTCTGCATTCACTCTTTTTTTGGAGTTTTCTTCTATCAATAAGGTAACTAAAATTAATAGGATTTGTTTTATTTGTGTAAGACAATAAAAATTTATTGGTATTTAAAAAGATTTCATTTAATTCAATTTATTCCGTTAATGAAATTAGATCTGCTTGTAGTGCAATGCAATCATTACTGCATATTACTTTCTTAAATTTTTTGAAGTCATCTGCATAATAAAAGCTGTTTACCACTATTAGATAAATTATTTATAAACATTAAAAATAACAGTACGACCAGGTTGCTACCTTTGAGTACACCAGAAGTTATTTATAAAGTCTAAGAAAATGATCTTTTCACTTTTATTACCTGAAGATCAACATAAAAGATAATTATTCATAAAAAGTTAAGCAACCCTAGAATAACCAAACTTAATCAGCTTATCCAGCAAAATCTGATGATGCGTTTTATCAAATGCCTTTTTCAAATCAATGTAAACTGCACTGTTTATATTATTTTCTTGCCATCAATGGCCTCTACGTCATGAGTTGTAAACGCACATAGATCTTATAACTGCGAACTTTCTGCAAAATCATGCTGTTCTATTTTATCTTTAATGTTGTTTGCAGTGTCATCATGAAGGATCATGTAAAATATTTTTGCAAGTGATTTCGGTATATTAATTGCTCTATCATTTTCAATATTTGTTTGTTTACTATATTTAGATATGAATGAAATTATTGTTGCCTATAGTTTGCTAAGTCAAATTTTTATTTTAAGGGCCACTTGAAAAATATGATCGATATAGACTGCTGAGAGCATATAATTTCACAGTTTACTAAAGTCGATGGGGGCAATTCGGGCAAAATATTTTCAAGGTATTGAGATTTCCAGTTATTTAATTTTGTGTATTATCTATAGGGAATATAACAAAGTTTTATCTTCCTCCGTAGAAGTTAATCGCCCCGGTATGATTTTGATTAACAATTGTCAAATGGCAAGCAATAGTGACATTTCTGTAGTGTTCTATTATTTTCTTTCATCGCATTTTGCCGACATGGCCAACAACTTAAAAGCGGTATAGCGCTTTTACAATACAATAATGTTTAATTGCCAATAATTCAAAAACTGCAAATTCTTGGAATAGACAATTCTTTAGGCTAGATTCTTACTATAGGGCCGCTTTCGATACGATCTCGATACGCTTTCGGTTCGGTAAAATATCCTTACAGGAGAAACAATAAACCTATTCACACTATCGACTTCGCGTAGATTTCGATATCGTAAACTCTTTTTTTTTTTTCATTTAAAAAAAAATATATATCAAACCGAGAGCGAACCGAGATCGTATCGAAAGCGGCGCTATAGTGTGAATCAAGCCTTATAGTGTAGGGCCAGGGGATCTGCAGTGGCTTCTTTAATTCATATGAACCCATCTATTTTTTTTTCTGTATTTTAAGTCCCCTAAATTAAAGGGGCTACTGCGGACCCCTTGGTCTCTACACTATTACAAAGTCGCTTTTATTTTTAATGCTAAATAAGATAACATTTTAAAGATAGAGGGTGTATATTTAAAAAAAAATTCACTTTTAACGATTTTTCAAATTAATATTTAATACTAGTTGTTGATCACCACGCATTTATTTATCAAAATATCAACACAGTACACTAAAGTAGAGTCCATTCTGGAAGAAAACCAACCCCACACTGTAAAAAAGAAATACATTAAATTTAAGGTAAATAAGCTGGAAGCAAATTTCATTAGCCGTTTCTAAAATTCAATTAATGCAATGCATTAAACTAAATAATTTTTTCATTAATCTAAATTAATATATTCCATTAAATTTAATGTTATCATACATTAAATTTAAAGTTTGATCATTTCTTTTTAAGGCGACTATGTACATTATGCATACAGCCAGTGTCCATTGAATTTAAGATATGGTATCACATATTTAATGCACCAACATTAATATGAGGTAAAAAAATTTTGCTACCAGGAAAAGATGAAAACTTTTCCCATAGGTAGTGTACCGTCATCGGTACACCGGTTTCGAACTCATTGATTTCCGTCAGTACCGGCAGACATTATAAGAAAATTTAGCCCTTTAAGCAATTTGTATCATACTAAAAAGTTCAATACAAGTTGCGCCATCTCCCGGAATCTTATGCAATGTACCATTAGTATTAAATTAAATTATTTTAATGTTATGGTACATGTGAATTAATTTTAATATACAACACTCCAACAGTAGGCAGAAAAGCGTGATTTAACTGTAGAAACGAAATGTAAATTCAAATAACAATAACATAAATATAACCACTCACAATCCAGTGAATATCAAACAAAACAACACAAGTAGGGGTCAAGTGATGATAATCAAATATATAATAAAAATGTACTTAGGGGTGTAAGAACATAGCAAAAATTCAGGAAAATAAAAAAAACCAAACTGGAAAAAAGTTAACACAAATTCAAAAATTGACAATGAGACAGGTGTCAGAATACACCCAGACTTAATCGAAATGAAGCACTGGGTAGCATACCACTGTATTTCAGAAGCAAGACCATTCTCATTTTCTATAACAGCCAGGCAGCGCTCAAAGCTCTAGCGTGCTATCAAATAACGTCAAAATAGGTCAAGGATTGTCTTCAAAATCTTGTCGCTCTGGCAAAATATAGCAAGATCACTCTTGGGTGGATACCAGGACACAAGTTCGTCCCGGGCAATAAAAAAGCTGACAAATTTGCAAGAGAAGGTTCTGCTACCACATTTATTGGATGAGAATCAGTATTTGGAAATACCTCCTGCTATTCACAGATGATTATCCTGATGGATAAATCGATAACACCAGACTCACTGGAACCACATTGCGGGCCACATGAACCAAACTATTACTGAGCAGATCATCCCGCCAACTAACGTGTAGAATTCCGACGTCTAATCAGACATCAGATCAGGCTGGTGACAGTACTGCCGTTTGGGGAAACATCTACATACAATCTGCATCTTTAATGAACGAGACGGGGTCATACATTATCTTCGAATGCGAAGCTTTAACTTATTGGAGACACCTTCGGGGATCAATGCAGGACAAACTAGTGAAAAGGCTGCTAAATCTAATAAAAGCACCCTACTTGTTCACCTAGAATAGATATAACAGGCGACAGAATAAGTCTTAAGCCTACAGGATAAGGACTTCTCAACCCTGGCATGCTTTGTCATAAAATCAATCAATCAATCAATAACTAAGGGGGTTCTTGATAAAATCAAAAACTAATCTAACCAACGAATGGTCTTCTTTATTCAAAGAAATTACGAGAGACTTAAAGGAAATGATATTGTGTTTGTCCATAACGTGAGCATTTGCAAAAATAAGGTAAAATTAGTTTGTCATAGTAAACTTAAATTGTAATTTGAACCATGACAATAGCTTAAGTTAATTATCAAAGGGATATTGAATTTGCTATGTTATTAGTGCGTCTAACTGTACACCTATAACTCCCAACATGTACCTTACAATAATACCAAATAAACCTATATTAATATTTGATAAAAACTGTTCTTAGGCAAACCTGCATTCCTTATAATATAGAAATGACTCTCAAAATAGCGATTACTATTTTGCCTCTATTAACTGGCAGTGAAGTATTTTTAATATTGACTCAGGTACTATCTAAGAATTAATCTATATTCCAACTATCTCTGTTTATTGATTAACTGCTTAACTGCTTGAATGATATTGCAGGCCATGATTAAGAAGCACTTTCACTGCAATCTAATGACTTATTGTGTCGTTATAACAAATTGGTTGCCTTAACTAGTTTCATCTTTGAGATACAGCCCTTCAGGACTGAAGAGTCTTTAGTAGGTCATTGCCTCGCATTTGGAAACGATGTGCGATTTTCATTGGATTAGTTAGCCTATAGCCTGACATCTACTCAATTAGCTCACAAACTTGCTTAGCACCTTTAGTGCTAACTGACTGTCGGAGAATATGAGAACAATCCTGAGTTCTAAAGTATTCGAGCTAGCATTCAGCAGTAATTATTATCTTTTTTTCTGAACAAAAGAATTTAAAAATATTTACTGTCAAACAGTTTCTACCCTGTCACTACAGGAAATTTAAAATGTTGGTGCTTTTTGTCTGTCATGACTGGCTGTCAATGCGGATGATAAAACAAAGAGCTGTTTCATTAACGTTACGCTACTTTCATTCATAGTTCCGAATTGCAAGTTTATATTGATACTTTAATTAACATTTGGTGCTCAATAATATGATACTAACTTATTAAAATTTACTTTGACTTAAGCTACTTATTAACTTAAGTCTATATAGAATTAGAATGAAATAGTTGGACTCTTGTTCTGAGTTGCTCTTTTTAGCAATAAGTTATTGATTATAATTATATTCATGTCTTTCAATGATGAGCTTGAATTGATTGATTGATTTATTGATGACAAGACAGAGTTGCAAAGCCTTAAAAATGCAGCTTAGTGACTTTTTGTGTCTACTATTATATTTGTTCTATGTTAACAGGTTGATTGTCTTAAGCAGATCTAGCAGCCTGTTCACTAGTTTGTCCTGAGGTTATAAGCCCTCTGGATTTATCGATCCTTGTTTCGAGTAGATTAGAACTTCGCATTTAAAGATAACATGTGACGCTATTTCGTGAACTTCGTCACATAGTCTTATGCACTTTCTAATTTAAAAAAGCATAGGATGACTTTCAACAAATGTTTGTTTTTAATTTAAATAATCTATTTTTCATTTCTTGAAAAGTATCTTGTTCTAAAATTAAAAAGAAAATAAAAATTAGTTTATATATTTAAGTCCTTCACAGATAATTATTTTAAATTACTACGCATACAGTTTAAGTGTATTAATAAAAAATATAAAAATAGTTTAATAATTCAAATAATGGTTTGTTTTTATTTTTTATGTTCTGTGCTGATTCAGTTTGAAACAAGAGATAAATTGTATTAATTTATTAAAGGGAAATAAAATGACATGCAATATTCTCTTAACAATGCGAATCTGTTTTCCTTCTTTTTGACCATTGAAACAGCATTTTTTCTTCACACTGCACTCTTGTCTTTTTCCGTGAACCCGTTTCGTTTACTTAATAATTTCATTTGTAAGAGTGCAATAAACTAAGTATACAATCTGCTGAAAAATTTCTTTATCGAGGCTTAAGAGTAAGTTCAGCAAAGAAAAAAACTATCCCGGTCAACAAATTATCATCATGTCGGATAATCGAGCAGCCGCCGTCAGTGCGCTGAGTTCCCAAGTAATCAGCCCCAAGATGGTCTGGGAATACCTAGACCAATTATATAAATTGAGTAAGAATAATATTGTCAACCCCCCCAGGTTCGCGAGAAATGGGGCTGAGACACCATTTCTGGTTCCCGAGCCTTTCTGTGGAATCAATAGCAGTGTACTGCAGCAAGAACTAAAAAAAGAGGAAGAAAGGAAAAGATCCAATTATTGGACGGAGCTGCAAGGATTGAGACCAGCGAAGATACTTCTTGGGAACTATGAGCAGAGGAGATTCAAGGAATGCATAAGCCTAAGTAAGAACCAATTGAAAGTTCTGACAAGAATCCTGACGGGGCATTGCCACCTGAAGGGATACGTCAAGAAACTCATATTGGCCTAAAGAGAAGAGTACAGATTTTCCGAGCCGGAGGACAAAACCTCTATTTACGTCTTTCAGAGTGCAGTGCTTTTGAAAATCCTAGAATGTGGTTCTTGGAAGCACACCAAGTAGAAGAAGGGGGAGCTACCCTCTTTGAAGACGTCCACCATCCTAAGATTCCTGAGAGAAATGACTGGAGGACCTGCTTTAGGCGGGAAAGTAGGCAGCTGTAAGAGAGAACAATAAATCTGTTAGGTTGCAATGTACGGATTTCCAATTTTACGCACATATATACATAATGATAGGTTATTTTGTTCACCAATTTGATGCCAAAAAGAAATTGCAAATAGTCAAAATTGCATTACTACTTAATGTGAACTGCCGCATCTATCTACCGAATAAATTTTAATCCGATTTTCTTCATTACATATGTCGTTTCCCGTAGTCTCCAAAGAGAAAACATAAACTGAAATAAATTTAAAGAAAAAAACAAACCACCTTATGCAATATTCAAAAACGTGTAAGTTTTTATATATATACGAGCACATTTCTGATGAATTTTTTTGAATATCGTACGCTTTTAAATGATGTAAACCAACCCCCAAATTTTTTTCAAATGGAACGCTATATCTTGTGTCTTTTCATTTAAAAGGCCATTAAAAAAATTTGACAAATATATTAGTTTTGAGATAACTAAAGTGGTAGGCGAAATCAAAATTCATTTCATTATATTCTTTAACTAGAACCCTAATCGGAGATAAAATTCATCTGTTATATAATTATCATTCCCAGTGTCATTTGGCGATATAAAAATAATCGAACGGTATAAGACTTAATCTTCCTATAATGGAAATATATTCGGTAACACTTGCACACAAAAAAAAAGTGGGCTGATCTCGGTACCCCACTATAGAATTTTCATGTATTTTGACACTCTGAATTCGAATATGGAGTGAGTTTGATCCCATCACTTACAGGTTTTCCAAAAATCGCGAAAATAGCTGAAAAGCGGAAAATTTCTTTCTTCATATTTTACCGTCACGACTGTTGTGATAAACAAAAGAAATACATGGATGTGATGGACGCATATATCAACTCCTCATAAGTTGACAACTCGACTTATGGGGAGTAAGGGGCTAGAAGAAGAATTCTAAAAATATGGCAGGCACATCAAAGGAAAAATTGGTTACGATGCAGTGATTCGGACGCCCATATCGGCGGCTGGTCATGGTGAGCAAGCGGGCCCGCAGGCGTCATCATCATACAACCGCAGCTCCTTATCAGTTGACAATTTGGCTGATAAGGAGTATGAAGCTACAATGCTGTCGCGACAGAAGCATGTTTTGTTACGTTTGCGGAAAATATGAAGTAAACGAATTACGTAGGAAAATGAGTGATACATGTAAAAATATATATCGTAAATGTTATGAAGTGTAATATCTAATCAAAATGATACATGTACTCCGGACGCCTTTGCTGCTCTTATTACAACAATCTCGGACAATGAACTGAAAAAAAAAAACAACCAAGTTTTAAAATACATCTCACCGACTATATGGTCAAAATTTCAATCACAAGAGAACTGTTACTTTTGCAATTGAATAGCAGAATGATTCAATGCGAAGACCAAATCAAAAATATCTTATTCGATAGTGTCTTCTGTTGTACCAGCAAAAAAATCATTTAGAGTCTAATATTGAAGGTATAGATACCAGCGCTACAATGAATGAAGCTTCAGCAAGTGTTGAAGAAACAGATAGAGGAGTGATGGAAGACAGTGAACAAGAACCTGTGGTTCAGACTAAGAAGATCAAGATGCAGAATATCTGCCAAAGGGGAAGAGAAATAAACCTGTAAGACTATTTGATCAAGAAAGTTTGAGTGGAACATGAGTCTACGTAAAGATAATTTATTAATCTTGCATATCCTAACTATATAGGTACCAAATATTACCATTACTTCCGGCAAAGACGATGTTGTCTCTTTTCAAGCCCTGGAAATTCTAAAAATTGGATTATTCTTAGATCTTTACCAAGCCGACAAAATAAACTAAATGAAGTAGAATCCGCCAAGTTTTACAAATATTTATATTTAACAGCCTTATGAATTCCGAATTATTTAAATCTCGAAATGGACGCAACCATGGTATAAATAGACGATTACAATTTGCCATTTGTCTTTCTAATAATCTGACATCCTCCGGTCCACCATGGTACAAAATTACTTCCTCAATACCCGTTTTATATATGAAAAATTTGTAAATAAAAATAATTTTAAAAAATTACAATATTTTCAAAATAATCATATATTTTTATAACCTAAAAATATCGCGTAATGACAGGAATGACAGTATCGTTCCCACAAAATCTCGCCATTCTCTCAAGATTTAATAGATGTGACATTCGCTTAAAATTACTAGAATACGGTTTCTTATTTTTTCGTGAGAACTACGCCTATTTTCCATCAAGATGGTCGTCATCTCGAGAACGAGAATAGTTACCCAGGTCAGTTAGTGAGTTACCTGACTTGGCATTATATGCAGAGGTGCAAAATCTATGGTATAATGAAACAAACAAAAATTGTAGTACACATTTATTAACATAGAGAAAAAAAAACATGATATTTATTGATATTTTGGATGTGTATTGCTGGTATATTTAAAAGGTAATAAAAGGCTTGTTTCCATAGGTTTCATATACTTCCTTCCATTTTGGATATGAATTTCCTTTAAGATTGTATCGAGCTTCCAGAGTCCCATTAATATTTAAATATGGTTGAGATGTAGAGTTAATAGTTGGCCAGGTTACATTAAGTAATTCAGACTTTTCTGGAAGTGGATTTCTAAAAATAAATAAAAATATTTTAATTGTGTTATGAATTTAATACTACATACTCACAGAAATTTGGCAAAATTTGTCCAAAGTTTAACAATCCTGTTTTGAGTTAATATATTAGCAGGATCTGAATCTTGATACCCCAACATATTAAATAAAAATGGAATTTCAGCTCCATGTGTGGCTTTTTCAGCACCTAAAAATATAAGTATTGTGAATTTATATTTTCTTATAACAAGGTAAAACAAAATTATCTTTTTGTTGAAAAATCAAGTGAATACTACATAATCTGGTCTAAGTGCTTTTATCTTGCTGTCTCAGAGACTGACTTTAAGCGTTTAAAACATGTTTTATAAAAAATTTGACTTAATAAAAGTTTCCGCCGTGGCCTACCATAATATAAACGAAATGAAATAAAAACACAGCAGGCGAAAATATTTGATATGAGTACCAGAAAATAAAGAAAAGAAACAATATAATTAGTGCCACAAGATTCAAAACTTTAAAAAAATTTGGATTAAGTTTTATTAACATCGTACGTTAAAACTGGATTCTTCCCTCGTACCAGTGTCTTTTGGCTGTCGCATTATGTTTAGAAATTAAAGAGCGGTGGAATATGGACTAGATTAACCTTACATAATAATGTTTAATTTTTTTTTACCAAAATGGGTATTTTTTATATTTTGCAACCAATATGTTATTTTAAAGACACTGTGTCATTTTCATCTGAAAACCAATTTGTTGATTTTCTTTCCTGGTGCAACATGCCGCCAATATAATCAGCTAGTCTGGTCAAGTAAATTTTCAGGAATAGTACAATCTCGATCAGCTAAAGTTTTTTAACTTTCATTTCAAAAGTTGCCAAGTAAAAGATGCAGTTTTTATAAGTATAATTCTTGTTACAATAAAATCATACAGATTAATTTACAACATGGAAGTGTAACATCTGCTGTTCTATGTAAAAAATACAATGAATTGCGAATTTAGCTTGCTCCAAAAAAAAAAGAACCATGGTTGAATCGTAGCAAGATCAGGGGCCTGGGTTCTGCGAGAGAGACATAAGAGTATTACACCTCCTGTGAGAGCCATAAAACCTTTATTATAAAAACTCCAACAACAGTTGGAGTACTCCCCTGTACTAGGACTTGGTAGTAGAAAGCTGGTAGCGATGAGAATCTCTCGTGAATCTGGTAAGAGTTATGTTGTGACTTGGTAAAATATTGCGAGGAGGAATACTTACCACTTCATCTAGACTGCTATTCCAATGCGCACCCCATTTTATGGGAGAGCAGAAATATCAATCCCAGAAATTTATTAACAGAGGAAACACGCCTACTTTTGTTACAAGTACAGGAGAGTCTGCCATAGATCTAACTATTTTTTCTTCAAATATGCAGAACTCAGTAAAGAAGTGGGAAGTTAGTCCGGAAGTTTCGTTATCAGGTCACTTAGAAGCTGATTTAGAAGTTGCTAATCTAGTTGTTAGGCTAGTGCCAAATAAGATGAAGGCTCATAAACTCTAAAATATCCACATGGTACTCTCAAGTCATGAATTACTGCAATAATGGTCGGAAACTTTTTAAATGTGCGTTAAAATATCGAACTGAAATAAGCTCGGATGAATATAAAACTGCCCAGAGAGAATACAAGAAGCTAATAAGGGACTCTCAGAGGAACGTATGGAAGAAATATTGCGAGAGCATAGAAAGTATGCCCTCAGCATCCCGCGTCTGCAAAATACTATCTAGAGATCCTGGTGCCCGAATTAGAGCACTGGTTCTTCCTGAAGGAGGTCAAACTTCGACAGAAAAGACGACTCTAGGAGAGCCACTAAAAATGTACTGATGGCGAATCTAAAGAACAAAGACTGGCCATAGTACATCATGACTATAAGTTAGTTAAAACGATAGTGACAAATGAAAGGGTGAAATGGTCGATGGAAGCCTTTGCTCCCTTCAAATCCCTTGTAAACATGGAGTATGTCCAACCTTACTACAAAATTTCACCGATATTATAATAAACTATCTGGTCAAACTATTCCACTCATGTTTGAGCCTGTAGTATATACCAATGGCATGGAGGAAAACGAAAGTAGTCTTTATTCCCAAGATAGAAAGAACACACTATACAAATCTTAAGTCTTTCCGCCATATTCGCCTGACCAGTTTCTTATTAAAAACACTGGAAAGTTTGGTGGATTACATCAAGGAAGGAATAATGGTACAGTATCCCTTACATCCTTCATAATTTACCTATAAGGCAGGAGAATCCAGAGATACGGCACTATATTGACTCGTCACAAGAATCGAAAACGCATTATTGGGTGGCCGATCAGCTTTAGGTACCTTTATATTATGTAATGCTCTACAACGACGAGGCTCTGAACCAACAGTAGTCGCATTGATCAGAGCAATGGCAACTCAGAGACCAATATATGCTGAGATTAACAATGTAACTATTAAAGCATTGTCAAATAGTGGCTGTCCACAGGTAGGAGTTTTATCGTCATTGCTGTGGAGCCTTATATTGGACAGCCTGCTGAGTGACCGGAATGATGCTGGTTTTTATACACAGGCCTACGCCGATGACCTTATCATTTTGTACCCTGGTTGTGGTATCGCAGACTTAGAGAGACCAATGATGCAGTCCCTCCGGATCGCGGAGCAATGGTGCCATAGGGAGGGGCTCGAAATAAACCCGGACAAGACCGAGGTGGTAAACTTTACAAAAAAGAGAAAAATAGGAAGACTTCCCACAATTACATTGTCAGGAAGGACTCTTCAATACAAGGGGACAGTTAAATACCTGGAAGTAATTCTGGATTCACGACTGAGCTGGAATGATCATAATGCGACTAGAAACCAAAAACGCCATATGTGCCTCTCCTATAGGTAAATATTTTATATGTATATTTATTGCTTTTTATTTACTATATGTATTTTTCAGTGTGTACTTTTTATTATATTGTGGTTAAAATAGAACAGAAAATCGCTTTTCTTTGAAAAATGACTTGAATGGAAACTAATTTTGGCTGAAAAATCATCGATTATTACTGGAGGTCACAAAGCTATTTCAAGAGCTAATTTATTTGGTTAAAATAAAATAGAACATCATAAGAAAATATTTGTAAAGACTAAAACTGATAGCAAAGGTCTAAAAAAAGTTGGGCTATGTTTGTTTTTGGGTAGTTGGACATCATTTTCGAAGTAATTTGCTGCGTAAAATCCGAATCTGTGGTCAAAATTGGCCTATCACTTTAGTATTTTTAGACATTTGAGGTTATGTACTTATATATATATATATATATATATATATATATATATGTTGCTTTTGGCTACTTTTGAGCTTATATGTAGCATACATAACATTTTTTTGTTTTTTTTTTCTATTTGCATCATTTGGAATTACTCTGGCCCTTCAAAACACGCTATACAATGCTACCTATGATTTTTTGTTGCAAAGTTACTGCTTCGAATTCAGATTCTACTAGCAAATTACTTCGAAAATGATCCTCAGATGCACAACGACGGAACCTTGTAGACCTGAGTAATTGATAGTTTCTATTAATAAGAGTGTTTCTAAAGGTAGTGTAGATGAGATTTTCGGTGAGATGAAAATAAAATAAACGTGAGCGCATCGAGTTGTTTCATCATTCAATTGAATATAAAAATTTAAAATTTTTACCATCTATGAACGCTGGAGTCCGTGCTCTTCCGTAATAAGCAAACTGGTAAAGGTAAACTGGGGCGTAATTGGATGCCAGCTCAGCATGTTTAATTGCTCCTCTCGTAAAAACGTTGTCTGAGTCAAACTAAAAAATTTAATATTTGGATTAATATAGTAAATTAAAAGATGCTACAGATGGAAGTAAAGAATAAATATAATTAAAACTATAAAAAATCATTTTAAATTTAAATAAACTTGTAATTCGCTTGTTTTTTTTTTTAGAATTTATCCCAGCTAGCATTTCAAACTTTTCCTTTTATCGATGGCACTAAAAGTTGTAGAATCAGATCGATTAAAATAGCTTCATAGCTTTGTGTGTGTATTGGGGACAAGTCTGCCGAAAGTTACAATTTAATAGTAGAACAATATGAATAACGGCTCGTTATATTGAATTTTGGCACTTTCTGATTTCTTGAATAGACACAAAATATCATTAACGTAAAAAATTAGGTTCAATTTCCAAACACTTCTTATCACGCACAAATAACGAATTATGAAGGCCCAATTAGCAAATGAGTTTATAAAACTATGCTGAATTAAACCTATACTCATGCTTTGCAGTCAGCTACTCTTTAGGAATTGTGAAAGTAAAGACAGAATAAAAAGTGTTCAGAGAAAAATCAGGATATAACGAAGACACACAAACATCATCTTTGTAATGCTACTGAACGGATAATGCTACTAAGATACCGCGGAGGAAGAGGATAAGTGGATATTAGTAACCAATTGAACCAACAAATAATAAAAGAAGTTCATATTTTCACAGGTAAGCAAGTACTCTTTAACCATGAACTAGCTTCTCATAACCAAACAAACCATAAGAAGCTTTGGGCCTAGCTACAGAAAACTCTTCATGGATGATATCCATATTACGTTAATCAGAAAATATCAACAAATTAGCATAGAACCACTGGTTGACGTCAGTAAAAGTATTCCCAGAAAATAAAGGCTTTTTAATACTATTCAAAACCAGCTTAGTCCAATTAAAAATGAACTGAAATACATCGTCAGAGACCTCTTAATCCAGAATGACTAATATCGATACAGATGTCGAACATCAGAGACGAATGAGCATATAACGGGTATACGCCAACCATTTTAGCATAGGGGTACAAGAAGAAATATGATTAAGCCGCCAATACCAGTTATAAAAGTCAACATTTTTATAGGCAGAAAATGTGCCACTCTAGAAATACAGTCGGAAATTTTGCTACTAAAAGGTCAGACCTTATTTAATAGATAAAAGATCCCAACGATCAATACTAATTAAAGTCGCCAACCTCTTACAATAACAATCTAAGATATAAGGATAATTAGATGATTCACAAATGCAAAGACTTGAAAGTACGAAAACAGGCACAAAATGGGGAATGAGTAGGGTCCATATGATCCTATTATTCAAACAACAACTGGCATAACACTGAAGGGTCTTGTTCATTGTATCAAATGACCTTACCGAATACGTATATAAGGCTAGACAAAAGCTAGTATTACTTGCGAAGTGCATGACAAATGTAGTAAACCTGGGTATATGAAGGATTGAGGGAGTATGGAAGAAATTTTTCGAATCCATAGGTAATAACTATAATAATAATCTATATTGTCAGTTTATAGTAAAATTTTATATATTTCCATAATTTAGTCTAAAATTTAAGATACATGTAATGGTAATAATAATTTATAACCAACGTAGTTAAAATAAACCAAATAAAATTACATAAATATGTATAACTTTACACTGGATAAAGCAAGTACTTGTTCTTAAAAAATTTGGAAATAATAGTAGGAGAAGGTTCTTAAATACCATTGTCTTCACAGGTTATATTTAGCAGCCTCGTGGGCTTATAGGTCGGGATCTTAAATGGAAAGTACTAGGTAGTACTAGTAAGCAAATGGAATGAGACTTACATATCTTAGAGAGAAATTGTGCCAACAGATATTTTCAATGAATAATTAGTGTAAATTAAAAATTTGTAGAAGCAACTCATGATTAGTGCCTCAAAGAAAAAACAATCTGTTATTCACAAACATCAGGAATTTGATTTGATTGACACAGATTGTATCAGCATGAGAGTGGATGAGAGTTTAGGTTCATCTATAATTTCACAATCTTTACATAAATGACATCAGTTAGTTACGAAATCAATATAATTAAAAAAGTGTTTCTTCTACTTGAGAAAGACCGATATTTAATGCCAAGTTGTTTACGATATACCAGCGCTCAACTACTCTTAGATTATTCTGTATGGTACAATAGTTGAATAATTTCAGAAAAGCTCTGTAAGAATTTTTGATTGTGTCAAAAAAGGATAAGTGATGGCAGCAGAAGCAACTTGTGGTTGTACTGCGATCGCGAAAGAACCAGTATTTATTTCAAAGGAAGGGGAACTTACTCAAATATGTTTGATATACTGAATGGATCAAAGATATTAGCAAAAACTAATGATATAAAAACCAGCGTTACCATTGCCTCCTCCTTCATACCAGGAAGTGTGCTTATTTTAAGGAATAGATTGAATATATCTGGTAGTCTAACTAAAGAGAAGGAAGCATGGCACTCTGTCTAGACCCGGCGTTCGTTTGGCTGTTTCATGTACTGAAAAATCATCTTATCAGGAGTATAGTTAATTGTAGCATGCGAGCTTAGGATAACATCGTCATCTGAAGAGGTGTGATTGTTTTATCCTTTTATTTAAAAAAAAAATTGGCAAAAGTATTGGTAATATTTCCAGACTCTGAGTACTGGTGATCGTACTAACTCACTATTTCTGGTGAGGAAATGAAAGAAGGTTCATAACCACTAAATGACTAAAATGTTTTAGAAACTTCGATACCGAGTTCCCGATCCTCGGAAGATAAACTCTGTAAGTCAAATCGGTCATTTTTCTGATGCTGGAACGTAATTCATTACAATTAATCTTCAATGCTGACAACTTGACGTTTTTAAAGTTTTTGTGCTTGTTTTTGATGCACTTGTTTATACTAGTAAACTAAACTGGAAAATTTATTTTGCGAATGATTAAATCACACAAGAATCGAAAATCTGCTTTAAGTCTCATTGACCTCTTCCAGCCAAGAACATTCGTGTAAAAGTATATTTTAAGGTATTGGAAAATTTGAAATAATTAAATTATATTTTGACTGAGATATGGTAATACCATCTGATATCATTCACATTGAGGCAGGTCGTTGAAATTCGTATATTATCCTATATAGCCCAATTTATCACATCGTATGTAATGAACTGTGATAGAAGTGAGAATATTTCAAATGATCAAAACCACAAGGCAGAAGTATAGGATATCTAAAAAGGTAACTTTAATTATACACAGCTATATTATTATATATAGATGAAGCCAACAAAAAAGAAACTAAACAGAGTTTTGGCAATTAATTAAGTTTTCCCGTTGTACAACAGATGACTATGTTTTAATTAAATAATTAATAAATGTTTATAAATTTTTGTTTTGATGTACCTACCTCTGCTACTGCAACCAAATCATTAGACCATAATTTTGATCCTTTAAGATAAATGTTTTTTATTTCTTCAATTACGTTAGCTTCATCGGTAGCATTTGGGTTAAGATCTGGTGGTATTATTAAGGAGGGACTAGCATCAAAGCTACTTGCTGCAGTTTTGGTAGATTCCAAGTCTAGAGAGAAATATTCAGAATTGGTCAAAACAATAGTATACTTTAGGAAAACATTTTTTCTATGAAAAAGAAAGTGCAAAAATGCAATTTACCCCTCTAGCTCATAAAATCTATATTTGTGATGTATAGACTAGTAATAATATAATTAATATTTTCCAAGTGGAAATCAAAAGGCTGATTTTGTAACAATTATATGTATATTTTAGTACTCTATATTAATCATAAACTAATAGTAAAAAATATATTGAGAACCTTACTTCTTAAGAAAGCCAAAGCTTCTTCAGCACATATACCAACTATTATTGGCACATTAGTAAACCTTCCACTTTCCAGTAATTGATAGGGAGATTCTGTAATAAATGCTTCTTCATCTTCAACTTCTAAAACAGGGGCCATCCTTTCCTACATATAACATAAAAATTACAATATGCCTATAATAACTTTTCCGGATATATAATATGTTTCAAAAGAATTTTAGGTTACGTCATTTACTGAAAGACCTGGAAGGTGGCAAATAAATCACTAAACTTTCTGTAAATAACTTATTTGCCGCCAGATGAAATATATTTATAAAATCTAAAACAAAGCATCGGGTTTATTTTAGATTTTATAAATAAAACTCTGAACCATGATTTTAATGCCCAGAAAAACTTTAACATGTTTGGTTTCCAAAATTTAAAATTCCATTAAAATTATGTAGTGTCTATAATTTTTAGTCTTTACGTTGTTTTCTCTCTGTAAAATGTACTTGTATTTGAATCGCCACCCGTCTTAGAATTATAAAAAACTGGTCAAAACTTGGTAGATCTTATTATGTTCGCAACTATTGTGGTTGAAATTTTTTTTCTCAAATTTCATTGCAAGTCTGTCTGTAAGTTAATTGAAACCATGTGTCCATGGACCATTTTGTTTGAAAGTAAATTAAACATTAGAGATTAAATTTTAATGATTTTTAGAGATTAAATTTAAATAATTTAGAGATTAAGTTTTAATGATTTTTTTTGCATTTTATAAATTAGTAAATGTAACTTATTCATATTAATTTTTCTTGTTCAGTTCAAAGTTACACCTATATAAAGGTTACAGTATATATTAAACTGACAAATCAAATACAAAAAGGTGAAGATATATCAATAGTTCTCAATCAAGCAAATCTCATAGAAATAAGCGAACAAACCCGTTGAAAACCACCGCTTCCTTATCAAGGAGCCCCATATGATCTATAACCTTTTTACGGTGATATATCCTTGCTCATCACATTTGTCAAAATTCACAATTATAAAATTAGACCAAAATTATAAACAAAATCTTATAGATTTATATTTCATGAATAAGATGACTAAATAACAAATATTTTAAACATATTTAATTATATGCAACGGTATCCAAATCAATCATATAACCAAAAAAAAAGTAACTAAATTATTTGACTTAACTTAACCGGCAATCTACCTCTCAGGAAAAGATGCAGAGGCAGCTTCAGAATTAACAGATCGACAGATCTCCAAGAAGTAGAAGAAGAGAAGAGGAGGAGAACTTAACCGTAATAACTTTCATGCAACGAAAGATTTTTTTTCCAATTTTGCTAAAGATCTCTATTTGTGTTACTGAGACGCACATATTTGCGAAATTTCTTTGCAAATGATTAAAAACTGGCAAAGTTTTGAGGCTGTGACATAGAGACCATCGGATATACTGACATGAAAATATAAATGTTTCTACAATATCATAAAAAGCAATGAAGTTTGATAATAATCAAATACTACTTCATAGTTCATGTCAAAATCATATCGTTTAAATATGAAGTCTGTCGATATTGATATGGATTTTCTTGGAATTGTATCTAGAATCTGCATATGTTCAACAGAAGTATCAGCTTTGAGGTTTTCTGTTCCGAACAGTCTTAGGTCATTTATTGCCCTAGTTCTCCTTACAGCTCTGTACGGTTTAGGTAGATTCAGCATTGTCTTTATTGTCACTGTGAGATATGATAACATCGCCCCCGTGACTCTTGTACCAGCTAACTTCTGTATTTTTTGCAGCAGCTTGATATGTGTTTAACAACTATATCAAGAAAGTATACTCGCCCATGTACTTAATGATCGATTCATATGAATATAAGATCATTTTCAGCCTCAAACCCCAGGTTTTTCCAAATAATTTACGGCATATTCAGCTTGAATATTGCCTTCTAAAGAGCCTTTTCAATGTAGTTGCTAGTCTATTATTACTCGCAAATATTTAAGCTTAGTGTTGTTCCATTAAAAATTAAAGCTTTCGTGTTTCGTTTTCGTCTCATTTTGAACGACATGGGGACGGTTTTGTTAGTAATATGTAGTCTTGCTTCTATGCACCAGTTATTGCATTTCTGTCCCGAATATTGATATTTAGGAGATCAGCATATTCCAGCGTTGTAAAACTTGAGCCATTTAATTAACTCAGCAAGCTGTCCACGATTAGGGAACTTAGTAGAGAGGCGATAATACTTACTCTTGGATATATTCTTTGATTGTGGTAATTGTTATCGCTTCATTGCCCATAAATGCAGTCATAATTCTGCTTTTTGCATTGATTGAATCCATCTTATAAGAGAACGTTGTATTTGTCTTCTCTCTCTTACTCTATTTTGATGTGAGACATTATCAAAGCTCTCTATATCAATGAAGGCCCTTAGGGAGATTTTATGTGTTTTTTTTAGATTAGTTATTAGACAGTATAGAGCATTCATTGTACATTTGCCGGCTTAATATGCAAGAATTTTGCAAGCCTATGTTATCAATTGCAAAAAAAAACTAACAACTTTTATCTTATGATTTTTAAATTGGCTGACGAAAAAGATGAAGCAATAGCCATTTAAAAATTACGCATAAGATGAATAAACAACAAGAAAATTATTACAAAAATTTTATTCTTTTCACATCACTCACGATATTTTAGTGATCCAGTGCATTAGTTATTTTTACGGAAATGGAAATCATTTCCTAACTACATAGTCAACATTATTTTTGTGGAAGTAAATAGTTATTAAATAAATAAATAAAGTAGTTACACTTTTAGTTGGAATTACTTCAATTTATGACTATTTATGATTAATACTTGCCGCTGAAATTTAAAAAAAAATCATTATTCTATAACTCTTTATAATATAAAGTTCTTACTCCTAATGTTATTTGTGCCTTTATTAAGGCTTCTGGTGTTGCTGTTAATAAGAAATCATTTAACTTCTGGGAATCATTTCCATAATCACCAGCAGAAATGGCATTGGCTAACTTAAAAGCATACGATCTTGCATTTTGTATGATAGAAATTGGAACCGTGGCTGTCCCACTTTCAAGAATGGCTGCTTGAAATAGACCTAAAATTTTGACAGAGCTGTAGTAAATAAGGTTAAAAAATGTTAAAGTATTGGCCTAATGGTTAATATAACCCAGTCATGATAAGCGTTATAACATATTTAAATTTAAAATATTTATACATAGTGTTCCTAAAAATATTTCTTTTAAGAAAGCAAAATATAAATTATAATAAATAATTGTGATTATTTTTTTATAATGCATACTCTGAAACTCATTTTATATTATAAGGTTTTTTAATATTTTATTGTTTTATCTTCATTCAGTTGAACGGTAGGAAATTTATGAAGCTATATTGTTTATAGAAAGTTTTTTTTTTAATCAGTTATCTGTAAAAATAACATGTTTAGATATCTAAATTCTCCAAAAAGAGAAAAACGTTTTTTTTGGAAACGCCGAGCAACAGTCGAGGAAGCATCATTTGAAAATGCCAGTCGAGATGTTGGCAAAATATCTTGAAGATTTTTCTATTGACAAACGGATTTAGAACCGGAAAACACCAGTATATATATATATATATATATATATATATATATATATATATATATATATATATATATATATAATTTCTTTTAATTCTGCAATTTTTATAATTACCTGCAGATCTTTTGCTTACTAAATGAAGACCTACAGATGCACCACCTGCACTTTGACCGAAAATTATTATTTTTTTCCGGATCTCCTCCAAAAAGTGCGATATTGTCATATGTCCACTTTAAAGCGAAGGTCTGATCCTTCAGCCCTACATTGCCATGGATTACTGAATCTTCGGTTGATAAGAAGCCGAATGTACCCAACCTATAGTTAAATGATACGAAAATAACGTCTTCTTCCATTAAGAAATCAGGTCCATACTTTGTTTTGGAAGAATTGCCTTGGGTAAATCCTCCACCATAGATCCAAAACATTACTGGTAGCTTAGTAGTAGGCTAAAATTTTAAATGAAATAAAATAGAAAAGCTTTAGAGAAAATTAATGCTGTAAACCAAAAATAAATTTATCAATAGTAATTACTCAAAAGAAAATCATCTAAGTAACGTTTATTACGTATATTAATAAAGACACTATAAATCTGATATGTTAAAAAAATCCACAAAATATATTGATGATTGGTACTTCCTTCTCTTTGATTGGCAAATCCCCCGTGGAACGTACAGTTTGGAAACTTCCTAAATACTTTCTAGATTTAGAATTGTTGCTTAATGTGGTAACAATATAAAAATCAATATACGAGGTGTAATCCGAAAGACATCAATTTTTTTTTAAATGCCAATATTCATATGGTCTCCTTCAACATTGTTCCCACGGTATACCAATGGGGTTAGTTTTTTTCAAATTTCTAAAACGTTTTTCGAACACAATTTTCTTGAAATGTGGCTAATATTCTCTTTTTGTCTAAAATTTAGATAAAATTGCTTTACTCCTAACTCTTTCCGCCATCTTTTTACCTCGCCAATTATCAATAACAACTCTTTAATTTTTTTCACCATTTTAATTAACGTATTGAGTCGTCGAACTCTCTCGTCATCTACAAAATTCTTAGGATTGTCTTTCAAGCGTTTGTATCGTCAACAGCACTTGATTTTTTTTATAGTGGTTTCATCAAATAATGTCTTCTTTAACATTTCCGAAACGTGGCTGCTACCTATTTTATTTTAAACGCAAAATGTATTACAAATTGAGAAATTTTCAAGCATATTAAAACTTGACTTTTTATTTTTGTGCCAAATACAAACTAGCTACTAGATATGTTTGACACTTGCTATACACGTCATAGATACAAACGTAAAAAGAGCAGTTCCTTTGAAAAAAAAATAGAGTATTAAATTTGAAAAATTCGAGAAATTTTTGTTCAAATCCCTAATAATGGAAACCACCAAAAAAAAGAGAAAAGTTTTAATAAAATTACGAAATAAAGACTAAACCGAATCAAAATTTTAAACAATAAAAAATATATATGTAAAAAATGCACCCTAAACGAATAGACTGCAAGCCAGCGAGAAGTTTTCCGGATTAGGAGGAAATGTTTCAGAGAGTTGTGAAATGAAATCTCATGAAAGTCACCTGTGGTTCGGTGGATGAATTGAGTAACGATAGCCTCCCACTCATATAGAAAAAATTTTTTTAATCATTTCCTCCCGATTGTCAAATGATAGTGGACAAAATCCTGTGAAAGAAAAAAAAAGGCAGCTGGTTGCAAGGTGGAACATGAGAAAAATATATTCAGTGATTTCCTCTCAGTAAAAATTTTTCATATGATAGTTTACATGCTACTTTGAATAAATAAAAAGCCAGCTGGCTGTATCTTGGTGAAACGATTGTCAGCTGATGCGGAAGCCAGGCTTATACATTGATCATCTATTTAAATTTATCAGCTGTCGGGTTTTCCCTAGGCATACTGCCAGCTGATTTTTTGTTACTTAGAGTATTATGTTAACAATCACCTGACAAATTTTCAACCGGAAGAAAATAACATATCAAAGGTATTCGAAATCACGCTCCTGGCACACGCAGAAAGAAAAAATTTTATTATTATATTTCAATCAAATCAATATCCCTAATAAATTTTAATATTTACATATATTCATCTTACTATACTTCGAGCGCCCATACATCATCAAATTACAATGTTCCAAGCGTCTGTCTCTTCCAGGCATTCGTATATGGACATTCCTTACAAGGAACATACCTGAAGTATCCGACTCCGATTTTAATGAAACTTCATTACATTGTAGAGGATACAAAAATAAGACATAAGTATTTTTGTTTATCTGTGGAGATTCATTTTAACAGGGTGAAAACCACCTCTAAAGTTCACGCGTAAAAACAGTATTTCTGAAATATCTCAGGTTCTAAGTTCTTTGCAAAACAAAACGAAAGTTACTTGTTGTTCGAAATTATGTTGAACTATGGTTTTTCCACCCCCAATGATATTATCCCTTATAACAAGTGCAGACCATCTATTAGTGAGCGTAATTTAATCCTAATAATTACGAAATTTAATATAATTGTATGAAAATATTTTTTTCACGAATACCATAGTAAGTTAAGTTGACAGGTTTCGAGATTTTTAAAAATAAACTAGTATTAGAGAGTGAGCCACCCCTAAATACGTTTTCTTTTTTAAATTTCAAATTTTTTTCTACAAATTAACTCAAGTTAACATGTTTTAGGGTTTCAAAATATGAAGTAGTAATAGAGGGTGAGGCATCCCAAATAGATTTTTTTCAAATCTCAAATTCTGATTGAAATATCTTTATAAAACAGAGTGGAATTATTTGTTAGTTGAAGGCACGTTATACCAGGTTGCTTTAACTCCATAGATATTATCCCTTACTTTTTATGAGGGTTACTATTTTAATTCATTTACATAATTTAATTCTGGCCATTAAGAAATTAAACCTAATTTGTTGTTAACATATTTTTTTACGAATTCAATGAGTAACTTAATTTGTCGTGTTTCGGAGTTTCCGACAATAAACTAGTAAAAGAAGATGAGCCAGCACCAAATACGTCTTTTAATATCTCCACTTCTAATTAAGGTATGACTGCAAAACAAAATTAAAATTACTTGTTATACGCAATGATGTTAAACTATGGTATTTTCACTCCTAAGGATATTATTCCTTATTTTTTATAAAAGTGAACTGTCATTCGTATATATATATATATATATATATATATATATATATATATATATATATATATATACATATATATTTATATATATATATATATATATATATATATATATATATATATATATATATATATATATATATATATTATTTTTCAGACATGAATGCTTAATCAATGAAAGAAGTATATATTTTCCTATTAATTAAAAGAAAAAAATTCAATAAGCTCTGTAACGTTCATATCAACTGAAATTTGTTAATTTTAAGAATAATTATACATGTATAAAATCCCATTCTTCGAATGATAGCCATGAGGGTGAAAATACTATAGTTCAACTCCATTTCAAATAACAAGTAATTTTCAATGTTTCGTAAAGTTTTCTCAATTAGAACTTGAGATGTCTAAAAAAAAGTATTTGGGGGTGGCTTACCCTCTATTGCTAGTTTATTTTGGAAACCCCGAAACACGACAACTTAGGCGACTTATGGTATTCGTGTAAAAAATTTTCAAACAATTCCATTAAATTTCGTACTTTTTACAATTAAATTACGTGCACAAATATATGGTTTATCCTAATTAAAAATAAGGAATGATATCTTTGGGAGTAAAAACATCATAATAACAAATTATTTTCATTTTATTTTGTAGAGTTATCTTAATTAGAACTTGATATATTAAAAAGGAAATTATTTAGAGGTGACTTCACTCTCTCTTACTAGTTTATTTTTGGAAACCCCGAAAGATGTCAACTTGAATTCATTATGATAGTATTCGTGAAAAAAAATATTTTCAAACAATTTTATCAAATTTCGTAATTTTTAGAATTAAATTACGTGGGCGAATAGAAGTTTTACCCTAATAAAAATTAGGGATGATATTCTTTGGGATGAAAATACCTCAAGTCAACTTCATTTCAAATAAAAGTTATTTCCATTTTGATTTGTAAATATATCTCAATTAGAACTTGAGATTTAAGAAAAAAAGTATTTGAAGGTGGCTCATCTTCTTTTACTAGTTAGTTTTACAGACCCCGAAACCGGTCAACGTAAGTTACTTGTAATATTCGTGAAAAAAATATTTTCAAACAATCATATTAAATTTCGTAATTTTTAGAATTAAATTATGTGCGCAAATACAGAGTTTACCCTTATAAAAAATTGGGGATGATATCCTTGGGAGTTAAAAAACCACAGTTTAACATCATTCTGAAACATGTAATTTTCATTTTGTTTTCTAAAGATATGTCATTTAGAACCTGAGATATTTCAAAAAACATACAAACTCCTCGACAATGACAGTTGCCCAAAAAAGCATTGATGTCGTCCATACCACCATGCAAATCGGAATTACATCGACCTTTTTCAAGAACATGCTATATAGCGCAAATTTGGTTGCACGCACACCTGAAAGTTCCAACCATTGATACACCTTCAGACTATGGCTGGGTGGATGTCGACGATAAGTATATCTTCACTTTTGATTAATGAAATTACTATTCAGCCCGAAAGCGGCAACATTTTTTTAAATTTTATTCATTTTCGTTAAATTAGGTTAAATATAATTACTTAATTTTTTTTTTAACTTTCTAGAGATAACGATAATAAAGACATGGTGCTAGACAGCTCTGACAGGGACAGATATAAATATTATTTTATTCACATTTTAGTTTTGTTAAATAATGAATTCATTGATTTATTTATCACTATATTTCTAAAGCTATTTATTTCTGTATTTATGGATTTTAACGTATCTAAGTTATTGTCAAAGTGCATATGTTTAAATATTAAAATATATTAAAAATATTGATTCGATTCAAATATAACAATAGAATTACATTACTTTACGGCTGATGTTCACGAAGCTTCATGACACAACTCTCTGAAGCATTTCACAACTGATTGCCCGAGAGGAAATGACTTACAAAATCTGTAATTGACTCGTATACTAGAATTTTTTTTTCTTGTGGTAATAAAATTTATTCACTCATGTCAAAAAACTTACGTATATTATTTTTTAATCCATATAAATATCAAAAGTACTTAGCTAATCAATGTATTTTGGAGATAATTCAATACTAATATAACACACCGTATAAGTAAGCACTTACTTGAAGAGCTGGAGTGTACACATTAACATAAAGACAATCTTCACTTTCGGTTTCTAGATTACTGAAGTAAGATAAGGAAATGCAAGATTTGCTATCATTGCTGGCATCTCGTATTCCATTCCATGGCTGAGGAGGTTGCGGAGCCTAGAAGAAAACAAATATTAGAATACATAAATTAACAGGTTACTATAAAACTTGAAAGTATTTTAAAGAAAGTATCGTTTATTAATTTATAATGAATTACTCACGAATCCTATATCATTTTTGATATTTCAGTATCGGGAAGAGTGTACCAAAATAATCCAGGCGGTGTTTCAGTTTCAAAACACAACCTTAAACAGTAATTCCGCTAGTCTATTAAAAATATTAAATAATCTACTATTTGTTTTGTAGAAGAACTTCGCGCCTGACACTTTATTATCGTTCAAAACGAAATGCGGCAGCTCTAGGTGGTCACTGATGTCGTCAATAATATCGTCCGGACTCAAAAGCAACCGCAGATTCAAGAAAATATGACGAACTCTCCGATGAAAGCAATTCGAATAACAATTTTAACAGCGCAAATCACTTTCAACTTACATATTTAACTTAAATAGCTTTTTTTGAAACTCTGCCTCGAAATCAAGTGACATTAACAATGTTTCTTTTTTCATTTATGTTGATATTGAAATTTTGATGAAACTTTTGGATTACTTGTGTGGAAAAAATTATTACCTAATGTTATTTTTTTAACATTATTAAACTGAGGTTTACAATATTACAACTAATTTTTACTATTTTTATGCCTTTAGATTAAGGAATAAGGAGAATTGTCAAAACGTCAAATTTACAAATTAAAAAAAGGAATATAAAAAAGTCATAATCGCTGTAAAATTAATTATCTTTTACACATGCAATACCAGAAGTACTAACAACAATAAAATTATACCAAAAAAATAATAAGGTGAAACTAGATGTTGCTTATTTATGTAGATGTTAAATGTTAATATTTTCATTCCTAGCGACCATAAGCCTTTCCAAATTTCAGTCTGATATCTTGAAAAGCAACACAATTTTAGACTAATTAACGATTCTAAGTATTTTGTAATGTGCTTAGCTTTTAACAATAATTTAAATTGTGCGATTCTTCATATATAATATTTATTTAAACTTTAACGGAAGGGTTATTTTACCTAAATTTAGATAAAATTTGAGAAATGACTTTAACTTACTTGAAATCTTAAATTTCCTATTGGTGGAGCGCCAAACGGAATCCCCCTCCATCCATAATATGTAACGTTATTTGGTGTTTGATATATGGCCCCTCGAACTTTACCATCAGGTAACGTTATTATTAGCTTATCACCAGCAGGTATTGATAACTAAAAAAAAAGAAAGTTTTTACTAGACAATAAAACACTTCATAAAATTACAAATAATTTTTTTAAAGCAAACTTAAATGGCACAATTTTTTCATGATAATAACAATATTATATAAATATTATATGAATCAATCAGTATGTAAAGAAAATAAAAACTATTGTGAGAAAATTTTATCAAACATTAAACCAGATAATAAAAAAAAATAAATAAAGAATAATTAATATTTATAATATTGTCCAGAATATGCCAATTTAGTTTTATAGTTTCAGGAGATATATAATTATATTGTTTTTATATGCAGGATGTGATATCTAATTATGTAAAATATCTGTCTAGATTAACATTTCAGTTCCTTTTTTTTAAATTGTTCGGTACACTTCGCTATTCATTTCTCGCCCGGGAGTAAGCACTGCCAAATTTTGCTTGGAGGACAGATTTATGTACAGCTTATAATAAATTGTTTCGATGTATCTCAAATAGTTTAGTCAGCTTTGGTCAAGAAAGCACACGGGTCTAAGTTTAGTCTCCGACTTAATTTCATATCATCGTCGCTGATCGGCAATGTTAAATTTATACCAATGCATTACTCTTACTTTATGTTAGTAAATCTTACCACACAAATCGACATTAAAATATTTTATGTACGAAAAGATAAATTACAAAAATTTTTATTTAATAAAATATAAAAATAGTATACCTACTAATATTTTTTTTTAAATTAAATTTTAAAATTGTACGTTATGCAGTGTTTAACAGCTTTTATGAAATATCATCGAATGCGATTAAAACAACAGGTTTACTTCTAATTTTTTCACAGATAGCCACTTTTTACCCTAAGCAGTAAATTACTAATGTTATTGAATGTAGCTTTGTGGGCTTGCGATTTTGAAAGTCCCCAAAAAAAATCCATCGGATGATTAAAATAAGAATAAGTAGTGAAAAATGTATCAACTCATACTTCACATCGACAGAGGAACACCTAAATATGTGCAATCAGTTCAGACAGAAGAAGACCCAGGTACCAGTACCTGATACATTCCGCTTTCTATGATAATAAGGTTTAAGTTCTATATATATATATATATATATATATATATATATATATATATATATATATATATATATATATATAAAGGGTGTTTTTTATAGAGGTATAAAATTTTAGTTGGCAACACTTTTTTAACTGGCGGCCATTTTGTCAGCTGTCAAGTGATTTATATTTAGTTTGGTTTGGCATTTCAACATGAATAGACTGATGTCTGAACAATGCTTAAAAATTGTGCAAATTTATTTTGAAAATCATGGTTCTGTTCGAAATACGTATCGCGCACTACGTCCATTTTACGGTCAACATAATCGTCTATCAGAGCAATTAATTCGATTAACTATGGAACGTTTTCGCACCACGTTTACTCTAAATGATAATACGCATCCACAGAGACGTTGTACAGTGCGTACAGAGGAAGTCATTGCTGCTGTAGAGCGTAGCGTAGAGGAAGACCCGAATCAGTCTATCCGCCATCGTGCACAAGAATTGGATATGTGTCCATTCACTTTATGGAAGATTTTGCGGAAAGATCTTGGTTTGCGTGCTTACAAAATCCAACTCGTGCAAGAATTGAAGCCACACGATCACCTAGCAAGGCGTAGATTCGGTGAATGGGCCCAAAACAAGATCGTCGTTGATCCCGATTCTCATCAGCGAATTTTGTTTAGCGATGAAGCTCACTTTTGTTTGAATGGATACGCCAATAAACAAAACTGCCGTATTTGGAGTGATGATAATCCTCAAGTGTATATTAAGACACCGTTACATCCAGAAAAACTGACTGTTTGGTGTGCTTTATGGGCTGGTGGAATCATTGGTCCGTACTTCTTTAAAAACGTTCCTGGTCAGAACGTTACAGTCAATGGTGACCTCTATAGAGCCATGATTACTGACTTTTTCGTTCATCAATTGAACAACCATGATGTGCAGGAGCTGTGGTTTCAACAAGACGGCGCAACATGTCACACAGCTCGAGCCACAACTGATTTATTGAAGGAAACGTTTGGTAACCGCATAGTTTCACGTTTCGGATCCGTGAATTGGCCTCCAAGATCGTGCGACTTAACGCCGCTAGACTATTTTCTGTGGGGATATGTGAAGTCACTAGTCTACGCCGATAAGCTCGAAACGATTGATCACTTGGAGGACAACATTCGCCACGTTATTGCTGATATACGGCCACAAATGTTGGAAAAAGTCATCGAAAGTAGTAGAGTAGAGCGGGGTCCCAGGACAGTGCCATCGACTTCTTGTAAAGTCGATGGCACCTTCCATCGAGCTGTCACTTCTTCGGCATGTCTTCAGCATTACCCTTGAAAGACATTGGTGAAGAAGTGGTTGATTGTCGAAGGGGTTGAAAGAGATTTTCCAGGAATATCTGAAGAAGTAATTTCCAAGAAGAATATATTACAAGAAGTGACGTAATCCGAAGACATGGGCGAAGAACAGGTTGATTCTCGAAGAGGTGATTAATATTTTCAAAGAATATCAAAAGACGTAATTTCCAAGAAGCCGAAGAGGTTGAGTAATGTATTAGAATAAGAAGAAGAAGTGACGTAATCCGAAGACATTGTCTAATAAGTGGGCTTGCATTATTTTGTATGACTGTAGACGCCATCTATAGTTGGTTGTTGTAAGTGTATAAAAGTTAGATTAAAGGAATCTAGGTAAAGCTAAGGTGTCCATCTATCGTCAATTGTTGTAACTGGATAAAAGTTTGATTAAAGGAATCTAAGCAAAGCTGAGCTAAGCTAAGCACGTTGTGTTTTAGATGCTGCTATCTGATATTTTGGTGAAGTTTAGATATATATTTTTATTAAAGGAATTAAGCTTAGGGTAGGTAATACATAAAGCAACAAAAAAAAAATAATGATATTATTTATTAAAACAAAAAAAAAATACATTTTATATAATAGTTCAATTTTAACAGGAATGATATATAATATATTATTTAATAACATAAAAAAATACATTTTTTTTATAATAGTTTAATTCTAACGGGTAAGTTATTATTTGGGCAAAAGTACCTTTGTTGATCTCGAATATACATTGTAGTTTGGTTCCAAATTTGTATACAATTTTTATGATAGTAAGTTTCGAAATTGTCTGCAACTATGGGTTCACCATCATCAAAGGCAATTTTACATAAATTACACCTATATATAATATTATGAAAATTATTAAATCTTCTATATGAATGTCCTGGAGACGGATTTGGATTCATAATTTTTAAAAAAATATATTTATATTTTGTTTATTAAAAATTTAAGGAAGAACCAAAACCTTTTTCTCCTCTAAATGTTTTCGATAGATGATCTACGTTAACAAATTCACAATTTATTGATTTTTTTATAATTAGTTGAGCAATTTTAGTATTTTTTTTAATTTTAATTGGTATTTTTGATAGATTAAATAATATAACTCTAATATCGCCCCTATAATCTTGATCAATTATGCCTGCTCCAACTTCGAGACCAAATTCTAGACTGAGACCCGATCTAGAATGTATTTGTGCATAGTAACCTGTGGGAAGTTCAATTTGGATACCAGTGTTTATACATTTTCTAGAGAATGGTTCAATGATGCATTCCTCGTCTGTGCTAAATAAGTCAAAACCAGCTGCTTCAGGAGTATGTTTTTGGGGTTCACAGGCCTCAGGATGATTTTTTCGAAATTTTATCTGAAAACAAAAAAAAAAATTGAAAAAAGTTTTGTAGATACACACATATCTAAATATATATTTATAAAAATTTTTAAAAATTTGTTTTATATAAATTACCTTTTTAAATTAGTTGACATTAGAATATGTGTCCTAATTAAACACAGTAAGCAAATTAATTATTTTTTAAAATGAATTTTTATTTAGGAATATCCCCATGGTAAAGTATCGGTACATTTATAATTGACAATTCTTTTATCATCAAAAGGAGATAATGCAATTTTTTTTTGATTGACTGTATAAACTTTATGTAATTTAGATGTAATAATTTTTTGATTAATTTGATTATTAATATTTTTAAAAATGCATTGATAATAATCTTGAAAAGTAATAGTTTTAAGAGCACCTTTAGTAATTCCCTTTGCTTTTTTAATTTTATCATAATTTTCAGTAAAAAAAGAGATCTCTTTGGAATTTACTCCTTGTTCTTTTAATTTCTTTATTTCCTCATTTAGGTTTAATTTTGATTTATAAACTTTTAATGCATACATTTTCGATCTAAGTCCTATAAATTCTAATAGAATTGTTCCCTTAAGTTCGTCCTTCATTAGACCAAGAACTTTTTTATTTTTTAATGGTATATTATAAACATTATTTTCAGGATAATCAGAAGTATCAAATAAATGAATATCTTCTTTAATATGCGTATAAATATCGTTAATAAAAAAATGATATATTAAAGAATCTGTATCAGTATATAAAAGTTTTGTATTAGGTCCAAATTTTTTCTTAATATAATTGTAATGAAAATCATAAAGAAAAGTTTTTGACAGATCTAAAATACTGAATCCAACAAAAATAGGTTTGTTAATTTTTATTTTTAGTTTTGACATTTCAATCAGTACTATATCTTCAGAAATACGAGTACAACTATGAAAATTTGGTTGTGAAATATAATAATTGGCTCCAAATCGATTTGACCATTTAGTAACAAATTTAATATCTTTGTGTTTACGTACATTTTCAATGGTTTTTCCAAAAAATGCATTATTTAAAAGCTTGAAGAAATTTTTTTCGAAATCGTTTTTACTTTTTTTTCTTAAATCTGTGTTTAGATCAATGTAGTTTTTTAACCAACATGACTGATTAAATTTTAATACTCTATGTATTTTGGAAATTTGCAAGCCTAATTGAAGAGCTTGTTTTAAAGCTCGATAGTGAATTATATAATTTTTTTGTTATAAAATGTGGTCAATAATTTTGTTAACTTTGATTTTGAATTTGGTGGACATAGATGTTCTGCACAAAGTGGTAAATCTTTATGTAGTTCATATAATTCTTTTGGATAATTTAGATCTATCTCAAATATGTACCCAGTGTCGCTATAATCTGAAATATTTAAAATATCGATTGTTTTAAAATTATTAGGATCATCCCATTTGAAATTTTTTTCTGGTAAAGGTAGACTCATAGCAGCTCCATATAAATTATTAACATCAAAATACATTAAATATGATGTTGGTAAATTTGGATTGTAGGAATTTTCCATATATTTATTATTAGCTTTACCATATCGATTTGAACATTGTGAAATACCACCTCGAATGCCTCTTTCTATGAATAAAAGCATATCAATTTCGGTGAGTAATTCTAATTCAATACCTTGTGATAATACAATTTGATATGTTAAACCTGGAGCTGTATATGTCCATAAAGCGTCCAATTTATATGTTGATAGACACATTTCTCTAAAATTTTCAAATATGTCAGCCAAAAGTAATACGTCAGTTTTTAGATAGAGTTCTGCATATTCTTTTAAGTTTTGAATGTTGAAAGTATTCCAAATAGTTTGAGCAAATTCATATTCATTTTGTGTGATATTTTCATTATTAAGAGAACTATAAAAATGTTCTATTTTTGGTAAATTTTTATCTTGTAGCTTTTCCCAACAATCTAAATATTCATATGGGAAAATTCCTTTTCGTGATAATAATTCAAATTTTTTTTCATTATCTTGATTAAAATAACTTTTTAGAATAGTTTTTTTCTCATTAGGTAGAAAAGAGGCTAAATTTTGAATACTTGAAGGCATAAATCTGTACGAGTCTAAAAATCTAAAATTAATAGTGGTATTTTCAATGTATTTGGTAAAAGAAATATATCGTTCTTTATTTATAGGTATTAATGTAAGTTTTCCTTTAATTTTTAAACTAAGCTCTTTTACTATAAAGTGGCTGTCATAACCAGAAAGGTTATGGAATAAAACAGGGACCATATGATCAATTTTAAAGTTAAGATTACAAGATTGATGAGCTGCTCCTCTAAATTTTCCAGTAAAATGACAATGATCCCTTACTTTTGTTTCATATTCCCGGAATGGTTTCAAACAAATAAAGCAGTTGGTTGCTTGAATAAATTTATTTTTTTCCTCGTTATTTAATGGTGTCATTGGAATAATTTTCTTAAAAATGTTATCAACTTTATATGCTATATTTTCAAGTTCTTTCACGAACCATTCAATACAATTTTGTCCAGTGAATAATCGAAAATAGGATAATGAGTCGTTATAGGAACATTTAAAATAATAAGCAATACTAAATACTTCATGTTCTTGATATACAGATGAAGTAGCATTATTTTTAAATAAATGTAAATTTTGATTTTTTTTCAAAATACTTTCTAAATCAGCATAAATAACAAAAGGAACTTTTTGTTTAAATTTAAAGTTAGTAAATTTTAGAATATTTTTATCTTTAGATGGTAATTCAATTTTAGTTGTATTCATATTTTTGCAACAAATCAAATGTTTGTTAAGAGTTTCTTCTGTCAGAAAATGATTTAAACATCTTTCACAAAACCATTTTTTATTGTGAACATTTTTCATTTGTTGATTTAAGATGCGTGATAAATTGGTAATTAAAGCAAAATGATAGATATTTAAAGGATTTTTTTTCTGATAATTTTTATTAATAGGAATCATTAGTAGATTTATTCGAGGCGAAAAATTTTCTTTACTTAAACATAATGGAACAATTTCACGATTTTTAAAAGTAGTAAAAACATTTATAGCTAATTTGTTTAATTTTTCAAAAATTGGTATCTCTTTAAGTCGTATTGGAAATTGAATGTGGTCATATTTTAATACTTCACTAAAATGTGGATAGGATGAGGTCCGACTTTTATTCTTACCATTAGTATTAACTGGATATAAAGCACAAACAATTGACCAGAGAAAACAATATTTATCATTATTTTTTATATTTATAATTCCTTTTTTATTTTGAAGAAATTTAGGTAGTTCAATATATGTCGAATTACCGCAAGTTATAGGGTTAAAACTATTCATATTTATTTTTAAGTGTAGAATTTCATATAGTGCAAGTCCTGAATCACGCTCTTGATATTCTTCTAATTTTTGTAAAATTTTGTTTTTAACATTTTCTCGAAACCAATCTTTTAAATTTGATTTTCTATCGATAATTTCATTTTTAGTAGAAAAATGTTTTAAATCCGTTTCCAAAGTTTGAGGTTTAATAAATATGCCAGTAAAAGTAGTATTTACTTTTAAAAGCGATTTTTTCAATGCCTTTTTAATTTGAATCGAAAAACTTCTATAAGCTTTGTTTAAGAAAATTTTTGGATCTTTAAAATTTAAATTTATAATTACACCCGTTCGTATTCTACCTTTAAAACATGATTCTATTTCTTGCCAAATTAGATTCCTTTTTCTATTTTTTACTTTAAATGAATTACTAAAATTAATTCGTTTTTGATTTTTAAAATGTTCCTTATAATGCTTTAAAACTGACAGACTTGTTTCAATTTTTGAAAAATTCCCAATACATTTCGATTTATTTTTTTGACAAATTTTAACTAATTTTATTATTTTATTTAAATATTGTATCCAAAATAAAAATTCATTTTGTTTTTTAATTAATTTGCTTACCTGTTTAATTTTTGTCAGTACTTCACTGCATAATCGATCAAGCGTTTGTGAACTAGATGGTGGTGAATTATTTTTGTTTTCCATTTCTCTTTCCTCTTTTAGTTATTAACTCTAAAAACAAATACGAAAGCTAATGTAATATGTTGCAATATTTATATAGCTAATGACTAAATACTTATATTTACCTAATATTTAAATGAAATGATTTAAGAACTTAAAAAATAAATAATTTTTTAGGAAATATTTCTTATTAATTTAGAAGCCTAACAGATATTTACCTATTTTTTTGTTTTATTAAATAGTTATAGAAATATTATTTGCAAAGTCACTCCATTCGGGATTGCAATAATAACAATAAAGGAAATTATCATTACTATTTACTATATTTCCATTCATATATTTACAGGGAGTGCCACATTTTGAACAAAAACTATGATAGATACACATTTTTTTAATAATATTTTGCGATTTTACATAACACATAAAATTAGCACTATATAAACAACCTCGTATTTTACATCGTTCGTTTGTTTGCTGTTTCATTATATTAATTAATATTTAATATGATTATTCTATACGTGTTGAAGTTATTAACTGAACTGCTAAGTACAATGAAAATAAAATATTAAATATTAAAATTCAAAAAAAAAAGAAAGGGAACGTTAATTTTCTAAGAAAATAATTTTTGTGTCTTAAGAAATGTATGGCAAGTTAATTATTTTCTTATTTATAAAGTTAAAATCGGAATACTATTTGATAAAAATTAAACTTATTTTTGTTTTAAATTAAAAGTTTTAGAAAAAATAAAATGGTAATTTCAAATTTATATAAATATTTTCTTACCTTATCGAACCAAAGCAGTGAACACAGATTTCTTGTATGTCTCTGGCTGTTAAGCAATTATAGCAATAGGGACGATACAATGCACGAATACACCTCTTACAATAAAAAATATGTATTATATTTGTGCTCATAAACAAAATAGTGGCAAATTAAACACAAAAATGCTACCATTATAAAAATTTAAAAAATAAACGTACTGTATGTTACTAAAAGTGAAAATAAATAACACTTATTAAATGCATGCAATTTATACACATAACTTATAATGGGATCTTTTACGAAACATTTAAAACGCAGTACTTGTCAATTGAAAGTCCTGCTTAATTTGCATAATATAAAACACTTAGCACTTAGCAGTTACTCATTTCTGCATAATTGCATGAAATCCACATTGTTTGACTTTCAAATAAAAGTTGATGTAATTTTAGGTAATTGTTTTTATTATTTGCAATGACATAAGTGGATAAATCGAAAATACGTGATTCGAGACATCAATTTATGTGTATACTACAGAGTAATATTAATTTTTAAAATAAATTATTGCTTTTTAGATATTATTTTTCCTCGAGAGGTAATTAAAAATCTTGTTTGTTTAATAATTAGATATACATAACTTGCGACTATGTTGATGTCATTTATTTTAGAAAGGAGGAAAATCCAAAGTATAAATAGACATATTGCAGTAGAACGTTTTAATATCTGTTTTACAGTGTTGACTGAATTATTTTCCATTTGGTAAGTACTATTATTTTTTTTTTTGATGTTTTGTTTTTAAATATTTTGTTTTTTAAATTAATATAACATATTTATATATTCAATTTTTTATTCTTCAGATAATAAGAAAAAAATATGTCTCAAGAAATGACACTTTTTAACAAACAAATTTTGTACACTAATTTAAATTTTAATTTTCAAGAAAAAAATAAAAATTGGACGAATGATGATCACGAAATTTTAAATTTAATATATCATATTTGCACACATTTATTACCAAATCAAATTTGCTTTTTAACGGGACGTTTTGTTGCACATTTATTGGGTCGTACTGAGGACTTTGGATTTCCAACTTTGTGGATAGATTTAGAGGGTGAAAATACTTTTGAAAAAATGGGTAGTCTTTTAGATATAATTGAATGGGGAACTCAAGTACCTGATTATAAAAAAATAGGACATCACAATGGTTATTTTTTTTGTTGGAAATCTGATCATTTTTATGTTACTTTAGTAATAAATGTGGATTTGACTCTTAGAATTCATTTTGTCGGTGAAAAAAATTTAAAACTTTCAAGGGAGGAAAATATAATCAATCAAATGCAAAGGACTCAATACGATGCTTTCAAATGTGCGTGTACATTTTTGAATAAAAAATTTTGTATTTGGGCTTATAATATTAATGACAATAGACATGGTATAATACCGGGTTTTCAAAATTTTCAACCTCAGTCATTAAAAATGTTAGCTATTAATGCAGTTATAAATCAAAAAAATTTAGATCCTATTTTTTATACATTTTTTCCAGATCAAAATAATATAAATCCTTTTTTTCCAACATTTTATCGACGTATGTCAACTTATGAAAATTTGGAATGGTAATTTTGTGTACATTTATTTTATAAATCAATTTATATTTATTAACTAAATTAATTTTTTTAAATTTTTACTTTTTTAATTTATTTTTTTTTTGCATATAATTAGTGTACAACAATAACAAAATGTCCACCACGCCGTCAACTATAATTGTAAATGTCAAAGACAAGGTAGAGCTGCCATTAAAAATGGCGTTAGTAGTTATGAAGCAAATATTTCAGTAAGTATTATTTAATATTACTTTTATCTTTTAAATCTATAAAAAAATAATTAAAAAATTATGTGTTTGCAAATCTTTCAATGTATATTTTACTCCTATGTTCAATATTTGCTATTTTTTGAAAAATAATTTCAAATTCTCTGATTTTTCGTTCAAAGCGAAGTCTGTCGAGATAATACATTTCATAGTTGTTTTTTCGAGCTTGTCTATATGCAAATTGCCATTTAATTAATAAATGACATTGGTTCTTATCTTCTCTAATACATACGGATTTTTTCATAGTTTAACGTTTTTAGTTAATAATATCATATATATCAAACAAAGGTTAATACAATATTAAAAATATTTTTAAACATTTCTCTAATTTATTTTTTTTATTTCAATTATTTCAGATTTGGAGTGAAAGAAATTACTTTGAAAGGGGATAAAATATTTATTAGCCTGTCCTATTCACCGAAGACCAGCACCCTATTGAAAAAATTCGGTAATTTACCAATACATTATTTGCGTGCAAAGTTAGAAGATGAAGAGCAATATATGCTTTTCGAAAAGGCCGTGAAAAAATTTAACTTTAATTTGGATGATGAAACGTATGAATTCCAGCAGCCTGCGAAAAAAATATTCAAACTAGATGTAAAAAAACTTCCACCACCACAGTCAATACCAGAACTACCAGAAGTGGCTCCATCAACATCTTCCAAAATGATAAATATTGAAGAGGATGATGAAAACGATGACGATTTTCTAAATTCTCAACGTTTTTTTTAATAATTAGATATACTTTTAAAAAAAAATATGTTATCTTATTTTATAGTTATATACTTTTTTCTAAAATATGATATCTTATTTTATAGTCAATTTTAACTACTTTAATTTAAAAAATATAAATTATATATTATTATATACCGATTAGATTATTTTCCTAACATATTTGTATTATATATTGATTATATGTTATAAGAAATTTAAAAAAAAAATAAAATAAAAAACCATAATTAATTATATATTTGTTTTATTTTCTAAAAACCAGTTCCTTAATATAGATACAATTTGTTTAGCACATCTATTATTATTATACAAATGATTTTTACAACGATTTTCTTTAAATGTTGCAAATAATTGTTGATCTAATTTATTACAATTAAAATCAAATAAATCAAAAATTTCATTATTTATATGTTTTAACAACCATTGTTTTTTAAATAAACCTTTTACAAAAACTTTAGCATGTCGATCTTTGATAATTTGTCTTATATATAATGCAAGTTGTTCGTAGGGTAGATAACCAGCAAAATCCCAAGAAATTCCATGTATAAAATTTGTAGTCCAGGCAACATGACTTTCAATATCAGGTTTTAACCAATGAAGTGGTATTGGCAACTTAATTAGACGATGATGTATTCGACCAGTGTGAATATTTATTATAGCTATTTCTTTGCAGATAAAGTCACTTGTTTGATATTGAAATCCTTGTACGTCAACAATATACATTTTTCTTTAATTTCTTCTTTAAAATTTTCTTTGCAAATAACTCTTACCAAGTTTGTCTTCAAATAACTTTCACCAAATTTGTTAATGGATTATATTTCACTAATTGATCGTGTAAAATTAAACAATATGCGACAGTATTATCGGGAATTATTTTATTAGTTTCAAATTCAATTCGAATATCTATCGCACCACCTTTTAGAATATCTTCACTCTGTCGCGAACAATCAATAACTATGAGTGGTGTGTTGTTTTTAAAATTTATAGGAGTTATACATGGATGACTTTTATGTTTGTAGTAGTAGGATTTTTGAAACTGCGCAAACATCTCATAGAGTATTGCATACTTATTATTAGAAAGTCAACATTTAAATTGTCATATGGAAAAATTTCTGAATTTAAATATACTTTTAAATTTACTAAATCACAATGATTAAAGTGACTCATATCTTTGGTAATATCATTTTTTAAAGCAGTTTGCATGCCAATTAGGATGCTTCTAGGGCGTTGTAATAAATTAGATGACTTCACATTCCACGTGTGATTTTTCGTTAATTTTAGTTGAGGATATTCGTGAAGTTGCCATTCTCGAAAAGCAATTGTCAAATCTTTATTGCTTTCAAATTGTTTGAAAAGACGTAATTTTTGACTGTCATTCACTATTATATGTGGTATTTTCCAAAAAATTTTATCAATAGTTACTTTATAGTTTTCTTTTTTGTCTTCTTTTTGATGAATTGCATTTAAATCAGAAGCACTTCTTATTAATATTAATTCTTGACGTAAATTCATTATTATTTTATGATAATCTTCAGCAAATCCCATTATCATTTTTAATGGTATACAAACATTAAAATTACCTTTTTTATCTAGAAGAGCGGGAGGAGAATCGGTATTCCATCCAGCATTTTGTAAATTTTTGCTTTCATCTGGTGTAAATGAAACATATCCTTTCATCGAAGTAGTTATACCAGGATTTCTAATACGATCAATAACTACTCCACCTAATTCATAGCGTATTTCTTCAAAAAGATGCATAATTCCATTATTTATAAAATTAACATTTTCTGAAAATGTATTATCGTCTTTTGTTAATTTTCCTTCAATATATAGAAAACTTTCACTTGGTAATATATAAAGATCTTGTGTTTGAATGGGTATTCTAATTTCATCGTTATTATTAAAAGTTGTAGATGAATATGGTTGATGTGTGTGATATTGATAACTTATAATTGAATCATCAATTATAATACTATCATTTATTTTTAATACGTTAAAACTCATTTTTTTTCCCTTTTTTCTTGAATAAATTTAATTTGCACTTACACTTAATAAAAAACTTATTTGTATATGTGGTACAGCTTAATTTAAATCTATACCAGAAACTTTTTTTTTTAATTTTTTTAGTTTTTCTTTTTTAAACGAAATCCTAAAGATAAAAGTAGTTTTTTATTTTTAGATGTTAATTGTTTAAATTGGTTTCGTGAACTAAAATGTTTTTTCTTTATTGTAGAGCTTTTATAACTATTGAACTCTTTCCTTTCAAAAGGAATACCAAACGAATTTTGATCATATAAAAATACCATACTTTTTTTTAACTAAACTTAAAAGTTTCTCTTTAAATGTAAACGTATCGTTATCAGTTCTTTTCTAAAATTAATTAAATTTCCATCTTGATCGGTTATTTTAAGTACAATTTCATCAATATAACGTGTGCTTATTGGTAGATAAATTACATTTGTAGGTTTTTCAATTATCTTAAATCCTGGAGGGGCAGTAGGATAGAACATATGCGCAATATGAACTGATTTTCCATTATTATAGGAATTTGTTATCAAATTACATTCTATACATATAGAATTAATTTTGGAAATGTCAACTGGATTTTCGGAGACGTGCACTTTATTTGGCTCAAGTATTTGATTTTTAAATCCCAATAGACTTCCAATAGAATTTTGTTTACTAAAGTCAATTATTTTATTACATTTAATTTCACATTTTAAAGTATTACGATTACTATTTAGAAAAAGAGTAACAAATTCCTCATCTTCTATTTCCTCTTCTTCTTGTATAGTATACTTTGGAATGATATTATTCTTATTAAGACTTTGATCTTCAAATGATTTTATTTCAATTATTTCTTGTTGTAACTCGTTGTATTTTCTCTTCTTTTTTTTCCCCATTTTTTTTTAGGTAGTAATTATAATTAAAATGATTTGATAAAAATTTATATATATCTACAATTTCATATGATCCTTCAGGTATAATTACTTGTTTATTATTGCCATAATGAAAAATATTATTTGTTTGATCGACATTGGGAATAGAATTATAACTTTCAAAATTAACTAGTCCCAAAACATATTCATCATTTTCGTTTAAAATAATAGGAGGATATATTTTTGCGGTAAGTATTGATTTATTTCCAGATAAAGTAAATGTATAGGACATTTTTTTCTTATTACTATATATCTTTGATTAATAAAAAGAAACTAAACAAAATATACTTAAAACATTATATTTATTAGGATAAAATAGGATAATATAAAAATTTTAAACATAAATGACCACAATTTACCGAATTATATGATTGATAAGACGTGTGATTATAATATATATTACATATACCATTGGAATTAAAATATAATTTACTTTCTAAAGTTGGTCTCAAATTACCAAAGCTGTCAAAATAATAAATATTTTTTCCACATTTTTTATAAGCAGTCCAATGTGTACCAGGACCTGAACTATTGTCTAAATTTATAATACCACATTCAAAATATTTGATTTTTTTCGGTAAAGAGTCTTTCATAAAAACACCTCTAAAATAAGGAATTTTTAATTTTCTAGCATATTCCTCAAGTTCTAAATTATTTAAGGCATATTCAGGCAATATTAGGGGTAATCTTTCAAATTGGTAGGAGGGTTTAAAAAAAGACCCAATCCTGTTTTATATGGTTTCAAATAAACTCCTTTACCCATTGCTATATCTTCAATTTTTTTATTGTGACGTTGACTTTCTTGTAATTGTTGATTAGCAGCACGTGCATCATTTACAGCTTTTGCAATTCCTGCAGCACCTCCACTTAATGCTCCCAAAGCACTTAGTCCAGCAAATATTGGTATAAGAGGTAAAATTCCTCCTGTTTTTGGAATTTTTATTATTCTTGGAACTTTTTTAAATTTTCCACTTTCATTTTGAACAGTTTTACGTGCTAACTTAAAAATAGAATTTAAATTTTTCGGTTTATGTTTTACTATATTCTCCTTAATTTTACGTGTAATTGATTGGAAATTTACTGAATTTTTCGGTGATTTTTTCCTTTGATTTTTAATTATCTTTTTATGACTATAATGATGTCGTCGTCGACGATGATGATGATGATGTCTGTTATTCTTTTTATTATTTTTTTTTTCTTTTTCGATATATTGGTTGACATATTTATATTATTATTTTTTTACTATATATTGTCATTAAAGAAAAACAAAACCAATACTGAATTAAAAATCTTATTGATTATCACTTAAATACTTTAAAAGACTCTTATTCTCTTTTCTGATTGATTTATTATGTCATCTTCATTGTCACTACTGTCTTTCAATTTGCGTTTTAAAGAATTAGCTCGTTTAACAATTTCAAAATTTTGTTGATTTGTATTGTTTATTTTATTCAGTTCTAGCGATAAATCATGTTCAATTTTCCTTTTTTTTCTGCATCTATATTATTCAATATGTCTTCATCCATATCTAGTTTCCTCTTTCTTGGTTTTAGTGTAGATTTTCTTGAGCTTTCCATTTTTTTTCTTATTTCTTTTTCATGGTAATTTTCATATTTTAAGGGTTCCTTTTTTTTATTACCTATACGCCTCTGCACTTTTTTATGAACTTTTGAATTATTATTTCCAGTTTCTGATTTATCTAATTTATCCACTAATATTTTTATTCTACTCAAATAATGTTTTATAGTTTTAATAGTTTGTTGCATTTTATCCAAACTTAAACTTGTAATGATATTTTGTTTTTTACTTACACTTTTTAAATCAACATTTTGAATTTTTACATCCCCACCCATACCTAACTTAACTTTACTATGCATTGCAGCAGATACACCCAATGCTGCTAATTTTTCTTTCCAATTAGCATCTGATGCACGTATTCTACTTAAAGCTTTTCTAAATAAAATATTGTCAGCAATATGTCGATTAGATAAGTCTTTATTTGTTGAATAAGCAATATCATGTTCTTTACATGCTTCATCTAATGGATTAATTCCCATATCACCACGTTGTAATCGTTTAGTTAATTTTGTTCCTGGTCCACAATAATTATATCCTGGTAAATGTAACTCAAAAGGTAAATTATTTATTGCAGAATTTAAGAGTCCTTTTCCTTCATGTGTTAGATAATATTTCATTTTTTTTTTCTTTAACTAAGAATATAATCCTTAACGAGTGTTAATATAAAAATAAGTATATAATTTAAAATAGCATACTTATATACTCATTCTTATTTTCACCTTTTTTTATATACCATGAAAAAAATTATTAAACAAAAAACTACCTTAGAAGTAGAAAACTATGAAAATCCAACCACTAAAACTTATAAACATAGTAAGTTACTTCCAACAACAATGCGTTGTATTATATGTGGTCCTTCAAATTGTGGAAAAACGTCGGTAATATTAAGCTTAATTGAAAATCGAAATGGTTTAAAATTCGAAAATATTTACATATATTCCAAATCGTTATATCAATCAAAGTATACGTATTTGGAAAACTTAATAAAACCCATCAAAGGCATTGGATATTATGCATTTAATAATAATGAAAATATAATACCAACATCAGATGTTAAACCCAATTCTATTTTTATATTTGATGATGTAATATGTAGTAAAAAACAGGATATCATAAGGGAATACTTCAGCATGGGACGTCATAATAATATTGACTCTTTCTATCTTTGTCAATCATATGCTAAAATACCAAAACATTTAATAAGAGATAATGCAAATGTACTTATGGTATTCAAACAAGATGATCTAAATATACGACATGTTTATACAGATCATGTGGGAACAGATATGTCATTTGAGGAATTTAAATCTATTTGTTCATATTGTTGGAAGGAACCCTTTAAATTCCTATCAATTTTTAAAGACAATAATATTAATGATGGTCGCTATCGATATTGTTTGGATCATTATATATACATTTAATTTAAAATATATTTTTCATTTTATATTTAAACATTGAATATAATGGTTTTAAAAAAGAAAATTAAACATAAAAAAATAAAAAAAAATATTAAACAAGAGCTAATTAAAAAACGAAGAGAAATTAAAAATAAATTGGATATACTAAAACATGGACAGTTAGTGCATGAAAATATATTTCAACCCATAACAAAACAATTACAAAAAATCGAGTATAAATTAAATCCATTGCCAGCGAGTAATTTACCAAATGTTAAAATAAAAGAAAAAACAGAAAATGAAGATGAGTATCAAGAAAAAAGTATAAAAAATGAAACTTCTAGTAATTTTAACGATATAGAATCGTTTCTTTCGGAACCTATTCCATCAACGTCAACCCCTATAAATCCAAACACTCCAAATATATTTAAAAATCCTCTATCTGAACCACGTGCGAAGAGAAAATTACACCTTTCGAAAATCAAACCGTACAATCTTAGAAAACAAATAGTGAAAGACATTGAAAAAGAATTAAAAGAGGACGATAGTAAAAAACAAAAAGAATACCAAGAAAAATTAAATAAGACTATTGCGGAAAAATCCTTAACTGACTACTATGAGCAATATCATCCATTACCTTCAAAATATATTAGGAAATTTATCAATGACGTAAATAGTGATAAGTCTGATGGAAAATTTCGCGTTCAACTTGATAGAGATATTGAAAAATTTTCGATTGGTAATAAAACAATTAATTTTGACGGAGCTGATTTAATAATAGCAGGTAAAAAATATAAAGGTACCAAAGGTTTATATGGTTTACTATTCAATCAAAATATTCCCTCTATTTACACTAAAGAGGATGCTAAAAATTATGCAAATATACTAAGAAAATCTAATGCCATAAAAAATGTTAAATCAAGTAAAAATATGAAATTCAATAAAATTATTAAACCGCTTAAGAAAAATGTTCAACAAAAAGAAATAGAAAATACAGAATCATCGAAAGATGGAGAGGGAATGCTAATGAAATTATCAGACAAACCAATTGACTATATCTTTTGGGACGATCCAAACGAACTTGTAAATCGTCTCAGATTATTACTCGCCTCTGAATCAGCAGGCAATACAAATCACCAAAACGAAATTGTATCCATTATCGAAGAATTACAAGAAGCTAATATTATAGAATAATATTAAAAAAAAAAAAATGTCAAAGTTTATTACTGATGTAAAACGTGAAATTGTAAATGAAATACATAAACCAGCTAGAATAAATTTTAAAAGAAGAAAAGTTATTATAAAATCTTTATTAGATTTAATGCAAGCAGATTTAGTGGACATGAAAGAATATGCAAATGAAAATAATGGCTATAAATATATTTTAGTTGTAATTAACTGTTTTTCCAAATATGTTTGGATGTTTGCTTTAAAATCGAAAACTTCTAAGGAAGTAGCCAACCAATTGGAAAATGTTTTTAAAATTCAAACACCAGTTCATCTTTGTACAGATTCTGGAGGTGAATTTTTGGGAAAAGAAACACAAAATTTAATGAAAAAATATAACGTTATTCATTATGTAGTTTATAGTGAAAAAAAGGCTTCAATTGTCGAACGGGTCAATCGAACTTTAAAAAATATGATGTGGAAAGAATTTAGCCTTCGAGGTTCATACAAATGGATAAATATTTTAAATTCAATTGTAAACACCTATAATAATAAAAAACATTCAACAACCGGCTTTAAACCATCTGAAGTAACTAAAAAACATGAAAAACTTTTATTAAATACAGTTTATAATAGAATAAAACAAACTTTTAAGCCAAAATTTCATGTTGGAGATCATGTAAGAATATCAAAAATACGAGGTGCTTTTGATAAAAAATACCAACCAAATTGGTCTACTGAAATATTTACTATAAGAAAAGTACAACTTACAAATCCTGTTACATATTTACTTGAAGATATAAACCATCAAGATATTAAAGGTGGATTTTACGAACTTCAACTACAAAAAGTAAAATATCCTGATATTTATTTAGTTGAAAAAATTTTAAAACGTAAAAATAATAAAGTTTTTGTAAAATGGTTAGGTTTTAATAATAAACATAATAGTTGGATATCAAAAGACAATATTGAATAAATATTATAAATAAAACAATTATACTAACTTTATATTTTTTTATTTAAACCAAATAATATAACTTTAACAATAAAATTTTTTTTTATAAATTACTAATAAAAAGAAAAACATTTTCCTAAGGAAATCTAAAAATAATTTAAAACATGTACACCTTAAAATAATTAATTAACTGTGTCATAGGAACGATTTTCTTGATAATTTTCAATATAGGGTTTCATTTGTTCCAAAAAGTTACTACTCAATTGTTGATATTTTATAATATGATTCCAGTTGACTTGATCTTTATGTTCTCGAATAAATCCTGGAGATAATTTTTGATATCTACATATATAATCCCAATCAACATATGTTTTAAATTCTTCAATTAATGGTTCCGATAATTTTTGATATTTTGACGCCAATTGCCAATTTATTTTTGTTAGAAATGTTCTCATAAATTCGGCATCCAATTTTTGAGTTTTTGATATAATATTCCAATTCAAATAACGTTGAAAATAATAAAGAAAACTATAAGGCAAATCTTCGAATCCAGATATATCATCCCACATTTCTTGACAAGAAATATCCATTTTTTTTTTAATTCTTTTTTATTTCTAGCTAATATTCTTATATAAAAGTTCAATGTTAAATGACTTACCTTAGTCAAAATTCTTTTTTATATCCTTCATGTTATAACCGATTTTATACGAACAAACACGAAGTATAAAAATTCATATCTAATCAGCACCAAAACAGTTTATTTTTAGTATTTACAAAATGCCAGTCCCAACAACACATAAGTGTGCTAAATGTAAAGGTGAAGCTGAAATTCCAAATGGTAATTGTTTAGCGTGTGATTTACAACAATATTTTAAAGAAATGGACAAATCTAAACATTTACCCCCTAGTTACTTAGATAGTAAAGAAAGAAATGGAAATATGCGAATCTATAATGAAAACAATAATCAAAACAATGGTCATCGATCAAATAATCTTTAAGACATATAAATTTACCTATACAGTTTGTAACTAAAGATTGTCCTATTTATTGGAATTTAAATTTATTTTAATAGAAAAATGGTTAGGTTTTGATAACAAATATAATAGTTAGATATCAAAACAATATTGAATACTTATTATAAAAATTAATTTTTTGTTTTAATAAATAATATCATTATTTTTTTTTTGTTGCTTTATGTATTACCTACCCTAAGCTTAATTCCTTTAATAAAAATATATATCTAAACTTCACCAAAATATCAGATAGCAGCATCTAAAACACAACGTGCTTAGCTTAGCTCAGCTTTGCTTAGATTCCTTTAATCAAACTTTTATCCAGTTACAACAATTGACGATAGATGGACACCTTAGCTTTACCTAGATTCCTTTAATCTAACTTTTATACACTTACAACAACCAACTATAGATGGCGTCTACAGTCATACAAAATAATGCAAGCCCACTTATTAGACAATGTCTTCGGATTACGTCACTTCTTCTTCTTATTCTAATACATTACTCAACCTCTTCGGCTTCTTGGAAATTACGTCTTTTGATATTCTTTGAAAATATTAATCACCTCTTCGAGAATCAACCTGTTCTTCGCCCATGTCTTCGGATTACGTCACTTCTTGTAATATATTCTTCTTGGAAATTACTTCTTCAGATATTCCTGGAAAATCTCTTTCAACCCCTTCGACAATCAACCACTTCTTCACCAATGTCTTTCAAGGGTAATGCTGAAGACATGCCGAAGAAGTGACAGCTCGATGGAAGGTGCCATCGACTTTACAAGAAGTCGATGGCACTGTCCTGGGACCCCGCTCTACTCTACTACTATCGAAAATTGGACCTCCAAATTAGACTACGTCCGAGCCAGCCGTGGCGGTCATATGCCAGAAGTCATACTTAAATTATAATGCCAGAAGGTTATCTTTCGAATAAAGTAAATTTCATGTCAATTTAAAAAATTCATCTTTGTTTTATTGCATTTAAAAGTTCTATACCTCTATAAAAAACACCCTTTATATATAGAACAAAAAAAAGATCTAACATAATATATGCAATTCCATACCTAAACTGTCCTAAGAAATACATTGACATGACGACACAATATATTGAAAATAGAATTAATGGACACAAGTATACCAAAAGCGCATCGATATCCTTACATAAACATGAGCAAACAACTAAGCATGAATTTGATTTTAAAATCACCCACATTTTAGATACTGACAGAAATTATCATAAACTGGTTCTCAAAGAAATGATACATATAAAAAAAGATAAAAATGCTGTAAATGACAAACAAGATGTCAAAAACCTAAGCCAAATATACTATAACTTGATATTTTAATATGACATACTTGGAGTGACTTCATAATAATTATTAGAAATAATGTAATGATGCTTGGCGCGTTTTGGTATAAACTCATGCAAATCAAGAAACATTTTTTAATAAAATAATAATCTTTTTTCCTATTTTTTTTGCTGTTATTAAAAGTAATATATTCACATCAATTGCAGACCAGGTTCTAATAATTGAATTTATTTTTAACATTCGAACAAAGCTACTTTCAAGGTATGTAGTCTTTTATAGTTTTCAATATTTTAACCGGTTGTATCATTTTATTTTAGTTTTAAACTGTTGTAAAATATGTTTTATTAATTTTGATTAACTTAGAAATATAAATTTAATAGTTCTGTAAGATAATTTCTGTGATACATGTTTTATTGAAAAGAAAATTTGTAATTTTGTAGATTCGACATGAATATAAAATAACTTTGAAGACGCTCACTATGTTAGAGCGAAACGTCAGAAAAGTTGTCGTTTTTTGATTTTCAAATAAAAATACTATACCCAAGAAAGAATTCCCTATATATATATATATATATATATATATATATATATATATATATATATATATATATATATGTATATGTACTTTCATGTGTATTTTTGCAGGTAAATCCTGTTATCCTTAAAATATCTTATTTTTTATTGTTTTATACTTATGTATAAATATTAAATAAAAATATTTGTATTAAATAAAAATAACTGATACATTATACATTACTATAACTCAAAATCTATACGTGGTGGAAAATTTTCGTTGTTGAATTCGCAATCAGGTGTACGTTGCTAATTTAAAAAATATTTAAATGTAAGAAAATATGGCATCTTTTAAATATTCCTAGGCAAGAAATCAAAATAAGTAAATCAATTTTTTTTTCGAGAAGATTATGTTGAGCTCATGGATTGTTGCTCCATTCAATTTTTATAATATATTATAAATAACAATTATTTTTTGAAAAAAAAAAAAAATAAAGATAAAGGAACCACGAGTATTAGAGTGAATATTTTTACCCATTTATATTTATATTACCAATAATATTTTAGCCTCAGATGCCACGGCAATTTTATTAGAAGATGCTCCTTAAGGCTGAGGGATGAAAATTATTAAAATATAAACATTCATTGTTAAAATATAATATAATTTTTAAATAAATCACAAATCGTTTCTGAGTGGAATTAATATTTTCTTTAAAGTTGTGTAAGTTGTGATTTAGTTTTTAAATGGTGTATTTCCTAATGATTTTATACAGATTTACTTGCATGTATAATTATATTAAGCATTCATTTGAATAATAACACTTTGACTAGATACATCACAGTCCTGATATTTTAAGCACAATTTTTAGATGCTATTCAGATCTATAAATATTTTCACCAATTCGCCTAAAATTTCTTAATCAATAAAGAAGGTACTTACTGCCAATTGAAAGCTAATCACGCACAATATAATAATTGACCTCTTCTCCATTTTGTCAGAATTAAAGCATCCTTCAATTAGTGGCTTTTATATACCGTTTCTTGTTATCTTAAGTATTTTTTAAAGATAAACGAATTTTTCATTTATCTAGGGTGGGCTGTAGTCAATTTAATATAATTTGTAATTTTTCACATTCCTATATTTATATAATAGATTTCTAAGATTAACAGTTATTATTTTTTGTCAATCTGTCCATTAAAGAACATTTAATTACTTAACAATGCAACAAATTCAACGATTCCCCAAACTTATTTGAGTTTCCTCAAACGTCCTTACAAATTTGTTAATTATAGTCTCTTTTACGACATTACCATACTTAGCATTTCAAACTGATGCTGGGTTGTTCCAAACCGACATCCTAATATAGAATACAATTTTTATGCTTATATTTAATATGATGCGGTGGTAATCCATTATAATATTGGTTGGTTCACTTCCGGAAGGCGTTAACAATATGCCAAAGAGAAAAATAATTTTCTTTTTTTTTTACAAAATTGTCGTTGGTGAGTTTTCGAGGCTACAAAGCTACAATAATTTTCTTTAAATGAAACTAGTAATAAATGGACTCACGACTGAGCTGGAATGATTATATTTCTGGGCTTGTAAACCAGCCTTTGGGTGCACATGGGGCTGATGCCTAGGACTACGACTATGGTGATATGCCCCATGATAACGTACGCTGCTATTGTATGGTATCGTAGTACAACAAAGCGCAAATACAGCCTTCAACTTGGCAAAGTTCAAAGAATGGCTTGTGTGGGTACGTAATTGCTGTTGAAGTCCTAGTGAACCTACTTCCTCTTGACTTATACATAGAGAACGAGGCCTTGAAGACTGTTTATCGTCTCGGTCGCCTAGGGCATTTTGGAATTGGAACGAGCGGCTACTCAGGTATCTGAGAAAGCGCGGTGGTGAGGTTTCCATCACTAACCATGCAGACAGATTAAATGACGCCACTTTTAAAACCCAACCTCTCTCTGGAGATATTTCTGCCAAGTAGAGAGGATTAGGAGGGAGAGCAAAATCTTTCGAGAAATGAATCCTGGTAGTATACTGATGGATCTTGACAAGATGGAAAAGCTGAAGCCGGAGTATTCGGCAGGAGCACAGGAGTCAGAGAGTACAACGTGGGACAATCTTCACAGCTAAAATTTATGCTATTCTGCAGTGTGCCCATCTATGTGAGAGGAATATAAACAAGAATAGGGTATAAAATATATGCTCAGACAATAAGGCTGTGATAATGGCACTGAAGACAAGTGTCGTAACTTCGGGGCTGGTGTTTGGGTGCAAGGACTTACTGAATGATATGACAAAGAACGGTTACGGGTCCTGGGCCTCTTGGGCATACGCGGGAATGAGGAAGCAGACTATCTGGAAAAGTTTGATTTCGCACGCAACTGAACCATATGAATCCCAACCAGTTCTATCTGTCCGAATTTTCGTTGGCAAAGGGGAATTAAAATCGTTGCTGGAAAGCTAATTTATTGAATCGTGGAGGAAAGCTCCTGGAATGAGGCGTGGAACATTAGGAAGGAAAGAGCTGCGAATTGTGTTGAGGTTGTTGACAGGACATTGTCACTTAAGGGATCATTTTCATAAAATCGGTGTTGAAGAGGACCCAACGTGTAGACGGTATTTGAAGGAGGATACAACTGTTGACCATGTCTTCAAAGAGTGCCCAAGAGTCAATGGACTCAGACAGAGATATTTCGTAGATACAATTTTGTTACCGGAAGCAGGCAAGTTCAACCAACGAGGCTGCTTGAATTCGCAAAGGCGATCATCCTCGAATGATCTACAGCTACGGTGAGATATAAAGGGCCCAATAGAAGCCTAGACATCAATGATCTAGTATCACCATCCTTTGTTTTATTCATTCATTCATTCATTCATGTGGTAGACCAAAAGATTTCCAGTTTCCGATTCCGTCTAAAATAAGAATTGGGTTTTTTTGAAATATATCTTTGATTCGCCTAAGTTTTGGATATTCATGGAATTTTTTGTTATTTAATTGAGAATGATATTGCAATAAAAAAAAACATGAACAATGAACCAAAAGATGTAACTTTCTTCAAAAAGGGAAAAATAGTTTTATAAATTTTTCCTTGCTGGTTCATTTGGTACCAAATTAATTCATAAGAAACTAACCAAAAAGTGATCACCCCTTTTCTGTAGCTAGTTTATTTCAAGTGTAAATAATTATTTGCCATATTTAATATTAATTCGACATCAACTATAAAGATTTTAATTACAGATCGCAAATTGTAAAGTTAATTTTCACTTTTTATTGCTCTTTTTGAAAGAGATTCAATTGTTTTTTGGATTTAAGATAAAAATTTATTGCTATAATTCCAGTAAAGGAATCTATCATAAAAGTTAAGTAAGCCCTTCTTCTATCTATGGAGTTTGCTGATTTTTTCTAATTTTATAAAGCTTTTTGTAAGGGAAGATTAACAAAATCCCATATACAAGTTTTGAAAGAACTTCTACGATATATTCGAAGGTAGATTTAACTTGTAACAGAGGAGTTAAAGTCATAAATAAAACATGTTATTTGCTTGCTGATATTCTTATGAACACCCAAATATAACAAATTATGAGGTATTTACAACTAAGATAAATTGTAACAAACTTAGCTAATGACGAAAAAGGGGAGATAGACAAGCCTAAATACCCTAAAGTTGCATAAGCTTCAATAAAAAAATTTTATTACTAGTTAAAAGTCAATTTCATTATTCTTATATGTTGTATTACTCTCAGTTGACATAAAATTTATCGGAGAACAACTACTAAAGGATACATCAAAAAATGCTATTAAAGAACAATGATTTATATGATTATTATTATTAGTAATAATAATAATAAAAGTCACTTTTTTCGAACACGTTCAATAGCAGCACATTGAAGATTAGTATTAGGAGACTAAATATTAAATACATATTCTAAATGAGGAAAAACAAGAATATTTTAAAATGGTATTACTATATTATAAGTATTAGAATGCCTTGTATTTTTAATCACAAAACCAAGTAAACTAAAAGCTTTGTTAGTAGGGTTTTGATGGTTGGTAATAAATTTTAGATTATACTGAAAATTCACTCCAAGATCCCTGCACTCACTCTTTTCTTGAAGTTCTCTTCTATCAATAAGATAACCAAAATTAAGAGAATTTTTTTTTTGTGTAAGGCATAAGAAAAATTTATTGGTATTTAGAAATATTTTTTTTAATCTAAACCATTCCATTAATGAAATTAGATCTACTGGCAGTACAATGCAATCATTACTGCTTGTTACGTCCTTAAACGTTTTAAAGTCACATGCATATCAAAAACTATGAGAATGTTTACCACTATTAGATAGATCATTCATAAACAATAAAAATAACAGTGGAGCCAGGTTGCTACCCTTGAGTACATCAATTGTTGTTTAAAAATCCTAAGAAAATGCTCTACTCAGTTTTATTACCAAGAGGTCAACATAAAAGATAATTTTTCATAAAAAGTTAAGTAACCTTAGAATAGCCAAACTTAACCAGCTTATCCAGCAAAATCTGTTAATTCATCTTATGCATCAAATGCATTTTCCCAATCAATATAAACACGGCACTGTTTATATTATTTTTTACCATCAATAGCTTATATGTCATGAGTTGTAAACGCACATAAATCAGTAACTGTGGATTTTCTACAAAATCATGTTGTTTCATTTTATCTTTAATGTTGTTTGTAATGTCATCATGAAAGACCATGTAACATATTTTTGTAAGTGATTTTGGTATATTAATTGCTGTATCATTTTCAACATTCGTTTGTTTACTATATTTAGATATGGCTGAAATTATTGATGCCTATAATTTACTAGACAAAATTTTTATTTTAAGGGCCACTTGAAAAATATGAGCGATATAGATATCTAAGAATATATAAAATTTTTACAGTTTCGCAGTGGACTAAAATCGATGGGAGCAATTCGACCAAAACATTCTCAAGGTGTTGGCACTTCCATCTATTTAATCTTGTTTATTATTTATGGGGAATTTAATAAAATTTTATTTTCGTGCGTATAAGTTAAGCGCTCCGGTATGATTTTGATTGTCAAATAGCAAGCAATAGTAACAATTCTGTAGTATTCTATTGTTTTCTTTAGTCACGTTTTAGCGTCATGGCCCACGAATAATACAACTTAAAAGCCATATAGCGTTTTTGTAAGACAAAAATGTTAAATTGCCAAACTGCAAATTTTTGGAATAGGCAATCCTTTGTAGTGTATGGGCCAGGGGGTCCGCAGTGGTCCCTTTAATTTATATGGACCCACCTAAGTTTTTTTTATGTATTTTGAGTCCTTGAACAATAATTTTTAGGGCGGAAATTGGTCCGGGTGGGAATAAGATTGTTATAAACAAATAATTCTAAATTTGAAATTTTTCAAAACTAACTACTTGATACTATCCTTTGAGTGATTTTCAGCAAAAAATATTCTTACCAACTTCTACTTACGACACTCAGTTTCCGAGATAATTGATGTTAAATAATTAAATGTGATTTTTGTGATATTTGCGTGCTAATAATTTTTGACTAAATGAAATTTTCTTGTCAGCGATCGAAAGTTCGAATCAGCATCTACAAGGTACAATCAAATGTCATACGAAAAAGTTACGCCTTGATTGCCTATTTCGGCTATAAGCCAATGACTTTCAAACACTTACATGCATGCGCTGTCCCGTGTGGCGCGCAGAGGGAAGCCTACTCACGGGTCCTTAATATATCATAACCGAAATAAGCCTGCAATATAAGTTTTCCGCATTGCATTAAATGTTTCTATTATTTACGCGCGCTTTTTAGCAGACGATCTTTAGTTTGTTTTGATTTTTCAGTTGCTCCAACCTGTGTACTGTTGCAGAACGTTACGAATAGTCATGAGTTTCTTGTGTATAATGTTTTTACTTATTTATTAAGTATTTTATGATGATTGAGTTAATTAATTTAAAAATTTGTATTATTTGTAAAAAGAATGAGAAAATAAGGGTTACTAGTAAAGAAAATGATCGAAATAAAATAAGGCAAGCAGCAAGTGTACGTCTTGATGAAGTATACTGTAGATTGCTAGAAAGACAAAATCAAGTATTTTCGACAATTATAGTTTATTGCAGCTACGTATGTATCTCATTTCAGGTGCAGTTCTGTATATTTTGTGCAAAGATATATATATATATATATATATATATATATATATATATATATATATATATATATATATATATATATATATATATATATATATATATATATATTATCCAATTTATTCAACTTCATAAAATATTTCATCTACAATGCGCAGAATAAAATACATTTACAACTAAAAAATCGAAACAACAAAAAATAGTTTGCTAAAAAGCTCGCATAAATAATAGGAAAATTTAATGCAATGCGGAAAACTTATATCGCAGGCTTATTTCAGTTATGATGTATTAAGTACTTGCGTACTCCCTCTGTGCGTCAGACAGGACGGCGCATGAATATAAGCGGCCGAAAGCCATTTGTTTATAGCCGAAATAGATATTTAAGGCGTAACTTTTTCGCATGTCATTTGATTTGAGCTTGTAGGTTCTAATTCGAACTTTCGATCGCTGTCAAGAAAATTGAAAAAAGTTTATTTAGTCAAAAGTTATTAGCATTCAAATATGGCAAAAATCACTTTTTTTTTAATTGTTTAACATGCTCAAAGTCACTTAAAGGAAATATATTTATAACTTTGCGTAGAATAAAAAAATGAGATAACATGTTGGGGTTCCATAAGCAAGAAGGCATCAACTTCTATTATAACCAGAAGTGCCAACATCTTGAAATTATATAAGCCGAATTTAATTTGTCTTTTCTTGGGTTTAGAACCTATATATATATATATATATATATATATATATATATATATATATATATATATATATATATATATATATATGTACATATATATGTACATATATATATATATATATATATATATATATATATATATATATATATATATATATGTACATATATATGTACATATATATATATATATATATATATATATATATATATATATATATATATATATATATATATATGTACATATATACATACAGGATGATTCATTAAGGGTGGCCTGGTACCATAATTTAGGACGTGATAGTGATAGTGACATTTTACTACCATTCTACATTTTTTTGGTTTACCACTTTTGCTGCAAGATGTAAAATTAGGACAGAAGAAGAGGAGCAAAGTCTATTCATAAAAATTACCATAAGTTTGATTTAGGTGAATCGAATTTGATAAAATTTGTCTCGTTTAAGAAAGAAAGGTTTGATAATTAATAGCTTTATTAATGAAATTGGCATGCAAATTCGACAGTCACAGTAGAAGTAAGCTGAAAATAATATAGATAAGAAAGTCTACGAAAAATAGTTTGAAAAAAGCTACAATAAGAAAGGATGAAAGGAAGAATTTCACTCAAAGAGTAGACAGCGAACCACAATACCAAAAAGAAACATAAATAGGGGTCAAAAGATGATATGTATAATAAAACCGTACTTACAGGTGTAAGAATGTAGCAAAAATTCAGGAAAATAAAACAACTTATCACGAACGGGTTCAAAACTGACCAAGGAACAAGTGTCAGAATACACGGGGACACACCCAAACTTAACCAAAATGAAGCTCTGGGCAGCTTACCATGGTATTTCAGGCAGAAATTCTTACTACTGATCTGAACAGGGGTTACAGGGACAAGACCTTTGCCATTTTTTATAAAAGCCAGGCAGCGTTAATAGCTCTAGCGTGCTCTCAAGTAGCGTCAAAATAGGCCTAGGACTGTCTCCAAAATCTTATCATTCTCACAAAATACAACAAGGTCCCTCTTGGGTGGATCCAAGGCCTTCAAACAGTTTCTACCCTGTCACTACAGGAAATTTAAAATGTTACCGCTATTTATCTGTCATTACTGTCTGTCAGCGCAGATGATAAAACAGGGAGCTGTTTCATTAACTTTACGTAACGTTCATTCATTATCCGCTCCATGTTACGAATCTGAAGCATTGTTTTTACTTTACTAGAACTTTCTTATGCTGAAGTTTATGTTCAGCTACTATAACTGTCCGAATTGCAAGTTTATATTTATAGCTTAATCAACATTTGGTGCTTGATAATTTGATACCAACTTCTTAAAATTAACTTTGACTTATGATACTAAGTTATTAACTTAAGTCTATATAGAGTTAGAATGAAATAGTCGGCTATTCTTTTGGGTTGCTCTTTTTAGCAACAAGTTAATGATTATCATAATTATTATTTGAGTTTACAAATTTGACTTCTTTATATTAGTTTCATGTCTTTCATTTATGACCATGAATTGACTGATTGATTTACTAATGAAATGATATATCAGGATAGAGTTGCGAAGTTCTTAAAATGCAGCCTAGTGACTTTTTGTGTCTACTATTATATGCTTTCATCAGGATGGATCGACCACTGATGATATCTTCGTATTCAAAGATAATATGTAACGCTGTTTCGCTCACTTCGTCAAATAATTTAATGCATTTGAAGCCTTCTAATTTAAAAAATCATGGGGTGACTTTCAACAAATGTTTTTTGTTAATTTAAATAATCTTCTATTTTTAGAAATACCATCATTCCTGAAAAGTATCTTGTTCTATAATTTAAAAAAATTTAAAAAATTAAGTCCTTCACAGATAAGTATTTGAAATTACTACGCATACAGTTTAAGTGTATAAAAATACGATATAACTCCGCCTGCATGATCGAGGGGTGAATTGAGTAGCTCAACGGTCATGTTGCCGGTCCTAAGCCCGGAAAAAGGAGGAAGGTTCCCAGACCAGGTTAGCTCCCTATCTGGGGTAAAAAAAGATTGCAGGCTCACAGAACCAACACTCTGCCTCGGAACAGGACGGATTCACAGATGACGACCCACGCAAGAAAAAGGTTAACGATTTGGAATAGGAAAAGTGCAATACGAATTGCTACTTGGAATATAAGATCATTCAACAACAAAGACCAGGAAACACTAAATGAACTAAAACATCATAAAATCGACATAGGCGCCCTACAGGAAACCAAAAAGAAGGGGAAAGGCCAAAAACAATACGATGACTACCTAGTAATATACAGCGGGGTAGACAAACATGAGAGAGCAAAAGAAGGAGTGGCATTAGCAGTACATAAGAAATATCAAGGGAGTATACGTGAATGTGGTTACATCTCCCCAAGAATTCTGACCGTTAAACTTGAAACAGAAAACCAAAAACTAAATATAATATCAATCTATGCCCCCGAAGACAATAAATCAAAGCAAGAAAGGGAATCATTCTACGACCAGCTCCAGGACACTATCCAGTCACTATCACAAGACCAATCACTAATAATTTTGGGAGACTTTAACGCCCGCATTGGAAACAATGCAATACCTGGGGTTAAACAAAGGTTTAACGAAGACATGTTAAACGATAATGGAGAGCTAATGATCAACCTCTGCACGCTTAATGAGCTGCGAATTAACAACACCTTTTTCGATCATAAAGACCAATATAAATTCACATTCACTAACACTAGAGGATTTAAGTCAATAATTGATTATATCGTCACTAATAGACACCTCCACCCAAGCCAAATCCTTGATGTCAGGACACTGAACTCTGCTGATGTGGGAAGCGATCACAGCTTACTACTCGGGAAAATCAATTTGAAACTTACACCAAAGAAAAACCAAGAACTACCTTTACAGCAGGAAAAGATCAATATAGAAGCACTATGGGACACATCGATAAGAAAACTGTACGAAACGAGACTCGAAGGAAAGATTGAGATTAATCAAATAAACGGACAAGATAGCATTAATACCAGCTGGGAAAAAGTACAGAAAAACATAAAAGAAGCCGCCAGCGAGGCCTTAGGAACAAGAATCCCACATAGAAGTGGAAAAGCCGCAAAAACCCCTTGGTTTTGTCAGGAAATCAAAGACAAATGTAAGGAGAAAAGAAAAGCATATCTTAATTATAGGACACAAAGAACACCGGAATCATATGAAATATACCGAAGAATTAGAAACAAAACGACAACACGCGTAAGACAGATAAAAGATCAACACTGGGAAGCATTTTCTAAGCGAATGGAGAATGACTTCTATGGGCTTCAAAAACAAATCTGGCGACTAATTCGAACACAAAGGAAAGAAGTCAATGAGCTGGTAGAAACAAATCACATTACCAATGAAAAGTGGATAGACTACCTAAGCGAACTGTTCAGAGCAGATAACATCGAGACTGAACTTAGCACACCTGAAATAGTGATAAACGAAGACATTGAAATTGGAACCATGGAGGTTAGGGCGGCACTCCAGAAGCTGAAGAACAGGAAGAGCGCAGGACATGATGGCATCCCGAATGAACTACTCAAATACGGTGGCCAACGCCTTACACAAGAATTGACAAAACTGATTCAAAAAATTCTTCATCAACACAAAATACCGGACGAATGGCGCACTAGCACGACCATTCTTATGTTTAAAAAGGGAGACAAAAAAATACCATCGAATTACAGAGGAATAAATCTCTTAAATACCACCCTGAAACTTACCACAAAGATAATAACGGCTAAAATTAACAGCTTAACTACATTGGCAGAGGAACAACAAGGCTTCAGATCAGGAAGATCATGCACAGATGCAGTTTTTGTTATAAGACAAGTAACAGAAAAATCGATTGAATACAACAAACCGGCTTATATGTGCTTCATCGACCTGGTGAAGGCTTTCGACCGTGTGCAATTGAGAGATATCGTACATCTCCTATACAATAGACAAATCCCTCGCAATATAATAAAAACTATTGAAAATATATACACAGCCAATCAAATCCGAGCCAAAATAAACGGAAATCTCACCAAACCAATACCTGTGGGATGTGGCATCCGACAAGGGGACTCTTTAAGTCCTCTTCTATTTAACATCATAATGGACGAGATAATAAAAGCAGTACGTGTGTTGAGAGGATATAGGATGGGAGATCGGGACGTTAATATCTTATGCTATGCTGATGATGCAGTTCTGCTGGCAGAAAACGAAGATGATCTGCAGCGACTGTTACACAGATTCAACTGCACAGCAAAATCATTCAATATGACCATATCAGCCTTAAAAACAAAATGCATGACAACGTCAAAAATACCATTGAGATGTAAATTGGAAGTTGATGGCAAAATTATACAACAGGAGATGAAGTTTAAATATTTAGGAATATCAATCTCGGGATTTGGTGATGTCGAGACTGAGGTGAGGGAACAAACACAAAAAGCGACAAGAATAGCGGGGTGTCTGAACGATACTATATGGCGAAATAAAAACATCGGAACAGAAACTAAATCCAGAATATATAAAGCAGTAATTAGGCCAATTATGACATATACCGCTGAAACTCGCCCCGATACATCAAAAACCAAACAGATTTTAGAAACAACTGAAATGAGGGTGCTGCGCAGGATAACAGGAAAAACACTGTACGATAGAGAAAGGAGTGAAAATGTAAGAGAGAGGTGCAAGGTGGAAAACATAAACGACTGGGTGCTGAACAGAAAGGTGGAATGGAATGGGCACATTGACAGGATGGACGACCGAAGAATTGTGAGAGTCACACGTGATAAGTCACCAGCGGGACGTAGGAGTACAGGACGCCCCCGAAAGCGATGGAGCGACAACTTGAATGTATAGTGGATAGAGTAGTGAGGGAAAACAGGCGTTTCGTCTAAACCAAAGAAAGAAGAAGAAGAAGAAGAAAAATACGATATAAAAATAGTTTAATAATTCAAACAACGCTTTGTTTATATTTTTTATGTTCTGTGCTTATTCGTTGAAACAAGAGATAAATTATATTAATTTATTAGAGGGAAATAAAATGACAAGCAATATTATCTTAACAATGTGAATCCTTGTGGACCACGAAGGTAACGAAAAATGTATTTTCTTTCTCTTTGACCATTAGAATAGCATTTTTTCTACACACTCTTGACTCCCTCTGCGAACCCGTTTCGTTTATTTAATAATTTCATTTTACTCCAGTCTTCCTATGAAAGAGGGTGAAAAAATTTATTGCAGATATCTGGAAGTTTCAAGTCGTAGGGGGCACCCAGTAGGTGATAAATACGTATAAAAGTGCAGCTAGATCAGCCCTGTTTTTTATAAACAACATCCAAAGTCGAAAAATTCGATTTTCTCTCCGTAGAATTTTCCGGTGACATTTTAGAGAAAACTTGTCCAAATGAAAGTTGTGGGTATTGAAAAGACCTTTAATTTCATTTTTTATATGTCAAATTGATAAGTAATTTTTTGCACTATTATATAAATGTTAATAACTTTTGCAAGAAACGCCAAAAGTGATGTATAACCCCTTGATGATAAGGCTATTACGTGCCTTTATAACTGTGCGAAAGCAGGACCAAATCGGTTTGGTAGTTTATGAATAATGTCAATTGTTTATACCAGACACTGAATGTTCAAACAATTGTCTTTGCCCAGAGAATGATTCTACAGATATTTGCAAAAGCGGAATGGATTGTTTAAAGTTCAAACTACAAACGAAGATGAAAAAATGATTGATTTTTAAAAAAATTGTTGTTAAAAAAACCGTTTAATGAAGGGGTACTTTTATACGTATAAACAATTGGAATAACTTTGTTTATTTGAATGATACAAGTTTGTGAATAAGTGGACTTGAAAGTCGGTGAAAAAGTACGAATTTTAAAAGAAAACAAAGTCTCCTACGACCAATAGGAGCTAAGATGGCATTTTTTTTAAAAACTTATGTCTTTTGTTTAGAAACATTGAGAGTCGAAATTTTCACAGATTTTAAGCGAAGACCTATATTTTATGATTCAATTGATAAGTATGAAATTCCTGCATCGTTAGTAAAGTGATAGCCCTTCGAAGTGAAGGTACTCTTCTTCGTTCTAGCGAGTGGTGGGGGAAGTTCGGCTTTATTACGGTGTGCTTCTTAAATTCAAACTTCATTAAAGCGCGCAACAAAATTATTTATATATATATATATATATTTATATATATATATATATATATATATATATATATATATATATATATATATATATATATATTGTAAAGTAGAGAGGATTGGGAGGGAGAGCAAAATCTTCCAAGAAATGGATCCTGGTGGCTTACAGCTGACTCTCGACAAGATGAAATAGCTAGAGCCAGAGTGTTCGGCAGGAGCATGGGAATCAGAAAGTTCTGCTCTCTCTGACAACCTGCGATAATCTCTACAGTGAAAATTTTTGCTTTTCTGCAGTGTGGGCATCTCTATGAGGAGGACATAAACAGGAATAGAGTAATAAAGATATGCTGGGACAGTAAAGCTACGATAACGGAACTGAAGTCCAATATCATAACTGACTGAATGCAAAGATGTACTGAACAGAGAACGGCTGCACAAATACACTCGTGTGGGTCCCGCATCACTTAGGAATATACGAGAATAAGGACACATCGTCTGGCACCACCACCAATTCTACCTGTCCCAATTGCCGTTCGTAAAAGGGAAATAAAATTATTGATGGGAAGCAAATTTATTGAATAGTGGAGAGGAGCTTTTGGAATAAGGTATATCAAAAAAACATATAACCGGACCTGGTGCAACGCTTATTAGGGAGCTTCTCTTCTTAGGAAGGAAAGAACTGAGAATTGCCGTGGGTCTGTTGAAGGATATTGTCACCTGAGGGGTCATCTTCATAAGATTGGTGTCATACGTGACTCGACGTACAGATGGTATCTGGAGGAGCACTCAACGGACTGAAGCAGAGACATTTTGGAGATACAATTTTGTTACCGAAAGCAATTAGGCAACGTCAATTAACAAGGCTGCTTGGATTCGTAAAGGTGTTGGCATCAAATGACCTGCGGCTATGGTGGGAAATAAAGGACCCCTAGCGTTGTTTATGTAATATTTCTTCGTAAGATAACTTTTTCTTTATTTATCTTTCTTTTAAAAGAAAGCAATTATGGTAAAAAATAACGAGTAATTATATAGGAATAAAGGTTGTTTTGTTGCTAAGTTACGTTAATTTAGTTATGCAGAAATTTTTATAGATAACTTATTGTGGGAAAGCGACTCACTTTTTTGAACTAAGCTAAAATTATCGGTGAACGGTACCCAAAACTACTTCTTTCGCCACATTCTAGTTTCAATATCCCCAAACGTGGAGATTTTCCACAGACCTGAAAAAGAACTTTCTTTGACTAACAGGAGATTTAGTAATTTTCTTTCTAAACATCACCAAAACTTTGTTTATAACAATTAAAAAACGGTTTTTGCTACATTAAATACATTAGTTGTAAGCGTATATTTTTTGTAGCATAAATCTAGATATGTTACAAATGAAATTTGACAGTTTACACAATCTCAAAATTTTCATCTTGAAAGATTACAAATTAGTTTAGAGTTGTGAAACTTAATACTTTATAATTATTAAACTCTTCGGTTAAATGTTGGCTGTGCTGTCTAAAGCATTAGATAATAATAGAATAGCGCTAATATGGACTAAAACATATAGTCTAAAAAACGATCATGCAGCCCAATGAACGTAAAAAAACACTTCGTTAGCATTCCTTGCATTAGTAACCGAAATTAAACGAAAACAAATGAAGTCTATTTAGACTACAAGGTAGCATAACAGTGATTGAAAATAACAAGAACTTGAAGTCTAGACCAAAATTAAATTTATCTATTATCGCACGACCCTAACGTATCCAAAGCGTAGCTTTCTCTAAGTAGTTTGTGTATATCCAAACGCAATTTTTTAAACAGATAGTTTTTAATTAATGTTAATGATCCAACAACTTGAAACATCGATTGGCATGTTGTTTCATTAATGAATATTATGATAATGCTATTTACAAGTTTAAAGTACTTTTATTATCTATTACAGAGGTTCCCAAACAGTTCTGTTCCGTAGACCTTAAGCAAATTTTTTCTGTTTTCTGTAGACCTCTCCTGTTTTTCTAATACTGAATATTCAATATTTATAACCTTAACTCTTTAATAGCTGAAACTTTAGTATAATGATCGAGAGTCCAATGAGGTGAGTCAGGAATATAGATTATATAGAGAATATTTAACGTAACAACAGCCATAGCTCATAATATCTAAGATACGCACGTCGGAGCATTTTATCACCAGACCAAGGCTTAACACAGAGATACTGAATTTGATAGAGTTTACTATAGCGTGAAAACTATAAGGATAAAAAAATATTTCAGTTAAAATTTAATTCTTATTAATTAAAACGACAAAAAAATTAATTCTTCTATTCTACTCATCAAATTTGATGGTAGGTGAGGGACGCTGCGCAAAACTGAAAAATCGCTGCACCTTGCATTTTTTCTTTCGGCACATCGTTTCCCACCTGTATAAACTTGAGAATAGTGATAAAATACATTTAATAGGAGGGATAACCCTGACGCTTTGATAACAAATTTTTAATATTGGGCTTGAAATTAGTCAGGTTTAATCTTAAATCTCTTCAGTCAGTGATTTCTAATTAGAAACCACTGGCTGAAGAGACCATAATTATCAGTTCCTTTTTTGTAAAAAGATTGGCAAATGCACCCCTTTCTGAAGGTGAAAAAATTATCAAAAACTGTCTTACGGTTGTCTATATTAAAGAATAAGTAGCGGATATATTTGCCTGACGCCAAAATTGTTAATATTGATTTTTAAACTGTACCACAAATCCTTCTTTAGTACATATTCCCATCAGTTCTTTTGTAATATAACATACGATTCCTCAATCTCACCATATAAGTTCATAATCTATTGTGGTATTTTCATAGTTAAAATATCCTCAAATCTGGTTTTAAAGTTTGTGTACAGTTTACTTAAATGCTGAACATAGGCTGAAACTTTATCTTCCTGGCAGCATGTATGTGACAACTTTGGGAACAGAGAAAATTCTCACTCTCTCACTCTCAAGGTTAATTTTCACAAGAAAATCTGCAAAAATTCTAAAACAGTTTGAAAATCTGAAAAAATCCTTATCAAACATTAACCTTCTAACAGCCAGCGGACTTCACTGAAAAATAGTAAATGATAAAACTGTGAAAATAAAGTAGAAATTAACCCGTTGCTTCAAGTATTGTTAACTGTGTTAACGAAATGAGAAGATTGATGCTCAGACGAATTCTTTAAGTATAATATACACAGATTGTACAGAACAGTGTTAACAACTTCCTAAATATCTGGCAAAAATTAACTCTTCCTCGATAATATACGATTTTCTTGACTTTGTTATCAGTAGATAGGTATTGTAAGACGTCCGCAAACCATCACTGACTCTTTTTAACTTTAAAGGGAACATAATATCCACCTTTAAATCGCTAACTGTTTTATCAAGATGACACCTCAAACAATCCTCCAACTTCGATGGTTTCGCAGTATCATGGCTTAAAACTCTGTAGTAGGTATATAAGGATGCTTGTCCGATAATGATGATATCAAACAGACCATCAAATAATTAACGCTATACTGCCTTCCTTTTCTTTCAGATTCAACTACATTTAGTAGCAGTTATTTGTGAACAAAAATGAAACCATTTGAATATAAGATTTAATAATTCGAAATTGATTCTCTATATAAAACTTTTTATTTAATTTTTACGGTGGTAGTTGGTCTTTTACAGGTATGGATAGGGTTACTAGATGTCAAGATTTTTCCTACCATGTCCGGAATTTTAGCCCTCTGTCAGGGAAACAAGGAAAACTCTAATTGTCAGGATTTTTTGAAACTGAGAGAGAGAAATATTAGTAATAAAAAAATATATTTATTAGTCATTCTGGTAACAAAAAAAAATGAAACATTAAAAAAATGAGTGAATTTAATATTTATTTTTTCTATCAATTAGTTTTTATAATTTTTGTTTCTTAATATTTCTTTTGACATTTGCTACTCTTGTATAACAATTTTATGAAATTCTTCACATGATGTGTTCTTTAAAAAGTCAACTGTGTCAAGATAGAGCCTTAACAGAAGATATAGATAGTCTCTTTCTCTTCTTAGTCCACTCCTCTCTCATTAAGGAAAACATTCTCTCAACTTTTGCATTTTGTGTTTGGATTCCAAATGTTTTAAAAATCTCAATGCCTTTACATATCACATAAAAAATTCAGACAAAAAGTCAGAAAATTTGCTGAAAAATAAAGAATATTGTCAGGAAATCTCATTATTTGATCTGGCAATACTAGGTACAGATGAATCATATACCATTCAATTTTGTCTATAAATCTTGAAACAAACATGAAGAAGAAGGGAGAGAAAGCAAATACTACCGACTACTAAAACGAAAAAAGTAACACAAAAACTAAAAAATTTTAAAATTTAATACGGATGTAATCAGTTGATTAGAATATCGAATATCGATTGATCTCTATCTCAAGTTTTAACGAACCTATGTACAAATTTATATAATAATTAAAAACAATTAATAACTGATAAAATCTAGGTTTAAATTTCCTAAAATTAATTGAAAGGGAGCAAGAGGGTAGAAACCAGAGAATCCAGAAAAAACAAGAGAAAGTAGAGGAGAGGAGGGGAGAAAGGACACAACCAGGAAGAAAAATTTGTATAAAAAGAAATAATTTGTCATTAATTAACAGAATATGATAATACACTAATCCCATTCTTCTCCGATGCAAACAAATGAATAAAATAATAAATGAGAATTGTATATATATATATATATATATATATATATATATATATATATATATATATATATATATATATATATATATATACATATATATATATATATATATATATATATATAAATATAAATATATATATATATATATATATATATATATATATATATATATATATAAATAAGTAGATAAGTTTTTGTCCGTGTAATTTAAAATAAAATAGAATAAAATATTGAAGAAGCGGACGTGAAAATTTGTCAATCTATATGATTCTCGTATTAAAAAGTGCGGAGCACTCCAAAATATGGAAAAACTCCGGGTCCGACAGATGGCGACAGCGCTGTTTCGTCCTAATATGGGACTCGTCAGGCCATCGCATTCGGTACAAACCATCATCTCGCCTTTGCATCCCATAAAGCTGAATTTAAAATCAAAAAACAGCAAACAGGACGACAAAGGCGACATCTCGATGGTCCACTTGATAATACAAGAACCACACAGATTAACAAAGTTTGTAAAAGAACCGTCATATGGTGGCCGGACGGTGAATTAAAACAGAAATATGTAAAATCGAGTACACGAAACGCGCTGCCCAAAGGATAGGGGTCGCATTTTTCGGTTCTTTTACAAACTTTGTTAATCTGTGTGGTTTTTGTATTATCAAGTGGACCATCGAGATGTTGCCTTCGTCGTCTTGTTTGCTGTTTTTTGATTTTAAATTCAGCTTTATGGGATGCAAAGGCGAGATGATGGTTTGTACCGAATGCGGTGGTCTGACGAGTCCCATATTAGGACGAAACAGCGCTGTCGCCATCTGTGGGACCCGGAGTTTTTCCATATTTTGGAGTGCTCCGCACTTTTTAACACGAGAATCATATAGATTGACAAATTTTCACATCCGCTTCGTCAATATTTTATTCTATTTTATTTTAAATTACACGGACAAAAACATATCTACATATTTATTTACTTGTTTGACTTTGAAACTCGTTAAACGATGCTCTCATGGTGGGATCGTTTGGTACGACACGTGGCTTTGGCTGCTTAAATGAGCGGTAGGCTTGCTTGCCAGTACCGTATATATATACAATATATACATATATATATATATATATATATATATATATATATATATATATATATATATATATATATATATGTATATATGTTTATACGGCTTTCACGGATTCCTCCGTGTGAGATGCATTAGCAGTGGTTATATCCAAATTATGCTGTTGTAGTACTGAAATCACATTCAGCAAACGTACAACTATATGCAACTCCGTATGTAGGTGAAGTAAAATGCGAAACAGTGAATGCAAACTTCGCTCCATCATATCCTTTTTGTGTTAGAGGTTGCACAGATAGAATAAATGGTGGTACAGGTAGGCCACCATCTCGATGGTGGGGGAATAGGATGAATTGTTTTATTACAATTTATTCTATCTGTGCAACCTCTAACACAAAAAGGATATGATGGAGCGAAGTTTGCATTCACTGTTTCGCATTTTACTTCACCTACATACGGAGTTGCATATAGTTGTACGTTTGCTGAATGTGATTTCGGTACTACAACAGCATAATGTGGATATAACCACTGCTAATGCATCTCACACGGAGGAATCCGTGAAAGCCGTATAAACATATATAAGCCATCCGACGAGAGGTCGGCGAAGCCGCGTTCAGTGTTTGCATGCTTCCTTCCGATCTGTCCTTTGCACAGCCAGGTGCATGTCGGTACCCTGATGAGTCTAGTGAGAGACGAAACATGTATCTCTGCCGTATCACTGTGGCGGGGAGGGTAAGCTTTGACTTTCTTCTCGGTATGGTGGAACAGGTAGGCCACCATCTCGATGGTGGGGGAATAGGATGAATTGTTTTATTACAATTTATTCTATCTGTGCAACCTCTAACACAAAAAGGATATGATGGAGCGAAGTTTGCATTCACTGTTTCGCATTTTACTTCACCTACATACGGAGTTGCATATAGTTGTACGTTTGCTGAATGTGATTTCAGTACTACAACAGCATAATGTGGATATAACCACTGCTAATGCATCTCACACGGAGGAATCCGTGAAAGCCGTATAAACATATATAAGCCATCAGACGAGAGGTCGGCGAAGCCGCGTTCAGTGTTTGCATGCTTCCTTCCGATCTGTCCTTTGCACAGCCAGGTGCATGTCGGTACCCTGATGAGTCTAGTGAGAGACGAAACATGTATCTCTGCCGTATCACTGTGGCAGGGAGGGTAAGCTTTGACTTTCTTCTCGGTATGGTGGTACAGGTAGGCCACCATCTTGATGGTGGGGGAATAGGATGAATTGTTTTATTACAATTTATTCTATCTGTGCAACCTCTAACACAAAAAGGATATGATGGAGCGAAGTTTGCATTCACTGTTTCGCATTTTACTTCACTTATATACGAAGTTGCATATAGTTGTACGTTTGATGAATGTGATTTCAGCACTACTTCATATATATATATATATATATATATATATATATATATATATATATATATACAATATATACATATATATATATATATATATATATATATATATATATATATATATATATACAATATATACATATATATATATATATATATATATATATATATATATATACATATATATATATATATATATATATATATATATATATATATATATATATATATATATGAAGTAAAATGCGAACAGTAAATGTGAATTTCGTTCCATCATGTTGGATAAATTGCTATAGAACACAATTCATTCTATTCCACCACCACCAAGATGTTATGTGGCAGCAAGCCGATCATATTTTCCAAGCGACAGCAATTATTTTGCAAGAGTTGAATCCGTCTTTTGGTTATCTAATCCAAACACTACATTAGCGTAATTAAATATAAAAAAATCAGCGACTCACAGAGTTTTTTCCGTAGCTCAGAACCAAGTCAAGCTATATTAGCATAAAGAGTGTTTAAAATGAAGTAAGATCTTGAAAGCAATTTTTTAATATGTTCCACAAATATCAATTTTGAATCCATCGTCACTCCTAAATTCTTTCGTTTCTCACCGAATAAAATATTTTCCGAATGAAAAATACAGGTTTTACAATACTTGTTATTTTTGAGTTGCCAAACATCATAAAACACGACTTAGTGGCATTTAATTTAAGGTTATCAAACACAGATAATTGATATATATTATTTAATTCTTCATTTATCTGCATGTAAATTTCTTGAATCTATAGGATACTACAGGCAGTGATTCTATTAAATAAATCTGAGGTATAAAAGGAACGATAGAGGTGATAAAATTAAACCCTGAGTACACCTGATGACACTGACTTACTGCCGGAAAAACTATTATTTAGAAGGACTTTTGATACTTATCTAAAATATGTGAAGAAAAAAATACGCAAGAAATTTTGCCAATTCCCAGAAATTGAAGTTTTGCAAGTAGAGCCTCATAACTTACTGTATCAAAGGCTTTAGAATATTTCAGCAATACTAAAGCTCTTTTTTTCGGTCATTTTCAGCAATATCATCAGTAACTTTTAATAGCTCAGAAGTTGTGCTGTGAGATTCTCTAAAGCCAGACTGGTTCTTAGGCAAGCGATCATTATCCTTTACATAAGTCTCAATTTGGTGGTAAATTGTTCTTTTAAAGACCTTCGATAAAACTGGTAGAACACTTCTTGGGCTCAAATCCGCTGAAGTTGAAGAGTTTGTGCATTTGTGCAGGAGCCGAATGATGACTTCTTTCCAGGTAGATGGGAAACAACCAATTTCCAACTCACATTAATTATATGCGTTATATATCTTGTAAAATACGGTATACAATATTTCCTTATTCTTACAGATATGAAATTAGTACCAAAGACATCTGGTTTTATCGAGTTTATGGCATTTTTAATCTCTAAAGATAATTCCAGCTTAAATTGAAATATTTTTTCTCAAATATTTTTATTAGATTTATAAAAATTAATTTGATGTGGAGAGTTATGATTTGTGCTTAAGAATTGAACAAAGTAATCATTAATTTCATCATGATTTGTGATATCCAGAGGGATGATATTCTGATTTTTTTACTTCCTATGCCTAAAGTACTTAGGGACCGCCAACCACTTTTATCTGTATTCAGAAAAGATCTTTCCATATACATTCGCTTTTCGGTGGGGGGCGATCGCCAACCCCCCCCCCCCCCAAGAGCCTTAAGTTCAGGAAAATAGACCCGATTTTGTTTCTTATACTATGGTTTACTCAAGAACTAGGGAGAGTTATAAATCATTTTTACCCTTTTTTTTTTCTTCGCAAACTACCTGTATTTTTTAGTCCAGTGTCTTTGGCAAAATCTGTTAGACACACATATATTTTTCTTAGGAATGGGTTAGAAATTTTATAATCAGAAATACCAGTCTATAATAATGGACTATTTGCGTTGGATAACAAGAGGTATTTGGATGTGTGAAGTGTTAAAAAGGATTTTAATCCTTATCATAGGCGTCGGAAGGAGGTTTATTTTATCACTAAGTATTTATGGCATAGAATATTGTTTCTGTAATAAACCTAAAATAAAAAGTTATTGTAATATTATTTTATTTCTTATTATTTCTTAATAATTCATATACATTAGAAGATATAGATAATTTTGACATATTTAACACAAATCACAACTGTATTTTTAATATTTTCAATTTTGGCATAGAAACCGTTTTAGGCACATTCAGAAAAAAACTTAGCCTTTTTCTCTCAAAAAATTTATATTATAGTTATAATTTAAATACTTACAAAATACCCATTGTCAAAAATACAAGAAGTTAAACATATAAAAAAAAATAAATTCGTCCATATAATATAAAAATTTTTTTGGGGCTATCGGTCATTTTATTATTAATTAAAAACATTTTTAGGATAATTGATGTTTCAGTTTATTTATTTCTTAAACCATCTGCAGAATTACAATTAAATACTAAAAAAGGATTCAAATATAATAAATTTTTATATGTTACAGAAAATTTAAATAATAAATTGTGTTTACGCTGGTAAACATTACGTATATAATTTGCAGTCAGTCAGGGAATCTATCTTCGCTCAAATTAATTATAATTGGTTCCTCTATCTCACCGATCATGTGATCGAGTTTCCACATTTTCTGTTATTCTTTTATTATATGGATTTTTCCCAATTTTCCGCAGTAACTTTATTAAAAAAAATCTTTCAAAAGTTCAGTTAAATTACTAATTTTGTAAGTTGTATTATTTATAGCAACTCTGCCTTTTACTTGAGAGAGATATTTCTCCAATGGATATTTTCCGGATGATCCATAAGAACAGATTTCCTATCTGGTGTTTCCTAGCAAAAATTAAGTTCTCTGAGCAATTTTCAGAGCTCAGTTCTTTTAATTTCAGGTAAATCCCGATCTTCATTGATTTTAGTGAGGATTTTGTCGACGGTTGGGATCTGCTTCTCATAATAAAATATATGAACAACTCCTTTTATTGCAGTTTCCAACGAGGTTTTTCATCTGCCTGTGATCGAATGTAGCTTGGGAGTACTAACAATTCCAGTCGTTTTTTTCTCCTACAGTATTCGATACGTAGTAGATTTTCCAACTCCTGTCATGTTGGAGCACATCTCAACAGGGATTTTAACATTATTATCTAGATATTGATATCTTAAGGCATCATAAACATTCATCGTAATAAGTTTTTCGTTGAGGAAAAAATGTCCTAGTTCAACGATTTTGGAATAAATATAGATGTGGAATTCATACCTTTTGGGTATCTCACTAATCTCAAATAATATATAAAAACAAGCACAAACAAGATAAATCACTAAGGACACACTGTGAGGTGCACTTTGCTCACTGACAGAAATTAAATTGAACTATCAGAAATTTTATTGTTGAAGTAAATTTATAAAAGCTTATAATATTTACAGATAATAAGATTTACGGCAGTCCTCAGTTACCTGCGGTACTGGAGCAGGTGCGTTGGAGGTTTTGGTAACAGTTTTATCACTCTGTCTAGATCTTGAATAGAGCATAGGAATAAGTATGCTTGCGAATGCCCCTCCCCTTCCCATGAGTTTTGAGTTCATGATAATAGAACCGATTCTGCCTTTTATATTAGGAATGTGTATGCTGCTGGCACTTCCCCCCTCCCCATTATCAACTTGTCTTTCTTGCGATAACCTTCTCCCAAGAGCTTCAAATTCAGAAAGATAGACCCGACTCTGCCTTTTACACTAGAAATGGGAATGTTTCCGGTGTCTCCCCCCCCCCCCTATCGACAACTTGCTTTCGCTTGCCATATTGTACTTTTGTGATATCACTGTTCCCCCCCCCCCCAAAGAGAGAAGCTGGATCCGCCCCTGCTACGATCTGAAATCAAGTCTGCATTCTCCGTACCACAATCAACAATCAGATAAGAATTGCTAACAAGAATTTGCTAATTAATGTGCTTGAAAAGCTTATTATTCGGGTGAAAAAAATTATAAACATTGTGTCAGCGAGTTAACACGGTTTAAGAGGTTAACATTAAAGTCACCAAAAATTATTATATGGCATACCAATTGCAATATTTGGTATAATAACTTTTCTAAATGTTCCAAGCAGCTATTTAATTTTATCTGGTGGGCGATAAATCAAAATAATAATTAATACTTTTATAAAAAAAAAACAAATTTTAGGCTTTATAAATTTATGTTAAACAAAAACAGCATTAAAATTTCAAAACTTTCCTTCTTGCTCCATACTATGGCCCTATTGCTATTATTTTTGAAAGAAAGAAATAGATATATCCATTTTATTTTAGTGTAATGTTAAAATTATCCCTGCACTTGTGTGACGAAAAGGCTAAGAATAGTTTTTCATCTATCAAATTATAAAAATTAAAAATAAGATAAAACACATCATTGCAAGCTACATTAACTTGTACATATACGTATAATAACCACGTCAGTGTAGATATAATTAATAAGTAATGAACGGTTTTTTTCCATATGTTTCAAATATTTCATTCCACTTGGAATATGAATTTCCTTTAAGGTTGTACCGAAGATCCAACGTTTCGTTAATATTTACATAAGGTCGATCTGTAGGGCTTATTGTCGGCCAGGTAACATTGTTAAGTAGTTCTGATTTTTCTGGAGTTGGATTTCTAAAAATAAATAAGAAATTTATTGTTATACTATACTTTTATTTATGAGTTAGTAGCTCCTTTAACGCGTGATTACGTAATTACTAGCCAAAGTATCATTGAGGCATTTTGATCGGAAACGCCATCAACTTTTTTATTTTGTATGGTATATCTAGTTCTACATAAAAAACTAACGCTAAAACATATATGTTTCCGCATCTGTTTCAGCATGAAGAATACCAGAAATCAACTTGTTGGGTCAGTTACTTAACAAAACTAATTATAGGCACCAGATGTCAAGAAAACTTGGTTCATTTTTTTCTGCTTTATTTTTGGATAATTAAATTACTTAATAAGGTATATAGTAAGGTTGTTCAAAATTCTACTTATAAATACTTTTATTGCAAACAAGTTCTTTTCCATTTTTTTATTTTCAGACACAAATCGTATTACTCATCCCAGCGGAGTTAACCACTTAAAATTAGTGACAAAGAATACAATAGCCTTTCAAGAAACAATTCCTGTAAAATCTCTAATGCGTAGATAGGGACAAAGTGAGGAAAATAATTATAAGCTTAGGAACTCTGTCACTCCAGTCAACATCAGGACTACAAGATCCGTTATTTTAATCGCCCGATGAGGTAAACGACTTGTGCAGATTTTTCCTGTGCACGTTTAATAACTAAGTATAGGCTATCATATTTTTTTTATTTTTCGTTTAACTGGGTATACTAATAAAGGAATTTTTGTCTTCATACCAGGAAAAGAATATATCCTAATTAAAATATACTCACAGGAATTTGGCAAAATTTGTCCAAAGTTTAACCATCCTGTTTTGCGTCAATAAATTAGCAGGATCTTTGTCTTGGAACATAACCTGATTAAACAAAAATGGTAATTCTGCTCCATGAGCTGCTTTCTCGGCACCTAAAAATGTAAGATATTAATTATAAATCATATTATTCGTAACATGGGAATAAGTAACAATAAAGTTTGGGTAACGTTATAGTTGGAAATAGAAATTTATTATTATAAATATTTTCTAGAATATTAGAAAAGGATAAGCAGTTTGACTCATCCAAGACTAAAAAAATTGAGTACAGTTTGGCATTAAGTATTTCCATTATTTTATTATTTTTTATGATGTCCCTCTGATGGAGCTTTGTTCCATCAATACATGGTATGTATGTTCGGGGTAACCTCGAAAGAATTTTGATCCTGTCTTTACCATTGGTTAGGGCAACCTTTCAACTTTTACGATTCTGGTCTCTATTCTAGTTTTAATCTCTCCCAACTTTAAAAATAGCACAATTTCAATATTTCTCTGCAAATAATAAAATTACGTCATGTATGGCAACCCTGCCGAACACACATTTCTCGTGCTTTCACGACAAGTTTCGAACAGTATCGAATTTACCAGACATGTACTAGCAAAAATAGATGTAAAATGCACCAAGCCGATGAGGTATTTCGATCTACTTGAATTTATTACTCTGCAGCAGTGGTTCCCAATGGGTAGATCGACCCTCACCAAGAGGTAGCATTTTCTTTTTTGGAAAGTCCCGATTATCAATTTTAAAAATGAAAACTAAATTTGAATGTTAAATATAGGTGATCAAATATTAATATTTTATTTATGCAGGGCACACGCGAAATATGCGTCGTAATCTGTGTATGATTCGCGTACGCACATCGCCTTATGCCTGGAAAGATCTTATTAAAAAAGCTAGTCGGGTAGTTTGCAGCAATCGCGACATTTCATTGCCTTTAGAAGAAACGTGTAATTAAAAGGCTTCGAAACAAACACCTTGACGTTCCACTGCGGTGAGAATAATCGAAAAAGTACTCCCTACTGATACATAAGCTGCCGCGAGTTTAGACATTCAAATATAAATAAAAGTTTACAGATAAATAGCAACGCTCGTTAAACTTGTTACCCAGTATTAAATCATTGCTTTGTTCTTTGTATCTTGTAAATGAATGGTTCGTTGTTAAACATATCTGGCATGAAAAATGTTACAATACTATTGAGAACTCGTTACAATTCGTCTTACATTAGCATGTTTAGAAATATAGGCTGTTTTATTGTTCAGTGTTTGTTTTAAGTTATTTAATTCAACATTTTCAAACATAGAAAATGATAGAAAAACTATCTAAAATTTGGATTTTCGACTTTTATTAATAACGGCATAGAGAATACACAGTATTGTTATGCCTTACTGTTCATGGTGCTGAATCTATAAAACCTTCAAACTTCAATTGTAACTAAAAGACAAAGCATTCTGAATATATTACAAAAGATCCGGATGTTTTCAGATGTCACGAAATTGCTTCTAAAAGACAAAAGTTAGATTTTACCTAGACGTCACCAATATCTATTCATTTTTCCAATTCTTCATTACTTGGAAGATATCTGTTTTTTAGAGCACCAAAAACCTACGAAAGGGGAAGACATCATGAACATAATAACTTCATTCTTTGAAAGTGATGACTAACATTGGAAAAGCTTGTATGGAGGACGTACCGATGGAGCACCAGCCATGCTTGATAAAGGTCGGGCTTTCAGTTCAAAGTTAAAGAGCTTGCGTCCCAAGCAAAGCATCGATTTGCCCTTGCTACTAGGACTTTTTCAAAGTCTTCGGAAGAAGTGCTCAACTCCTTAGTGGCAATTGTCCATAATGTAAAATTTATTGCTCTTAATACTAGTCTAGTTTAAGGCCAGATTGAGGGATAAGCTGCTAGCCTACCGGTCAATCCACCTTGCCTGTGGAACTGATCCTAGATATAGGTATAATTACACTTAGATTAAGCTTGTAAGTCCTAACATCAGTTCGCTCAATCAAAGTAAATAATGCAGGTTATACAAGGTTCCTGCAGACAATACTTTGCTCGATACAGCCATAGACCTATAAATATATAAATCTCGGATCTTATAGAAGTGCGTTGATTCTCGCGTAAACAGAGACAGAACGAAATACGTCAGTAGTACCTTCCCGTTTATGAGTAAAGCTAGAAGCTACCTACGCCTGACAGCCATAACCAACAACATGGATTAAGTGACTAGTATCGTGCCTATGGGGCATTTAGCCCCGCACAAAGAAGGGGAAGTACTATTACCTTTTTTTTGCTCTGTTTTTTTGCTAAGTGAGTGTAAGCATGGTTCTGTATGATCCGAGGTCTATATATGCATTTCTGTAGTTAGAGTAGCGGTTCTTAACCTTTGAGATACGCTTTCCTTTGAGAAATGCCTTCGTAACAAAGTAACAGTCATAGTTTAACTATTTTTACGGAGATATTGAACTTCTGATGGTATATGGGGAAAAAGTCTAAATAAATAAAACAAATTTAGTTAGAACTCCAAAAAAAAAAGGATAAAAGGCCGAGCAATTAAAACTAGTGCGGAAACTAGGATCGTAAATAGTATACAGTTGAGAAAAGCTGACTTAGAACTCTGTAAAAATGTATAAATGCTATTCGAGTTTTTTTTACTTAACTCAGAAAAGCTGAAAATAACTATAAGTATAAATAAAGGTTCTATAATCTTACCGTCAATAAATATATGAATCGTTGTTCTTCCATAATAAGCAAACTGATAAAGGTATACTGGTACGTAATTAGATGTCAGTTCACCGTGCTTAATCACTCCTCTGGTAAAACCATTATCTGAGTAATACTAAAACAGATTTATATATGTCTAAACTGAATGAAATTCTAAATATATTAAAACACAAAGTAATACTTTTGTTTTGTCTCTTCATCTGGTGTATACTCGGGCAAAAGCGATAGAGGCTTTAAGAACTTTCTTTCTACTAAATGATGCTCAAACACTTTGAATATATAGCACGGAGAGCCGTAGGCTTTACTGGCTAAGAATTAGTTTGGCACTTTTGGTCGAATGGGATATTATCCCAAGAAAAGTAGTATTTAAAATCGAAAAATTAATAACTGCGATTTTATTGCAGAAACATCTTAGGAAAGCTAATAGAAAAGTTTTCTCATCTCATGACTAACGAAAAAAGGGATATGTCATGTTTTTTTCAAACATTTAGGTGCAAGGATCAGATTTTGAGGGTTTTTCCGAATTCTGGGAAAACTGCGGAGAAAATACGGGAATTCGTTCCATAAACAAAGAAATTATTGCAGAAAAAACTCTAGAATTATAATTTTTACAATTGTTAATAACTTTTGAAATATTCGTTAAAAATTGTTCCCAACTTTATAAGTAAGATAAGGTAAGAGTTTTTATTTACTAAATAAATGTACTAAAGAAGGGCGATATATATTTAGTAGTTTCTGCATATTTGTATTTGTTTATCCGGAATTAGTTAGAAATGACATTTTTTAATTGGCTATAAAATCGGCTGGGCAACAGATACAGCGCTCTCCTTCATTCTCTTTGTAAAGGTTTAATGTATCATGCAAAAAAATAGGAATTTTTCAAAATTCGTTTCTAAAAAATCGCTGGAAAAAAGACGTGTTTTTTGTCTTACAAACAAATAGAACATCTGTTCGTTTTCAGTTCAATTGATTGTTGTGTCTAATTAATTTTCCAAGGAAAGTTTTCCGTTTAACAGATATTACGGAAAAAAATTGTAATCGCAAAATTTGAATGAAATTAAATCATTATTCATATTGATTAGAGCATTATTTCATTACATGTCCCAGATTTTTTCAGGCAGATCACCACTGTGCACCGGTGGAATCAAATATAAGTGCTGTAAAATAGGTTCAGCATTCAGACATGCAGGCAAACTGTAAAAAATATATTTGGGCCAGCAAATCAGCATTCTAAAAATCGCTGGCACTCAACTAATGGGAGATATTAAAAATAGTATAATATTTTTTATGTATATTGGCAATTATGGTAACGAACATGATTTATTTCTAGGTTTGTAAAACTTTTAATTACTTTTATTGACACTCATCCTTTCTCTTTTTTAACCGACTGCTAAAAGAAGGAGGTTCTCAATTCGTCGACTACGTATTTTTTTTATGTATGAAGTTGCTGCGGTAGACACATATTTTTTTAGATGAAAGTGGTGCAGTAAAATCCAAGGTGGCGCTTACAATATGGCGGCCAAATAATTTTGCCCGATTGTCTCCAAAATTGGTATAAAGGAATCTTCGGGGTTGTGCCCGAATTTTTTAAAAATTCAAAATGGCGGATCCAATATGGAGGACAAAAAAATTTAATTTTGTCCGATATTCTCCAAAATTGGTATGGGAAAGTTTTCTAGATTGCACATTACGAATTCAAAACATGTTTAAAAAATTCAATATGGCGGATCCAATATGGCGGACAAAAATTCGATTTTGTCCGATTTTCTCCAAAATTGGTACGAGGGAGTTTTCGGGGTCGCACATGACGAATCTAAAATCATTTTTAAAAAATTCAATATGGCGTATCCAATATGGCGGACGAAAAAATCAGTTTTATCCGATTTTCTCCAAAATTGGAATGCGGGAGTTTTCGGAACCTCATATAACGAATCTGAAATAATTTTTAAAAAATTCAATATGGAGAATCCAATATGGGGGATAAAAATTTTTTTTTGTCCGATTTTTTTCAAAATTGATATGATAGCACATTACAAATTTCATATTATTTAAAAAAAATTAAATATGGCAGATCTAAGATGGAGAATTAAAGATTTTACATCTCTCGGTTTTGTCTTGTTAGTGTTGATTATGAAATTAAAATATTTTTTAAAAAACTTAATTTGGCGGATTCAATATGGTGTCCTAAAAATTTTACATTTTTGGACTTTTTCCAAAACTGATATAGAGGGTTTTTGAGGGCGTAAATTATGAATTTAATAGTATTTTTTCTGGATTCAATATGGTGAACGTAATGTAGCTGACTGAAAGTTTTACATTTCTCGATTTTGGTCAAATGTGAAACTGAATCGTTTTTGAGGATGTAATATAAAATTATTTTAAGAAAATCTAATATGTCAGATGCAATATGATTAAAAATTTTAAATTTCTAGATTTCATCTAAAAATAGTATTAGGGGCTTTGAAGGGTTTAGATTTAGATTAGATTTAAGCGTTAAAATTATTTTTTTGAAATTCAATATGGTGGGTTGAAAATTTGACTTTATTCGCATTTTTTCAGATTCCGTATTAGGGGGTTGGGGGGGGGGGGGGTATTACGAATATGAAGTTAATTTTTTACAACTATTAGGTTGATAAGATATGAGGGACTAAAAATTTTATATTTTCCCGTTTTATCTAAAATTGATATTGCGGGGTTCTTGAGGCGTATACAAACTCAATATGCAATATAAAATATATCGAGGTAAAAAATTTACGTCTCAGATTCTTTAAATATCGATAATGGAAGGTTTTGGGGCCTATATTACCAATTTAAAATTTAAGATAGTGGATTTACTATGACAGACTAAATATTTGCTTGATACAATTTCATTGGTATTTGGAGAACTCTAAAAATCAAAGAATTTTTAGTGGTTCATTTTAGGGTGATTTACAATTATGGATAAAATGGGAACTTTTTTGCCACCTTGGGGTCATTGCGAGATACACTAAGCACTTAGTTCCAATAATTTGTGAATAAAATAATGAATTCAAAACTAAAAATAAAATTTTTATAAAAAAATTGATCCGACTTCTAAAAGTACGTTAAAAAGTGAAAAACTAGAAATTTTTGAAGTTAGCGTCTAATTATTTCTAAATGAAATAAATAACTACTAATATATACAAATTATGGTAAGAAAGTAATTACAAATAAAGTATTTTTAATCCGTTTATGCGAATCACATTTTATCAGGTATTAGTTTGGCTTCAAAAATTTCAATTTCATATAAAAATTTCTAGTTATTTTTCACTTTTTAGTGCACTTTTAGGAGTCGGTTCATTTTTTTTATAAAAATTTTATTCTAATAATTAATATCGCTATCTCAATAAGTTAATCTGACTGTACATGTAGCTAGTTTGTCAACTCGCTCTGACGGGCCAACGAATATTTTTCTTCAGCTGTACTTACCTCTGCTAGTCCCAACAAATCATTGAGCCACGAATCAGATCCTTTAAGATACAGGTTTTTTATTTGTATAATGACAGCGGCTTCATCGGTAGAATTTGGATGAAGATCTGATGGAATTATTAAAGCACTGTTTGCATCATATGATGTTGCTATTTTTTTGGCATCTTCCGAACCTCGGAAAAGAAATATTTTTATATTATAAACTTAAAAGACTTGTTTTAAACCATAACCAAAAATAGAAAAGATGAGGAATATGGAACAAAATATGTAGAAAATAAATTAGTTCCAAAGGTGTATATATATATATATATATATATATATATATATATATATATATATATATATATATATATATATATATATATATATATTTAAAAATTTATTACGAAATTACAGACCTTCGGCATTACTAATTTTGTAATTAATCATATTACTAGAATAGAGGCACCTACTTGCGAACAAAAAAATTTAACTGGATGAGAGACATGATTGGTCTACGCCAGGAACAAGGAAAAAGAATAATTAGATTGGTGTGTAAACAGAGGCATCTTTTCCAGGAAAAAAAAAACGAAAATCTAATTTGAGATGTTACTGATCTACTAGATTAGAGGCACCCAGACCTTGAACAAAAAAACCTGAATAAGTACCCTGTTCTAATCTTGTGGAGTAAAGGTCCCTGAAGTTGCTTCGTGGAAGCGTAAGCGAAACGTCGGATAATAATTCCAATTTTTTACGATCTAAACACAAGAACCATGATTTTCAACTTGACCAAAGCTGTGAAAGCTTTTGTTCTTTACGGGAATGCATTTTTTGGAATGAGTCGTGACATTGTGCAGGAAAATATGATGCATATTCAAATTTGTAATTCCAGAATTAACATTCTAGAATGGGGTTACGGAGTTTTGGTGTTTCAGGGTCATGGGGTTATGGGACCACAGGATTATGGAGTTATAGAAAAATAATTAAAGTGCGATGGTTTCGATTATAGGCGTTTAAAACTTATTGGGCTATACCTAAAGAACACCTAAAAATTTATTACAGATATATGATGATTTTAAATCATGGGGGGGGGGGGACTAGTAAATGATAAATACGTAAAGAGGTACTGTCAGATCGGCTGCGTTTTTTTTCGCAAACCACTGCCAAAGTCGGAAAATTCGATTTTCTGCCCGTAGAACTTTCCGATGACATTTTGTATTGGTGAAAGTTGAAAGTATTGAAAAGTCCTTTACTTTACAAAATTTTCAAACAATTTATCGAGATAATGGAGAGAAATTCTCTTTTTTGCACTACTTTATAAATGTTAATAACTTTTATAATAATGGCCGAAACTAACATTGACGTGAAAAACTTGAAATTAAAGGTGTTTTCAATACCTATAACTTTCACCAATACAACTTTTCTACGAAATGTCATCGAAAAATTCTAAGGGCGGAAAATCGAATTTTCCAATTTTGGTCATTGTTTATAAAAAAAACAGAGCCGTTCTGACAGTACCTCTTTAGTCATTTATCATTGGCTACGTCGATCCTCGGATATAACACTTTCAAATATCTGTAATTGATTTTTTTTACCTTTTTTTAAGATAAACTGGATTTTATGGGTTATGGGAGTTCTGAAGGTTATAAGATCAAGGTGTCATAGGGTTAATAGTTTATAGGGGTTCTCAACGAAAGTGATTATTGAGATGAGACAAGTCGTATAAATCATATTGTAATCATATTGTAAAGTTACTTCATTAGGTTTATATCAACATTTTAAGCCCAGACCCAATATTTAAAGTCGCTTCAATTTTTGACCAAAGGTGCGTGCTATCTATTCGATTTAGTTATCAAGACAACATTTTCAATAATATTATTACACACTATATGCTGTCAGTCCGCTATTATATCAACAAATCAGTCAAAAGAGTCAAAAAAGAAACAAATGTTGCACTTGTGTGCCTTCCAGCGAAAATATAAAGAATCCTAAAGAAGGTAGGTAAGCGACTGATTGTTAGATATATTTAGATACGTATTTACCCATTGTCAAGTATTTCAGATATAAAATAACGTCCCACCCATTTTTTTTATAGTGATAGAAACCTTACTGTTCAAGGAACTGAGAGATTCTTCAGCACATACACCAATTACTATTGGAACTTTATTAAATCTTCCGCTGCTCAACAATTCATAAGGTGATTCAGTTATAAATGCTTCTTCATCATCGACTTCTAAAACTGGGAGCATTAGTCCCTAAAATAAACAACAAAAAAATAATAATAAAATTCATGTATGTAAAATAAGTTTTCCCATATAGTGATGTGAAAATAAATCCAGAGCTTCATTAAATAAGACAAAAATATTTTATTTGTTGTAAATGTCCAATGTAGTAATCAGCAATTAAGAAAATTTCATTAAAAAAAACACTTAGTATATTAAATTTTAATTGTTCACTTGAGGACATCAAAATCAATTTTATTTTTATTAACTACCTATATATGACATAGCTTTTTGGGCGTGTGCCCTTCAGCAGCTCTTTGATTATACTCTAATTGTGTCAGTTTTATTTGTTAGACCTTAGAATCACTTTAAATCTCTTTGTCGGGTACAACATACTTTATTCTATCTTTTCTTATTAAGACATAAACTTTCTAAATAAAAATTTATATGATTCAAATACAGATGAAATCTATAAAATAGGCAAAGTTTTACGAGAGTAGAAAAATTTATAACCATTTTCTCGTACTCCGAGCTTTATGTACTGATCAAGCTCAGCCCAATCATCGGACGCAAAGTCACCATAAAGAGCACTAAAATTAGCTTGTTTAAAATTGTAGCACTTAAAATGACTACTACTATCTACGAGGAAACCAATATGCTGAATTGGGCCAAGCTCCAACTCAACCGCCAACGATGGGTGATGAACATCCTCCAAGATCACTGGACCTTCATCTCTCTGCACAACACAATTAAAACTAGCAAATTAGCAATAATATTGTATTGGTTAAGGGAGAAAAAATCCATAAAGTTGTAAGCCCACTCACTTTTAGGATCGCTACCATATCCGTGGTTGTCAAATTTAGGTATGTTAAAATCACTCATCACTAGAAGGTTTCTATCATAATTAATTTGCCAAGCTTCTTTTTGTTAGTAAATGGTATGAGTGTAATTTTTCCAGAATTTATCCTAAGATGCTTCTTAGTGCACTATTTCTATACTATATTCAGAAATCTTATTTCCAAAACAGACGAATATATCAAACTTAATTTTTTAAAACTTTGTACATTTATGCTTTTAACAAATCTTCTCAGCTTTTAAACAATATCCTACCTTCTATATAGGATTTAATTTTAATTTTATTTAAAATAATTTATAGAGCAAAACACAACACTTAAAAGTAAACGTTGAGCCTTAAAAATGGCTACAAATTTATTATATACAGGATATAAAGTAGCCGCAGAAAAATTCAGCCTAACGAATTCTAAATTAAACAACAGCAGTGCTTAAGTAGGTAACATAGACTTACACAGAAAACTCTAAGATGTCTTAATAAGCGTTAAATATGGTATCGTCGCCTAATATATAATATTTTTGTTACAAAATACGTACCTGAGAAGACTGTATAAGTTCAATCACAGCCCATGTTATTTCTCCAGCTGTTTTTTCCAACAAAAATTCCTTTAATTTTTTAGTATCGTTTCCATAATTACCACCAGAAATGGCATCAACTAAGGAAAATGCATAAGATCGTGCATTTTCTCCAATAGCAAATGAAACCAATGCAGATCCACTCTCAAGAATAGCTGCTCGAAATAGTCCTAGAAATTTTTTATAATATATTAACAAGACAATATTTGAAATATGGATATAATTTGTTTTTGTCATATTACCAAAGAACTTACTACTTATTTCATCATTTATTCAAGGTAACCAGTAACAAAAACAAAAGATCAATACCTAAGAATAAATTTACCGTCATATCGGAATTGAGAAGACTCAGCCCTGTTAAGGTTAAGAGGCAGGTACAATTTATTTTTATTTACAGATACCACCAAACAAAGTACCCTTTAACCATTAAGCTTGTTTAATAAGAATTTAATAGTTTTTATAAGGGTTTTCAATTTTGTAATCGAATAGTTGAAAAAATGTTATTTTTACTAGTTAAAATTCGAAAAATCTCTTAGAAGCTATTAAATCAGAACATGATAATATTAAATTGGAATTAAATGAATATACGACCAATATTCAGACAGATGAAATAATTTGAATTTACGGAATATATAAGCAATCCTATCATGTTATTGACTTTAAATGCGAACAAATACCCAATCATCACAATAAAGAAAGATATGGTCGATTACTGCTCAGTTTTGTTTTTAAATAAATGCACATTTTTAGACAGCGGAAGGATCATATTGATATATATATATATATATATATATATATATATATATATATATATATATATATATATATATATATATACGGAAGCAATTATAAAAATACTGGATGGGGTAAAAAAACGTCCCAACTTCACTTACGGCAAGTGTGGACAGATACGATTTTAAAAGCACTTTAATACTACTATGTATAGAGCGAGTCAATGACTCAATGAGGTAAGTTCTAATCCTTCTGGTAAATTTTGTCAAGAAACTGTATTTACCGTAATATATGATAATTCATACGCATATTTTAACAAACAGTTGCAATAAACGTTTGTTTGAAGGTCGTAGACAATGTTGAAGATTGACTAAAATGTGGTTGTCACACTTGCATTGCCTTTACTTTTATTTATTTTTACGACGTTTCGATTAAGTTGTATCTCTAATCGTTATAATGCATAAACTGAATATTTTTTCTAAAAACCACAAGCTAAAGAGTGTGTCCATTGAAGCGCAAAGTTTCGCTTCACTGTACACACCTCAATGATTTGATGTTACAAAGCAGTTGCCAAAGATTAGGAATCTCAACACTCGGTTTACTGAAGATTCCATTATGGTTTTTAATGTAAGCTGCCGCTATAAATTTTCTTTTTTTCCTGTTGGGTTCCATATATATTGCCGCAGTCTTAAACTTTTTTATATTGTGTTGTTTATCCCAGGCGTGTTCTGCAATACCTGATCTCGACGTTTCCTCTTTTTGTGTTTGAGTTTTATGTTTCTTAATTCTAACTTTTAATGGTCGTTTTGTTTCTCCAATATATATTTCACCACACTTACATGGAACTTTGTAAACACATTCTTTCTATCGGTAATTTTTGGTTTTGTTTTTGTTAAATGAGCTCTAAGTGTATTTCCTGATTTAAAGGTTGTTTTTATATTATAACTACTGACAGTTCGTCTTATTTTCTCCGAAGTTCCCTTAATGTACAGGATTGTGAAGAATAAATGTGTTTCTTGAACATTATTTAAGTCAATTATCCTATTACTTCAAGAATCCCCAAAATATTCCCCAAATGAGTAGAAGCTCATATCAACATCATTCTCACTGGAGTTAGTCATTTAAAAGAACAAATAGTTTTCGATCGGACAAAAAGCTAACAATCCAATCTTGCACACTCATCCTTATACCCAAGTTAGAAAGCTTATTTCTAATAACATTGAGATCGATGCTATCAAAAGCCTTTGAGAGATCAAAGAAAACTGCAGCAACATGTCGCCCATTATCGGTTTCTCTTTTCAAATAGATTGCAAACTCTTTCGCCGCCGTCTCCGTTGACCTATCAGATTGAAATCCATGTTGAATTTTAATAATTAGTTTATACTTGAAAAGGAAATTCTTTACTTTCTCTCGAACTTTAGAAAATACACTCAAGATACCTAATGGCTGATAGTTATCGGCTAAATATCTGTCACCATTCTTAAAAGCAGCCAATGTTTTGCTCAGTTTTAGGCTATCCGGAAAAATGCCATCCACAATCAACTGATTTATTAAAGAGCATAGCGGTTTATTTATGAATTTTTCAACATTAGTCAGCAGAAAAACTAGTAGTGAAGAAAACGAACTGGAAATTTTGCTACATATTCAAGAAAATCCTCATATTAACAGTTATCATTTCGCTGCATAGGTAAGTAGTGTATTTAGTAAAAATTTTAAGGTTTTTATTAGTCTATAAAATAAAATAAACAATAATTGAAATAAGAGGTACATTTTAATTTAATTTTTCGCATTTGGATCAATGTGTCGAACACCCTGTAGCTTTCACTGCAAATGTTTAATAGAAATAGTCTTTACTTAGTTTTAACCTTTTTGATAACAAATTTGAATATATTATCTCAAAAATTATAAAGATAATGAAAATGAAACTCTGAATAAAAAAGTTTCAAAATTATACGATGACGACAATAATTATTAATATACACTGTTTTTGGCACAGTATGTTGAATCTTCAATATTTTAAAAATTTCTTCATTCAATCTTTGTGTCACCCTGTATATGTTATGTACACACCTAAATATAAATTAGCTTGAATACGGGTCAAAGACAATTATAATACAAAGTAATACCTTCAGTCCGATATAACTGAGAAAATATCTAAATTTCTTAATATGGTGAATTTATTTCCATTAGAATTCCCTTCTCTCTCGCTAATTTTCCTTCGGTATTTCTATATTAAACCCTTGTTACACCAATTAATTTGTATAAATTACATTAATTGATAAACTTATAGTAGTCCTTCTTAGCTTTTAAGAAAAAAAAATGTATTTTTGAACTTAACTTTTGTTGATAATGTTAAAAGTGTGAACACTGTTTCGAACGAGATGCAGGGCAGTTCTTTTGTTGAAAGATTTTTTCTATTTATACCAATGCCCTTTTTTTTTCGTTAGTATTCATATATACCTGCAGATTTTTTGCTCACTAAATGAAGACCTGTAGATGCACCACCAGCACTTTGTCCAAAGATCGTAATTTTGTCGGGATCTCCACCAAAAAGAGCAATATTATCATGAGTTCATTTTAAAGCCATTGCCTGATCTTTAAGACCAGCATTACCAGGAATTACTGAGTCTTGGGTTGATAAAAAACCAAATGGTCCTAATCTGTAGTTGAATGATACAAAAATAACATCTTCTTCAACTAAAAAGTCTGGTCCATACAATGTTTTCAGAGAACTACCTGCTATAAATGCCCCACCGTAAATCCAAAATAATACTGGTAGTTTTGTAGCTGGCTAAAATTTTAAACATAATGGAAATAAATATTGAAATACTGAAAGAAATAGAGGATAAACAATAAAAATATAATGTAATCACCTATTTGTAGGTCAAGCTATTTAATTTAGAATTAAGTACTAGTACATTCTTATTAAGGAACTTAAATGGGACATCAAAGGTATAAACATCGACGGAATATATTTGAACCATCTCAGATTTGCTGATGACATAATCTTAATAGCAAGTAATCTCCAAGAATTGAACGAAATGCTACAACAGCTAAATTACGCATCCGCATCTGTAGGCCTTAAAATGAACTACAACAAAACAAAAATAATGAGCCACGAACAGGCAAACATAACAATACAGAACCAGAGGATAGAAAACGTCGAACACTATGTATACTTGGGACATGACATCAGATTAGGGAAATCAAACCAGGATGCTGAATTAAAAAAAGAACACAGCTGACATGGGCCGCTTTCGGTAAACTTGCATACATCCTGAAAAATAATTCAATTCCCATATATCTAAAAAGAAAAGTATACGACATATGCATATTACCGGTGTGTACGTATGGATTAGAGACCATGTCCCTCACCCAAAAGTCCGCTAAAAAATTAGAAACAGTCCAAAGAGCGATGGAAAGAAACATGCTTGGAATATCATTGAGACAGGATTGGAAACACCGAGATAAGACGCAGAACGAAAGTCAAAGACATCGTGGAGGAGGTTGCAAAGATGAAAGGACGATAGGCTGGTCACATAGCCCGATATGAGGACAACAGATGGACACGAAGAATCCTGGGATGGAGACCGAGGGAGATAACAAGAAGCACGGGAAGACCTCAAAAAAGATGGGTAGACGACATAAAGACAGTAGCGGGCAAACAGTGGATGAGATTGGCAAAGAATAGAGAAAGATGGAAACAATTGAGGGAGACCTACATCCAGGAGTGGATGGACAGAGGTTGACAAAGAGAGACATTCTTAGTATTCCAGACTAATATTTCACACTGCGCACACAAAAAGTATTTTATACTTTGCTGTTAAAAATTTAGAAGATTTTGGTAATTTAATGTTCAAAAATTTTGTTATGCGTGTGTATCCGTTTTTTTTACTATGTATAGTTAACGTGAACAAATTTGAATGGTTGAAAGAGGCTTAAAAATTTACCAATTTAAAAACAGAAATTCTTATCGCCAAAAAGGTAAAATAATAAATAGAAGTCACTCAACTGTTCAGAGTATTGTACACCGATATAAAAGAGAACATCGAATAAAGAACAAAGTTAGAAAAAGTCCAAGCAAAAATTTTAATTAACATAACGAAAGGTGAATTTTACGAAAATGCGAATAAAATCAAAATAGTTAGCACACTAACTAGGCAAAATGCTGGAAAAATATTTAAATAAAACTGGTCGCTCTCAGATCATTTGAAAATTTTCACAGAAATACAAATTAAGTAGCCAAGTAGCTTATAGAAAACCTTGGATTAGACTAAGTTAAATGATTTACAGTTTGCTGAAGAGTACTTAAAATATTTTGCGTTCCGGCAACAAATAATTTTCAGCAAAGAGAGCAACATTTTTATTTTAGATCAAGCATCCAGTACAGAGATCAATCACTCGTTAAAGAAAAATAATTTGGGAGTTACGGTGAAGTAAGGGTGAGGCTCCAAGATGATTTTGGGACGTATATTAACCAAATCATCAGGACAATTATATTTTATAGACGGAACACTGTGTATCAGAGTATGTGCTGTATTTTTAATATATAAATAAAATAAGTATTGAAGAATGAGTTTCATTTTAGCTGATTGTAGCTCGTATAAAAATCTTTCAGCACCAAGCATTATTACAATGGTTTAATCATTGATTCCCGATGGGTTATATGGAATCCCAAGAGTCCACTGCATCCTGCCAAGGGTCAAGACAATGGAAAAGAATTGGGTATGTATGGGATGTAAATAGGGATCGACAGATTATCACTTAAACTCGGACGTTTCGCAAATGTCATAATATATGTACTTACATAATATTTATAATAGAAGAGATGAAGAGATTACCTATTTATATATTAATTAAGTACATTCCATTATTTTAATTTACAAGTAATTATTCATTTTGTTGTCACACCTATTCGTAGTATATTAAAAACTAGTTTTGATAGCCACGGGTTACTCTCATACACACGTAATCAAACGTGTTTGAACTTGAACCATAACTACAAGGAAGGCAGCAGAGACTTGCACGGACCTTTTTTTGTTCACCTATTATTATGAGTGTAAGAAGCAAATTTTGATCATTCTTTTTTGAATTTTGAAAAAGAAAGTTCCAGACATGAAATGGATAAGCAATTTAAACAGAATCAAAATCTTGGGAACCCGAAGGTAAATAAATACATTTTTTCTAGTTACATTGTTTTTTTTTAATGTGCTCGATAGCCCAAACGCCGATAATGACTTGAGGTAAACGTCGGCAGATATTTTAATCAAACCCCTTAATATATCCGTACTAAATTTTTTAATTTTTTAACTATTTTGTAAGTATATAGACTGCATATCGTTGCTTATTTGAATGCGGTATCATTCCATTCTTGTTGGACAAATATCTGGCTCTATGCCTTATATGCAACACAGTTTAAAGCAATGACGCCGCGAAACCACCCAAGTAATTTCAAATACGGAAAATAAACTTCACGGTTGTTTGCTTTAATATCAAAAAGACACGATGATGGTTTTTGGGCTTCTTAAATATCTCGTTATTGATATTCAAATCGGGAAAAGCGCATACTACCGTCGAAGAACTAATTTTGCCAGTTATTGAAGAGGTTGTTAAATCTTTTCTGTAGAAATCTGCAGGTGATAAATTCAAGAAAATCCCTTCGACTAGCAACACAGTACAACGACTTGTCGAAAAAATGATGCATGATTTTGTAAGCTTCCAGTGTAATTATCTGCAAACGATTTATTTTTCCATAAAAGTGGAAAAGTCAACTTTACCTGGTAATAAGGCACTATTATGAGCATACGTTCGTATTTTTATGAATCAAGAAATCTACCAAAAACTAATCTTTGCGAGAACTTTTACATCAGACCCTAAACGCGAATTAATATCCAATTCTTTTAAGAAATTATTTCATGGAAATAGTGATTATTTTATCAAATGTAATATCAGGAGCAACAAATTGAGTACCTGCCATGGTTAATGGTTATCATGGTTTTATATGCCACTTAAAACTAAATGGACTCGGGGTACTTGCAATTAAGTTGTTAAAGTCTGAGTCACAGTTAACAAAATTCGGAGAAACGCATTGAATTCTAGGTTATTTTTGCAGTTGTCTAAAGAAAGCAACGAGATTTTCATCAATTACTCTTTCATACTAAAATAAGCAGGCTATCGAAATGGTTCTGCTTGACAAGATTTTTTTTGTTTTTTGAGACTGAGAATTTTTAAATGCTCAAGAGCTGTTAAAAAGAAAATTTAATAAAATAAAAATCGCATTGCATATTTACCAGATTTGTTAATCAAAATTAACTAGGCTAAATTGCATTTGCAAGAGTACAGTCTGATTTTAGGAAAACAACGTCCCTTGTTGAAGCTTTTCTTACCAGAATTAACCTTAACCAACCAAAAGATTGGACGGAGAGAATTTTCCTTATTTCCCAACTAGTCACGGACATGCCACACAGATGACGTTTCAGCTTACGTTCAGCATTTAAATATCCTGTATACAGACTTTAAAACAAGATTTGGGGATGTTTTAACCATGAAATAAATAGACTAATGAAAAACCTGAGTTGCAGTTTAGAAATAAATATTAGCAATTCTGGCTTCAAAAAGACATATCTGCTATTTGCTTTGCATTATGACGGGTCATCAGTAATTTTTTGATAGATGTTTCATCTTCATACCTCGTGAAAATGAGTTTCAGCCCGGTTGCCAATCTTCTTATTAAGAAACTATCTGATTGGAAATCACTAACTCAGGAGATATAAGATTAATCCTGACTAATTTTAAGTGAAATATTGAACATATTTTACAATAAGCGCTAAAGTTTATGGCAAGTGGCGAACGATGGGCCAAATGGAAGCTGCAGCTTTACATACTGTGCATCTCCACCCTTCTCCCAAAAAATTCGATTAGTAGAATACAAAGATTGTTGTTTTTAAATATAGTTAAAGAATTTTGATTTTTGTCTTTTTAATTGATAAAGACATGAATTGTAATTCAAACACTTTTTATTATAATATTTTCTACTATACAGTAAATACTACCAAATTGCGTAGTTTTTTGTCAAGCCTTGGTCTGAAAATAAAACTTAAAATGCGTTGGTTTGAGTTGCGTGGCACCTGGTTGGTGACATTATGAGTGACATCAACAGTGTCATTTTTCGTACTATTCCTGCCTCGCTGCTGTCAAAAACATGTTTACGGTGATAAAATTGTAAAAACTCAATACTGGAAAGATAGAGGTGTTGCACCGATAATCGAAAAAGTGGCACGTGATCTACGGGACAAAAATTCTTGAAACCTCAAATTTAAATAAATTCTTAAGAGGTCAACTATTTCCAGTTTAAATATAATTTAAAATTGTTATGTACCTGAAGAGTTCTGGTATAAATATTGATGTAAAGGCAATCCTCACTAAAATCTTCTGGAGTAGCCACGTACATAAGAGAAATGCAAACTTTACTGTCATTAGAGGCATCAAGTACTCCCTCCCATGGCTGAGGAGGTTGAGGGGCCTAAAAGGCAAAAAATCTTGTAATGTATAAGTAAAATGCATTCACCTAATATCTATAAAAAATTATAACTAAAGCAATTGTAAATAGTTATAATATATATATATATATATATATATATATATATATATAATGTTAGCTCTTTCCTGCGACTTTATATGCATTGAAGGTGACATTAGACATAGACCAGGGCTTATCTGTTTTTAGGTGGATGTGAAATGAAACATGGAGATTTTTGCATGAGAGCCTTCAGAATAACCTGAGTAACAATAAATTTGATATGCGTCAATTCAAAAAGTTGGGCAACATTGCTTTTATTAATAAAAATATAAAATTAACGAAAAAAAAAACGTTTTTTTTTCAAATTTCTCTAGGGTAACTTTGAACATATTCATTTTAGAGAAAAGTTGAGGAGGAAAAAGAGTTTCATAATTAAATTTGCCATAAGACAGAATTGGTCGTAAATTTCCAAATATATTTCCCTTACTACAAAATAGCAATAATTAAAAAAAAAGGTAAAAAAGCAGTTTTTTAATCAATTTTTTTCGACCATTTAAATTTCACTGAGGACCGTCATATTACAGCGAAGAAAACTTTATTTCATGATAAAATAACACGCTAAAATTCGTTAGGATCGAATAGCTAGTTTTTGCACAATAATTTTGCAATCCGATTTTGTTTACAAAAATTGATCATTTTTCAAATTTGTCCGAGTCCAAAATATTATGTTAACGTATTTAAATTTATTTTCGACATATAGTAGGGAATTCAAGTTTTCCAACGCTTTTTTCAGAATTAAAATCGGATGATTTGGACGCCCTCAAGACTTGCTTAAAGATATTGTTGATATTTTTGCTTATAAACAAATAGGTTATCTCTGTGAATTTTTTATTGGATTTTTTGCAATACATGGTTTGAAAGTACTTGGAAAGACGCTTCTTTTCGTGAAAAAAAATTCAAATCCATCAATTGGTTTCCGATATACAAACTGTCAAAGTTGACAGCCTGTTACGCTGAATCTATAAATAATACAGACCTGATTCTTGAACCCAAAACTTTGTCTTGCCGAGTTCTTTTTTGATACAAATATTTGAATGTTTATGTTATCGGAAACTTTAATAAAAAATGAAAATAACATCCTACACGCGCGTGAAAAATGAAAAAAAAAGGGTGGGGAGCTCTCATTTTAAAACTGAATTCGAAGATTCAAAATACATATCTGAAAAAAATTTTCTTTATCTCAGCTTCTAATGCAGCGATTTTGATCATTTTTTTTAACCAATGTATTGCGAACAATGGAGCGTAAATATCATAATGCCATGTGCCCATCATGCATTCATTATTTTATAAACAAATGATTTTATTTATGCATCATACTAACAGCACACTGCACCCTATAGTATTGTACTTTCCAAGCGAATCTTTGTATATATATATATATATATATATATATATATATATATATATATATATATATATATATATGTAAATAAACGTTTTTCTGCACTCTGTAAAGTTTGTAATATAATATTTAGTGTTAAGAGTGCTTTATTGAACTTTTTGAACATAATTTATAAAAATTCACTATTTTATTTTTATCTGTATTTTACGAATAAAATAATTTAAAATCAAAATTTTTTCAATTTGTTTAAACAATGATTGTTTAAACAATTTTGATAATTACAGTAAATAGTATACTTAATTATATTAATAAACAAAGATTCGCTTGGAGAGTCGGATACTGTAGGGTGCAGTATGCTGTAAATATGATGCATAAATAACTTCATTTGTTTATAACAAAATGAATGCATGATGGGCACATGGCATTATATTTGAGCTCCATTATTCGCGGTACATCAGTTTAAAAAAAAAATGATCAAACTCGCTCCATTTGAAACGGAAAAAATGAAAATTTTTTCAGATATGTATTTTAAATCTTCAAATTCAATTTTAAAATGAGAGCTCCATACCCGTCTTTTTGTCATTTTTCAAGCGCGTGGGCGATATTCCTTTCATTTTTTTTATTAAAGCTTCCGATAACATAAACATTTAAATATTTTTATCAAAAAAAAACTCGGCAAGACAAAGTTTTTGGTTGAAGAATCAGGTCTGTATTGTTTATTGATTCACCGTAACAGGCTGTCAACTTTGACAGTATCTCGGAAACCAATTGACGGATTTGAAATTTTTTTCACGAAAAGAAGTGTATTTCCAAGTATTTTCAAACCATGTATTGCAGAAAAAAAATCCAATGAAAATCCGCCAAGATAATCTATTTATTTATAAGCAAAAATATCAACAATGTCTTTAAACAATTCCTGTGGACGTCCAAATCATCCGATTTTGATTCTAAAAAAAGCGTTGGAAAACTTGAGTTCCCTACTATATATCGATATATTAACGTAATATTTTAGTCCCAGACAAACTTGAAAAATGGTCACTATTTGTAAACGAAATCGGATTGCAAAATTATTGTGCAAAAACCATCTATTCGATCCTAACGAATTTTAGCGTGTTATTTTTTCATGGCAAAAAGTTTTCCTTGCTCTAATGTGAAGGTCCTCAGAAAAATTTAAATGGTCGAAAAAAATTGATCAAAAAAACTGCTTTTTTACCTTTTTTTTTTAATTTTTGCTATTTTGCAATAAGGGCAATATATTTTGAGATTTCCGACTAACTCTATCTTATAGAAAATTTAATTACGAAACTATTTTTCCTTTTCAACTTTCCTTTAAAATGAATATCTTCAAAGTTACACTATAGAAAATTTGAAAAAAAAAACTGTTTTTTTTTTCGTTCATTTTATATTTTTATTAATAAAAACAATGTTGCCCAAATTTTTTAATTGACCCATATCAAATTTATTGTTATTCAGCTTATTCTGAAGGCTCTCGTGCAAAAATCTCCATGTTTCATTTCACATCCACGAGACCCCAATATTTTGCAGATAAGCCCTGGTCTAACATCGTAGTGGGTACAACCAATCAGCTATGATTGTATCTCCAAAATAGTAACTTCTTACAAACTTTTATTTCCTATTACTTACCCATTGTACCCCCTTAAAAGACGAATTTTTGGAAAAGAATATATAGTAGTATATATTCTTTTCTTGTCATAAGCCTATATACTAATTTCTACATTTCTAACTATCAGAATGAAAAATTTTTATGCAAATTTTCATATTCTATTTTACCCCCTTAAATTTTTTTTAAATAAGGGTGATATATTGCAAACATTTTCTTCTGATCATAAACCTATATACCAATTTTTAGATTTTCAGTTACCAAAATGAAAAAATTTCACACAAATTTTCATTCCTTATTTCACCCCCTACGAGATAAATTTCCAAAAAAAGGTAGCACAATAATCTTTTCTTTCCGATTATAAGCCTATTTATTAATTTCTATATATTTAACGTCAAAAATGAAAAAATTTCATCCTTTATTTGACCCCCTTTAACGACGAAAAAAAAAATAATATAATAAATATTTTTCTTTAACCATAAGCCTATATACTAATTTTTACATTTCTAACTATCAAAATAAAGAATTTCCATACAAACTTCCATCTCCTATTTTGTCCCCTTAAAAGTGGAATTTTTAAGGGGAGAATGATATGGTAAGCATTTTTTTCTAACCATAAATTCTATATACTAAATTTACTTTTATAACTACCAAAATGAAGAACTTCCATACAAAATTTTATCCCTTATTTTACTCCTATAGGGGACAAATTTCCAAAAATCCTTTTATAGTGCTCCTTATGTTATTTAAGAAACTTTAGTGCAAAATTTCATGCTTCTAGACCCAGCATTTTTGACTGTGCATTGATTAATTAGCCAATCAGTTTCAATTTTTTTTAACTTTCCCTATCTCTTCTTCTTTTCAATATTATTCCATTTTTAGAGAGAAAAGAACTTTATTTATATTTGCGTTCAGCGGTTTTGATAAATATAAAGGAAAACTGAATCTAGGGACTAGAACCCCGATGATCATTGGCTGGTTATTTTAAGGGTGTGCTATTAAAATAGATCTAAAATTGTATAACTGATTTACTTATTTTCATTTTGAAATAGAAACATTTTTAAGCTTAATTAAATCACTTAGTAGTAAAAATTGGATTGTGGGAATATATATTTATTATCTTCTTTTAAATATAAATTTTATAAATTATTTTGACTCACTTTAAATCTTAAATTGCCTACGGGTGGAGTGGCAAAGGGAATTCCCCGCCATCCATAATAGGTCACATTATTTGGTGATTTATATGCTGCTCCTTTAATTTTTCCATCAGGTAACGTTACGACAAGATCATCATTGATTGCTGTTGACAACTAAAAGAAAATAGTGTCATTATATTTAAAATCCAGCCTTAAGAAAAATATGGGAAAGAGTGCAACAATCAAAATATATAAAAGATGAGTTTAAATTATATAATGTAATTTTAAATGAAAGTAAATGTTTGAATAAATTACAAATCAATTTTATTTTGAACTATAAAATATTTTACACAATATTTAAATATTTCTCAACCTTGAGAAAATTTTAGGTTGAATCAACTAGAAAATAGAGAAAACACATGTAACACTTTGAAAACAATATTTAAAAAATATATTTTTAACAGATGTAGCTTTCCTATTTTTAAAAAATAGTAACAAAGATCTTTTGGCACTTGCAAAATTTGAATTTTATTCAAACTATGTAACTTCGATTATATTACCTACAGTTAGCAGGAGCATAAAAATTTAAATCATAATTAAGTTAATGGCTTTTTTGCCTTAGGTAGAGAATGAGCCTTTTTTAAAATATATTCTGCATCATAGTGCTTTATATGAGTAAGATAATTCTAATTGGGTCTTAGTTTCATTAATCTCTATGTTGCTTCCAAATATTCGAGAACTTTCGGGTATTTGTTACAAGTTTCAAACTATGTTTGTTAGGTTCTAGGAGGAAGTTCGAATCACAAATCACTTCTCAAAAATATCCCTACTTTTGTTTGTCTTGCCATAGTAACATGAGTGTGTTCTGAGAAATCGCTTATATTACATTTTCTATTTCCAAGATATAAAACAAGTCCCAATTTTTTTACTGAAGTATAAATGTTTAATAAAAATAGTAAAATAAATAATTCATAAAAAATTGATCTTGTTGATGAGATAACTGCAAGCAAATTTAGTTAACTAAATTATTATTTACATTTTAATATTAATACTTCTTAATTATTAAGTTATTCATTTGATGAAATCAAATGGGTATCACGTTAGACATAAGTTTTGTTCTTCAGTTTCAATTAATAAAACGTCATCACGTTCCGAAAAATATATCACTAAATCAATAAATAAAATTGAAAAATCCGCTAAGCACAGCCAGCATCAAAATTCTTATCGAACCTTTCAATTATAACTTCTTTTATAACCTCGATCTAAAATCGGGAATAAATTCATTATTTAAAAAATGCTTTTTGAAAAATTGTTCGGGCACGTTGACACGTATTTTAAATTTTACTGAGTAACTCAAGAGAATCTAAGCTATAACCATCATTAATTTTTCAAATAGTGACCACCAAGTTTCTGTACACTTTAAACTTCCTGCAAAATTCTAAGCATTTTCTCTACTACACGTCCTTTACTTAAATGGAATTGTTTTCGATTTATCGACAGTTGAAACTCGAAATAAAATGCAATAATTATTTATCAGCATCATTGCATTGAATCAAACTTGTTCCCTTGTCGACTTTTTCGAAATGGTCACTTTAAGTTCAATTTAACTTAAAATGAAAGTTACTGAGGCATAAAGGATAGAAAGTTTTATAGTGATATGATATAATAATAGCACAAGAAGAAGGGTATCAGTTTTTCAATAAAAATATCCCAATTTTTCGTCAGTGCAAGTGGATTGAGAAAAAGGGACCTTTTGAGTTGACGTCAGATTCTAATTCTCTTGACTTCTTTATGAGGGGTTGCCTCAAAGGTAAAGTTTTTGAAATTAAGCCAACGGACCTGGAATACTTAAAGAATACGATTTTTCAAGACATGCGGTTAACTACTATAGAAGTAGTCATAAGTTTCCCAATGAAATTATAAATCACTTAGGTTCCTGTAAATTAACCAATTGGATTCATTTTCAACATTTATTAAAATGACAAATTAAGTATTCAAGTACTACTACTTCATTTCGAGTTTTAACTTTCGACAAATCGAAAACCGTTTCATTTAGGTCTAAGGCATGTTACAGAAAAAATGTTCTCAATCTCACAGAAAGTCTAAAAATGTGTACAAAAAATTGGGGGCGACTGTTAAACAAATCGAAGTTAATTAAATCAAAGTTCTTTGTTAAGTTACTTTGTATGATTTAATATAATGGAAAAAAAAATCGACCAAAAAGAAAACGTCAAGGTGTCCGAACGAATTTATTTCAGACTTTCCGTCCTCATTTTATATGTTCTTACGACGCACATTTTGGAAATAATCATTATTAAAATTTATCATGTGCTGATTTAATTTACTTGAAAATTAATACAGAATAGCATTTAAGATAAATAATTGTATATGTATATATCTAAAATCGTCGTGTTGAGCTCTTCAGTTTGACATTACCTTCGAACGGTTTCGGAAATTCCAAATCTTTAAACTCTGCGAGGAAATAAATAAACCATCATACATATAGGTCGGTCTTCTGACCTTTGCTTCATTTGGATACAAATAAAATCATACTATAATTAGTTAAGCCTATTTAGGCATTTGTTTCGGAATAATTTGTTAAGAATAGATCTCAAATAACTTAAAGATTATAAATAGTTGCCTATATATTATTCTTCTTTCAAGTAGAGAAAGGGAAAAGAACCCTGATTCTCTCTCCATACACGTTTCAACTAACTCATGGTCTCGTCAATGGAGCTATATCTAACCGAGAGCCACAGTCGCAGAAAACAACTGTTAATAAAATAAAAGGCACAACTTGTCGATAAGCATTATATACAGCTGTAATGACTGGTCCCAAGCCCGGAAAAAGGCGAGGGTGACACTTATACATGTACACATACACACACACACTTACATATCAACACAAGATCTAACCTAAACGTGTCAGCATTCATGCCGAGGAGGTGGGTGGCACCTGACCTACTAGGTGTCAGCAATGGAGCGTCTGGGAAACCGGATGAAATCTCAGAGTAATACAGGCTTGCATCTGTGTAGAGGGCACCGCGGATGTCGACCATTTATTTCCTCCATACTCGTGGGATGAAAAATGAATCCTAATGAACCAAAAAATGATGAGGGAACCTCCAAGCGACTCTCTCCTCTAACTCCCGGAGGAGAAACCGAACATGTACCTCCCCCACCTCCACTACCCTCTTTCCCGTTAGGGTTACAAGGAACCGTACAGGTACCTTCAGCCCTTCCCGGTCCCGGTAATACAGGACGAACTGGAACATTTCGTTCTGTTGAAGGTCCTGCACAAGGACCTACAAATAAACCAAAAGGCCCAACATCTGTGGGGCCGAAAGAAAAAGAAGGAGGAGGGCTCGATTGGAGTGTCGTGACTTCGCGACTGGTGTCTGAGTGCAAGGATGTACTAAATGGCATAACAAGGAAACGCTGCACAGTCAGTCTATGATTTAATATAATGGAAAAAAATCGAGTCCCGAGTCACTCGGGCATATGCGGGAATGAGGAAGGAGACCGTCTAGCAAAGTTGGGTTCGGCGACTGAACCGTATGGACCCCATCCAATATTACTTGTCGCAATTGCTATTGGCAAAAGGGAATTAAAATCGTTGCTGGGAAACAAATTTATTGAATCGTGACGGGGAACTCCTAGAATGTGGTGTGCTAAGGAACATATAACTGGACCTAGTGAACGGCGTACTAAGGAGCTTGTCTCCTTGAGAAGGAAAGAGCTGCGAATTGAGGTGGTATTGTTGAGAGGACATTGTCACCTCAGTTGCCATCTTCATAGAATCCGTGTCGAAGACAACCCGACATGCAGATGGTGTTTGAAGGAGGATGAAACTGTTGATCATATCCTAAAAGAATGCCCAGTACTCAACGAACTGAAACAGAGATATTCCGAGATACAATTTTGTTACCGGAAGCAGTTAGGCAACTTCAACTAACGAGGCTGCTTGGATTCGCAAAGACGATCGGCGTCGAATAAAAATTCATTCATTCACTATTATTCTTGTTGTGCTACTTTAATATATTATTGCATTACGTAAAAAAAGTTTATTGACTTTATATGATTTTCTAAAAAATAAATTACTTTAACATGGAGTGTCAAAAAAGATAAATTGCTAGGTGTTTAGCTGTGCTAACTCATCTCAAACAAAAATAACAAAATAGTTTCATAATTAGCATGGTTGTGGTTATCGCCAGTAGTAAAATTATGAACTTGTATGCAAAAATAACGAAATGGCGAATGTTACTACAAGTTACAAAATTTTTTTTGTATATTACATGCCGGGAAAAATAGTAAATATGACTTTTTTTGCTTTAGTTTTACTACGAAATATTGTTAAAATTTAGCCAAGAGCACTGAAATGATTTTTCAAAATTCCTTACACGCCACATGCAAAAATGTTATTTCGGGAAAACAAGATTAATTTTTTTTTTCTAAAAAATCAGTCATGCTTTTTGCCACTTCGCAAAGCTCATATTCTAGCATATCTTCTCTGGATTGTGGACTACTTGGAAGTTTCAAAGCTGCGGCGGTTCAGAAGCGATTAAGATCATGTACCTTTGCAAGAGGTGAAGTAAGTGTATGCTCTCTGAAGCGTTCGGAAACCCATTTATAATGCTTTCAAAAATATAGAACGACTGATTGAATCTTTATGAAAATTTCTGAGAACATTTCGGAATATTCGTGCTTTTGAGAAAGATTTTTAAAAAGTCAATTTTTTGAAACTGATTATGTCAGATGCCCCCTTAATCCGCTATTTTTTGCTTTAAATTTATTTGAAGTCAAGATCGTGCAACCTTGCAAAAGGCGGAGTACGCGTATGCTCAGTCAAGCGTTCGGAAACCCATTCATAGTGCTTCCAAAAATATAGAAAAACTAATTGAACCTTTATGACAATTTCTGAAAAAATTCCGGAATATTCGTACTTTTGAGAAATGTTTTAAAAAATCGATTAATAATATGGGATACCCGCTTAATCCGCCATGTTTTGCTTTAAATTTATTTGCAGTCAGCATAAGTCAACTTAATTAGAAGTATATTTATTTAAATGTCATATTGTTTGCTGAATGAAAAAACTTACTATTTGCAGCTGAAACATTTTTACAATACATCGTTCCGAAGCAGTTAAGTCTTCAAATTTACTCATTTAAATCCTATAAATAACCTGTAGTTGTATATTCATTTTTCTATTTGTTATTGCCTACTTTACAGTAACTTGAATATTCCTTTTTTACATTTTGATATTATCGTATAGTCAGTTACAACACCAAGTTTAAGATTTCCATTCTTTAACAATTGTATTTAAAACTTATTGCAATAAATAAGAAACAAATATAGAATTTTCCTCTTTAAATCTCCTATATTGAAAAAAATTTTAGAACAATGTCTCAGAACATCTAAGCTTTCACTTAAAGATAAGAACTAACCACCTGTTGAAATGTAATTATGAACAACACAATTAACTTGTTCATTGTGATTCACTGAGTTGAAATCCATTCGAATTTACTTATTTTTATATCCTGCTTATCTATTATCTTAAGTAGTTTTTGGACAATATCTAAGATACAGGGTGACTGAAAATTTACTGACTTTTAAATTATATAAACAAAACATCAATTTAAAGAAAATCTTATAGTGGTGATAATAAACTAAAAGCTGTAACAACTTATCTACGACTTCTCAATATTTCTTTTGAGAGATTTGGTTAGGTTTATTACACATTCGAAATTTTGAGCAATATTGGAGAAGAATAGCCTCATAATCGTGGCAATTCGAAAACATATCTATATATATATATATATATATATATATATATATATATATATATATATATATATATATATATATATAGATATATATATAGATATATATAGATATATATAGATATATATATATATATATATATATATATATATATATATATATATATATATATATATATATGTATATATATATATATATATATATATATATATATATATATATATATATATATATATATATATATATATATATAAAATAATGGAAGGAGTGAAAAGTGATGAAAACTAAAAGCGATCAATTTATTACGAATCTTCATTCAGAAAGTCAAATGAATGAGTTAATAGTATAATGAGTACCCCTGTGTAAGTTCTATTGTGATTTAAAAAAAACTGCAGAAAATATACTAATGATATTGAAAAATATAAACTACTTCAAAATAGTGATAACTATCAACTACAACAATCTACTACTTCTGCTTTTCTAACTTCATTTTTAGCAAATTCTTTAATTAAGTTTTTGTAGTTTAGAGAGGCGACGATGTAGATTCAATAGAAATTAATTAATATTTTGAAGTTTTATTTAAACGTCTTAAGTTAAGTTTTATTAATTTTAATTTGGAAAAACTTCTTTCTCATTAGCTACACAGACATGATGTGCACAGCTACTTGTAGACGGGTTTCGAACTCATTGGCTCTTTTGAGTACAGACTAGGTGATCGGACGTATACATAAGAAAAGCAGATCCTTTAAGCAGCTTATATGAGATAAAATATAAAGTCTAAAACAAGTAGCGCCATCTCCCAATATTCCATGTAATTTGAATATTTAATTTCGTAGAGATCTATAAATTATGTACCAACAGTGAATACAGTATAGATGCAGTTGGATATATAAACATATTTATACTAACAAAATTCATCTTGTTTTCAACCAACTGAAAACACCTTATACCAAAATAGCAGAGGTACTCTGTCCTAGCACTATCTCAGATTGCAAAGAAATTACAGGAAAGTATACTGCAAGTATATTGTGTTCACCGCCAGTATATAGTAAATAAATCTCTACATAATTAAATATTTAGATTGCGTGAACTGCTGGCATGTAGTTAAGTTATTTTGGCACAAATAATTTAAAATTTCCAAAAGGTTTGAATATCATTTGCATTTATATCTGATTACTATTCGATCGCAATTATTAACTAGAGACTAGCACAATAAATTTCTAGAATTTTGTCATCTATATCCAGGGGCTCTATCCCAGAACTGGGGAACGTAAAGTGAACGGTAAAAAGGTGGCGAATGCGTATTCTTGAAATGTTCATCATTCATATCCTTGTTCGCCCGGTGGAAGGCAAGCGAACGGTGAGACATAAGCAAATGAAATGTCAGCCGCTAAATGACATATTTAACGCACAGATTTCAAAAATTAAAATAATGTTTATATTAAAATTTAATTTGTGGTTGTTCAAAACCGTTTCTTTGTATGAGCGTGCTATTAAAAAATATTTTTCCAAGGCCAGTTTTGCTTATGAATTTAACATAAATACTTGTGTTCATAACAGCCGAGTATCTTAGTTTCAAACAGTTAAGTCTAACACAATTCTTTTCACTACGTAACTTATAATAAATGTGAGAAATAACAATTTGTACTATCTGAAACTTTTACTTGAATAAGTAACAAATTTTATATTTAAATGATGTTAACTAAAGCACTTAACTTAATTAGACTATGTTAAATACTATACCACACTACAATTAAATAAATATTATGATTATGATTTAACGGGATATATAAATATGAACCCTACAGACCAGCGAATGAGGTCCTTCAGCATAAAAACCTTATTTATGGTACATTTGATTTTCAAGCCTCTACAAATCTTTATAAAATAAAAAAAAAACTATATTAAAGTTGAATGTGAGATCCGCCAGTATCATTAATGGACGTCTTCCGTCTGGCCTTTGGTTTCAGTCCCTGGTCTTAAATAGTTTCTCTACCATTGTTCAAGTTTCAGGTTTTCTTTCAAATTTAGTTGTCAGGACAGAACATCTCGCAGTAAGAGGCTGGATATCAGTAGTGAACATAACCCGATTCTCTCAATCCCCCCACTCCTCGACCTTGACCTTGACCTTGCTTCACCCCTCTTTGGCCCCGCCCACATGTCCTTGTCATTGACCTTGAAAGTGCACGTGTGCTTTGGCCTTGGCCTTGTGTTCAAGGTTGTGTGTGTGACCTTGACCTTGACCTTGGTCGAGACGACCTTGACTTTGTTGAAGGTCATCTTGGGTGTGTGACCTTGAAGATATGTTACGTGGTTGGGGGTGACCTTGAATGGTTTTATATAGAGTATGGGGCAGTTTCATTCATCAGTTGGCTCTGACTTGTATAGGTAGTACATGTGTTAATATTTGACAAATCATGGCATATGTTTGTGAAAATTGCGGTTCTAAGTTTACTAAGAGTTATAATATGAGACGTCATAAAAGAGAATCGTGTGCGGCGAGATTTAATGAAGTGCCTGGAGGAAAACGGCTCCGAATTGAAGAGTATACATCGACGATTCCGGTAATTAATTGCGCTACATGTAATGTAGATGTTCCAATAAATCATATGTCAGCGCATAAACGAACACAACAACATAAAAATAATTCATGTTTGCCGGTATGTCATGGTGTGCAACTCGTTCAATGTGCCTTCAAAAGAAGAATTGCAACCTATCGGGTTAGCAGTGATATGGAGCATTCCGATTACGTAATGTTCTTTGCAGACATTAAATCCAAGGTGGTGGAACTTGTTAATAATTTATTGCGTGTGCATCATGCTTTAAAAGTTAACATGACAGCTGTTGGCGAGTACATGCTTCCGTCACAAGAAATATTCAGTGAAAAATCCTTCAACACTGCTAATCAAATAATTAGTGTAGAAAGTGATTTGGATGCCGTTTACCATTCTTTCACCGAATCAATAAAAACGCAGGCGACAGAGTTCCAGGAGAAAGATTCAGGTATGGAAAAATCAAAACCCGATATATTAAACTGATTTTTATATATTATTTTTCTTGTTATAGGATGGGCTCTTGTGCGAATTTTATACTTGGAAGTTGGTATCAACAAGTATATGCCTATGGGTGGCTCATCATACATAAAGTTGCCGTGTTCTATTGAAAAGAAAGGAGCTGTCGTCAATGTGATTAACCAGGACGAATTTTGCTTTGCGTGGGCTGTAACATCAGCATTGTTTCCTCCAACAGCAGAGCCTTCACAGAAGACATCCTACCCCCATTTTTCTAGAGTGCTAAATGTAACAGGTATGGATTTTCCAGTAAAATTACGTGACATTAAAAAATTTGAGGAAATGAACAACATATCAATTAACGTATACGGTCTGGAATCTAAATATGAAAATAATGAAATAATACATGAAGTTATTGGTCCACTGAGGTATGCGTCAAAAAAGTTGGATAGGCATGTAAATTTATTGTTAATTACAAAAGACTGTAGTAGTAAAGATGGCGGTGAACATTTTTGCGATACGACTTGTTCAAAGAGTCATTATTGTTGGATTCGGGATTTATCACGTTTAGTTTCAAGTCAAATTAGTTGTCAACAACATAAAATATATTTCTGTGATGGTTGCCTCATTTATTTTAGTACACCGTCAGCTTTAACTTTACATCAAAGCTACGATTGTAACCACATTTTCACGCAAACACCCTCAGTGGATTTAAAAATCGATAAATTTGGAAAGAGTGTGCCGGAAAATATTTTAAAATTCGAGGGTATAGAAAAGCAAATGCGCGTTCCATTCGTGGTTTATGCAGATTTCGAATCTGTTTTAAAACCCATTGAAACGGTACAACCAAACCCACAAAATTCTTACACTGTAAAAAGTTTTAAACATGAACCATATTCTTTTGCTTATTTAATTAAATGCTCTTTTGACGACTCACTTTCGAAATTTGAGCTATTTCGGGGGAATAATGCAGCTCAAGTCTTTGTGGATCGTATCGAGTGTGATTTAAGGGCTCTATACAACACATATTTAAAAGACATTAAGCCTATGAAACCGTTAACGCCTGAAGAAAAAAGGGAGTTTAATGATGCTAAAATATGTGGTATATGTGAAGACCCTTTTGAAGAGGGTGAGATTAAAGTACGAGACCACTGTCACATAACTGGTGCAAAAAGATTTGGTGCTGCACATTCCGTTTGTAATTTAAATTATAAATTACCCTCTTTTATCCCTATCATATTTCATAACTTAAGCGGCTACGACAGCCATTTATTTATAAAAAAGTTATGTAAATATGGGGATAAAATTGGTGTTTTGGCTCAAAGTAAGGAAAAGTACATATCATTTACCAAAAGCATTTATGTGCACGATTATTTTGATAGTAAATGTGGAAAAGTCAAGAGGAAATATTTAAAGTTGCGATTTATTGATAGTTTTAAATTTCTGTCAACGTCTTTGGAAAATTTAGGCAGCGGTTTAAACGACGACGATTTTATTGAAACGCGGAAACATTTTTCAAATATCAACCAATTTAATTTGATGCGTCAAAAGGGTGTTTTTCCCTATAGCTTTATTGACTCTATAGAAAAAATGGAAAATACATGTCTTCCAAGTAAAGATGAATTTTATGATAATTTACGGGAAGAACATATTAGCGATGAAAGCTATAGAAGAGCAAAAGAAGTATGGCGCTTGTTTGGGTGTAAAACTTTGGGGGACTATTCGGACGTGTATTTAAAATCAGATGTGTTGCTATTGTGTGATGTTTTTGAGCAATTTCGGAATAATTGCTTAAAATTCGATAAACTTGATCCAGCACATTACTATACCCTTCCAAGTTTATCATTTGATTGTATGCTACGTATGACTAAGGTAGAGTTAGAGCTCTTAACTGATATAGACATGATACATTTTTTTAAGAAAGGTATACGCGGCGGCATAAGCCAGTGTACAGAAAGGAAGCACATCGCTAATAATATTTTTTTACCAGACTATGACCCAACAAAACCTTCTTCATTTATAACATACCTTGATGCTACAAATCTATATGGTCATAGTATGTCACAAGCATTACCATATGGTGGTTTTCGATGGTTAAGCGAGCGCGAAATTCTGGATTTAAATATTATGGCTGTTGGTGATGATAGTTTACATGGCTACGTTTTGGAAGTGGATGTGCATTATCCGACTGAGTTGCATGATGCACATTCTGATCTTCCATTTCTAGTAGAAAATATCATACCGCCAACAGAAAACGCTAAATTACCGAAATTAATTCCCAATTTACAAGATAAAAAAAAATACATTGTACACTATAGAACTTTAAAACAAGCCATCGCCAACGGCTTAGTGGTAATGCAAACCCATCGAGTATTACAGTTTGAGCAATCAAAATGGCTAAAATCGTATATTGATTTTAATACCAATTTACGTAACAAGGCCACCACAAAATTTGCGAAGGACACTTTTAAATTAAAAAATAACGCGATATTTGGTAAAACTATGGAAAATGTGGAAAATCGAAAGGATATAAAATTAGTAACACATTGGGAGAACAGTGTAGGCAGAAATGGAGCTAGAGCACTAATATCCCGCCCCAATTTCAATAGTAGCTCGATATTTACCGAGAACTTTGTTGCTATACATATGAATAAAGTTAAAATATTGTACAATAAACCAATTTATATCGGTTTTTCCATATTAGATATATCAAAGACTGTAATATACGATTTTTATTATAATTTTATTAAATCCAAGTTTGGCGATGATGCTTCGTTACTTTACACCGATACTGACTCGCTTATATTAAAAGTGTATACGGAAAACTTTTATCAAACTATATCAGAAAACCCCGAAAAATTCGATACATCAAATTACCCCGAAATTAATAATTTCAACATAATTAAAAGTAATTCTGTAGTTGGTAGAATGAAAGATGAGTTTCCTGGTGATCCGATAATAAGTTTTTATGGTACCGGCGCGAAGGCTTATTATGTAAAGTCCATTAATAATGAATTAAAAAAAGCCAAAGGTATCAAAAAATGTGTTATCGAGAAAGACCTTCATCAAGAAGACTACCAAAGAATTGTTGAACGGGGTGGTTTGATATTAAGAAAGATGAAGACATTTAGAAGTGAATTACATAACATTTATACCAACATAATAAATAAAGTAGCATTGTCACATAGCGATGATAAACGTTATGTAATTCCCAGTTCAACCAAAACTCTACCTTGGGGGCATGCAGACATAGATTTTTACAAAACAGACCCGGAAGAAAACTTAGCAAATTTAGTCACCGTGTTGGAATCATTTCTAAGTCAGGACAGCACGTAATCTGGAAAATCCATATTTCATTATTTGTATTGTTTTTATTATTTCTATTAAACATACAACATTAATATGTAACGATAGTATTGTAATTTTTTTTTTTTTTTTTTTTTTTTTTTTTAAATAAAAAACATGTATTCATTGATTGATTGCTTTTTTATTGAACCTTTATTTTAAAATTATAAATATAATGAAGTGTCGACAAATAACAAACTGTAAAAGTTATTGTTGAAAAATTTGTCTAATAGTAAATTAAACGCACAGGTCTACGAGTAAATGTTTAATGTGAAACAGGTTTGCTGACAAGATCCTCCATAGTCTTTTCAATTTTCAACATTCTAGAGTTAAGTTCATCACGCAGTTCGTCTTGCCTAAGTTCATATATTGCAATAACAGTATCATCAATGTATCCTCTAAGTTCTTGACCGGTTTCAATTAATTTCTTGCGTACGTAACCTTCAAGTTGGTTTCTGAATATATCTTTAATAACAATTGTTGAGTCATGTAAAGCTTTCTGCGTATCTTGCACACACTGAGCAAGGTTATTATCAACATAATTTCGTGTGGTCGCATCGTCTCCTTCAAGAGGTTCTGCTAAATAGCACAATCTTTTGCTTCCCATGTCGTAATCTCCATTAGGTGTAAGTTTAAAACCTATTCCTGAAGGACCTCGCATAAAGTTAAAATCCTTAAATTTTCTTTTGCGACCGAACTTATCAATAGTGTTTACTTCTGACATTGTTATGTGAGACTGATTTGAAACCATTAGATTTCACCCTAATATATGGTTCTATTTCATTAATAAACGGACTCTGCAGAAAAATATGGATTGCAAAACGTATTTTAGGTGATGTTTAATAAATACACATACAGATTCATTTTACTATTGTTTTATTGAAAAAAAGTTAAAATATAACAAAAGATTGAGTTTACTTTTTATTATTAAAAAAAAATAAAAAAAATAACAAACAAAAAATTAAAAATTAAGAAATAAAATACATGTTAATTTCTTCTGTACAGGTAAGCTTCTTCTATGACCCAATTTCTTCTCTGGATGGCACGTTCATTAATGCCCTTGTTTTTAAAATAACCTTGACAGGACCAAAAAAAAAATCCTTGAAAATTACAACCTCGAAAACGACCCTGACATTGACGGGTACTTTGACCTTGGCCTTGGCCTCGCATCTAACAAGTTTAGTACTATATTTATATGCTTCTTTAAAATAACCTTGACAGGGACAAAAAAAAAATCCATGAAAATTACAGCCCTGAAAACGACCCTGGTATTGCCGGTTACGTCGGCCTTGGCCTTGGCCTTGCATCTGACAAGTTTAAATATTATACTTAATGCATCGAACAAAAGGAATAAAGGCGGTGTAGTGGGGGAAATGGGCATAAAAGCAGACTTGCTGGCTCGAGCTCTTCACAGTTCGTCAGAACAGCAAACAGTACAGTGCTAAGAAAAAGTTAATTGTGTGAGTTGGAATATCGAAAATGTCTAGTGTACGGTCTCTTTTAGATGCTCTTGACGTGAGCTGCGGTTCACAGCAAGGCATGCTCGATAACATGAGTGGTTTAGAGGTGCTAAGTCCGGGGGTGTTCGAGAACTGGAATGGCGTGGAGCATGAAGATGCCGAAGACCGAGCCCTCAACGATGGTCGCGACGAGGAGTTGGTTCAGTCGGCAGCGCAATTCCTGGAATGCTGGACGGAGGAGAAAGAGCCAAAAATTAATGTGATTAGTGATGTGGTTGTGCGAAAAGCATCGCGGCCTAGGGAATCTTCTCCGAAAGCGTCGAAACTGCAAAAGCTCTTGACTATGCGGAAGTCGGAAATCGCCGATAAAAAAACATTTTATTCGGCGATTAAAGGTGTGGGACAAGGGAAGAAGAAAAAGTTTAACTTTAAGCGTCCCTCCACCCCTGTTCCATTACCCGACTTCCTAAAAACAGCACCGCAAGAGCCACTGTCAGTAGAAGTGGAAGTCATAGAAGGCCCCGATGGACCAACACCACCAACGCCACCAACACCGGCCAGCGTCGAGAATGTAATAGTGTCGGAGGTGAAGTCTTCCCCAGCGCCAGCACCACTGTCGCCGATATTGGGGTGCCGGAAACCCATGAAGAAGCGGTTTAAGCGGTGTTTTGAAGGCGATGAAGTTTCCGCTGCTTCGTCGTCGTCGTCGTCGTCATCGTCTTCACCAAATAAAACCGCGTCTTCTTCCGAGCCATCACAACCGGAGTGGGTCGAAGACTTCACCAACTCTCAGAAGACCAAATTGACTGACATTTATGCCATGAAAAAACGGTTAGTGAATGAAGTGAACGAGTGTGCCAGTGACATTATAGAACTTGAAAAACAATTAGAGATAAAAAAGGTGAAATCTGCGCGGTTAAAAAGACAATTAGAGGACTTTAATAAATTATGTAGTAGGTGTTAGGTAGTTGTAGATATTAGCTTTTAATTTATAGTATTAAGTTTGTAAATATATATATATATATTGTAGTTAATAAAAAAGTGTTTGATCAAATTTTTTATATTTTATAATGAGAATAAAAATGACTTGAAAATTTATTTTTGTGTGTTATTTCATATAGGCCCTGTCCCACATAATATTAGGTAATAAAAAAAAAAAAAAAAAAGTGAATAATCCACTAAAACTACGCAATAGCAATAGTTGTAAATATTTTCTGATAATATTTACAAGTATGCTAAAACATGGTTCGGTTTATGAAGTTAAGGTTCTGTCGCCAGAACTTCTAATACTTTGTATCTCAATATTGTATGTTTTTATGAAAAAAACATAAAATATTGGTTACAAAGTATTATAACCAACTAAAACTACGATCAAATTATTTTGTGGTCCTGAAAAGGACCGTTTGGTTTTAAAACATGCGACTCTTTTATTGAGTTGTGGAGTCGCACGGCCCGTCATCATCATCAGCGGGGGTGGCGGTGCTGTCCTCTGTGTATTCGATGATGAACCGCCAAAGTTCATCCCATCTAGGATCGTTCGGCTCCCACTCCAAACAATTCTCTGTGGTAGAATCTACCACAGGGCATTGGATGGGTTGTTGTTGTTGTTGTTGTTGTTGTTGTTGTTGTTGAGTCCCTGACATGTTGAACTAAAATGATTGTAATAAGTATTGATGGTCGTATATATAGAGACAAATTAATGGTGGGGGGTGAAAACAAATGTCATATTACGTATTGAGACCAAAAGTTGTTTGTGGTCTCAAATACGAACGAACGATTTAGCTGGGTTCCACCAGCACTTAAAGTTTTAATACTTTGTATCTAATATTGTATATTCTATACATACAATATTAGTAACAAAGTACTAATATGTACTAAAACTACGATCAAAGTATTTTGTGGTCCTGAAAAGGACCGTTGTTGTGTGCCCTTAAAAAGGGCCAGGGAGAGTGTGGGGCTTATGGTGCCCCATCCTCGCTGGTCGACCACCAGCTTGACGAATCGCAGGGGCCTTGTGGGTCGTCGGGTGTTGGTGATGCTGGAATTTCCAGCACCGCATCTTCCGTCGAGTCCGGCTCTGGCTGCGGCGACGGAGTTTCGAGTCTTTGTAAGACCCAATCACCCGCGTCGTCTAATTCCACTAGACCCGGATCATGGTCATATACTAGCGGAATCGGCTCATCCAAGTCGTCCCAACGTAGGACGTCAATTTCAAAATCCACCTCGTCGTCGTCGTCGAAGACTTGCAGGTCTCCAACGTTGTCGGCTACGGTGTCATCACTAAAGATGGATGAGCCTCGGCTGGCGGGTCTTTCTTCCTCCATGTTTATCGTATGAGGGTTGATGAATATATGACTGTGTAACTGACCCAGTCTCATATATATAGAACTACCCCCACCCCACCAACGGATTCTAAATGTTATGTATTGGTGAGAGCTTATAGAATTATTGATTTTTTTCAAAAACTTTAAATAAGGAATTAGATTTGTTTAGACAATAAGACTTATTCTTAATATTTTGTGAAGAATACATTACAAAAAAAAAAAAATAATAGAAACCTTGTTTGAACTGTTAACATTTTCATAGGTTCTCAAGCATATAACTTGGCACTTAAGCTACGAGACAAATCGTCGTTAAACGAATATCTCGCCCCATAAGTGACGATTACTAAACTACGATCAAAATATAATGTGGTCCTGAAAAGGACCGTTTTTGTGGCCCTAAAAGGGCCTGGGGGGAGGGTGGGGTGCCTACCGTGGAGTAATACCCAACGATATTAACACCGACCTAGGTGCAGCCCTTGGTCTTCTCATTGGCGGCACCGTCGTCGTCGCTGGTGGTGTCGGCGTTGCAGGCGGTGCCGAAGGTGCCGCTCCTGGTGCGGTACCCCCGCACTCCTCACACTTGCATATCTTGCCGGGCACGAATGGCCTGACAATGCCAATGATCCTTTTTGGTATATCTTCCATCTTGCCGATCGAATGTGTAATGATGAAATAATTCTAATACCGGCCTCTATATACATTCAAAAAGTTGGAGGGGGTAAGGTGGAGTGCATATATGCATTATATAAGTTTGAGAATAATATGATTTTATAACTCACCGTATCTCTGGTATGGACACAAACTACCCCCCTCCACTTTTCTAGCATATAGTACTAGACTTTCTCTACATTTTTTTCAAATAAATTTTTTTGATATTTCTAACCATTACTTTGCTACATATTTACAAAAAATGCAAATTATGCATATATTTTAATTATTTTCAGGCAAGGTAAGGAAAATTTTGAAAATGTTTTGACGGAATCGTAATAAGGAAGAGTTGAAGTATATCACACTATTTTTCCCGATTCGCTAATATAAAAAAAATTTTTTCATCGCATTTTGGATGGGCTCTGGCATCGTAACGGTTGACGATAAAAAATTGGAAATTGGACTTAGAAAAAAAAAAAAAAAAAAAAAAAAAAAAAAAAAAACCTCCCCCTACAACTTCCACATACTCCCGTTCGGCGGCCCTAGCCTCATAACTCGAGAATTTCAATTTTTTCGTCTAAATTTTTTGTCATTTTTAAGATTTTCCAAATTTTTTTTTCACCATTGTATTCTACTCAAAATTCTAGGTAATTAAAGTGCTTTTATTTTTTCTCTATCTTGAACGGTTCCCGAGCTACAGCGCTTTAAAGAATTCAAATTACTAACTTTCTATAACCCTTTTTTTCAAATTTCATTTTTTCGAATTTTCAAAAATACTACAATATGTAGAAAAAAGTTCTCTCTTTAATTTCCCAATACCGTTTTTCTCTAAATCTTCAACTTTAGCGCGTATTCAGCATTTTCAAAAAAAAAAAAATTATAATTTTTTTTACACCATCGCATTCTCCTCAAAATTTTGGGCTATCAAAGTGCTTTTATTTTTTTTCTATCTTGAACGGTTCCCGAGCTACAGCGCTTTAAAAAATCCAAATTACTAACTTACTATAACCCTTTTCTTAAAATTTCATCTTTCCGAATTTTGAAAAGTACTACCATATGTAGAAAAAAATTCTCTTTCTAATTTCCTAATATCATTTTGCTCCAAAACTTCAACTTTGGCGCGCATTCACCATTTTTCAATTTTTTTTTGAAAAAAATTTTTTTTACGTTTTTACTATCGAGAAAAATGCTTGCTTATAGTACTCGATTTCCTCTATAATTTTTTCTTATAACTTTTTTCCCTATTCCTAACCGTCACTTTCCTACAAATTTTCTAAATCGTTGTTTTCATATTTTGCCTTAAAAATTTTTTCTTGTGTTATTTAAGCTCTTTTTTCCACTTAATAAACCACCATTTTCTAAATTCCCGTACTCTTTTCTTAAAGAGCGGGCTTTTCCGCCAGCTTTTTTTTTGGTTGGGTTTCAAATAAATATAAAACTACTACTTCACTCATTACAAATTTATTGATTCAAGAACATTATTTTGTGTTACATATAATAGATACATTAAAATATAGATTTATTGGTCACCGAACCGTTTAATACATTATAACTAAAAAATGAGTCGTGAATAACTAATGCGTACACTTTAGTGTCTTTGGGGAATTTATTCTTTCTCGTTTGGAACTCCAATTTTACATCCACTGTCGATGAGTTAATCGCCTCTGGTTGATGACTGCAATTGATAATAAAAACGGGGTTTTTCATATATTCCGCGAACGTTATCATCGGATCGTTTATTTCGCGCCCGTAGTAGCTGCTTTGGAAGTTTTCGTAATTGTAATAGGCTGCTGCGTACAGTTTCTTGGCGAAATCTAAATTCCATCTTTCGTATGGATAAACGGTTGAATTCAGATACAGTCTAATGTCGCATACGTCGGCGTGGGTAAACTGGGTTGCGTTTTTTTCTTTCTTGTCGCAATTATTGCTGTCTTGAAACCCGACGATTATATAGCGCGGTCTTTCCAGACTTGTACTCGTTCTCAAGGCCCACACGTCGGAAGATGTTTGCCTTAAAGCTGGTAATTCGTACAGATCCCATTTACGATATGCCATTTGAATACTGGCATTGTTTCCTCCTTTATTAATGCGAGACAGTATTTTCAATTTTTGCTTATCGTCTGGAATGATGTGACGAATTTTCCATTCGATTTTGTCGATACTAATTTCTGCCTCTACTTCGCCGACGTAACAATTGGTAAAAGTGCGAGCTATAATCATAATAAGCTCTTGTTTTACGTTGAAAACACCTTTTGCGTAATCTTCGGCGAATCCCATAAGATATTTTAAGGGTAATTTCCCGGAGAATACGTTACTTGCCGTGTCTACGATATCTTGGTTTGCTTCGTCGAGACCCCATCCGCACGTCATGAGAGATCTTTGTTGCAAACTTCCGAATGAAACCATGGTTTTTAATGTCGTCGTAACTCCAGGTTTACGAACCACGGCGACCTGTTCACCTCCCATCTCGTAGCGAATTTCATCGAACAAAAATGCGAGGGCATTATTTGATAAAAAACATCTTTTCGTTGCGTCTATGGGTTTAAATTTTCCTTCGATATATATGTAACTTTCGGCGATATCCAGTATAATATCTTGAAAATTAATGGGGATACGGACTTCATCCGAATTGTTGAATGATGGAGATCCGTATGGTTTATACGTATGCTCTTCTAGACTAATAATGGAATTGTCCAAGATGGGCTCGGAGAAAACCTCTATTTTATCGCTGGTGGTGGAAATCATTTTCGCACTTTAAGACCGATTGATTTTAAAAATTTATAGTCTTCGGCAGATAACTGTTGAGATGTTTGTGATCTAACGTCTGGACGACGACTAACCTTGACGTTAACTCTTCTTTTACTTTTATTATGTTTCGGCGGTTCCCCCATCTTAGTCGACAGCACACACAATTGACGATTGAAGCAAAAACCCATTTCTATGAAAGTTTCTTCAGTTCCAATTTCACGATTATTTTCTCGCCTTGAAAATTGATTAGATCACCGCTATCGTCCAAGATGCGAAGAGTAATGTTGTCGATAAACTGACGTCCTGCCGGCATTAACGGCATATAAATATTATTTTGTGGTTCTTTACTGATTTTGTAACCGGGCTCCACGTCGATATCGAATTCGAACAAGGTATGACCTTCCACCGAATTCATATATGCTCCGGAAATTATATTACAATCTACGCGTATGATGCGTACTTTCATTATTTCCACCATCTCGGTTGATTCGTGCTTTTTGTCTCTTTTTAACACTGTATGATTAAATCCTAACATTTTACCGATACTCGCCTCTCCCCGGAAATCTATAGTATATTGGGATTTCAGTTCACATTTCAGCGTATTATTATTAGCGACCAAGTAAAAGATTCCATCGTTCTTTTCTTCAGTTGAAATCCTCAAAGCCTCCAACATAGCTTTACCTATCTCATCTATTTCATAGGCCCCAGGTGGAATCTGCAATTGTATCGACTCGGTGGTGTAACCCTCCTTCATGTAGGCAAACTTATTGTTGCTTTCGTCCACATTAAAAATTGAATTGTATGTGTAAAATCCCAGCAATGCCAGACCATATTTGTTTTCTCTATTTAATTCGACTGGTGGATAAAAATCGGCGCTTAAGACGCTCGAGTGTCCTGTTAGTGTGAACGTATAAGACATGACTAACCATTAAAACATCACACATCTCGGTTTTATTCTTAGCGGCAACATTTAAAAAGATTCATCGTCACACCTTTTCTCACTGCATTAGATAGTGATGTTTTTATGCTATTTTCTGCTTTTATGCGCACATCGCTGATTTTGCAATAACAACAAAATATTTTTCTAGCCGTAAGATCCTCATCAGTCATAACCTCGTTTAAATTGCTGCTGCTGCTGCTGAAATAATGTTTGCAACCGCACTGATATTTTAATATATCGATATCGCTTTTAAGATGCTCCGGCAACTTTTCCCAAACGAATGGAATTTCATTTGGGGCTAATGCAATCATTACTTCCTTGGGCATGTTTTCTAACTGTTTCACGGTCATTTTCCTTAATCCACCGGCTAGATGAAATGCTTTCAGTGATTGCAACATTTTAGTATAGTTATTGCGATCCATTTGCGGTGTTAATGGTGACGATGATGATGATGACATCTTTTACGCTGATGATTCGACAAGAAACTTTAAGCACAAATGTCCACACCAGACTGTTCCAAAATCCTGCTGACGATCGTATGTATAGTAAATAATTTTTGATGGTTCCGATCCCGTTTGTAGATATCGTACCAATTCGATCGGTGGGGGTAAATCGCCGAAGCTGTCATAATATGTTACTTTAGAATTATTTTTTCTATAAGCTACCCAATGAGTCCCTGCACCACGCGTACTATCCAAATTCACTATTGCTGCTTCGTAACGTCGAGGACCTTGTCTAGGTAATAAATCCCTCATATAAACGCCTCGAAAGTGTCCTATTCTTTTCTTTTTGGCATATTTTTCTATATCGATGTTAGATAGTGGTCTTCGAGGTAGGGATTCAATTAGTTTTTTGATCTACGATTTAAAAATAATCCCATACCTTTACGATATGGCTTTAGAAACAAACCATTTCCTTTCGATTTTAAATACAGGCCGGCACCGGTTTTATCTTCGCTGCTTTTTTTTACTGCTTTTATGGCGCGCACAATTCCCGCTGCCCCGCCGGCTAATGAACCCAAAGCTGATAACCCGGCAAAAATTGGTATTAATGGTAATATTCCACCAGTTTTAGGAATCGGTATTATTCTCGGTGTACGAACCTTCCTTTTGCCACCTGCCGCTTTTACCGATCTACGTGCTGCCGACAGAGCTATTTTAGATGCATTCATGACATTTTTTTCCAACACATTTTTACTTCCGGCTTTTAATAATTCCCTTCGAACTGCTTGTCGAATAGCTGTTCCGAAACTGGCTTTCCGAACATGTCGATTTTTATTAACACCTTTCCTTTTTGTATGACGCGTGCCTTTACTAGATGTTTTTTTTGTTGATAATGATGATGGTACACCCATACCAAAACGTTGTTTTCCTTTCATGATGTTTGTAACTAACCAAGCTGCTGTTTTTTCACCTAAACTGGAATCTTTCGATTTTACTCTATTCCAAGCACTTTGTTCGAGCTCGTAATCCGCTCGATGTCTCGCACTTATGTTGTCTTTATTATGTAAATAGGCTAAATCGTGTTTTTTGCATACGGCATCCAAAGGATTAATGCCTGGATCACCTCTTGTTACACGTTTTATTACTTTTGTTCCGGGTCCGCAATATTGATAACCAGGAATGTGTACCTCGAATGGTAATTTATTTATTAACGAATTCACAATACCGTATCCAGTTTTGTTGGAAACGTGAGACCGTCCACTTCGTTTGACGCTCGGCATCTGAATGACAGTTTTTGTGAAAAATTGCCTATAAAATATCAAATTTTCCTAAGATGCGCGTTATCGATCTTAAACAAAAACTTCCTATTGACAATCTCGATGAAAAAGTCGGACTTGGATTTGAAAAGAAGATAATGAAGAGACACGGTCCTTTACTTCCTTCCTCTATTCGCGGCCTGTTAATTGGTCCATCCAATTGTGGAAAAACTAATGTCATGATTTCGCTGCTTACACACCCCCTTGGGCTACGTTTCGAAAATGTCTATATTTACTCGAAATCTCTGTATCAACCGAAATATGAGTATTTAAGGAAAATTTTAGCGCCCATCAAAGGTTTAGGCTACTATGCCTTTAGTGATTCCAGTAATATTGTGGAACCGTCCGATGCAAAACCAAACTCTATATTTATCTTTGATGATGTTATATGTGAAAAACAAGATGTTATAAGATCGTACTTTAGCATGGGACGTCATAAAAATATCGACTCCTTTTACCTAGCGCAAACATATTCGCGAGTGCCTAAACAGCTTGTGCGAGACAACGCCAATTTTATTATTATGTTTAAACAAGATGAGTTGAATATGAAACACATATTTTCCGACCACGTTTCACCGGATCTAACTTTTACTCAATTTCAAGAAATGTGCTCAAAATGTTGGGATAATAAGTATGGATTTTTAGTAATTGATAAAGACAGTGATGTGAAATCGGGAAGATACCGCAAAGGATTTGATAGCTATATATTACTGTAATAATAAGAGAAAACGCTCATTTGATTGTTGAAACGTCCTTTGTTAACATCATGAATAACGCGATCGACTTAAAACGTAAACTAGTGGAAGCTACCAATGCCGTCAGAAAAAAATTTAAACAAATTAAAGCGGCTAAAGAGTTTAATGTTGTGGAATTGGAAAAGTTTTACGAACCCATTTCTAAGCCGTTGACAACTATATCTGATGTGGTTAAGCAACGTCAGCAGCAGCAGCAGCAGCAGCAACAACAACAGCAACAACATTATCCAGCTACAAAGCCACATAGTCTCAGTACATCAGTGCAGTCGACTCAAATATCAGGTTTTCCCCAACCTACACATTCCTTTCAAACCTCCACACCTATTCAGCAGCAGCAGCAGCAGCATCGCATTTCAAAAGAAGATATTAGCCAATCGGTGTTTGATACACCCTCAACTTCAACTAATACATCTCTCGCATCCGCTGACACCACAACTTCCGATACTTTAAACGCACACCTGAAAGGATTACGTTCGAAACCATCTCTATACGATACTGTATATGGTGTACGTTTTGGTTCAAAAACAGATCATAACAAAAATTTTATTGGTAATTTAGAGGTGCGTTTTCGAAATGGAAATATTGTCTTATACAAAAAAGGGAAAAATATTGCAGAATATGGTGGATCACCGGCACTTTATGATTTGTTATTTCTTAAAACACCCCCAAGTGTAGGCAAGGAACAACAACAATTAAGTGATAATGTACTTTCAACGTACAAGGAAATTTTGGAATCAACGAATGCTGTCTACAACAATTTTAAAAAAAGCGATGGTTTACGGGAGACCAGATGGAACAAATATTTACGAATTATTAAACCTCTGATAATGGGCACAAAATTAGGTGGTACTATTACAAGAAAAAATCTCTCGGAAAAACTACAGTTACCCACAAACAAGAAATTATCTTCGAAAAAATTTCAATATGTCTACTGGAACAAAGCTAAAGAGTTGGTGGATCGTTTACGCTTGTTGTGGAGTTCCAAAATGGCCGGTCACACTGGACACGAAAATGAAATTATGTCAATCATAGAGGAATTACGAGAAGAAGATATAATATATTAAGCTCAATATTTAATGATATTATTCAGTTCTTCCTTCGATCTGAAACCTTTAGTATTATTAATAATATGGAGCCCAGTCTAGAAAAAATCAAGATTGTTAATGAACTACATAGAACGGCTAGAAAAAATTTTGTAAGACGGCGCACGATAATAAAAGGATACAGAGATTTGTGGCAAATTGATTTGGCTGAAATGCAACAGTATGCTGATGAAAACGATGGTTATCGTTATATTTTGGTCTGTATAAATTGTTACTCGAAATTTGTCTATACCAAAGCCATAAAAAACAAGACTGGTATAGAAGTTACTAATGCGATGAAAAGCATCATTGAAGAGGCATCATATACACCAACAAATCTGCAAAGTGATCAAGGAAAGGAGTTCTATAATACAAACTTTCAAGCCCTGATGAAAAAATATAATATAAATCATTATTCCACTTACAGCACAAAGAAAGCTGCAATTGTTGAGCGAGTCATAAGGACTTTAAAAAATAATTTATATAAACAATTCTCGACAAGAGGATCTTACAAATGGATACATATATTATCGGCAGTAACAAAAACCTATAACCATTCGAAACATCGCACCATTGGAATGAAGCCTGCAGACGTGCAAGAAAAAACACATATTAAAGCATATGATTATTTAAAAATTGTACCTAAAAAATTTAAGTTTTCCATGGGTGACATTGTGCGTATTAGCAAGTACAAAAGCTTATTCGAGAAAGGATATACGCCCTCTTGGTCAACCGAATTGTTTAAAGTTGTAAAAGTTAACGTTACAAATCCACCTACTTACTTGTTGGAATCGTTAGAAGGTCAGCCTATAAGAGGGTGTTTTTACGAATCAGAACTACAAAAAACAAGCAGTCCTGACGTTTATCTAGTAGAAAAGGTCCTTAGACAACGCAAGAAAAATCACATCGAACAATTATTTGTCAAATGGCTAGGATTTCCCAACCACTTCAACTCTTGGATAGATAAAGCTAATATTGTTTAAATAACATATTGTATGACTATATTTTTTATTTAAAATGTAAAATAAATAAACAATATATTGTAAAATAAAGTTTTTTATTTCAATCTTCATTATTAAAAACAATGACAATAAAACATCATACACATAAATAACATTTCAATATTCTTGGAGGGAAGGTCCAATTCACCGACGACTACGACGTTATCTTCAAGGCTATGCCACTCGGAGTGCGTTCTCCTATTCTTTAACCTGCTTTTTTTAGATTTTTTTTGAAGTCGAGTCGTACGACAGTGCGCTTAATGAGTCATTTAAAGGCTGATGATAGAGTATTTTCTGCATAACTTCAATTTTTGTTTTAAGCTCACTATTATTTTTGTATATCATGGGGAGGACATCCTTGTTAAATATGTCACATATTACAACTGCAAAATTGTAAAACTTTCTATTAACAAAGTGTTTTGTCACAGCATCGTCATCATCTTTAGGTTCGCCTAAGTTGGTTATGATTTTTCCACCCATATCATACTGCCCATCCGCTGTAAGTTTAAAACCAATCCCTTGTGGCCCAGATAATATATGATATTTTTCATTATATTTCTGACGACCAAATTTATCAATTGTGTTGTTTCCTCGACTCATTTTCAATCTTTACTAAACTATTTTATTTTTATTTGCCCTACTTATATTAAATATTTCAGCTGAGAAAAAGAAACACTGACTATGATCTACTGGGTTGGTATGTTTATAAAAGAAATAAAATAAAACTGTGATTGTAATAGATATTTATTTACAGTTATTTAATTGCACAAATACAAAAATTATAAAAAATTAGTTTTCCATGTCTTCGTTTTCGTTGCTCAAAATTCTATCCCATCCGACACTATTTCGATCGTCAACGTCTTGGGCTGTTGCTGTTGCAGAAACCAATTCATATTTTGCAGCAAGCTCACCTGGTAAATGTGGAATATTGACGAGGTATTCTTTTAATTCTTCTTCAACCATTTCAGCACAAAATGTATCCATGTCTATGGAACCATATAAAAATTTGTCGCACAAGTGTGCCCCAGCCATAAAATTGATTGTATCCCTGATCTCGTTCTTATATTGATCTTTGGTTACATCAATATGCGACCAATCATTTACGCTATCTAACATATCGTGAGCCCTATTTCTTAATTCTCCCCCCAACCAAAATATGTATCTATCTACACATTCGTTGGCGGTCGTCGTCGTCGTCGTCGCATCAGCAGACATCTTTAACAGAAATAATGAACACGCGTAAGTATTCTGACATGTGCAACTATATTTTAAATTTAATTACATCCTTTTTTTCAAACAATTTACATACAATTTACTCCAATGAGCCAAAACGTAATAATGTTCGAGTATTGTTTCCAAAAACTCTAGTGCCCTGCCCCAAATAAGTTAGAGTGTATTTATCTTTAGTTTTACTCATAATATCTACAATATCGTCAGGTAGTGTTTCGGCCACACGTTTTGGTAAAAAAGTCTCAAATGTGCTATTATCACCGTCATCGTGTAAAGCCACTAAAAGAGTTTTACCAAATCGTGTAGTCATTGAAACCATCTTTACAATTTTATACACTTTGCCTACAATCATTTCGGTAACCTTTTTTTTCTCTAAAACCTCGAAATCTTTGCTAAACATTTCATTAATTTCATCTAGAGTTTCTTTTGCAATACTCATTATTGAAAAAATGGTATATAAACCCAAAAATTACCGTGAATATAAAAGCACTTTCAGAACACTACACGAACACAATATTTGATGTTTATGCCACTGATATCTGCGACTGTTTGAAGTCACTTCTTCTCCCACGAACCTTTATAGCGAGGTTTCAAGGTCGAATTGTAACAATGGTGGGGGTAGCTTAACGATAGAAATAGTGGGAGGAGTATTCAAGGTCAAATGACGTCACACATTTAAATTGGTATAAGGATAACTTCAAGGACAAAATATAATGAAACAAATAACTACATTTTATGTACTTTATTCATTGATTTTTTTCTGCAATTCTTCTATGCGTTTAACATTATCACCTAAACCTAATTTCCTTAATTTGTTCAATAATAAGTGTTTGTTTTTATTTCTAAGAAAATTCTTACAAACTATACTAGCTAAAAGACACACTTCGGCATGGTCCATATACTTAAAAAATACACTAAAGTCCTGAGCCTCCGAATCTTGCATTTCATATGCGTAAAATTCCGAACCGGCTGCAGAAATTAGAAATTCCTCGTACATTTCTCGCACTAAACTTTCCATATTAACTACTACTACGTTAAACTTAAGTCCTACACTCTAATTTCATCTAACACAACCGGATCTGCAATGAACCTAATCAGTTTTTCCAAACAGTCACTAAACCCCAACTTTTTTATCTCACGAACAAAGTCTTGTAAATTTATTGTTTTGCTGCAATATTTACGACATGCATTCGCAGCCTTTTCATATTCATAAGCCAAATCACAATAGCGCGACGCCCATTCTGCTCGACTTTTCATTGCATCATTGAAATAATTATTAGCCGTTTCAGTGAACTCATCGCCCAATTTTTTTACTGTCTCTTGCAAAGCACTATTCATATTATTCACTCATTTTTACATTCACGACACTTTTTTATTGCTGGTGGTGGCCCATCTATATGATGACGATATATTTGTTCATAGTGAATGTAACAGGGTAAGCTTAACTGTAGTTCCTTGTTACACCGATATGACGCTGGCAGCTTATCCCAAATTTGCCGTAAACTCAGCGTATCAACGCAAGTTTTTAAATATTCGAGAGGAAAAAATGCTAGATCCTTCTCTTCAAAATCACACAAACTTTTTAAATTACTCTGATATAAACAAATTACTCTGCCGACTTGCTCTATAATTTTTTCTTTAGATAGTTCCGTATCTGACATTTCACACTGAATGAATGCAAGTAGACTCACACAATTTATAGAACAATTTGCAAGGTCAAAATCATTTCAAGATCATCCCACACTATTACAATGCACAAATAACTACTTCAAGGTCACACACACAAGATGACCTTCAACAAAGTCAAGGTCGTCTCGACCAAGGTCAAGGTCAAGGTCACACACACAACCTTGAACACAAGGCCAAGGCCAAAGCACACGTGCACTTTCAAGGTCAATGACAAGGACATGTGGGCGGGGCCAAAGAGGGGTGCAGCAAGGTCAAGGTCAAGGTCGAGGAGTGGGGGGATTGAGAGAATCGGGTTATGTTCACTACTGATATCTTGTGAATTCATACAATAATAACTGATTAGAGAGTTTCCGTAGTGGATTGGGATTATAGCTTTTATCATACTACATAGAGTTGTAATTTTTACTGTTCCAAGGTTTATCAGTGCTGGCATTCTAAAATTACTGTATATAGGGAGCATGTATTCCAATTGACGTCAGTATATTACTTTGTATATATGAATTGCTGTTTTTCTTGAAATCCCTTTGTCTTTATATATTAGAATCCTAAAGTACTTGGCTCTTTGTATGATTTGTTTAACAGTTCTAGAGTGTCAATTTAAGACAATTTTGTGGTCTATATTTACAACTAAATATTTGACTGATGGTTTGGTCTAATATTTCTTGGTTGTTAAGTGATATAAAATAAATTTAATCCAGGGAAAGCACAAATATTTTAATGGCAATCAATAACTTCATAACAATAACAACAATAACACTATTTTTTTTTTTACTTTTGATGAATAATTTAACGTACCAAAACTACTTTTTGCCCAAAATGGTGACAAAATAAACTACGGATATTTTTGGTCTGAGAGCTCAATTCAATTTGTCATCCATTTTATTTTTTGAAATCCGCTGGCTTTAGCACGTTTATATCTGGCAACATTGTCTTTTCAAGAATACGGCACTTACTGTTAAAAGTATGAAGTGAGAGTTCACATCGCCATTCATATCACCTTTCACATCACACTTTCGAGGATACGGAACCTAGTGGATTTCGCTGCTTATGTCACTCCCTTACCGTCTCGCCTTTCTGTATGGTACGGCCAACCTAGACGGCAGAACTTCTTAAAAAGCATCTTGAAAAAGATAATTTCTACAATCAATATACTGCTCTAAACTATAAATATGCCCTTTCATTACGGCATAATTAAAGCACTATTACGTTACCATCTTACGAGTTCTCGGTATGCTACACAAAGTTGCCTGTTTTATATTAGTGCCAGTTTTCTGACTGACTAATATTTCGATGAAGGGCATATAATTTAAGGCATAGTAGCAACCAGGAAAATAAATCATAATTTAAAGAAAATGGAATCGTTTCATAAATAATACAATAAAATAATACTGCTAAAGTTAATACAACTTTTTTTTTTGTATTTGTATATATTGTACAACAATAAAATCAAAATTTTAATAATTATACGTGAACGTATGTACAAATCATTTGCAAAATATTTTAAATATTTACACAATAAAGTGTGAAATTGCTAAGTACCAAAGAATCTATTATTTTCCATCCCAACTTTATTCATCAACTATAATTTTAACCACAATACTTGGTAAACCTTGAGGATTGCTGCCTTTTTAGAGCTCTCGTCCGCTCTTAAAAACGTTGAATCGTCATGATGCAGCTATAGAACTGGATGTATATATATATATATATATATATATATATATATATATATATATATATATATATATATATATATATATATATATATATATGTATATAATTAGAACTAGAGTATATATAAATCGAAATTTAGTATTTCGGTCTATTAATGTTTAATTAACCTAGCATTTACCCCGAAACGCGGAAAATAAAATTATGAACTAACCTGAACTATAATGTCTTGTCTATTTTTTTAAATAATCAACCGCCATTCAACTAATTCTCTCTCTCTCTCTCTCTCTCTCTCTCTCTCTCTCTCTCTCTCTAAAAAAAGATAAGATAAGTAGTGTAAGCTAAATTATTGTTCATTTGTTAAATGTACAGGCACACAAAAAAAGGATTTTGTCTGTTAAACATAATTTGTCACGCTGAAATCCATTAGGTCAGAGTTTTCCGTAAATCCATGAAAATGATTCAGTGGTGCCTCTCATATTGAATTAAAATTTTGATAACTGAATTTTCCCCTCTCAGAGTAACCTCATGCCTAGAAACCCATTCCTCTTATATATTCAGCGATGCTGAATTTGAATCCGGGGACTAATCACGCCGCTGAATCAGAGTTCTTCATAATTCCCTAAAATTATCCAAACGCCAAAACTGTACATTTTTCTCATTGAAGGGAAATTCTGACAACTTAAATTATTCCAATGAAGGTAATTTTGTATTCATAAACTAAAATTTAGGGGTGTTTTTCGATTTTTAAAACTTTAATTTTGTATGGAATCGTATTTTATTTTTGATGTGCTTGCTAATCTTTAGAAAGTAAACTTGAAAGGTAGGTCCTAACAACCTTGGAAGGTTTCTGCATTCATCCTCGCTTTCGATGCAGGAGAGCCCTAAATAACCCATTTTTACTCTCTCACATAGGGGTTAGCTAGGCGTTTTGTTCACTGGTACTGCTACTAACTTTTCACTATACCCTGTTGATTTGTTACAATTAATTATCCTTTATTTTCACTTTATTGTGACATGTGAGATGATACCAGTGTAGTAGGAGTAATTTAAATAATCAGAATTACTCTTCAGCCCGCGAAACGGTTAGTTTTGGCTTTTTGGATCATTCTTGCTATATTTATGGAACACTCTGATCTGATGGGACCATTTAGACCCCGGATTTGAATTCATCGTGTCAAATTCTGTTTGATTGGATAGGTCTAGCCTACCGAAAAAGAAAAGACAATTCTTGGTATACCCATGTTATTTTTCATATTATTAGTGGTTTTTGATTGTTGCAAATTAATCTCGAACATGTTATCTAAAGAAAAACTTATTTGGAAACAAAAATTATCGTTTCATTTTTTTTTTCGAAACTTTATTTAAAAAAAAAGATTAGATAAGCAGTGTAAATAGCAATTATTTGTCTGCATTCATAAATTATTTTTCTGAAAAGAAAAATCCCTTTTGAGATCTATTTAAATAGAAGATGGTGAAAAATATACTTGCAGCTGGTATCTATTTATCTCGTACCAGTACCAGTTTCATGTACGTTACTTAAATGATTCACTTTTCTTATGGTGAGATGTACTTACCTGCTCTGTACTGACGAGTACCAGGAGTTCAAAACTAGTCTATAGATGGCGTTACACTACATAGTGTCTACTTTTTCTGGTAGTTTCTTGCATTCTGAAGTAGTGCTTTTGATTCCTAACTGGAACAAAATACACCTGTTCTTACAATATTAGGCTTTTTCGGTTGGTTTCTTCTAAATCTGCATATATTTATTCACACACTTATAGTTTATAGGACTTAACAGCTATTTTAGCATAATTATCCCCTTCTGAAATTTTTTATTTGTGAAAATTCTCAAATACTTGGCACATAAAATATATTGGACAATATAATTACTAGATTGTACTAACATTAATTAAACAACTGTGAAAAAATTAGCAAGTTGGCAATAAAAAAATAAGTACACGTTACTTTTACAAAAAGAAAAACATATATACTCAAAGTACACATTTTTTTTTATTAGCAACCAACTGATTTTTTCACGTTGTTTAGTTAATGTTTGTACAATCGAGTGATCATATTGTCCGACAAATTTAATGCGCCATTTTTCACGAGAATTTTCGCAAATAAAAAACTCGTCTAACTCGTCAAAATGAAGCTGCTCACAAAGTTTCAGAAAAATGGTAATTATGTTGAAATAGCGGCTAAGTCTTGTAAACTCTAACTTTATAATAGAACACTTTTCGGACTCGTCAAAAGGAAGCCACCCACCACGTTTCAGAAAAATGGTAATCATATTGAAAGAGGGGTTACGTTCTGTTGACTATTATTTTTATAGTAATAATTTGTTTTATCAAAATTACCCTTTAATTCGAGATAACAATAAGAGATTCCAGGTATGAAATCACTTTGATAGAAGTGTCATGGTTCAAATTTCGGCTTAAGTTCGCTACGGCTAATTTGCTTAATTTTGCCTTATTTTTGCAAATATCTACGTTTTGAACACCACAATATCATTTTCTTTGAGCATTTTTCATATATTCTTCAAATAAGAGAATATTATTCATTACATTTTTGGTTTTACTATATTACGAGCTTTTTAGTTCTACTTCCTTGTAAATTTTCTTCCCAACTCGATTGTTTTCTTTATCATTCTGAAATTTGCCTGTGCTTTTACTCTACAACATACAGTTTAAAGTTAATTTTATTTTTTTGCTTGACCAATATGCTATTAATTCTACTACACTGTGCTTAGCTGTTTTTGTGTTTAGATGAAGAATTGTTGTTACCTTTATTTAATAGATATCGTTTTTCCTGCCTACTATTTAAGTGAAATTTTTACATTTATGCTTTCTTATGGAAATTTCCCTGGTTTTATTTTGGACAATTCTATCGATTTCGTTTACATTTTGATAAGGTTAGATTGTAGGTGACTGTTGGGCGTATCACTTTTGAGTCGGCATATAGGCAATTGCACTCTCCTAACGATATATTCTTTAGACAGTTTTATGTTAGCACGTTTTACACAAGGAATTCATCTAGTCTCCAAAAAAACGAGATCCACCCTACTGGATATATAGTTACTTGTGGCCACTTACTGGATATATAGTTGCTTGTGTCCACCCTACTGGATATATTGTTACTGGTGTCCACCCTACTGGTATGCTATTAATCTCTACTGGTTATCTTTGCAATTGGTTGTCTCATAATTACTGCTTTTTGATTTGCGTCCTGCATATTCTTGTTGATGTTACGTCAGAATCCACGCCGCTAAGCAGATAAGTTAAACAACTGACAGACTGATCATTTCTCAGACTCACCTCTTTATTACTTTTTATGTATTAATAACGACTTATTACTACATTTTTTCTTTATTATTATAAGGTGTTGCGCAATAATCAGGCATACCATCTACGATCATAGAATGAACGGGTTTGTTTTATGTTTTTAACGTTACTAGGCTCTACTGTGTATTAAATCGGGTTTAATTTTTTTTATTAGTATAATACTTCTAGCTTGCCCTACAGCTTCATCTTTTAATTACAAATTTGTACTATTACTTTCTCCACCGAGTTTTATTTGTTCCACATACTGCTTGCATCTGTATTTTCTTTTTGATGTGATTGCTAATCTTTAGGAAGTAAACTTGAAAGGTAGTTCCTAATAACCGTGGAAGGTTTCTGTATGCATCCTAGCTTTTGATGCAGTGGCGCCCTAAATAACCCACCTCTCTGGCACAGGGGTTCGCTAGGCCTTTTTTTCGCTGCTGCTGCTGCTATCTTTTCACTATACCCTGTTAATTTGTTACAATTAATTAGCCTTTGTTTTCACTTTATTGTGAGATGTTGCGTCCTTCAATACCAGCGCAGCAGGAGTAATTTGAAAACTCAGAATTACTCTTCAGCCCGCGAAATGGTTAGTTTTGGCATTATTGGGTCATTCTTGCTATATTTATGAAAAATTCTGATCTGATGGGACCATTTAGACCCCGGATTTGAATTCAGCACGTCAAATTGCATTTGATTCGAGGGGTCTAACCTACCGAAAAAAAATCAATTCTTGGTGTACCCATGTTATTTTTCATATTATTAGTGATTTTAGATTTCGCAAATTAATCTTGAACATATTATCTAAAAAAAGGTATGATTACAATATTTGTTTTTAAGTATTTACATTACTAGAATGATTGTACAGAATGTCGGGTTGTTGATATGTATTGTTTGGATCAGTAAAGTAAAGGTATTTTTCCTTTATAAAACTGAAAAATTTTAAACTTACTTTTATCATTATTTACATCAACAACATAATTTTGAAAAATTCTCCCTGTATTCATTTTATATCGAGGTTTTTATTTACTTTATTAAATTTTTCGCTAATTGAAATAAATTGTAGGAAAATGTATTTTAATTCTTTTTTTGTTAGATATTTTTTTTTATAAAAAAGAGTATTATATATTAATGTAAGGATTTTCAAAATTTTTATCGTATTGGGATTAAATAAATGACATAAATATACTAAGTCTCTTAAATCATGAAAAAATCTCTTAGGCTACTAATTTTCCTATAATATTATTTGAATTTTGTTTTAAGTAGATTTAATACCAAATGTAAGCTGCCCCCTCTAGATATATAATAATACTATTTTATGGTTTTCATTCGATCGATTTTTGACGCTGTTAAATTAAAAGTGTTTAGAAACATAACGCAATTTGAGGATTTCGGATTAATTTGTCAAACAATGAATCAACAATTATTTGATTTATCATATTTTTAATAGCAATGTTTACTTATTTTTAATAAATAAACATGCTTATATATAAAATTTCTGGTCTAAAGTTCATTAACTTTCTTTACATTAAATTCAACTAAAGTATGTTCTTCTTTCAAGTGCCCTGCCCGGTCTCTCAGACGCTGGCGATTACTATAACAAGAGTCGTTCTGCCTTCCGTCATATGGAAAAGCTGTTCAGCACTCCGTATGCCAGTCCATTCTCGAATGTTTTGGAGCCATGATTGTTGTTTTCTTCCAGTTTCACGTCGGCCGGTATTTTTCTCCTCTCATCACGTGCCCCAGATATGATATTTTTCTGCACTTTATTGTGGTCAATAATGTTCTCTTAATATTCGCCCTTTGTAGAACATCTGTGTTATAAGTATGTTCTACTCATGAGATGCGAGGCATTCTTCTATGTAACCACATCTCGAAAGCCTCAAGACGATTGACTGTTTTTTTTTTGTGTTAATGTCCAAGTTTCGACACCATATAACAATACTGACCACAAGTATCCGTGCTTTTGTTTCCAGTATAAGTTCTTTAAAATTCGGATATCCTTTTCATCGACTCTAATGTTGTGGCATTTTTCTATCAACTTGTGATGCTGGACTCAATCAAAGCTTTCTCATAGTCGATGAAACAAGCAAATACGTCCTTTTTTGATTCTGACATTTTTGCAGGAGCAGGTTTATACTGAATAGTGCTTCGCGTGTTCCAAAAACATTGCTGAAGCCAAACTGCGACTCGTCCAAATTGCTACGCTGGTATTTATTTAAAGGCGCAAAAAAAGGCTGTCTTGAGCGGGCAGAGCAGAGTTGAAAGCTCGAGCCGGTACCAATTAGCCAAGTGCCGAGAGTAGGAGTGGGGATTTGTCTTATAGGCGCCACCGACTTTTGGCCGGGTAAACTTGGAAACTCCCTTACGTTGTTGCTCGGGCCTAGCGTTCAACCCAGCTCTCTGTCTTACTGCACGAAATATTAAAAGTAAAAAAAATATATTAAATTGAATGTCGACAAGAAGTTGCAGGACAAATGAAAACTCAAAGATGTTTTAAAAAAGAAATATTTTATATTAATTTGACTCTTATTCTAATAGTAAAGAAGTCCTAAGTTGTTGGTCGATCTGGGCTTCTCCTAGCTCCAATGGTGGACTTGGATCTCACTTCTACCCAGAGGGAGGATCTGGGTGTCACTTATACCCAGAAGGTGGATTGCTGGTTGTTTCTTTACCCAGAGGGTGAACCCTAATTTAAATAAAATTTAAGAAAAAAATAACAGCAATGCCCAATCATCCCAATAATGCTAGAGTAAACGACTAAAAATTTAAAGAAAAAAAAATTTTCCGCATTTACGTCTGATTCGGCTCTGTATTATCCGTAGAAAGGTTTTGAGCATATAGGACATAAGGCTACTTAATTGGTAATCAACATAGTTCCCCGGTGGTTGTTTTTTTGAGTTAGTTACGAAAGTGCACTTTAACCGGTCCTCTGGGATCTCTCCTGTGTTATAGATTTCACTGAATAATTTGACCAGAAGATGAATGTTCTCTTCGTTTATGAGCTTCAGTACTTCAACTGGTACACCGTTTGGGACAACTGCTTTTCTGTTTTTCCTAATTTCAAATATTATTTCAGGTTTGGTAATATCTGGTGTTGGAGACGCGTTACCTTTATTATATACATCCTCCGGTCTGTTATCTTTGAAAATGTATCGAATATATTTTGTCCAATTGTCTTTTAGTGCTTCGTTGTCTATAATTATTTCTTGTTGTTCCTTGACTAGAGTCATCGGAAGCATTCCTTTGAGTATTCCACTAATTCCTTTTATCTTTCTATGTATGTTAAATGTGTCATGTTTTGAAATTTGAAACACATAACATCTTTTACAGTTCTCATAAAAAAATATTATTATTTGAAATACTATACAGAGTGGTACTTTTTTCCGAGTCTGCAAAATTTTACCCTTTCGAATTTTTTTTTCGAATGCCACTGACTCGATTTGTTTATTCAGTTAGCTTTCCGATTTTATTGTGACACTGTTTTGTTTCTCAAGTTTTCCTGTAAATGTCAATAGCTTTTCCATAAAAGAATATAATATGTTCAGATGCATCTTCAACCAAGTTCTATAGGGGTGGTTTATTAAGTAATGAAAAGATATAGTTGGCTGTTGTCAAATAAGTTCACGCTTAATTTGTCATATTGTCTTTTCATTGTAATGTGTTATAAGTTCTGTGGATAAGTGCGATTGATTTTATGTACTCTTGATGTAGAGTAAGTTAAAAAAAAATAGTAAAAATGGCAGAGTTTACAAATGTTGAATTGTCAGATATGCATTTTGTTTATGGTCGTGCTACTGTAAATACATTAGAAGTTCAACGGATTTATGCTGAATTATACTCATTTACACTAGCTACAGAGACATGGGGTGTTAATAAAATTCTCAGAGCTATCGGATACAAAGTGATTAAGTTATATATTTATATTGGAGAAACTCTTTTCATTCTAAAGTAACTAAAAAAATCTTATATTATAAGGAAAGACGTATTCTCTTCAAAGTGGTCAGAAAAAAAACACTCTATTAGATTACAAGAAAATATTAGTAAAAGATAAAAACTTCACCCATGACAGTGCACCGTTACTTGCAGACCGGTTTTAAACTCATTGATTCTTGTCAGTACGGGGTAGGCAAGCACACCTACATATAAGAAAAGCAACTTCTGTAAGCAAGTTAAATCAAAGAAAATATGAAGTCTAATACAAGCAGCGCCATCTACCAGCATTCTACACAATCCTAATATTTAATCTCGTAGATATCTACCGGGTGTCAATGAATCTATTAGACAAGTCATAATTTCTAGAGTATTATGTGTATCAAAATGAGAATTGGTACAGGTAAATGGTATGTGAAGGGGAGAGTTTTCGCATATTTTCCACTTTCCGGCCACTTCCGGTTTCACCGGAAATGGCCCCGATTTTGAATTTTTAAATACAACACCCTGTATATTTTAACATTTTTGGATTTCTGAGACAATTCTAGATCAGAATGTGATATTTTAAAAACTTTTTACGTCTATTTCATTTTTTTAGAGCCACTTTTAAAATTGCATCTAGGTGGCCATGATCGGACGCAAACTAATCCAAGGGCCTTAGGTGATGTCAAAAAAATACAATCGCAAAGTTTTAGTTACTAGTATGAAAGACAGGAATAAGACAAGTTGATAAAATTACGTTTTCATTTATAACTATTAATTTTCAAATGGCGAACCCTTTTTGACAACTATTTTCGAAAAAAGCATTCTTTGACGAATCTAACTGTACTAATTTATTTGCGATTGGATTAGACATAAGACTAGAAATTAAATATTATTAAGCAAAATACTGGATAATTTATTTACTTATGACAAGTGCGCCATGGACAGCCATGATGCATAATAATTTACAACTGTTTTTATCAAGTCTTCTTTGGAAACAAAGCACTCACTTAAGTAGATAATGACAGTGACATACGCTCTAAGAACAGACGTAAAAGTTTCTTAATTTTCGTTAAGTTAACTTTAAATTTTGGTTAAAATAATGTATACTCAAAGTGAAAAAGTGGATATGTTATTAATATTTGGAGAGTGTCACAGACAAATCAAATATTAATAACATATCCACTTTTTCACTTTGAGTATACATTATTTCAACGAAAATTTGAACTAAACTTAACGAAAATTAAGAAACTTTTACGTCTGTTCTTAGAGCGTATGTCACTGTCACTATCTACTTAAGTGAGTGCTTTGTTTTCCAAAGAAGACTTGATAAAAACAGTTGCAAATTATTATGCATCATGGCTGTCCATGGCGCACTTGTCATAAGTAAATAAATTATCCAGTATTTTGCTTAATAATATTTAATTTCTGTTCTTATGTCTAATCCAATCGCAAATAAATTAGTACCATTAGATTCGTCAAAGAATGCTTTTTTCAAAAAGTAGTTGTCAAAAAGGGGTCGCCATTTGAAAATTAATAGTTAGAAATGAACACGTAATTTTGTCAACTTGTCTTGTTCCTGTCTTTCATACTAGTAACTAAAACTTTGCGATTGTATTTTTTTGACATTACCTAAGGCCCTTGGATTAGTTTGCGTCCGATTATGACCACCTAGATACAATTTTAAAAGTGGCTCTAAAAAAATGAAGTAGACGTAAAAAGTTTTTAAAATGTCACATTCTGATCTAGAATTGTCTCAGAAATCCGAAAATGTTAAAATATACAGGGTGTTCCATTTAAAAATTCAAAACCGGGGCCATTTCCGGTGAAACCGGAAGTGGCCGGAAAGTGAAAAATATGCAAAAACTCTCCCTTTCATATACCATTTACCTGTACCAATTCTCTATTTGATTCACATAATACTCTAGAAATTCTGACTTGTCTAATCGATTCGTTGACACCCGGTATATACTATTTACCAATTGAGAGCATACTATACTTGCAGTTCGGTATATAAATATATTTGTATTAGAGACACAAGTCTTGTTCTCGACCACTTCAAAAAACCTTATAATTCTTCTAACACGGTTGAAGACAAAGCACTATTTCAGATTGTAAGGAAATACCGGGAAAGTATCCTATAAGTAAATTGTATTCACCTCTGATATAATATAGATCCCTAAGAGATTAAATATCTATATTACGTGGAATTCTAGGAGATGGCGCTGCTTGCATTAGACTTCATATTTTGTCTGACATTGCTTAAAGAATTCTCTTTTCTTATGTATAGGTGCGCTTGCTTACCCTGTACTGGGTATGCGTTTGAAACAGGTCTGCGATGCACTGCTATGGGCGAGGTTCTTACCCTTCAATGGCAGTTCCATGCAATCTAAAATTGTGCTTTGTCTTTAAGCATGTTAGACCAGAATACCTTTATACTTCATAAACAAGGCTTTTTCAGTTGGTTGAGAACAAACATAGTTTCTCATATAAATGTATTTATACATTCAACTACAAGTATTATTGTATTCACTGTGGTTATGCAATATTGGTACAAATAATTTAAAACATCCAAAAGTTTCATAGAATATGGCAGCATCACTGAATTTCATTTGCATTTACATCTGATTAATTTTCCACCAAAATTATTAAATATGTAGAGACTAGAACGATAAATTTCTAGCGTTTGGTCATCTTGATCCTTGTAGATTTCCACCTCTCTATAGTATAGCACGGTACAGCCCTGAGTATAATGTCTTATATTTGCGAATCAGAAACAACCAAAACGGTTTACTTTCTTAGTAAGCATCTTGAAAAAGACATTCTCTAATATTTACTACTACAACCAATATATTGTTCTACATTATGATTATGCCCTTTCATTATAGCATAATTAACGCACTATTACGTTACCATCCTGTGTCGGTACGCTACCCAATAGTTGCCAGTTTTATACTTGTAATCTGTATTTTCCTGCGTTAAAATATTTCGATGAAGATATATAAATTAAGGCATATTTTATGTCAATTTATTTTTGTCGAAAACTAGAAAATAAATCATAATTTTATAAAATAAAGTCGTTTCATAAATACTACAATGAAATAATATTGCTAAAATTAATATAACTTTTTTTGTAGTTGTGTATGTTGTACAAGAATAAAATCAAATTTATTTCAACAGTTATCTTTGTTATTAATATGTGCGCTTATGATTTGCAAAAAAATTTTTATATTTACAATAAAGCGTAAATTCATAAGTACCAAAGAATATATTGTTTCCCAAGCCACCTGGATTTGGGAAGTCTTAATACTAGATAAGCCTTGAGGATGGCCAATTTTTGTTGATTCTTAGAAATTTAGAGTTACCAAATCTCAATTTTCAACATGATAAACCCTCACGTGGTCAGAAAATCCGTTATTAAAAATTTAATAGTTTATAAGGCTATAAAATTGTTGATAAATCAAGTCCAGACCCTTGCCATTTTGTTTCAAATTTAGTGACAAATACGAAAGTATTTCTAATACTGAAAAAAGTTATTTTGAATCTGAGAGAATGGAACAGTTGATACATCCGTGGGCAGCGCTCCAACAAAATTGAATGTTACTGGACTTTCTTTTTAATTTATGGCTTGTTTTAAAGATAGAAGTCAATATATCATAGGAAATTCTTTTTAAGTATTAACAATAAAGTCGGAAGATACAAAATTCAAATATTGTTTTTTCTGCCACTTCATTTTTGTCCAGATTCAGATATTTTTGACTTGAAAAATATTGTCTAAAATCATATTTATATAAATTTAAGTTGCCCCGCGTCATTGGTATTGACGAGGTGGATATAAGAAGAGTACGCTGCGCACTCTTAATCCCTGTTAAAAACATCCATTTATCTCATGATACAATGATATATATATATATATATATATATATATATATATATATATATATATATATATATATATATATATATATATATATATATATAAAGAAAAAGCTAACTAAACCTAGAGGTTTAAGATACTTGTGTGAGGCTGGAGTCAGAAGGATGGTTGTCCAGAAAAGAAAACTTTATTTTGTTAGTCCAGCATTCGAAAAATTTTATTCCCTTCATGAGGACTTGAACAAAAGAGAAAATAACCTTCCCTAATTATATTTTTATAAAATAAAAATAAAGAAAAAGATCTACCAAAGTGAGTATAAGTAAAATGCCGGGTTTTGTTCAACAGGGACAGTCATTAGCACTTAACAATAAGATCACATAATATGAAAAGAAATATTCTAAGTGGTAAAATTTCTCTAATTTAATTAAGAACCTAGTTTCTAGTACGTGGATACCGTTGAAACGCTATTTAACATTTATTAATGAAAATTAACAATTGACAGTTGGCGCTCAAAGCCCGTTTTAATAGATGAAGTTTACACTGCCCAAGAACAAGTAATCGGTCTGGGGGCGGCGGTAACGGTTCTTGAAAAGTATTGTATTATTACATGAAAAGTTGACGATAAATGGAGATTATGAATTAAATTAGTCGTAACTGTCGCTGCGTAGTATAATTTAGAAATCAAGAAAGGCAAAGTCCGCACCCAATTGGAAAGTGTGATAATAACAATCAGAACAGTGACTAGACGATATTCGATTGAAAAGAATGAATAGTGGGGGACTGATTTCCATTGCTTTCTAGTTGTAACAAGTAGTTATATAAAGGGTTTTCCAATAAGAGGTGTTATTTTGATATTCAAAGAAAAATGCCATTTTTTAAGATAAATGATCGGATATTTATTACATTATAAAGAGGAAGGTATGCCGTTAATGATGGAAAATAACATCAGCCAAATGACCACCACGACCATGCCTACAGGACCATATCCTTTTCATGAAATTTTCCATAACCAAATCGCAAAGTGGCTGCCGTATGTCCTCGATAGCCTCACGAATTCCATCTTTGAGGTCTTGAATCGACGCTGGGCTGTTGGCGTAGACCTTGTCTTTCACGTGGCCCCAAAGGAAGAAATCGCAAGGTGTCACATCACAAGATCTCGGTGGCCAATTGTGATCACCTCTTCGAGAGATAACACGGCCCGGAAACTTTTCCCGTAAAAGATCAATGGTTTCGTTGCTTGTGTGGCACGTAGCGCCGTCTTGTTGAAAGTAAACGTGGTCCAGATAAATACCATCCAATTCCGGCCATAAAAAATCATTAATCATCTCTCGATAGCGCAATCCATTCACCGTAACTGTTGCTCCAGCCTCATTTTCGAAAAAGTAAGGTCCAATGACCCCGCCGGACCATAAACCGCACCAAACAGTCACACGTTCAGGATAGAGAGGCTTTTCAACAATAACTCTTGGGTTTTCCGAGCCCCAGATGCGACAATTTTGTTTGTTGACGAAGCCACCGAGGTGGAAATGGGCCTCATCACTGAAGATGATTTTTCGATGGAATTCCGGATCATTTTCATGCATTTCAAGAACCCAATCAGCAAAGGCACGACGTTGTTGATGATCGGCCGGCTTGAGTTCTTGCGTTAACTGAACTTTATAAGCCTTAAGACCCAAATCTTTATGCAAAATACGGTGTATTGACGTTTGTGGAATCCCTAATTCCAAAGAACGACGAGGAATGGACAAACCTGGGTTTTCTTCAACACTTTCGGCTACAGCAGCAATATTCTCGGCTGTTCTTGAGCGACGTGCACGGGTTTTCTTCTTCACATAACTAACTTGTCCCAACAGCTCGAATTTTTTCACCAATTTCTTTATTGCGCTCCGACAAGGTGCTTCATGACGACCCAAAAATGTTCGAGTTTTACGAACCGTCTCTGCCAAATTTTCACCATTTTTATAGTGAATTTTAATAATTTCAATGCGTTGTTGAAGCGTGTATCGTTCCATCTTTATTTATGGCGTAGTTTCTACTTGTCAAACGTCAAAAACTTACAGCTTCAAAAGTGACATCTACCGAAATAGCGGGCTTTTCAAAATGACACCTCTTATTGGAAAACCCTTTATTATGCTGAGGTTTTCTATGTCTCCTCTTCTGTTCATGGAAAGTGGTTCGTTGTTTATTTGAACCATCTTATTGTTAAGTGCTAATGACTCTCTTTGTTAAACAAAACCTGGCTTTTTATTTATATTCACTTTGTTAGGTATTTTTTTTTCTTTTTCTTTTATAAAAATAGAATTAATGAATGTCATTTTCTCTTTTGCAAAAGTCCTGATGAAGAAAATCCAATTTCTCGAAAGCTAGACTAACAAAAGAGAGTGTTATTTCCTAGCTATCCATCCTTCTGACTGCGGCCCACAAACGTGCCTTAAACCTCTCGATTTAGTCGGCTTTTTCTTAACTAGTCCAGTCACGAGACTACCATCTTATATATATATATATATATATATATATATATATATATATATATATATATATATATATATATTCACGGATTCCTGCGTGTGAGATGCAATAGCAGTGGATATATCCACATTATGCAGTTGAAATCACATTCAGCACACGTACAACTATATGCAGCTCCGTGTATGGATGAAGTAAAATGCGAACAGTAAACACAAACCTCGTTCCATCATATCCCTTCTGTGCTACAAGTTGCACAGTTTGCATTACAATGGCATAATGTGGATATATATACTGCTATTGCATTCCACACGGAGACATCCGTGAAAACCGCATAAACATATATACGTCATATATATATATATATATATATATATATATATATATATATATATATATATATATATATATATATATATATATATATATATATAGAAAAGTTACTTTATTCTCCTTACGACCGTTAAGAAAAGAAACAGATAGTTTATTCTTTGCGAATTCCACTCTGGTTCTCTCTTCATACTAGTTTCGACCACCTAATGATCCCATCAGTGGAGCTCTAACGAACCAAGAACAAAATTCGCAGAAAACAACTGTCTACTTAAAATCCCCATATCGTAAAATATCGGGAGGATATTACCCGCAGAACTTGATGCCGGGCTGTTATCTCAAACAGTACAAATGAATATCTGAATATATCCCGGAGTGGTAACAAATTATTAAAAATTAACAATTTCACGGTCAATGTATTTTTAATAATTTGCTACCTCTGCCGTAACACTGTAGCGGGGAGGAGAAGTTTTGACCTTCTTCTCGATATTATGGTACAGGTAGGCCATCATCGCGATGGTGGTGGAATAGGATAAATTTTGTTCTGTAGTAATTTATTCAAACTGTGCAACCTCTAACACGGAAGGGATATGATGGAATGAAGTTTGCATTTACTGTTCGCATTTTATTTCATATATATATATATATATATATATATATATATATATATATATATATATATATATATATATATATATATGCTTTGTTGTTTATACGGGAGTTCATCCGTTCGTCATTGTTTCCTGTTGAAGGATCTTGCAGACGTTTCGCCAAGGTCGCACTTGGCATTTTCAATGCTTACTGATCGGAGTTTGGAAGTAAACAGTTTACTTTCCAAACTCCGACCAGTAAGCATTGAAAATGCCAAGTGCGACCTTGGCGAAACGTCTGCAAGATCCTTCAACAGGAAACAATGACGAACGGATGAACTCCCGGATAAACAACAAAGCACATTTATCCATCCGTGACACACTTCAAACAAACATATATATATATATATATATATATATATATATATATATATATATATATATATATATATATATATAAAAGTTACTTTATTCTCCTTACGACCGTTAAGAAAAGGAAACAGACAGTTTATTCTCTGCGAATTATACTCTGGTTCTCTCTTCATACTAGTTTGGACCACCTAATGGTCCCATCAGTGGAGCTCTAACGAACAAAGAGCAAAATTCGCAGAAAACAACTGTCTACTTAAAATTCCCATATCGTAAAATATCGGCAGGAGATTACCCGCAGAACTTGATGCCGGGCTGTTATCTCAAACAGTAGAAACGAATATCAAAATATATTCCGGAATGGTAGCAAATTATTAAAAATTAACAATTTCACGGTCTATGTATTTTTAATAATTTGCTACCACTTCAGGATATATTCAGATGTTCGTTTGTACTGTTTGAGATAACAGTCCAGCATCAAGTTTTGCGGGTAATATCCTGCCGATATTTTAGGATATGGGGATTATAAGTAGACAGTTGGTTTCTGTGCATTTTGCTCTCGGTTCGTTACAGCTCCACTGATGAGACCATTAGGTGTTCGAAACTTGTATGGAGAAAGGACCAGAGTGGAATTCGCAGAGAATATACTGTCTGTTCCCTTTCTTAATGGTTGTAAGGAGAATAAAATAACGTTTCCAAATACATAGACCGTGAAATTGTTTATCTTTAATAATAATAATAATAATATATATATATATATATATATATATATATATATATATATATATATATATATATATATATATATATATATATATATATATATATATATATATTATGATGTTCCAAATGAGCGGATTACTTTTATAGTCCCAAAGTTTAATTTTATCCAAGGATTTAAGGACAGACATTGAGTCAGACAAAATAACATAATGCTGAAATTTACTATCCAAAACAATCTTGAGCGCGTCAGATATAGCTATAGCTTCACTGGTAAAAATGCTGCAATCATCAATTATTTTATATTTACATTTATTGTTCATTTGGGGGATGAAAATTGCTGCCCCATTACCTTCTAGTGTCTTAGAAGCATCTGTGTATATTAATATAGAGTCCTTGAGATAACAAAGTTTACTGTTTAAAATGTGTTTGTTGAGTAATCTGTTATCCGTGAATGGGGGGAATCGTATATTATGTAGATGATACTATAATATTCATATTCGGCAATGCTAAAAGGAATGTTATCATTTAGTATTTGGTTATAATTTCTGAATGCTTCACACAAAGGAGACGAGCTTTTATGACACCAATAATTATTTGTTAGGTAAAATGTATTAAGTCCTACTACATTTTGTAAAAAATCGGTATCAAAAATGTAATTTGAATAAAAATTTAGCGTTTTCTCTGCGAAAACATAAGGGAGGCTCTAAAGCCTCAACCATAAGTGATTCTACTGGAGTAGAGCACATTGCCCCTAAACAAATTCTTAGAGCCTTATATTGAACCTTATCAACCTTTTGCAAATGAGTTTTACAAGCAGAACCATAATCGAGGATAGATCTAATATATGTTTTGTAAAAAAATTATTGCCAATATTTTATTATATTTTATTTTAAATTACACGGACAAAAAACTTATCTACTTATTTATTTACTTGTTTGGCTTTGAAACACGCTAAACGATGCTCTCATGGTGGGATCGTTTGGTACGACACGTGGCTTTAGCTCCTGAAATTAACAGTAGGCTTGGTTTGCCAGTATCGAAAAATGCGACCCCTATCCTTTGGGCAGCGCGTTTCGTGTACTCGATTTTACATATTTCTGTTTTAATTCACCGTCGCGCCACCATATGGCGGTTTTTTACAAACTTTGTTAATTTATGTGGTTCTTGTGTTATCAAGTGGACCATCGAAATGTCGCCTTTGTCGTCTTGTTTGCTGTTTTTTGATTTTAAACTCAGCTTTATAGGATGCGAAGGCGAGATGATGGTTTGTACCGAATGCGGTGGCCTGATGAGTCCCATATTAGGACGAAACAGCGCTGTCACCATCTGTCGGACCTGGAGTTTTTCCATATTTTGGAGTGCTCCGCACTTTTTAACACGAGAATCATGTGGATTGACAAATTTTCACGTCCGCTTCGCCAATATTTTATTCTACTTTATTTTAAATTACACGGACAAAAACTTATCTATTTATTTATATATATATATATATATATATATATATATATATATATATATATATATATATATATATATATATATATATATATATATATAGGTCTAGAACCTCAACCCAAGAAAAGACAAAATAAAGAAAAATGATATAATCTATGGTTCAAGAATCAAGAAAATAATATATATATATATATATATATATATATATATATATATATATATATACAATATTAAACTAGTAACTTTTAATGGATAAAAATAAAATATCTGATAATTAATTTTGGTTTCCACATTATTTATTTTAATTTTAGTGTTAAAAAAATATCTCGTATAACAGTTACAATTCATTTATGTAAAATCTGTTCAACAGTTACTTAGAAATTCTTGCACAGATATAGACACACGAGGCGGAGGATATTCTATGACATATATTCTTTAACGTTTTATTCTTCCACAATCATTTATATCTACATAATCTAGATTCTTACAGTTATAATATCAAATTTGAAATTTAAAAAATAATAAGTATCACTTTGAGAAAAGAAAATAAGGGAATTTGAGACTTTATAAATTTATGGTAATTAAAAATAGCAATAAAATTAGCCCTCCCATCCTCGTCCTTATTTTGGCTTTATTACTATTTTTTTTTAAGAAAAAAAGAAATAGATCTTTCCATTTTGCTCTAGTGAAAAAAATGTGTTAAAATTATCCGTGTACCAAGTATGTGAAAAATGAAGCAATTTTTTTTAATCTAAAAAAAGATTTAAAAATAAAAATAAAACAAAACACATCATTATAAGCTACATTAATTTGCACATGTATTTATAATAGCTACGTCAATGTAGATGTAATTAAATTAATTATTATTAATATAATATAATTTAATATTAAAAAGTAATGAAAGGTTTTCTTCCATATGTTTCAAATATTTCGTTCCACTTGGGATACGAATTTTCTTTAAAGTTGTACCGAAGATCCAATGTTCCGTTAATATTTAAATAAGTTAGATTTGTAGGGCTAATAGTCGACCAGGTAACGTTGTTAAGGAGTTCTGATTTTTCTGGAGTTGGATTTCTAAAAATAAATCAAATATTTATTATTATTCTAAACCATTATTCATTTGTTATTAGTTGACTTAATATAATGGGCGACTACGTGATTACTAGCCAAACTCTCACTTAGACACTTTAATAAGAAACGTTATTACCTTTTTTATTTTTTATGATATATCTAATTTATTTAAGTTTCACATGAAAAACTAACACTGAAACATATATCATTATGTATACCTGTCTTTTAAAGTGGCCAAGAATATCTCGTTTGAAAATGTTACAAAAATTGCCTATTGTAGATGAGGAAATAGAATAAAGATTGATATCACAAAAATTTGGCATCCATTTCAACCGGGAAAATGTGCGAGTTACTAAACGAGAACTTGGCTAGTTATAGTCACTAGATGTCAAGTAATCTTGGCTTATTTTATTATAATTTATTTTAGGATTTTAAAATTAATTAAGTCTTTAAATGACACAATAATATTGTTCAAAATTTTCCTTAAATTTTACTTATAAATACTTTTATTGCAAACACGCTTCCCGTAATTTTTCATTTTCATATGCACAAGTCGGATGACATAGCGAGTACTATATGGCTATTCATCCGGTATGTATTCAATTGGATGACTGTGACAAATAATAGAATAGCCTTTCAAGAAACAATTTCTGTAAAACCTCTAAACTGCAGGGGCGGATCCAGCCTCTCTCCTTGGGGGGGGAGGGGCGGTGATATCACAAAAGTATAGTATGGCAAGCGAAAGTAAGTTGTCAACGAGGGGGGGGGGAGGAGACACCAGCAACATTCCCTTTTTTAGTGTCAAAGGCAGGGTCGGGTCTATTTTTCTGAATATGGAACCATTGGAGAGGGGGGGAGTCGATCACAAGAAAAAACAAGTTGCCGATAGTGGGGGAAGATGCGAGCAGCATACGCATTCCTGATATAAGAGGCAGAATCGGGTCTATTTTCCCGAATTCAAAGCCCTTGGGGGGGGGGGTTGTCACAAGAAAAACAAGTTGTCAACGGGAGGGGAAAGGGAATGCCAGCAGCATACATATTCCTAATATAAAAGGCAGTATCGGTTCTATTTTCCCGAACTCAAAGCTCTTAAGAACTAGAGACAGAACTGTTACCGAAACCTCCAACGTACCTGCTCCAGTGCCGCAGGTAATTGAGGACTGCCATAAATCTAATTATATTTAAATATTATAAGCTTTTATAAATTTACTGCAACAATAAAATTTCTGATAATTCAATTTAAGTTCTGTCAGTGAGCAAGGTACACCTTACGGGACGTCCTTAAAGATTTATCTTGTTTGTGCTTGTTTTTATATATTATTTGAGATTAGTGAGATGCCTAAAAGATTCAACCTCTATATTTATTCCAAAATCGTTGAAACAGGCCATTTTTTCCTTAACAAAAACTTATTATGATGCATGTTTATGTTGCCTTAAGATATCAATATCCGTTTAATAATGTTAAAAGCTCTGTTGAGATGTAGCCCAACATGACAGGAGTTGGAAAATCTACTATATACAGAAAACTGAAGGAGAAAAACGAGTGGAATTGTTAGTACTCTCAAGACACTTTCGATCTCAGCCAGACGAAAAAACCTCGTTGGAAGAAGAGATGAAAACTGCAATAAAAGGAGTTGTACATACATTTTATTATGAGAAGCAGATCTCAACCGTCGACAAAATTCTAACTAAAATCAATGAAGATAAGGATTTACCTGAAATTTAAAAAAATCAGCTTTGGAAATTGCTCAGGGAACTTAATTTTTGCTGGGAAAAACCAGATAGAAAATCTGTTCTTATAAATCGTCCCGAAAATATTTGTTGGAGAGGGAAATATCTCTCTCAAGTAAAAGGTAGAGTTGCTAGAAATAACACAACTTACAAAATTAGTAATTTAATTGAACTTCTGAAAGATTTTTTTAAATAAAGTTACTGCGGAAAATTGGGAAAAATCCATATAATAAAAGAATAAAAGAAAATATGGAAACTCGATCTCATGATCGGTGAGATAGAAGAACCAATTATAATTAATTTGAGTGAAGATAGTTTTACTGACTTTGATTAAGAATTAGATACGTAATGTTTACCAGTGTAAACACAATTTATTATTTAAATTTTTGTTTTTGTTGTATAATGTTGTTTATATATTTTTTATATATATTTTTATTTTAGTGTGTCTCACTCTTTAATTTTATATATATTTAATTCCAATTAGCCGTAATTTTTTTATTATTGTACTTGTCTTTTTCTTAAGCGTGTAGAATTAACATGTTTATTTTATTTTTGGAGCTATCTGATTTTCATATAATAAAGTACATTAAATTAAGATGTCAGTGTAATAGAAATAAAAATAAGTAGGTCTAATTTTAACTGTAACATATAAAAATTAATTACATTTGAATCCCTTTTTAGTGTTTAATTGTAATTCTGCAGATGGTTTAAGAAATAAATAAACTGAAACGTCAAATGTCCTAAAAATGATTTTAATTATTAATAAAATGACCGATAACCCAAAAAAAAATTTAATATTATATGAACGAATTTATTTTTTTATATAGATTTTACTTCTTGTATTTTTGACAATGGGTATTTTGTAAGTATTTAAATTATAACTTAGAATTTTTTAAGAGAATAAGGCTACGTTTTAGTCTGAATGTTCCTGAAACCGTTTCTATGCCAAAATTAAAAATAATAAAAATACAGTTGTGATTTGTATTAAATATGTCAAAATTATCTATATTTTCTAATGTATGTGAAATATTAAGCAATCATAGGAAATAAAATAATATTACAAAAACTTTTTATTTTAAGTTTATTACCGAAATAATATTCTATACCATAAATACTTAGTGATAAAATAAACCTCCTTCCGACGTCTATGACAAGGATTAAGGTCCTTTTTACCACTTCACACTTTCAAATATCCATCGTTATCCATTATTATAGACCGGTATTTTTGATTATAAAATTTCTAACCCATTCCTATGAAAAACACAGGTGGTTTGCGAAGAAAAAAAAAGAGTAAAAAATGATTTATTACTATCTCTATTTCTTGAATAAACTATAGTGTAAGAGGCAAAATCGGGTCTATTTTCCTGAACTCAAAACTCTTGGGGGGGGGGGGGCGATCGCCCCCACCGCCCCCCCCCCTTAGATCTGCGCCTGCTAAAGTGTGGATAAGAACAAGCTACAAGATCCACTCTTTCGACCGCCCGAAGAGCTAAGCCACTGTAAGTCTTGCCTATGCGAGTTTAATACCTAAACACAGTCTATTAGAATTTTGCATATTTTCCTTTTGACCAGGTATACTAATAAAGAAATCTTTCGCTTCGTACTAGTACAAAAATATGCTCTAAATAAAATATACTCACAAGAATTTAGCAAAATTTGCCCAAAGTTTAACTATCCTTCTTTGTGTCATTACGTTAGCAGGATCTGTGTCTTGAAACATTATCTGATTAAATAAAAATGGTAATTCTGCGCCATGAGTCGCTTTCTCGGCACCTAAAAATGTAAAATATTAGTAATAAACCATATTAATTGTAACATGGTAATGAGTAAGTAACAATTAAAAATGCGTATTATTGGAAATCGGAATTTGATATTATAAATATTTCCTTGAATACGAGAAAAGGATAAGCAGTTTGACTCATCAACTCACCAAAGGCTAAAAAAGATTAAGTAACTTTCGGCTTCCATTTTTCCATTTCTGTTTAGTATTATTATATCATTTTTTATGAGATTCCACTAATACAGCTTTATTCCATCACCACTTGGTATGAAAGAAAGTTTTTCGGCAGCATCTGTGTGTTCGGGGTAATATCGAAAGAACTTTAACCCGATTTTTATTATTGAAATTTTTATACCAGTTTCAATTGTTTTCAATTTCTATACCAGTTTTCAATGTTTTAATCGGCTTTTCGAAAGTTTTAACTAAATCTATTTTATTCATTTTTTTCTTTGGTGTTGATACAACAGCAGAATTTAAATATCTTCCCACAAGTTGTAAAATTACGTCAGGTATGGCAACCCTACCAATCTGTTATTTTTTGTGCTATCCCTAAAAGTTCCGATCAGTGTCGAATTTACTAGAGATGTACGTGAGAAAATAAATGTAATTACTCTATGGTAGTGGTTCCAATCAATGGGCCACGACCTACAAGGGGATCGCTTTGTCTTTTTTAGGGGGGTCGCTGGTTATCAAGTTAATAAAACAAAATTAAATTTGAAACTCAGAAGTAGGTGATAAAATGTTAATAACACAGGTCTGCAACAAAAATGCTGCCTGGATGTTTTCAACTGATTTCTATGTATTTAGGTGTTCTGAAAACTAAAAAAATACTCGAAAAATTCCAGAACGTCAGGTTATTTTGCAAAACACAAAATTTTTTTATAAAAAAGAGGTTTTTTGGGCTAACTTGAAGTCATAAATAAATAGGTACAATTTTATTTTGATTACTGTTTTTAAATTTATACAGGCCATAACTATCATTACTTTCTAAATAAAGAACGCCCTGCGTGAGCTAAATCAACAAACATAAACATTTTGTAACCTGAACGTGCGGGCTCCGATAGTGTAGAAAGTGGCGCGGTACAATTACGTGTTAACTCGTCATTGTTTTATAGATCTTGGTTCAATATAGTGCAATGTCGTCTATGGGGAAGTGTGTGAATTCGTCTGACAGCTTCTGTTATATTTGTGGTGAATATATGGTATTAAAGCAACAACTTAATATTACGGACTTTGTAAAAAAGTATACTTCGCGTATTTTGGCTTAAAACTTGGAGATCAGGATAAAGTTTGGGCACCTCATAAAGTCTGCAAGCGATGTGTTTAAGATCTTTGAAATTGATTTAAGGGCAAGAAAAAATCTTTCCGATATGCGACTCCTATGGTATGGCACGAGCAAAAGAACCATAGTGATGATTGTTAGTTTTGTTCGTGTAATGTGGAAGGGTATAATTCAAAACGGAAGCAGTCAATTTCATACTCCAATCTGCAATCAGCTATTCGTCCCATCCCTCATGGGACCGAAATACCAGTGTCCAAGGCCCCTGCTACCTTGGAAGAGATTCCAAGTTCTAACGAAGATGGTGCTGTACCTGAACCCAATGACAAGTGAAGTTTTGAATTTGAAGATGACAGCAGTCCGAAATTGTTTTCCCAGGGCGAGCTAAATGATTTGGTAAGAGATTTGAATTTTCCCAAAAACGCTGCTGAGTTACTTGGATCAAGGCTCAAAAGCAGGAACTTACTTTTGCCGGGAGTGTCTTCCTCCTGGTTTAGATACCGTGAAAAGCAGTTCACTTCCTACTTTGCCCAAGAGGACGAGTTGGTTCATTGTACCAATATTGAAGGTTTGATGGATACGTTAAAGATCTCATACGACCCAGCACAGTGGCGTATTTTCATAGATTCTTGAAAGAGAAGCCTTAAAGCAGTTCTGCTTCACAATTGCGGTTTCTATGCTTCCATTCCTGTCGGTAATTCAGTACACCTCAAGGAAACCTACAAGAACCTGGAATTGGTTCTTTGCAAATTAAAATATAAAGACCACGGTTGGTAAGTGTGCGGTGATTTAAAAATCTTGGGCATGTTGCTCGGACAACAATCTGGGTTTACCAAATTCCCTTGCTTTTTGTGTCTATGGGATAGTAGAGACCGAGCAAATCACTGGACCAAAAAGTGTTGGCCTCCGAGGAAGCTTAACGTTGGCGAAAAGAACGTCCGACATGAAACTTTGGTGCCTCCTCATAAAGTTCTTCTATCACCGCTTCACACAAAGCTGGAATTGATGAAGCAATTTATAAACTCACTTCTAAGAGATGGAAATTGCTTCAAATACTTAATATCAAAGTTTCCAGGCCTCTCGGAGACAAAGTTGAAGGAAGGTGTTTTCGTTGGACCAGATATTAGACGGCTTATCGCTGATCCATAATTTATCACAACCATAACGAATCCTCAAAGAGAAGTGTGGATTGCCTTTAAAGAGGTCATAGAGAAATTTTTAGGCAATAACAAAGACCATAACTACAAACAAATCGTCAAAAGAATGTTAAAAGCATTTCAAGCTTTAGGTTGCTTAATGAGTTTAAAAGTACATTTTCTTCATTCCCACTTCGACTACTTTCCAGAAAATTTAGGAGATGTGAGTGAAGAGCAAGGTGAACGATTTCACCAAGATATTAAGGAGATGAAAAAAAGATACCAGGGAAGATGGAGCGTCTCAATGTTGGCAGACTACTGTTGGACGCTTCAGAGAGACCTTCCATATGCTTCCTACAAAGTACCAAAAGGAGTCTCATTAGGAAAAAGAAATGTGTTTAGTACTTACTTATGAATGTATTTTAGATAAAAAATAAGTTTTGCTACGCAATTATAAATTAAAAAAAAATTTTAGTCTTTTATATTTTATTTTAAGATGATAACTTGTTTAACATAGATACCTACATTGTTAAAAAACGTGACGTTCTATGACAAAATGAAAGTCATTTTCGGATTCAGCACACCCAAAAACCTAAGAATTACGCAAAAAAAAAACAAAACAGCTCTCAATTTTTTTTTTTTGCAGACTTGTGTAATTGATTTATGAATGGTAATAGGTGAGGTAATAGGCGAGATATATAACATAGTTAAGGCCCGGCTGGCCCATATACCCCTTATGCCTGGAGAAATCTGAATGAAGCAAGTTGGCTGAGTAGTTTCTAACAATCACGACATTCCGTTGCATCTAGAAGAAACCCTGATGTTCTACTGAGTTGTGAATAATCGGAAAAATATTCCCAATAGATATATAAGTGCGTTTAAATTCTTGACTATAAATATAACTTTACAGATAAATTGCAACTTTCGGTAATTTTTTTACCTAATGTTAAATTATTACTGTGTTCTTTCGTCTTTTTTAAATGAATCATCGTCAGTCTAGTTTCATTAGAAAAATGTTAGGATACTATTTAAGAACATCAAAGAAGTATTTCTGTAGAACACTCAAATCTACTACGAAAGATGAAGAACATCATGGAGATGATAAGTTTATTGTTTTGAAGTGCTGACTTTACCATACTTGGATTGAGGTAGGGCTTTTAATTCAAAGTTAAAAAGCATTTACTCCAAGCAGAGAGGCTGCGCTGATAATTCACCGATTTGCCCTTGCTATCAAAACTCTTCTAAAGCCTTTATGAGAAGTGCTCAACTCTTTGATAACAATTGTCAATAACAAAAAATGCATTGTATAATACTCGTTTGTTCAAGAAACTATGTAAAAACTTGAGCTCTCATAATAAAGTTTTTTTGCACTGCTGTTTTCTAGTTATCAAAAGGAAATGTCGTTGGTCGAGTCTTTGAATTGGAAAATGAAATAAGACAGTTTTTAGAAAAGAATCGAAAACGGGAGTTTATGATACCCTTTAATAGTGAAACATGGGTCCAAAGAATAGATAATTTGACATAAGCTAAACAAGCTAAATTTGAAGCTGCAAAATCGGAGACGGAGGAGAGGAAATTAATTACCACCTTCAGAATCTTAAATCTGAAATGTAATGTTTTTCTCGAAGTTCTCCGAACAAGAAACTGCATTATTACGAAACTAATTTCATTATATTTGGCTGTTCCTCGATAAAGTTCAGGATGAATTTTTGGAGCTGCAAAATAACTTCTCAGCGCATAATATATTTCAGGATAATTATTCTCCCATTCAGAGCTATCCACAGCTTTCTGTCAGAGCTCAAATTGTTTATGACCTCTAATTTCGTTGCAGAGTAACCTTTTGTGAGCAAATAAAACGGCTGGCGCAATATGACACCTAAAAGTAGGAATTCCAAAAATTTTATTTGTAAGAATATTCACGTTTCGGTAAAAATTCAATTCTTTGATACCTTGGCCTCCATTTTGAATTTTGATACGCAAACTAACAGCGGTTTAATTAAGGTCATAGGTCTAATTAAGGACAATTTTCAACCTATTTCCGCGATAAATTTCAGTTTTTGGATATTTAGATTGCCATATTGTATCCACCGTCCTAAGTTTTGATACTCACAGTGTGGGTATATGAATAAAAACACTGTTTTGATGTACCAAAATTTCAATTCCAAACGATTTTCAACCTGCTTCGAGACAAATGTCAGCTTTTTGATGTATCATGTTTAATTTCAAAAAATCAATGAGAGCAAATTTGAATGCCTTCAAGTGAAGCCTAAAAAAATATCTCCAAGATATATTTTTATCCGAAAAAAAAATTGAAGTCCCTTGTTATTGGACACGATATGGAGTTTGTCATATTGTTTGCTCACAAAAAGCCACTCGCAAACTAAAATTTAAGCTTGAATTTCAGAATAAGAACTCCGCGCTAGTCTACCGGTCAATCCGTCTTATCTGTGAAACCGATCCCTGACAGGCAATTAAATTTCGACTGGCCTGCATAAACCCCAAGAGCTAAATGCGCAATTAGTGTAAATAATGTAAGTTAAACAGACCTACTGCAGAAATTGCTTTGCTCGATAGAGCCATAGACATATAAATATAGAGACTGCGGACCCTATAGAAGTGCGTTGGCTCTCGCTTAGAAAGAGACAGAGTTAAATAAGTCAGCAGTACCTCTCTTTCTATGGGTGGAGCAACATCTCCTCTCACCTGAGAGCCACAGCCAACCAGAAAAGATATTTCTTAATGGATTAAAAGATGGCTATGATGCGTGTGGGATTCTTAGTTCAGCCTATGGAAGCAAAAGTACCACTGACCTGTTTTGCTCTGTCTCTTTCTAAAGCGAGGACCCGAGGTCTACATCTTTATATGTTTATGGATACTTTGGGACAAACTTGCCTTTGATAGGAGAATTGTAACAAAATAAGGGTTATTATTTACTATTTCTATAGAGATAGAACCTCTGATGGTCAACTGAAAGTGGAAATAATTAAAATAAATTTAGGTGGGACCTTAAAAAAATTAAAAAAAAGCAATTAAAACTAGCATGAAAACTCGGATCTCAAATACTGAAAAGTTGAGAAAAGCTGACTTAAAACTTTGTCGAAATATTATATTTAATTGCTCTCTTTTTTACATATATATATATATATATATATATATATATATATATATATATATATATATATATATATATATGTAAAAAAAACATCTCAAAAATATCTTAGCAAATGTCACTGGCCAAAATAATTTTTATATTAAAGATTCATGGAGCTTTAAAGAAAAAATACAAAACGTTAAAATCCCAGAAAACCACGTGTTGATCTAATTCGACGTTGTATCTCTCTACACAAATATATCCATAAATGTGTCCTTAAACATAATCAGAAAAAAATGGTCAGAAATAAAGAAATACACTGATATACCATTAGATGATTTTCTTGAAGCTGTAGAAATCTGCCTAACTTCCACATACTTCAAATACAAAAATTTATTCTTTAAGCAAATTGAGGGTTGCGCGATGGGTGCATCCATATCAAGTGTTATTGCTCAATTAGTGTTAGAAGACCTAGAAACTGAAGTTATCAACAGCTTAAAATTCAAACTACCATTCTTTTACAGATATGTAGATGACTGCATAACGGCTATACCAAAAAATCAAGATTCATATATTTTAAACAAATTTAACAGCTATCATGAAAAATTACAATTTACCATAGAATTTGAAAATAATAGCCAAATAAATTTCCTAAATATGACGTTGCATCACAAAAATAATACAATACTAACTGAGTGGTACACAAAATCTACATGGTCTGGTCGCTACCTCAACTACAATTCCCAACACCACATGGCCCAAAAAAAAATCAGTAATAATTGGAATAGCCGATAGAGCCATCATCCTTAGTAGTCCCGAATTTAGAATCAACTGCATCAAAAAAGCAAAAGAGGTCCTTATGACAAACTCTTACCCAAATAAACTAATTAATAAAATTTTTAAAGAAAGGCTAGAAAAATACAAACATGGAAACACTAAGGCAGAAAACTTAGAACACAATAAAACCAAAAAACAATATCTTTCCTTGCCATATATACCAAAACTTTCCGAAAACCTTCAAACTTTTTTTAAAAAACATAATATAATCACTGGTCATAAAAGCAATTTCAGCAAATTAAAAAGTGACATTCCAAAAAACATAAAATCAAATGTTGTCTACCAAATACCCTGCAAAAATTGTCCATCGAATTATATCGGCCAAACTAGTCAGTATCTGCAAAATCGTCTAAATGGACATAAATATGACAAAAAAATATTACAGCCCTAAAAAAAACACGAAATGAAACACAAACACACCTTTGATTGAACAAAGGAAAACGAGAATTTTACGAAATGATATGACAGACAACAGTAATCTAAATCAAATTTATCTCAACATATTAAAATAAACCAATATAAGGGAATTTCTAAAATAAATAAAACAATAAATAAGAATAATTCTCCGCTTTCAATTCTTCTAAATTGAATCACGATATTTTTTCAGAAAGATATCACTTCAATTAAAAGACCCAAACTTTTTACGCCACTTAAAGTACCTAAAACATACACCATCTGGGTTCCACATTCAGTCAAGTCAAGGCAGTTATAGGGTTAAAAATGAAGCATCACTTGAAAGTCTCATCTGAGATGTTGGCGAAACGTCGTGAAGATTTTTCTATTGACGAACGGATTGAAAGCCGAAAAAACACCAGTAAGTATATATATATATATATATATATATATATATATATATATATATATATATGTGTGTATATATATATATATATATATATATATATATATATATATATATATATATATATATATATATACATTTTTTACAATGCTATTCGAGTTTTTTAGTTAACTCAGAAAAGCCATTAATGACTAATATATATATATATATATATATATATATATATATATATATATATATATGTGTATATATATATATATATATATATATATATATATATATATATATATATATATATATATATATATATATATATATATATATACATTTTTTACAATGCTATTCGAGTTTTTTAGTTAACTCAGAAAAGCCATTAATGACTATAAGATGTACTATGTAAAAATGAAGGTTTTAAGATCTTACCATCAAGAAATGCGGGAAACCATGTTCTTCCATAATAAGAGAACTGATAAAAGTAAACTGGTGCGTAATTGGATGTCAATTCACCTTGCTTTATTACTCCTCTGTTAAAAAGATTATCCGAGTAATACTAAAACAGATTTATACATGTCCAAATTAGCATTGAAGTTACTAAAAATTCTCTATTTAATAAGATAATAGATAACACTATTATATAGTCTGGAATTTTATTCCTCTTTGATGAATTTAATGTTCTTCCCTATTGCGTCCAGGAAAATGTCTAAATTTGAAAAAATCTGGTCCGAAACATTTAATTATTTGATAATTACAGTATGCTTTAATCATATGGTGCGTATAATGTATTATGTTTTGGACGGTTTTTTATAGCCCAGTGTCTAGCGCTTAATGCATCTGAGTTATCTAAAAAAATTCCAGAGTTACGCAAAAATTGAGGACTCTACACATTTTCTATAACATGCCATCGAAATTGAAAAAAATAAATAAAATTATTCTTCAACCATTTAACTTAATTCGTTATACTCACATTAAATATATTGATTGGTTTATCTAACAAAGCGAAAACAGAAATATATGGCAGTTATCAAAAATGAATTTAATAAATACTATCAACATATTATTGCAACAAGGTTCATTTCAAAAATTGTTCCAGTATTTTAACTTCAAAGTGACACAGCAATTATTTTTAATATTTAAGGTATCATCAAAAAACTACTGCATCAATAATTGATCAAAAATACTACTCCAGTGTTAAACCAACCATATGCAGTTTCTGTCGATATTTCCCTATATGCAAATAAATATTAAATCAATCTGCGCGAACGGGTAACTATTTTGTCCCTCGCTCTAATAGACCAGTGAATATTTTTCTTCAGTTTTACTTACCTCTGCATATTGCACCAAATTACTGAGCCACGATTCAGATTCTTTAAGATATATGTTTTTTATTTCTGTAATTACGGCGGCTTCATCGGTAGAATTTGGAAACAGATCTAATGGAATTAATAAAGTACTATCATAATCGTATGTTGCTGCATATGTTTGAATAGTTTCCAAATCTAGAAAAAGAAATATTTGTATATTATGACCTCAAAAAATAAATACTAAACGATAAGTGAAAAATAGAAAAAGCTGAGGAACATGGAAAAAACTGTTTAGAAAAAAAAAAAGTTTCAAAATATAATACGAATTTAAAACGAAATTAAAAACTTAATTGTCGTATGGGTAGGTTGTAACAGAAATTGGGATGCTCATAAATGCATAGTAGAACATCCTAGCAAGTAGCAGGCGCACCTCCTTGGTTCCTCTTTTAAGCTATATATTTCACCCAACCGAAATAAATTTTTGCGACCTCTTTCCATCATCTGTAATAATTGCAAAAATGTCCAACTGTTATACCAGAAAAGACATCCGTACATATCACGAGCGACATCGTACTAAGCAAATATGAGTAGTGGCTTCTGTAGAAAGGGACTTTATTGTGATGTTGATTGTTGTTATATACAGAACAGGAAATAGTTTTCCATGATTGTTTATTTTAAAGACTATATCACTTGAGCCATTTGATTGTCAAGGCGATCAATTTGCTCAACTCTGGTTTTATTTGAAGAAGTTTTATTTGATCAATATAATGTAATTTACTTATATTTTTTGATTCGATTTTAAATGTTCTTATTAGTGCTAACTGCATGTATACATATTATTAAATTAAAAGATAATTATATTATTGGTCTAATTATAAATAGTTTTTTATAAGTTAATTACAACATTATCATACTTTTGTAGTAACTAACGGAAATATGGAGTAAAAGTAAAATAAAAAACTTTGTTTTATTAAAATATATATATATATATATATATATATATATATATATATATATATATATATATATATATATATATATATATTTTCTAATGTTTTCTTGGTATTGGTTTTTTTATTAGAGAAACACAGGACCACAATTTTTTTTTGATGTTTCGCTCTACATAGTGAGCTTCTTCAAAAGACCTAGGTATATTTATTTTACATCTACAAAATTACAAAATTTTTTATAATAAACATACATCACTGTAATTACACTTTTATATTTTTAATTTAATTAAAATTAATAAAAATAAAACAGATTTTAAAATAGTCTTAAAGTTTAAAATTTAAAACAATACAACAGGTTAAAATAGTGCAGATTATAAAATAGTACATACCTTGAAAGTAGTTTTTTGTGTATGTTTAAAAATAAATTCAATTATGATCCTTGGTATACAATTGATATGGATAGATTTCTTTTTATAAAAAGCAAAAAATAGGAAAAAATTATTATTCACTTTTTAATAACGTTCTTTCATTTGCATGAGTGTATATGAAATCGTTCCAAGCATCATTACATTATTTCCCATATTTATTATACAGTTGCTTCAAGTATGTTTTATTCAAATATGAAATTATAGTATATCTGACTTAAGTTTTTGATATCTTGCTTGTCATTTACAACATTTTTATCTTTTTTTATGTGTATCATTTCTTTGATGACTAATTTATGATAATTTCTGTCAGTATCTAAAATATGGGTGTTTTTAAAATCAAATTCATGCCTAGATGTTTGTTCATGTTTATGTAAGGATGTCGATGCGTTTTTAGTATACCTGTGTCCATTCACTCTATTTTCAATATATTGTGTCGTCATGCCAATGTATTTCTTAGGACAATTTAGGCATGGAATTACATATATTACGTTAGATCTTTTTTTGGTGGGAACTTTGCTTTTTAATTTCATATAAAATGATCTTAGTAAATTGTTTGCCTTATGGTATACCGTTATGTTATGCTTATCCAAAATATATTTTATTTTTTCAGACTGTTGGTTTACATACGGTAATGCAATGAAAATGTTTTGTGTTTTGGTATTATTAATTTAATTTTTTTTTGTGTTATAATGTAAAAAATTCTTTGTTTAATTATTTTTTTTATGAGTAGTTTGGGAAAATGGTTCATTATGAGGGTCGCTTCAACTTTTTTTAGCACATCTGGGCGAAATTCGGGTAAAGATAATTTTATAGCTCACCCGAATTTCGCCCAGATGTGCTAAAAAAAGTGAAAGACACCCTAATAATGAACCATTTTCCCAACCCACTCATAAAAAAAAATAATTAAACAAAGAACTTTTTTACATTATAACACAAACAAAAGAAATAAAATTAACAATACCAAAACACAAAACACTTTCATTGCATTACCGTAAGTAAACCAACTGTCTGAAAAAATAAAATATATTTTATATAAGCATAACATAACCGTATGCCATAAGGCGAACAATTTACTAGGATCATTTTATACGAAATTAAAAAGCAAAGTTCCCACCAAAAAAAGATCTTACGTAATATATGTAATTCCTTGCCTAAACTGTCCTAAGAAATACATTGGCATGACAACACAATATATTGAAAATAGAGTGAATGGACAAAAGTATACTAAAAACGCATCGTCATCCTTACATAAACATGAACAAACATCTAAGCATGAATTTGATTTTAACAACACCCATATTTTAGATACAGACAGAAATTATCATAAATTAGTCATCAAAGAAATGATACACATAAAAAAAAGATAAAAATGTTGTAAATGACAAGCAAGATGTAAAAAACTTAAGTCAGATATACTATAATTTGATATTTGAATAAAACATACTTGAAGCGACTATATAATAAATATGGGAAATAATGTAATGATGCTTGGAACGATTTCATATACACTCATGCAAATGAAAGAACGTTATTAAAAAGTAATTAATATTTTTTTTTCCTATTTTTTGCTTTTTATAAAAAGAAATCCATCCATATCAATTGCATACCAAGGATCATAATTGTCGGTATTTTTAAACATACACACAAAACTACTTTCAAGGTATGTACTATTTTATAATTTGTACTATTTTAACCTGTTGTATTGTTTTAAAATTTAAACTTTAAGACTATTTTAAAATCTGTTTTATTTTTACTGATTTTAATTAAATTAAAAATATAAAAGTGTAATTACAGTGATATATGTTTATTATAAAAAATTTTGTAAATAAATATACCTAGCTCTTTTAAAGAAGCTCACTATGTAGAGCGAAACGTCAAAAAAAAATTGTGGTCCTGTGTTTCTCTAATGGAAAAACCTATACCCAAGAAAATATTAGAAAAAGATATTTAACAAAAGGTTTAAGACACAAAAATAAATTATATATATATATATATATATATATATATATATATATATATATATATATATATATATATATATATCTTTCCTGTTCGATATAGTTATTAGGACTTAAGATAACATTTCTATTAATTTTATTACAACTTATATACTGTGAATCTATTTTCATTTATTGTAGTTCACCAAAGAAAAAGAATGAGATAACAATACCGTGTCTAGTTTTATGACATTGGGGTTATTTTTAGTAGTTTTACTAATATCACTAATATGAGACTAATTCGAACATTAAAAATCAAAATAACAAATATTGTAAATATAGTACATGTGTACGTTTCAGTGAATATATAAATAAATTGTGAGATTCTGTTTGTGTATATTCCTTAGTTTCAGTCTAAAATTTTATTGCCACTTATTACCATCGTGTTTTTTTTTAATAAAATTAACTCTATATGGAAATTCGAGTGAGTACCACAAAGAATGTTGGTATGCGACTGATTGTTAGACCAGATATCTTTGGAAATGTATTTATCAAATATTTCGACAATACAGTAACTTTATCACCTTATTTTTATGTTAGTGACATAAAACTTACCCCAAAAGGAATTAAGAGATTCTTCAGCACATACACCAATTATTATTGGAACTTGATTAAATCTTCCACTACTCAACAATTCATAAGGTGATTCAGTTATAAATGCTTCTTCGTCTTCAACTTCTAAAACTGGTAAAACTAGTCCCTAAAATAAACAACAAAAAATATTAATAAAATTCAGGTAAATTAAGTTTTGCTATACAGTGATATGAAAATATATCAAGAAGTTAATAAGCTTCATTAAATGAGACAAACATATTTCGTTTGTTGTAAATGTCTCATAAAGTAATTATTAATTAATAAAGTCTAATTTTAAAAATAAACAACTAATATACTAAATTTTAGTTGTGCACTTGAGCTCAAAAAATTAATTTTATTGTTACTGACTACCTAATTCACTGCTGACCTTTTTGGGGGTATGGCTTTCACCAGCTCTTTGATTACGCTTTGATTTCACAAAAAAGATCTTAGCGATTTTTTGTTAGAACTTGGAATCCCTATAAATCCCTTCCTGTAAGATGCAAAATTCTTATTCTAATCTGCCTTTTATTACTGAGACAATAGGTTTTATATATTAAAAATTATATAATTCAAATATAGGTGGAATCTATAAAATCGGGAAGAGTTTTGCAAGAGTATGAAGATGTTTAACCAGTTTTGATCATGCTGAGCTTTTTGTAATACATAAGATTGTAAAAAAAATTAGAAAATCTCCTACTTAACAAAACATAATATACCCTGCTTCAGTACCATAATGAGAATTTGCGAATATTTAAATTTTAATTGTTGTTGTGTGTTAATCCTTACTTTAACTTTGAGCTTGATCTTCAAAAAAAAAATTTAAGGTCAGATTGTATTTTCTAAATAAAAATCTCGATTATTTTATTACAAAAACGGAGAGTATGAAAATTTTCATGTTAAGCGATATAAAAATCATGGAAGGTCAAATGTCATCTGCAGATAATTCTTTTCTATCAATCAGTGCATTCGAAAAAAAAACCGTAGGTTCAAAATTTGTAGCAATGTAAACAAGGCTCCTAGTGATGTTAAGGTTGACCTTGAGGGCGACCGTTGGAGTCACTTCAAAGTCAGGTTCATTTTTTTGGAATAGAAAGCCATGTAATATTTATATGGTTAAAGGTGGAATTTTCAGCGTATTATATTTTTCAATGAGAAATATGAATTGCAAGTCAACTTCACCTTAAAATCGCTTTAATTGTCATTCTCAAGGGCAACGTTAGTGTCATCATGAGATGCCTCATTTAAATTCATAACCTTTTTAATTAACATTTTTTTTTAAACAATTTTACTCTGATTCATGGAAAAAATTACCTTCAGATCACCTTTGAGCCTCCGAAATATTTATACGTTTGAACATGAAAGTTTCCGTGCTTTCATTTTGCCATAAAAATGGGATTTCTATTAAAAAAGAACAACTGTACTGTAGGTTACCTTGAAGATCATTGTCAGAAACAATTTCCAAGTTGAAGACTCGAAGCTTCCCTTGTGAAAATTGCAAATTGGAAATATTAACTCGAACGATCTTTTGGTTAGAACTAGTTGCCTATAATTTATGCTTCACGGCTTTTAGTTTTTCAACTAGGTACAACATCATAGTGAAATATTTTAGTATATCACAAAATTAAGCACTTAATCTTTCAAATTTTATTGTCTAAGTTGTTTTTCAAATAGTAGGCGTAATTTATAAGTTCCCTTCTAAAAATCCGTCGTTGGTAGAACTAACTTCACATAGGAGCCACAGTGACGTCACAGCCGTCTTGGAACGAAATTTAAAACGGAATTTAAAATATATGATTTTTCAAGTATTAATTGTATTAAATAAATATTATTAAATATTTTGGGCTACATTAAGTACTTATGCACGGTTTTAAACACGTTCCCAAAAATAGTCAATATCCTTATTAAGAATACAGATAAAGTGCTGCAGATGTGGACGAACTGGATATATGAGAAAGGACTGTCATGTGCAATGAAGTCCTGGTTCACCATCCAGAGACCGCACAGAAGAGAATCAGGAAAAACTGCTACAATTAATTTTAACATCAAATTTAGAACAGGAAGACTGCATAACAACGCAATAAAAAATAATGCAAGCACTGTACCGAAATAGAATAGAGAAAAGTTTTTCCTGTTCAGAGAATCACTTTCGAAGTTGATCCAGAGTGGAGTACAGTTCAGATGAGAAAAGATAAACTTAAGGAAAATGATCTGGTGCCATTTCTTCAATTTTAAAGAAAAGTCAATACTTCACCTATTTCCATAACTGTTGACACTGGTGCTAAAATATCTCTGATAAAGTCAAGCCTTGTTGGTAAATTAAAAATCCTACCATTGTCCAGAAAAGTAACGTTAAGAACTCTAACTGGAAAAACAGCTGATGCGATCGGAGAAATACAAGTGGAGCTTCAATTTGGAAGGCTAAAATGAAACTATTTGATCTGAGTTAGCGACAGATGAGTTTGTTTTATGTATGGTCTTGACTCGTCAACATAGATATTCCGTATTCAACAAGCTTAACATTCTAAAGTTTAGCACCGAAGAAGTTATTCCGTCAAAGAACGGTAATACCGAACCAATCAGAGTCATTGCCGAACAAACAACCAGAATAAGGAGAAGCACGGAGAATATCATTTACGGAAGACTGAACGAGAGTTCTGGAAACCACGCCGGATCAGTTCAATTCCCTAACAAACCCTGTAAATACCTGGTGGCAAAGGTAGCCAATTCATATGACATCAAGACAAAATCGGCAAGGTTTCAGTAAGATGTAAAGTTTGGTTATGGCATCCACAGAAAAAGAAGGACAAACCACCATGGGATGAACCATATGTTGTTCTGAAAAGAACCAATGACGTTGTGAATTCAACGAAATCCCAAGGCCAAAATGAAAGTAGCACATCGCCACAGATTGAAGCCATACCACAGAAGTATGGAAGTTAATCGGTACATTCAAAAATTAGGAGAGAGGGAGACACTGTAACGAAGAACTAGAAGAATTTTTTGATGTGTCTTTATAAAAATAGTATATCGATGGATCATCTCTCGTTAGTCATGTTTCTTGTAATTTATATTTTTTTATTCTTGTATATTCTGATGTTATAAGTATATAAATACGGATACGATATCAGCAGTTAGTTTAACTTATATTTGAATGGGAAAGTATTAAGTAATTACTAAAGAGTTTTTTAATAGTAAAAAGTGTTTTAAAGTATTGTGTTTTAGTCGACTTCAGTGACTGATTTTGAGGAGAGAAGATCGTAACAATATTAACTGTAAGGAGATACCTACAAACTTTGATTTTGCGAAAACAACGGTGTTATATAGGCCTAATGCATACTATTAATTACCATCCCTTTAAAATGCAAATAGTTCAAAAACTTTATGGAAATGATTATGACAAGCATTTTCAATTTTGTGAACTATTAAAAAAGGGGGGAACATTGTTTTTTTTTTCGACGAATCCACATTTTGCTAGAAAGTTGATATCAACATACAAAATTATCGGTGTTGATCAGATATAAACCTAAATTTGATGAAAGAGAGACGCACTCAGTAGAGACAAAACGTAAATATGTGGAAGGAAGTCGTGTATAATATCGTTATATGGCTATGTTTTGATGAAATTTTAACTGGTGAAAGATATTTACAGTTTTTACAAGAATATTTCATTCCTGCTCTTTTGACATTATGTCCGGAAGAAGGAAATGAAGATTTATCCCATAAGAATATCTGGTTGGCGCCTCTCTTAATGATGTTTTCGCAAACACATGGATTGAATGGAGGGAACCTAGTGAGTGGCAGCTAAGATCTCCAAACTTAAAACTTCCTGATTTATTTTTATAGGATTATCTTACTATTATCAAAATAAGCCAATTGGTATAGAAGACTTAAAAAATTGCATTATTCAAGAAATACGATTAATTAATACAGGAGTAGTCGTAAATTTTTAAACCTCTTAGGTTACTGTCAATTAATCAGGAACGTATTTTCATTATTTAATGAAATGATAAATTAACTGTTGTTACTACTTCGTTACAAGTTTTAATTGTCGGTTAATCGAAAACAGTTAGATATAGAACATGTTATAAAAAAAATATTCAAAATTTTGCAGGGAGTCTAGAAATGTATAAAAAATTGAGAGTCACTATTAAACAAATCAAAGTTGGTTATAGTACAGCTTCTTTTGAGCCACTCTGCATGATTGAATATTCTGTAAAAATTCGTACCAAAATAAAATCGACGTATCCGAGAAAACCGCGTTTTTTAAGTAATGAATTTATTCCAGACTCCGTCCTCAGTGTTGGTACCTACATATAATATTTGTTTTACAAAATACTTACCGTAGCTAATTTCGTAGCATTCATTATTTCCTCAGGTGTCTTTTCCAATAAAAATTCTTTTAATTTTTGAGTGTCATTTCCATAATTGCCACCAGGAATGGCATCGGCTAAAGAAAATGCATACGATCGTGCACTTTGTCCAATAGCAAATGAAACCAATGCAGATCCACTTTCAACAATAGCAGCTCGAAATAGACCTAAAATTGTATTTTTATATATTAACAAGACAATACATCTTTTCAATATGATGTAACTTTTTTATCATATCACCAAAGAACTTATCATCTATTTAATCGTATGTTCAATATAATCAGTAATAACTGCAGGAGAATCAAAGCCAAGAATAAATTTGCCTTCGTATGTACTCGTTTATCGGAATCAGCACTCATGTTAAGGTGACAAATTTGGTACATTTTTTTTTACAAATACCACGGAAAGAAGTATCATTTAATTATTAATCTTGTTCAATAAGGATTTGGTACTTTTTATAAGCGTTCTCCAATTTGTAAATGAATAGTTTAAAAAATCTTATTTTTACTAATTAAAATTCGAAACATGAGCTAAAGGCTCTTAAAATAATAGTAGAATAATTAAACTGAAATTAAACGAATGCTTTTAAATAGATTGTCCTGTAATAATTTTTGTGATATAATGTACAATTTTACAACTTTTTTTATAAAGGATTTGATATAACTTAAGTTTATAGTTTTTGAAATAATTATATTTAATAAGCTAAAAGTCACATTTTGAAGCATTATTTTGGAGAAGAATATACTTATATTTACAATTAAGAAAGACCGAGACCAACGAATACCGATCCTTATTGAAGCGCCAGTCTTATCTAACTGTTTGGATCCCAAGCGGCGCTCACTATTTTGATGCAACGTCTCTCACACGCTACCCCCACTACAAATATCCCTGTTCAACAGTTCCTACCCACTACAAGTTCTCCTTCAAGATGATCAAGTGAAAGAACTTTTTTTACCTTATTCCAATATATTCGTGGGTAAGTGGTGAGCCGCTTTATAAAACATTTCACAATTGTATAGGGCATAGGTTCGAACCCATCTCATGCACTTTTGATATAGAATATATATATTTATTGTATAAGTAAAACGAATAGTACCTCAAGAACAATAGAATTATTATTTATAATTGAACCCTTTCAGTCAAGAAATAAAAAATAGATATATTTTTGAATTTCATATTAATTTTAATAACATATTTTTAAAAAATGTCACTTAAATAAAATGCAAAATTGAATTTTTCAACATTCCTGACATCTCAGCCGCCAGAACATTTAGTATACACCGTTAATTTTTCACATACTTGGAGAAAGATGTCTGCGCCATCTGCTTTGTGGGTATCAAAATTAATCTTTGTATACATTGGTACCCACGATTTCTAACCAAGAAGGGCGCTTCTATATGGAATCCATATTCGTTGTCAAGAATATGTAAACACTAATGCTAATAAATATTTGCAATAAAGCTACAATATGTTTCACACATTAGTGTAAATTCGAAAAATTTCAAATTGAAATATATCTTTTTACACATGAAATACCAGTATTTTTTTAATTTCATTGTATAGACTAACAAAAACACTACAACTTTTGTTCACTATCTACTTTTTCTTATTTTTGGTCAATTTTTTTGAAACTTTGTAGGCATGAAAAAAAGGTTTTCCCCCATTTAGTCAATTTATTTTTACAGCATAAACATATAGTAATCATTCTTTGGCTTCAAATATATATATATATATATATATATATATATATATATATATATATATATATATATATATATATATTTATATTAATGCTATTTCTTTTTCATTAGTATTTTTATATACCTGCAGATTTTTTGCTCACTAAATGAAGACCTGCAGCTACACCACCAGCACTTTCTCCAAAAAGTGTTATTTTGTCGGGATCTCCACCAAAAAGAGCAATATTATCATGAGTCCATTTTAAAGCCATTGTCTGATCTTTTAGAGCAGCATTACCACGAATCGCTGAGTCTTCAGTTGATAGGAAGCCAAATGGTCCTAATCTGTAGTTGAATGATACAAAAACAACCTCTTCTTCAACTAAAAAATCTGGTCCGTACAACGTTTTCAAGGAGCTGCCTGCTACAAAGCCTCCACCATAAATCCAAAACATTACTGGTAATTTTGTAATTGGCTAAAATTTTAAAGGTAATGGTAATAAATATCGAAATATAGGATGAATACTACTGTCAAATATTTTTAATTCAAGCTATATATCTCAGTGCACACACAAAGAGAATTTAATTTTGCTGTTAAAAATTTAGAAGCTTTTGAAACTCAAATTTCCGAAAATTTTTTTGTGCGAGTGCATGTGTTTTTTTACTATAGACTGTCAACCTAAGCAAACCAGAATTTTTGAAAAATACTTATAAATTTACCACTTAATAATAGGAATTTTTATCGCCAAAAGATAAAATAATAAATAGGAATCCCTAAACTATTCACAGTGATGTGAATCCATATAAAAAAGGACACAGATTAAAGAACAAAGTTAGGCAGAGAAAAAATTTATAACTAAAATAATAAGAAGTGAATTTTACGAAAAGTTGAAAAAACCAAAGCATTTTAACTCCAAATTAGTCAAAATGGTGGAAAAATATAAATAAATATAACTGATACTTCTCAAAGCTTTAGAAATATTTCATGGAAATAAAAATTAAGCAGCCATGTTAAAATAGGATTTAGTTTCGCCAATTATAAAAGAAATTTTAATTTATATTTTAAAAATTTAATTAATAAGTTGTTAAAACAAGTTTAATTTAACAATATGTAAAAGAATGAAATTGATATAATCTTACTGATCTAAGACGAGGGTAAAAAAGATTATAAATAATTTATCTCGCCCTGTCAGGTGACTTTTCTGAGATTTCAATGTTTAAGGATTAATCGGCTACCTCCAAAGGGGATGAAGGGTGGTCGGGGTAAAATATTTAACGCCACCTGTTTTGAGGCTTAATGGTTAAGATAGAGACTGTTTTCAAAATAGAAAAAGAACTAAACCAATAAAAGCAATAAAAAAATACCAAAACTGTAAAGATACAATATCTACATATTAAATTCATTCATTAAATAAAATCAGGTGATAAGGCAGGGAAGATGTAAATCCGCTTAACTTATTCTTAAGAGTAGCTCGCAGACCTTTGAGGATCTCTGGTTAAAAGGAACAAACCTATGACAGCAACAATGAAGTTTTAATTAATTATAATAAAAGAAAAAATTATGCTAAGTTGAAAAAAATATTTATTGCTGTTAATTTAAAAATCACAGGTATTTTTTTGAGCATCATACCAGTGCAAATAGACCCATTTATGCAAATTTAAAAGTGTATGCACTTTACATAGGCAAAGTATAACATTGTCGTACAATCACCTTCCAATTGCTCTATATACAGTAGAGTTTTAAGTAATTGTGCTGCGAAACCATCGAAGTTGAAGGGCCATCTGAGAAGGTGTCATCCTGATAAAACAGTTTCAGATTTAAAGCACTTTCACACCGCGAAAGCAAAACTTCAGAAAAGACAGACGATGGATAATAATATACCTTTGATATCAAAAAGAGACGATGGTGATTTGCACATGATATAATCAAAAGAATCCCTTTGAGCAACAAGACAGTTCAAGGACTTATTAATGAAATGGGTCATCATGTTGAAAGCTTCTGGTATAATTATCCGCAAGTGACTCAGTTCTCCATATAACTGGATGGGTCAACTTTATCTAGCAAAGAGGTACTGTTATTGGCATACGTTTGTTTTATTATGGAACAAGAAATCCATGAAGAAATACGCTATTTGAGAACTTTTACAGCAGACTCTAGAAACTTAAAAATATCAATATTCTGAGAAATTAATTCATGGAAAAAGTTATTTTTTTATCAAAAATAGTATCAGCAGCAACAGATGAAACACCTGCCATGATTGGACCATACCGTAATTTTATAAGCCACTTAAGACAAAATGGGCCCGGGGTGTTTGCAAATCACTGCTTAATCCATCGACGACATTTATGGTCGGTTCATACTTTCAAAGATTATTAACTACCACTAAAAATTTCCACTAAAATAATTCATCACGAAATAAAAATGTATTGTTTATACTTTAAAATTTAACACTTAGTAAAAGTTAACGATGGCCAACCAAAATCGTCTACTAATGTTCTAACCTGAAAGTAAAATGTAATTTTTTTGGTTTTCAATTGTGTTTGGCAAAATTTATTCTAAAGTGTTTCGAGTATTTTATGACACATTTTTACTAAATTATATTTATAATATTATCTTTTATATTTTGATGTATTTGTCAATTTTTTTTAAAGCCAATATCATACAAAAGCGGCTACAAATTATACCGACTTTAAAAATTAAACAAAGAAGTTAAAAGTTGACCAACTTCTTAGTTGATAGTTAATAATTGGTTATTTTTAGTTGAGACTATGAACAGATAAATATAAAGTGTACTATTTAACTTGCAAATGAAAGTTGATAATGTAAATTCATAGTGTTAGTTGTTAATTTTTGGAACTACCAAGTGTTGAACTCTAGCTTGTTTTTTTCAGATGCGCGAAGGAAACGACTAGAATTTTCCTAAATTACTCCTTTATACGAAAACACGCTAGCTGTTGAAAGGCTTATATTTGACAAGATCAAATGAAAACCAAACATTGTTTGTGTAACAGATATGTTCACCAATTTTAAAGAGATTAACTTACAGTTGCAAGAATATAGTCTGAATTTAATTAAAACAATTCCATCATTGCAGCTTTTCTTGCTACAGTTAACTTTATGAAGCAAAACATTTCACTGCGAGAATTTTCCCTAGTTTCTCAAATTGTCACATGCTACCAGGAAGATGACGCTTCGGCCTGCGCTTGACATTTAAATTCTCTATACACAGGCTTTAAAACCAGATATAAGAATGTTTTGACCATGCAAATACCTCACTGATTGAACTGATTGCAATAACTACTAATTAGAAATGGATATCAGCAATTTTGACTTCATTCCATCTTTATTCCTCATAGAAAGTAGATTCAGCGCGGTTGCCAATTTTCTTACCAAAAAGGGAACCAGATCAAAAATCACTGGCCGAGAAGATATAAAATTAATTCTGACTAATTTTAAATCAAATATTCAAAATTCGCTATCAAATCATCAGGTTCATTCCGCCCATTGAAAATATTTTATAACTATCACCTAAGTTTATAGTAGGTGAGAAACGATGACCTGAAAGAAAAAATAAAAACTGCAGCTATTTTTGCGCTCTGTACATCGTCCCTACATTCCATAAAGTTTGACAAATAGAATAAAAAGAATGTTTTTTTGTGTATTTAATTTATAAGTTTCGATTTTGTGTCCTTTTAATTAGTAAAGGTATGAGCTGTAACTCAAATACTTTTTTAATTTAATATTTTCTACCATACAGTAAGTCCAATCAAACTAAATAGCTCTGTGTCAAAGCTTGGTCTGGTAATAAAACGTAGAACGCATCAGTGTGCCGCACAGTGTGGAAGATAATATGAAATACATCAGCAGAGTCTGTTATTACGTTGACATTTTTCATAATATTCCTGACTCAATGCGTTTTGCTTTCGATCACCCGACTAAGGCTTCAGCTGTCAACAACATGTTTAAGTACTAAACTATATCCAGCTTCAATATAACCTTAAACTGTTATGTACCTGAAGAGTTCGAGTGTAGACATTGATATAAAGACAATCTTCACTTCCATCCTCTGGAGGAACCTGATAGTAGGGAGCAATGCAGGGTTTGCTGTCATTAGTGGCATCGAGTACTCCTTTCCATGGCTGAGGTGGTTGAGGGGTCTAAAAGGCAACAGATCTTGTAATAGATAAGTATTCGACTAATATCTATAAGAAATTAAGAATTAAAGAAATTCTGAATAGTTAAAAATAATAAAATAAAGGTTAATAAGAAATTAGAAAAAACTTGGCCTAACAGAAGTTCCAACAAAGACACTGTGAAAATTTAAGATTATGTAAAAAATATATTTCATTGTTAAAACACGAATCTAAAACGCTGAGATGAAAACACTAACTGCTACTTTTCATTTATTTTTTGGGAACTGGATAAGTCTTACTAAAGTAATATTAGTAAAATAAATTTAACTTTGTGGTTCGATTTTCCCTTACTTGGCATCTTAAAATATAATGTTTTTCTTCTAAAATCAAAACTAGACAGAAACTTTTATATTAAAATTTAGCTATTGCGATTGCTGACATCATTTGCTTTGATGGCATCACTCGTAAGCAAACAGTCCAGATCGATGCTGATTTTACATTTAGCGGTTTTTGTCTAGTAGGCGAGCGGGATATTCCTAAAAAGTCGTTTAGAAATAACGGTATGTGACCACGGCGTTCTAGTTCTAAAGGATGTTTTTTATAGAGGTATAGAACTTTTAAATGGAATAAAACAAAGATGAATTTTTTAAATTGACATGAAATTTACTTTATTCGAAAGATAACCTTCTGGCATTTTAATTTAAATATAACTTCTGGTATGACCGCCACGGCTGGCTCGGACGTAGTTTACTCTGGAGGTCCAATTTTCGATGACTTGTTCCAACATTTGTGGCCGTATATCGGCAATAACGCGGCGAATGTTGTCCTCCAAGTGATCAATCGTTTCGGGCTTATTGGCGTAGACTAGCGACTTATCCTACAGAAAATAGTCTAGCGGAGTTAAGTCGCACGATCTTGGAGGCCAATTCACGAGTCCAAAACGTGAAACTATGCGGTTACCAAACGTTTTCTTCAATAAATCAATTGTGGCACGAGCTGTATGACATGTTGCGCCGTCTTGTTGAAATCACAGCCCCTGCACATCATGGTTGTTCAATTGATGAACGAAAAAGTCAATAATCATGGCTCTATAACGGTCACCATTGTCTGTAACGTTCTGACCAGCATCGTTTTTAAAGAAGTACGGACCAATGATTCCCCTAGCCCATAAAGCACCCCAAACAGTCAGTTTTTCTGGATGTAACGGTGTCTCAACATACACTTGAGGATTATCATCACTCCAAATACGGCAGTTTTGTTTATTGAGATATCCATTCAAACAAAAGTGAGCTTCATCGCTAAACAAAATTCGCTTATGAAAATCGGGATCAACGGCAATCTTGTTTTAGTCCCATTCACCGAATCTACTAGGCCTAGCTAGGTGATCGTGTGGCTTCAATTCTTGCACGAGTTGGATTTTGTAAGCACGCAAACCAAGATCTTTCCGCAAAATCTACCATAAATTTGATGGACACATATCCAATTCCTGTGCACGATGGCGGATAGACTGATTCAGGTCTTCCTCTACGCTACGCTTTACAGTAGCAATGACTTCTTCTGTACGCATTGTATGACGTCGCTGTGGATGCGTATTATCATTTAGAGTAAACGTGGCGCGAAAATGTTCCATAGTTAATCGAATTAATTGCTCTGATGAACGATTATATTGACCGTAAAATGGACGTAGTGCGCGATACGTATTTCGAACAGAACCATGATTTTCAAAATAAATTTGCACAATTTGGAAGCGTTGTTCAGGCGTCAGTCTATTCATGTTGAAATGCCAAACCAAACTAAACATAAATCACTTGACAGGTGACAAAATGGCCGCCAGTTAAAAAAGTGTTGCCAACTTAAAGTTTTATACCTCTATAAAAAACACCCTTTAGAACCACTTTTTAATATTCCCTTTATCACAGAATACAAATATGAGATTATTTTTCTTCTAAAAATGAAGAAACTTAAAAAAACAAATTTTACATATTTTTTTCATATTTAAGTCGCTTTATTTCAAGCAACTATACACATGTTTCGAAAATTTAGCGACTTGTTCTTTATGGTATTACGTAAAAAAACATTTTGCTTAAAGTTCCCAAAATATTAATTGAGTGATGTAGTTTCAAATTTCGACTAACAGACTATTGAGTACCAAAATGTATTTAATAAGGAAGTTTTCTGGAAAACTTTAGGTCTTCATGTTTAATGAAAGAAGTAATGCATTGTAAAATTTAAGCACAGTGCCCGGGTTTACGCGTTTGGCATGTACCTATCGTCGTGATAGGCAAACGCAGACACTTGCATGACTGATTCTTCAATTTTTTGATTCTTTTATTTGTGGTTTTAAGAAGGTTTCAACACCAATTCTATGCTACCATTTTCTAATTAAATTATTTAAACTTATATATTTAACATGATAATCGTTATGTTAATTCTATAACAAGATATACTGCTGAAAATATGAGTTTCTTTTATTACGTGAATATTATCTAGAAATATTTACTGATAAAAATATGTTGTTCAGCTTTTTGTTAATAATGATTATAAACTTAAGAATTGAAAATACTAAAAGGAGTCATGACAAGTAAAAAAACTGACATCCACATACATATTTTGGGCCAAATTTTAGGAAAACCTTTATGCACATGTTTTGAAAAGTTGTGACACAAATTGGTCGTTATTTTATATGGGTGAGACGATAGTTTATACAGCTGTAAAAAATATGACAGACGAAGAAATGCTGAATTCAACTAAAATAAATGATTTTTCTGTTTAGGAAATCGTCAGTGTATTCGTATTATATTTATATAATCCGAAAAAAATTTAAAAGTCGTTGGCAATGATATCTATTCTTTACGCTATAATTTCAGGATCAGAAAAATCACAACAGCCCAAAACTTGCCGTATCAAAACCGGCAATGCTCAAATCATTGGCGTACCTAAGGGTATGTGCCCCCCCCCCGCAAATTTTTGAAGGTGCCCTATTATTTTGTACCCGTCTTGATCATTCGTATTTATTCATTTTCATCAAGGGACTTGAAGGCGCCCCCCCCCGCACTGCGGGGTATACGGGTTAGTTATTTACGCCACTGGCTTTAGCATATTTTAGGAGCTTTTTGACACACCTATGAACGGAAGCAAACAACGAAATCGACAATTGCTTCCGAAGATGTGACAAGGTGTGAATGGTCACTAGAAGATTTAAAATTGCAATTCGAATATAATAAGGGGGATACTGCAATAGAAACACTACGAAAATATTTTTGTTTCTGCCGTGGGAAAACGGCGTGGTAAATTGTTAATTTGCTACTATATATATATATATATATATATATATATATATATATATATATATATATATATATATATATATATATATATATATATACTTGCCTAACATATAGCAACTTAAATATGAATATTAAAAGGTAGGAAATTTAGTTTTTTTTATTTTTCCCTTAATCTTAATTTTTTGTTGAATATTCCCCCGACTTTAGAGGAAAAATAAATTTATATCTATGTTGAGCGCAAATAAAAAAAAATCATTGTAGGAACTAGAACGACGATAGTATCTGGCCTGCTATTTTAGGGGTAAGATGCCTAAAATGAATTGTGTGGCAATTTAAATAAACCTAAAATGTTTTAACTGATTTACTTATTTGCCTGATGTGGTAAGAATATTTTAATGCTCAATTGTCATTTAGTAGTGAAAATTGGATTATGTTGATATATATTTATTATATTGTCTTAAATATAAATTTTTAAAATTATTTTGACGTACCTCAAATCTTAAACTTCCTACTGGTGGAGCGGCAAAGGGAATTCCCCGCCATGCATAGTAGGTTACATTATTTGGTGATTTGTATGCTGCTCCTTGAATTTTTCCATCAGGTAATGTTATGACAAGATCATCGTTGATTGTTGATGATAACTAAAAGAAAATAGTGTCGTTATATTAAAAATCCAGCCGTTGAAAAAAAAAACTACAGGAGTCAAAATATACAAAAAATTAGTTTTAATTACATAACGTAAACTTTGAATGAAACGAAATATTTTAATAAAATACAATTTCAAATTATTCTAAACTATAAAAGATTTCACAAAGTATTTCAGTATTTCCAAATCTTGAAACAACGTTGGGCAGAATGAATTAGAAGTTGGAGAACACAAATATAAATTTTTGCGTTCTTTAGCAATGGATTTATGAATTTTTCGCTTGTCTAAGAACAGATGTTGTATTCTACCCTAATTTTTTGTAATTTTATTCCCAGCTTCAAAGCCTTCCTTCTGTGTGGTTTTTTGTTCTCCACAGAAATGTTTCGGACCAAAAAAAGGAGTTTTGCCCCTTTCTTGCAAGGCTCTCGGCTTCTTGGTTTCCTTTGAGTCCCACATCACGGTTACATTGTTGTTTTTTGCTAATTGCTTTAAGGCTTGCCTGCACTACTAAATCAATATAGACTCGTATGTGTTTGACCTGCGAGCTGTCAGCGCTACTTAGCTCTCTGACAATATATTTATTTTGACTCTCTTACTGTTTCGACAGCGCAGATTTGGATTGTATGCATTTCTGCTTGGAATATGCTGGATCTTGGATCGGTCAGTAAATCATACCATTAAATCCTCCTCTAGTCGAGATAATCCCTCTCCGTTTGCTTGGTTGCATTCAGTTACTACTTCCTAGTTTATGTCAAAATCGTACCCCACAGGCATGATATCTGTTGGTTTCGATTTAGATTTTGTTGAAATTGTATTCATAATAAATTTCCAAATTCGAGGCTTTGAGTTTAGAACACAGCTATATGCAGGTGAAGGATGTTCAGCATTTTCTCTATTGCTGCAGTGGGGTATGATGGCATGGTCTTCTCTAATTCCTACAAAAAGTAACCTCTGTATTTTTTGCGTTTTTTTTTTTGAGCTGCCACTTGCTGTATCTTTGACCACCATATTAAGAAGGCATATGTGACCATAAATTTGATGATCATCACATATAATCATAAAATCATTTTCGGTATCAAACCTCAGGTTCAGATTCTAGAATGTGAGTCTGTTGAAGGAATCCTCTTTCTTCCTGGTTTCCTGTATGTTTTCCGCTCGTCTCTTTATATGCCCAATGTCATTGGAGTGTCCTCTTGAGAGAACTTTCTGGAGGCGCTGTTCTGGGGCAAGTTCTGTTATCCCCTCGCACATTTGTCTCCACATCCGTCTTTTAGAATATTAAAGTTCTTTATTACATTCAGAAAGGCCGTTTTATATTCCTCCAAATTTTTTGAATTTTTTGCATTATTGAATAGTTGCTTTGAATTAGCCTTGAGCTTTGTTAGTTCATTATTCCACCAAGACACATTTCTCAAGGTCTTTTTTTAATACTCAACTGTTTTTACATGATATTATAGCATTTTGGATTTTGATAATTTAAGTTCGAAATTTGTAAGCTGGTTGTCGACCATTAAAAGGTAAAAGGATATATGTCAGTTTTCTATAGAATTTTATATAAAAGGATTCGCAAGAGTTAAGAACCTCTTTTCTGTGCTTATAAAGGTTAACTTATTGATTTTATTAATTATTTGTTGATTTAATGAAATCGAATGGGAATGACATTACGAACATGTTTCATGTTTCTGCTTCAGCTAGCAAAGCCTTATCAAGGTTGTTTACGCCACTGTTTTAGTTACGGTTTTTCTTTGTTCCTAAAATATATTACTAAATCAATAAATAAAATTTAAGAAACCAACAAGCGTCGTCAGCGTAAATATTTTTGTCGAACCAATGAGAAGCTGATATATTCATTTTGATTAGAATTTTTTTCTAACAACGCAGCACCAACAGCAACCTGCATATGTGTTCTCACGATGTGTATTTCAGAATTATTAGTAAAATTTATCATGTACTGATTTAATTCAAAATACAAATTAAATTAAAGAAATTAACAAAGCCATCTAAACAAAACAGGATGTGCCTCGACCCCCTCAGAAATCCTCAAACACGTGAACACATATCGCAGCAAATAAATAACGAAATACACAAAATATCGAAAATACCAAACGGAAACAGAACCATTAACGAATGTTGGTACGATATACAAAACTCGATTTTAAAAGAAGTGGAAAAGTCTCTGAAAACACCTAATAGAATGGCAAAAAATGAGTGGATGGCACAGGAAATTCTTGACCTTATGGAGGTACGACGAAAATATAAAAATAGAGATACTGACAAATACAGTGAAGTCAATAAACTCATAAAAAGAAAAATTAAGCAAGCCAAAGAACTCTGGCTCGAAAATTCCTGTAAAGAAATAGAGAACCTCCAAAAAAAACACGAAAATATCAATCTCCACAGGAAACTTAAATATACCTCCGGAATCAGAAAACCAAAAAATGCTCATTTACTCAAGGACGCCGACGGAAAAATCTGTAATCACGAACAACAGTGCAGAGAATGGGAGAGATACATCAGTGACCTTTTTGACGATGCTACTCGAGAAAACGCTGCACATACACATACTCTATGCAGCAGCGAGATAGACAGGGGCCCCAGTATATTGAAGTCGGAAGTCAGGAAAGAAATACAGCAAGCCAAAAATAATAAGGCACCTGGACCAGATCAGATCCCTGCTGAGTTGCTTAAACTTCTAGATGAGGAAAATATTCCTTACTTAACCACTTTCTTTAATAAAATCTACAACGAAGGAATAATACCAGATGATTGGTTAGAATCGCTGTTTGTAACATTTCCAAAGAAAAGTAGACCCACCAAATGCAGCGACTTTAGGCTGATTAGTTTAATGAGCCACACACTTAAGATACTTCTACGAATTATACAGAACCGAATATTCCTTTTATGCGAAAATAGAGTGAGTGATAAGCAATTTGGATTTAGAAATGGTCTAGGAACAAGAGAGGCACTATTTTGTATGCGCGTTCTCCTACAAAAGAGCTGTGAATTCCGAAAGAACATCTACGTCTGTTTCATCGACTTTGAAAAGGCATTCAACCGAGTACAATATGATAAACTTTTTGAGTGCCTACAAGCAGCAGGTCTAGACCACTACGATATAAGACTGCTAAAACATCTGTATTACAATCAAGTAGCTTCTATCCAAATTGAAAACAGTCGTACTCAAAATCTACCCATCAAATGTGGAGTAAGACAGGGTTGCGTTCTGTCACCCTGTCTCTTTAATATATACTCTGAAGAAATCTTTAGGGAGGCTTTGGATGACAGACAAGAAGGAGTAAGACTAGGTGGAGAAGTAATCAACAATATTAGATTTGCTGATCATACGGCCATTCTTACGGAAAGCATCGAGGATCTCCAAACATTAGTAAACCTAGTCAATGAAGCAAGCTGCCGAAGAGGCCTTAAAATCAACATCTCAAAAACAAAGTGGATGGCAGTTGGAAAGGTTACTGTAGACGAATGTCAACTTTGGCTCGATGGGAAGAGGATAGAGCATGTAAACCATTTCAAATACCTTGGCAGTTGGTTGAATGTAAATGGGGACTCAGATGAAGAGATAATAGCTAGGATAGAAATATCGCGGAAAGCCTTTATGACATGGAAACCAGTTCTATGCAACAGAAACCTATCAATGCATATTCGTAAAAGGGTCCTGAAATGCTATGTATGGTCTATTCTATTATACGGTTGCGAGACATAGACACTAAAAACCACAACGCTAAACAAAGTGGAAGCATTCGTTTTGTGGTGCTACCGTCAAATCCTAAAGATATCATGGGTTTCGCACATTTCCAACGAGGATGTTCTCAGAATGATGGATACAGATCGACTGCTCTTGAACATTATAAAGAAGCGGAAAACCGAATACTTCGGTCACATAATTAGAGCACCTAAATACCAGCTACTTCGCCTTATAATACAAGGAAAAGTGGAAGGAAAAAGATGGATAGGCCGAAAGAAGCTTTCATGGCTGCGTAACATCAGGCAGTGGTGTGATTGCACGGTAGAAGAACTATTTCGCGCAGCAGCCGATAGAGAAAGATTTCAGGAAATTGTAAACATGATGACCACCAACGTCTGAATATGACACCTAAAGAAGAAGAAGAAGATTTAATTCATAACTCATATTTATTATATTATATTTAAGGTGAGTAACTGTATATATATATATATATATATATATATATATATATATATATATATATATATATATATATATATATATATATATATATATAAAATCGTCTTTTTGAGTACTGTAATTTGATATTACCTTCAAACGGTTATGGAACTTTGAAACGTTTAAATTCTACGAGGAAATAAATAAACATACATCCATATACGTACGTCTTCTGAGCTTCACCTCAGATGGATAAAAGTGGAATCATACTAGAAAAATTTGAATCTATTTAGGCATTTGATTCGGTATAATTTTAAAAAATCGATCTGAAGTAACTTAAAAATTGTAAAATTAAAAGTAAACACTAACTAGCTTTTAAGCTGCTAAACTACATTTTTTGAAGTAGGTGTAAACTTTTGTATTCTTAATTTTTTTGAAATTATTTTTAGTATCATTGGAGTAGAACTTACATTTTGTTATTATGGTATAGTTGGAACCAATAATATGTTTAAGATTTGCATTTTTTTTTTAAATACTAAACCTAAAACTTTTTATTATTACACATTTTGTGTATAAAATTTATTCCAGTAAATATTGGAACATTTTAAAATTGCTGTTATTAATTATTTTTACTAACATTACTTACTTAAAAGCAAGATCTAAGCTTTTACTTAAAGACAGGAACTTACCACGTGTTGAAATGTAATTAAGAAAAATATAGTAAACCTGTTCATTTTGATTAACTATGAGTTAAAATAATTCAAGTTTACTTATTTTATATGTTTTCTGTCTATTATCTTAAGTAGTTTTTGAACAATATCTAAGATACAGAGTGGCTGTAAATTTGCTTACTTTTAATATCATCAACAAAACAATAATTCAAGTTCATAGAAAATTTCATAATCTTACATGACAACTTAAGTTAATATAGAAATATAATAGTAATAATATAAAAACTGTACCAAACAGCTTACGATTTCCCAATATTTCGTTTTGAATTTTTTGCCAGGTTTATTGCGCATTCGAAAATTTGGTTAAAAATAGCTCCATAATACTTTTCGTTCCTACAATTCCAAAATATATCTATATGTAGAGAGAAATGATGAAAACCGGAATTTGATCAGATGTCTAAGGAAGATGAACAATTCATGGTAGATGTTAAAATGGAAATTTGAAATTGCCAATATCTGAAAGAAATGAAGTGTTTTGATAGAATTCCTTAACTGTTTTTGTGAACTAATAAAATATTATTTCTAAGATATTAAAAGTACTTATTTGGTAAACCAAACATTATTAAATGTAAACCAAATAGCACAATAATGGTCATAGAACAGATAAATTATTTATTCTAAACGAATTAACGAAAGAAATTCTTAAAACGTTGTCAATAAAGAATTTTTTTAATTGAATTTAACAGTTCTAGTTAATCAAATTTTTATTTTTATTAAAACTTGTGGATTTGTGGCATCTCAAGTTAACAAGGGCGTTATTTTTTTATAAGTATATCTATTTGATTTATATTGTACTTTAGATTTTTCATAGGAACATTTCTTGAACTCTTGACCACCAAGTAAGGATAATTCTCCTGCAATCTCACGCAGATTTAGATTAATCGGTGGGACTGTTTCGATAAATGTAGTGGTAGGTACTTTAATTGCATATCTTTTATTATTCTAGCTGAAGTTCCAATTTAACAATAAATTATTTTTTGCATTTAATAAGATCCCTATAATGTTATTTCCATATAATACATCGATCGTGGTTCCTCGATCAAAACTGTGGAATCTACGAACACGTCTTTAAATTTCCCTTTTCGGATAATTTCCTTATGTTTTTTACAGAATATTCTCATTGATCTTTAATGCTCCCTTCTTTTTGACATAAATAGCATAGAATTTTCGATCCATATCCTTCTTCTCCTATCTTATTTCCACATATCGCGTGCATTTGGTTTTTATAAATATCGGATGAATCGGCTCCAGTAGATTCCATTCCACAAACAATACATTATTCTTTTTTTTCACTGCCAACTACTTCCTCATCTGATGCGATTAACACTAGAGATGTTTCAGCTATCAATGAAAGAGCTGAAGTAGAATTATTAGCTGGTTCGAGTTGTCTTGTCGATAAGAAGATTTAAATTCTGGTAGATCCACTGCATTTTAAGCCTTTTTGGGGAGTAATTCAACTGTAGGCAGATCGTGGCATTTGAAACGTCATCATTGCTTGATCTAGCATTATAATTAATTAGTTCAGATGCTGGTAGATCTTTTAATCTTGAAGCGTCGTCGTTGTGTATAAATGGAGCTGTTGGTAAGTCATCCGATGTTGAAGTGTTATCGTTGTCTTACTCATTAAGAAGCAGATCCAAGTCCTCTTCATTAACAAGATTTTCAAGCAATTTGAGTAGATTTAAGTCATGTTCCATATAGAAACCAGAAACTACCAAGACATGATTTAATGTCTTAATAAGGATATTGAGAAATAAATCTTCTATGATTTATTACTATACCCAATGTATTATTTTACATTATGAGTATGCCCAATCATTATAGCAAAATTAACTCATTATTATGTTGCCATCCTAGAAGTTGTCGATATGTTATATAATTGTTGTCAATTTTATATTAGTTCCAGCTTTGTAATTTACGTTTTCCTACGTTAAATTATTTCGATGAAGGGCATATAATTTAAGGCATATTTTGTGTCAATTTATTTCTATAATAAACCAAGAAATAAATCAAAATTTTGGAAAATTAAAATTGCTTCATGAAAAGTACATCAAAATAATGCTAATAAAGTTAATTATTATTCGAAAAGGGCGGATTCTGATCACAGATATAGAGTTGCAGTGCTACACTCTTTAAACACTGAAAAATTCGTCATAAAAATCATCCTAATTAGCGACAGAGTTATGGTGTTGAAACCGCAAGCAGCCATTGTTCATTGAATATAACACAAACTTACGATCCCACACTCAACAAATCAGTCGACAAAGAATCTCTCTATACATAATTAGAAGAGGCTATAGAACTTACAAGAAAAGAGGAAATATCGATAATAATGGGAGATTTTAATTCCATAATCGGTGCAGAGGCAAATGGAGAAGCAGTGGGGAAATCAGGAACTCAGAAGGCAATAGCCTGTTGCAGTTTTATATGGAACAAGAGGTTTTAATCACCAACACCTTTTTCAAACTATATGCTGGAACTGGACTCCTGCAGATAAAGAACATAATAAATCAAATCAATTTCATATTAGTAATCGAAGATCATATAAAGTTTGTCAGAAAACACGAAACCTATACTGGAGAAGACATCAACAGCGACCACAACCTACTAGTAATGGACTTTAGATTCCAACGATTTAAAAAAATCAAGAAATCCAACGAAAGTTGTCAAGTGTATGTTAGAAAATTAGAATCACCTGAAATAAAATCCAAAGTAGAACATAGCCTTGAAGAAGCACTGAGGATAACATAGAAGTATTTTGAAATCACCAACACGAAAGGCGCTGGGAATGAAATTAAAAGGAAAGTAACGAACATATAAGAGATCATACTAAAAGCATAAAATCAAAATGACAAACAACAATGGATTACTTTGTAAATCTTGGAGCTGATAGATGAGAGAAGAAAACACAAGAGAAATAACACAAAATATAAGAAAATAAATAAAACAATACAGAAGAAATGCAGGGACGTAAATAACAATGAATAGCAGAAAAATGTGAAGATATTGAACAACAGCAGGTTAGTTCAAGGAAATATCTGGTAGGCATGAAAAAAATCAAGAATGTATTTCAAAAAACTCAAACAAATAAATAATAACACATATTGAGGGGAGACTGAAAACATAGGTGAGATATACACAAAATATGTTTAATGATGACAGAGACGAGTTAGCTTCATATGTAAATGATGCCGAAGAAGAAGGTCCAGAAATAACAAAATGTGAAATTATTCATGCCATAAACTTGCAAAAAAATGATAGGGCTCTTGACCCTGATAAAATACTTGCTACAGTATTAAAAGTCATCGCTGAACATGATGGCCTTGCGCTCAATCACTTAACGTCGTATTTCAATGACATGTACAGATCAGGCAAGACATCATGTGATTGGTTGCGGTCAACTTTCAGAACCCTACCTAGGAAAGTTATTTTCCCATCCTGTGAAGATTATCGTTTAATTATGATGTCTCACGTATTAAAAGTATTTCTGAGTCATTCACACAGAAATATATAAAAATATGATTTGCATGTAGACGATACCCAGATTGGTTTTAGAAATGGCATGGTTGGAAGGAAAACCCTCATCTCTGTAAACGTCCTCACGAAACGATATAGAGATATGAACGTCGTTGTGTATGCCTATTTTAGAGATTTCTGTAAAGCGTTTGATAATAGGAACCTTCAAAAACAGAAATCTGAACTATACTGGAATAAAACAGCTGCAATTAACACCAATTAAAATATATCTAAAGGTATCAGAATAAAAAAGGGCATTCATCGGGCTGCATATCATCCCCACTGCTTTTCAATATATATATATATATATATATATATATATATATATATATATATATATATATATATATATATATATATATACTTTGAAGTAATATTTAGAAAAGCACTCGATGAAGAAACTTGTGGAATGAAAATAAACGGAAATCTAATAAATAACATCAGATATGAAGACGATACAGTAATGTTATCTGACAATCTGCTAGAACTACAAAATATGTTGAACCACATTGCATATCACTGTGAACAATTTAGTCTACAAATAAACAACTTAAAGACGAAACTTCTCAAAACACAAATGAACACACTTACATAAAGGGTGCTTTAGATGAACAAGTTCCCTCTTTCAGGTACCTAGGAGTCATCATAATTGAACAATGTTACTCCAGGAATGAAATAAAAGCCAGAATCGAACAAGCCCGAATATTGACTAATATAAACAAATTCTCTATTGCGTCTAACCTTAGCTTATAACTTACATACATATGATATTATATGGTCTCGAAAGCTGGATCTTGTACCTATAAATGGAAAAACGAGATGTTCCTCTACCGAAACATACTAAATACCATTTACTCAAAAAGTAACGAACACTGAAGTTCTTAATAGATTAAACTAACAAAAAGAATTGCTGTTTGGGTAAAAGAAAAGAAAGACTTTTTGCCTTGGGCATGTTATGAGAGGTGATAGATATGGATTGCTGAAACTGATAATCAAGGAACAGATCCAGGGTAAACGATCAGTTGGGAGACGACAGAATTCATGGTTAAAGGATTTACGAAGACTGTCTGGTTACGCATCGGCTGATATCTTTCAAAGCTGCAGTATGTTAAACAATGTTAGTCATTTGGATCGTCAACCAAGACGTAATAAAGTAAATAGAAGAAAAATAAAGTTAATAATTTTTTTTTGTAATGGTGTATATTTTATTACAATAAAATCAATCTTATCTTAAATGTTATCTTTGTTATCAATAAATGCGAATATCTATAAACGATTTGCAAAAAATTTTAGCTACTTAACAAACTTAAGTAGTGCTTTGTCACTCGTAGCGGCGAGAAGGACACGAGAGTACGTAGCGGGCTCTCGTCAACTTTTGAACACATTAAATCTTACCATGCAAGGATGGAACTAGAGTTACATTACAAGGTATCCAGTAAGTACCTCCTAATTTCTCGGCAGCATACAGGGGAGGTCAAAATATCCCTACTTTGTCATTAAAAAAAATTTCGGCGGAGATGCAGAGCCCTAAAGGGGTACCCAGCGATTTACTTTATCGGCTCTTGAAAAATTTAATGAAATTTTAATATTTTGTAGAAGCCATAAAGACTCATTAAACCATACTACAGTAGATGGTACTAATGCTAAACACAAACAAGTAAAAATCAGGTTGTTAGTCTTAATACCTACATGATGATTTACTATTGACGGAACTTGTCAAAACCGCCTTCAAGTAAAAATAATTTTAAAAATCGAAAAATGTTCTCACGCAGAGTATGCTGATGGTGAAGCACTGTCAAATTCTTCGAAGGCAAGAAGACCTTTATGCCGGAAGATTTTCAGCTCGAACATTGCCAAGTCCAAAAATCTTTCAAAGGGTTTATCGAAGCCTAAAGGAAACAGGTAAAAGTTGATTAGAAAATAATTATTAGAGTTAACGAATTAATTTTTACATGTTTTATGCAGGGTCATTTTTGCCGCGATATGGTGGAAGGGGCCTTCTCAGGAGAGCACAAGACCCTCACGTAGAAGAACAAATTTTGCAAGATATTGCTGACAACCCTTGAAACAGCATAAGAAAGCTCACAACACATAACAATGTTACAAAATGGATTGCACATGAAACTCTTACAGAGCAGTTATTTTACTCATACCACGTTAAAAAAGTATACGCTATGTCTCTGGATGATTATCCCGCAAGACTTCAATACTCCAATTGGTTTATACAGCAACATAATCTAAATCTAAATTTTTGTAACCTTAACTCACAGAATTTACATTTTTGGTCTGATGAAAACCCGCACGTTATAATTCAAAACAAACTCCAACAAACGTTCGTTGTAAATCTGTGAGCTGGCAACATCGGGAATAGTTTCTTTTGTTTTGGAAGGAAACGTTGGTGAGATTTATTTACAATTTTTCCAGCAAAATTTAAATAATTTATTGAAACATGTACCTCTTGGTAGAAGAATGCAAATGTAGTACATACATGTTCGTTCTTCACCTCATAGTACGTCAAAACTTAACAAACATTTTTAACCCTCGATGAATAGATCGAAGTGGGCCTGTTTTATGGCCATCAAGGTTTCCAGACCCAAATCCCTTAGACTTTTACTTCTAGGGACATCTAAAACAACTAGTTTATTCAACACCAGTAAATACAAGAGAAGAATTACTAGCGAGAAGAGTATAGTATTCTAGCAAAGTCCGTAATAATGCAGGAATATTATTTGTAGCGCGGAGGGAAAATATTCATGTAATAAGAAAATGTATTGAAGTACGTGGGGCCCAAATTGAATATTTGCCAAAATAACATTTCACAATTTTTGTATTTTAATAACTTTGGAAATCTTTCAGCATAACATCTTCTTACCTTCAGCACACCCTGTGTATTTTATTTGTACCTGTATGCGTTTAGCATTAGTAATTTCTGACTTTTTCGCATAAAAACTGATTTATCTCGAAAACCGACAGTTTTGTCGAAATAAATTAAGAGTATCATTTTTAAAGACGAATGAACAAAGTATTTAACAAATCAGTTTTCAGCTATGTTAAATGACACCTGCCAAAAATTAGGGCCAACGAGTGTCACAGCAAGTTCGTTCCTGACTTATCTGAAGATCTAAAATATCTACCTTGGTATGATTTAATGAGTCTTCATGGACTCTATAAAATATTAAAGTTTCACAGGGGACCGACAATATATATATTTATTTATTTATTTATTTATTTATATATTGCATTTACGGCTATTCAGTGTATTAGAAATCTGGGTCTCGCTTTTATATGTGGCTTTGGAAATTTGAATCTATAATCTCTTGGGACAGCGAAATATTTTTTCGGAATTCAAAGTTTGTGGGGCAAGGGGACGATCACCCTCACTATACCTCCTGGACCCGCCCGTACAATAAATTCCTTGAAACCCTGCTTTTCTATATTGCCTTGTCCGACGCATTCACTAAAACACACTCTCCGAAAATACGGCACAATTTTAATGTTTGTATTTTGAGAATGAGAAGATCTATTCAACCATATATTACTTGATCCAATAATCAAAAAAGGTGGTTAAATTTCCAATTGTTTTAATACTCATTTAACGTTACTTTTACATAATAATTTTCATAGAGTCATTATACCTAATTTTCTCTTTTTTTTCAGTTTCATCTCAGGTTAGTTTTGTATTAATGAAAAGCATGTGCCTTCAAAATATTACAAATTCTGGAAGTTATGCACGCGGAAAAGGCTTTCTTTGAAATCTTAAAAATCAGGTATCGGAACTTATCTTTTCATAAAATTATTTAAATACATTTCTTAGCAAAACTTATTTCTCTTTGTCACATATGTTTTATCTGGCTCTTTATCAGCTTAAATTAATAGTGGTGAGATTGAGTACTTGGTATTGTAAGAATTATTATCAAGTAAATTACACCTAATTTTATTACTTCAAAATCTACAAATTTGCATTTAAATCCTATTGTGAGAGTCTTTAAAAGTAAGTTTGAGTGATTTGAAATTTTCTCAAAATAATTTGCCTGTTATCAGCACCTGCAATAATTAATCTAAATAATATCTTACTTACATAAAGATAAGTTTGTACACTTCTAATGGCAAAATATTTTCATTATCTCGGTGACTAACTACAATTTTTCCTCTATTATTAAGAAATAGGTACGAAAATATTTCTACGTATAATTTATAACACCAAAACATAGGATACAAATTTGACTGTACTAAACAATTGCTCTACACAAAAATTATTATATGTGTGAGGTCGTGGACGAGTGCTAAAGCTTTTTAAAAAAGATCTTAATTTGCAGCAGATAATTTATTTAAAATTGTACTAACTTCTTTTTACAATTTGGTTTTCACTGGTAACACTGTAACTTGAACTTGATTTTTTTAAGATGCATAATATTAACAATATTACTTATCTACGTATCTTTATTAGAACGCAATTTGTGTGTTCCCGTGCTATATCAGTTTTCCCTAGATGCAACTGTTCTGTTTTTATGCGGTATCAGCTTTCTATAGACAAAAACAGAATACTCTTCAACATTGTCTGTATTTCGAGAATTGTCCATGATATTTGGGAAAAGTATTATTGTAATTTAAATAAAGTCAGCGTTTTTACTAAACACCTGCATTCGTTAGGGTAAACGGATATTGTGTTCAAGGATTTATTTCCTGCATATATGCAAGGTTAGCATATTACAGATAAACAACTTGGAATAAGATACACCAGGGATTATATTTTTATACAACATATACAAAGTAGAAAATAATTAAGATTTTATTGAGAAAAATATAATCATCGACTACTATTTCGTTTTATGGAAAAAGTAACAAAATTTTTATATCAATAAATATAGGATATATCAATCATTATCAATAAGATTCATAGTCTGAAGAAAAAGTAGGTCAGTTTGCTTAACTTATCGTAAGAATTAATCAGAAAGAAGATTTAGGTTATTCATCGGAAGAGAACGATATGATATAGTTGATTAGAGAGGGATACAAATAAAAGCTGCGCAAGGTACTATTATGGCCACTTATATGCAAAGCTAGGTTCGGTGCTATAAACGCATCTAAGTTCGGTGCTGTGGAAACAACTCGGTATAGTGCTGCATGTTGCGCTATAGCAACCAAGCTTCACACTGCTTATTTAAATGTTGCAAAAATACAGTGGGCTTTACAAGAAAGTCCTTATCGTCATCGCTATATTTCTGGAATTTCAATTTTATTGTGGTCATCTGAGTGTTCTGGAATTTTCGAAATCTATTTTATTTCAGATTCTAAGTGATTAATTATATTTTTAAATATGGACTCATACATAACTGTTTTTAAAAAACCTATCTTTAAAACGGAGGACCTGTGTAATTATTTTTCGAGTCTATATGATTAACACGATATACCAAACTCTCTTTTAGTTGATGTTAGAACTTTCTTTATTACGGTAAACGTTAACAGTTAAAATAAATGATTATCTAAAATACAACAGTTAAAATCTGGCTATTTTTGTTACATTTTTAAACAGAGCAGTCAGTTAATATAAAAATTTACAGTCCTTTTTAGCCAACTTTTACAAGAGGAAGGTTCTACATTCGACTGTTATGTATGTTTTTTCTCTTGGTTACTCGAGAACAGCGGCACCGATTTGAAAAAAAATTTTTACACTATGTTCAGAAGGTTGCTGCGGTAGACTCATATTATTCTGAAAAAAATTAATTTAATCCATTTTTTTTTCCAAAATTTGTATGAGAGAGCTTTCAGGGTCGTACATAACTAACCCATAATTGATTTTCAAAAATTCAATATGGCGGATTAAAAATATTACATCTCTTGAGTTTGTCCAAAATTGTTATAGGGGATTTTTAGGAGTGTAAATCACGAATCTAAAATTATTTTCAAAAAATTCAATGTGGCTGATCCGATGCGGCAGAATAAACTTTTAACATCTCTCGATTTTGACCAAAACTGGTATAGGGGAATTTTTGAAGGTGTAAATTAATGATATAAAATTTTTAAAAAAATGTTAGACTCAATATGGCATACTAAAAATTTAACATGTTTCGACTTTGATCAAAACAGGTATTAGGGGGATCTTGAAGATGCACATTACTAATTTAAAATTATTTTTAAAAAATATAATATGTCATTGTGAGTTTCTGAGAGCGCAAATTTTTATATTGCTGATGCAGCATGGCAGTCTAAAAATTTATGTTTCCGAATTATGTCCAAAATTGGCACTGGGGTTTTTAGGTTGTAAATTAAGATTAGATTATGAGTTTAGAATTATTTTTTTGAAATTTAAATGGAGGGTTGAAAATTTTTTTTGATTTTTTCTAAATTTATTTTAGGAGGTTTCCGAAAACGGAGATTATGAAAGCAAAGTTAATTTTTAAGCGACTTCTAAAAGAAGGAGGTTATCAATTAGTCGAGTATGTATGTTTTTTTTTATGTATGTACACCGATTACTCCGGAACAACGACACCGATTTGAATGAAATTTTCTACGTTATATTCAGGAAGTTGCTGCGTTGGTCCCATATTTCCTTGGACGAAATGGTGCAGTAATATCCACGATTTTCTCCAAAATTGGTATGGCGGAATTTTTTGTGGTCATACACAACGAATCTGAAATTATTTTAAAAAAATTCAATATGGCAGATCCAATATGGCGGACAAAAAATTTAATTTTGTCTGATTTTCTCCAAAATTGGTGTGGGGGAGTTTTCGAGGTCGCACATAATGGATCCAAAATATTTTTAAAAAATTCGATATTGCGGATCCAATATGGCGGACGAAAAAATCAATTTTGTCCGATTTTCTTCAAAATTGGTACGGGGGAGTTTTTGGCGAATCCCAGATGGTGGATTAAAGATTCTACATCTTCCGATTTTGTTTAAAATCAGTATTGGGGTATTTTTGTTAGTGTTAATTATGAATTTAAAATATTTTTTGAAAAACTCAATCTGGCAAATTTAATATGGTGTCCTAAAAATTTTACATTTTTCGATTTTGTTCAAAGGTGGGACTGAAACGTTTTTAAGGATATAAATAGCGAATATAAGCCAAGAAATTTTAAGTTTTCAAATTTTATCCAAAATTGGTACTAAGGGGCTTTGATGGGTTTAGATTTAGATTAGATTAAGACTTAAAATATTTTTTTTTGAAATTCGATATAGCGGATGCAATATGGTGGGTTGAAAATTTTACCATATTCGCATTTTTTCAGATTTGGTATAAGAGGATTTTCGGGGTCGTGCATTAAGAGTAAGTTAATTTTTTACAACTATTAGGTTGATAAGATACAATATGAGGGACAGAAAATTTTACATGTTCCGATTTTGTCTAAAATTGATATTGTGGGGTTCTTGATGCGTATACAAACTCAATATGCAGTATAAAATATATCGAGCTAAGAAATTTACATCTCTGGTTCTTTAAACATCGATATTGAAAGGTTTTGGGGCCTATATTACCAATCTAAAATTAATTTGAAATTTAAGAAAGTGGATTTACTATGACACAATTTTACTGGTATTTGGAAAACTCTAAGAACCAAAGAATTTTTAGTGGTTCATTTTAGGGTGATTTACATCTTTGGATAAAATGGGTACTTTTTGCCACCTTGGAGTCATTGCGAGGTACACTAATCTCGATTTGTACTTGGTTCAAATAATTTATGGATATCATAATGAATTCTAAAACTAAAGATAGAAAAATAAAATTTTTATAAAAAAATTGAACCGACTTCTAAAAGTGCACTAAAAAGTGAAGAATAACTATAAATTGAACTTTTTGAAGTCGGCTCCAAATTATTTGTAAATGAAATAAATAACTACTAATATATACAAATTATGGTAAGAAAGTAATTAAAAATAAAGAATTTTTAATCTGTTTATGCAAATCACATTTTGTTAGATATTAGCCGACTTCAAAAAGTTTAACTTGATATAAAAATTTATAGTTATTTTTCACTTTTAGCGCACTTTTAGAAGTCGGTTAATTTTCTTATAAAAATTTTATTTACAATTTAATATTGCCGAGACAAAATGGGGGTCAAAAATTTTACATCTCCCGATTTCGTTCTGACTGATTTTGGGGGGTCCTTGAGTCGTACATTACCGATCTTAAATTAATTTCTTTAGACTTAATATTCAAATTTACATGTTCAAGTTTTTTAAATACTGGTATTGGGGGTTTGGAAGCCCTAAATTACGGATCTAAAATTAATTTCTTACAATTCGAGATAGAGTATTTACTATGGCAGACTAAATATTTGTTTGATTCAGTTTCATTTAAAACTGGTATCTGGGGAATTTTCTGTGTCAAATTATTTTCTCTTGGTTAACTTAGTGTAGTCTACAACTATGGATAAAGTGGGTACTTTTTTGCGACCTGATAAACTGAAATCAGCTTAAAACTAATAATTCCAAAAATAAAATTTACATAAAAAATTTGAACCACCTCCTTAAAAAGTACTAAAAGGCTGAAAACGACAATTTAAATTTTAACTTGAAACTGAAATTTTTAAATTTGACCCCAAATTATTACTAAATGAAAAAAATGTCTACCAGTATGAGATACATACAAGCTGCGGTAAGAACTATTTCTGAATCTTTTTATGTGAATTATAATTTGTCAGATATTAATTTGGCACAGACTTCAATTATTTCAACTTCATATAAAAATTTATTTTATTATTTTTCGCATTTTAGCGCATTTTTACATATCGGATTAGTTTGTTTTATAAACATTTTATTGTGTAAGCAAACTCGAAATTTTATAAAATGGGAATATTCCAGCGTGTTTGAATGCCTTCAATTAGTTTTACTTTCGGAAGATATAGATGTCCTTGTAATTTAGGTAGCTGATCACAAGCAGTTTGAGTGTTATTAAAATGTGATATTAAATTGGATCACTGATTGAATGCTGACTTCGTAGAGCATCATTAATTACGTATTTTGAAAATACGAGTAAAACATATTTCATAACTCACTTCAGATCAAAAGCACTATTTTTCACATGTCTGACATTATCCAATAATACAGTGTGAACCCTATCCTGTCTTCATTTCTATTAACGTAACAAAGAGCTAAATGTACTAATATGGTTTCTTCTGTAAGAGATACTGGAAAATGTTAACGTGAAAATACAATATAAGATATATAATTCTGATCAAAAAATAAATTTTAAGGGACAAAAAGACTGGCTTGTAATATTTTCTCCATCCAGTTTAGGATAAAACTCAATACTTTTCACTTGAATAATATTTTGATGAGATGTGTACATTTGATAAGTAAATGTTATATCGATTTTTATTATCGCCGATGATTAGAAAAGTGGATTATTTATTATTACCTAAAACAGAACCAAATTTCGAATACAAATATTTAGAGTTAAGGTCAAGTTTGAGTATCAGGGTTTTAATATATTTTTTATTTAATTTAATTTGCTTTTATAATTGCTCTAATTTGTATTATGTATGTCTGAAAATAAACCTTTACTCAAAAATGTTAAGGATAAAAACTCGAAGAAGAAGACTCGAAATCTGTAAGAAAAATAATTTCCCGAAAATAAAAAACAAAGTTTATAATTTTAACGATTTTTTTATTCTTTTTTTTTTAAGTATTTAGCATATTTCTGTCTTTGTCAATGTAAAACTTTTGTTGTGAACTGGACGAATATAAAAGTTAGTTCATCAAAATGAATTAAGGGTAAAAATTTAGTTAGAAATAAAATATCTCTCACAGGTACTTTATCTTGTTCTTAGTAATATTTTCTCCATCCAAATTAAGATAAAATTATTTACTTTGCACTTGTATCATGTTTTGATTAGATATGTATATCTGATAAATAAACGTTATATCGCTTTTAATTATCGGTTATGATTAGAAAAATGGATTGTTTATTATTAACTAAATCGGAAGCAAAGTTCGAATGAAAATATTTAGTCAAGGTAAAGTTTAAGTATCTAGATTTATAGATATTTTGATCTTTTTAATCTATAGGTAAATAATTAGATTTTTTAAAGTGCTTAGAATTACATTACTGGAAATGTTTTATTTAACACAAGACTTAAAAATATGCTCTGCATATTTATCTAAATTCTACAGATTTCTGAAAAAATATAACCAGATAAACCAGAGGTCTCTAATTTGCTGAAAAATTTATGGGTGGGAAACAACATCTTATGTGCTCAAATTTGTATAAAAAATTTCATTTTAGTAAAATTGATTTGAATTTTTTATGAAGTTTATTACCTACAAAATATGACACTTAAAATGTACTATTATTCACATATATTTCCTATTCAGCATTCTGTAACACAATCTCTCTGATAAAAAATACTAATAATTTTTTCGGGACTTTTGAAATATTGACGCTAGAAAAACCATATAAGGATATTGAAACTTCATGAAGCCGTCAGCAAATTAATTGTCTTAAATATAAAAAAAAAAGATTGAGATTTGTAAAAAGAGGGATTTATTCAATGAACTCTGAAGGAATTTATTTTATTTTTATTGATATCACACGCTACTGTTCTAACAGGATGTTAGGGATAAACACTTTGCTAGAACTCTACTCTTGTAAGAGTTGAACTTTGCTCTATGTAATCTAAGTGTTCCGATTCTTTTTCTATAGATTATTGTTTATGGTTGTACGAACATTTCTCCTTACTCTTAAATTTTACTTCATTGCGGGAACCTTTATTAGCACGGTGTTGATTTCATAGAAGACTTGTTGTACTCACAAATTAATTATTCAGGTAACTCTGAAACTTCTTAGTGCATTAGGCTTGGCAATGGACATACTCACCTTGAGAGAAGGTATGTAAATAGTCTTCGCTTTCATTGTTTCGATTAGAAAAAGGATAATATGGAGAAATACAACCTCTACTCTCTGCAGTTGCATTTAGAATGTCACTCTAAGGCTGTGATAATTGAGACATCTAATAATAAAATCATAGTTTCAGCAGCGTCTGACCCAGAATGGGCAGCTGCACACAGCGTCAGTACCCCATGGCAGGGGCGGCTGAAGAAAAAAGCAATGAAGGCAACGGGAAACCATATTGCTCAACTTTTCCCAGGAAATTGCTATGTCGAGAAAACTAAATACAACGGCCCCGAGTCCCGGGCAGCCCTTAGATGGGCAAGGGGTGCGAAGAATCTCCCGGCTCAAAATGGCAAGGTCCAAATTAAGAATCGCCACATGGAATGTGCGATCCCTCTGCGCATCTGGAAAATTTGTGAATCTCGTCCAAGAGATTTACCGCATGGAATTATAAATCACGGGTATAAGCGAAATGAGATGGCCTGGTTGTGAAACATGTAAACATGAAAAAGGCACCTTATACTACTCTGGAACGGATGATGGCGAACCAAATCACAGAAATGGTGTAGGTGTTTTCTTGGTATCAGAACTGACGGAGTGTGTACGTAACTTTGTTCCCATAAATGATAGAATCCTACTGCTACAGCTGGAAGCAAGCCCATTTAACATTAATATACTTCAAATATATGCATCGACCGCAGAAAGAAGATATGACGACGAACTTGAATCCCTATATAGACAAATAGACACAATATTGAAAGAAAACTCTTAAAAACAATGAAATCACTTACATCATGGGCGATTTTAATGCAAAGATAGGTAAGGGTAGCAGAGCGGACCTGATAGGAGAATATGGTTTAGGTGAAAGTAACGAACGGGGTGACAGACTCTTCGAATTTTGCCAAGACCACAACATGGTAATAACAAACACATGGTTCAAATTACACAAACGAAAAATATATACGTGGAGAGGGCCAGGAGATAACCCCGCACACATTGCAAGGAACCAGATTAATTATATATTGACAAACAAAAGATTTAGGAACTGTATAAACAGAGTCACAACCTATCCTGGAGCAGACATTGGATCTGACCATAATCCCATGATTGCTGATATTAAAATCAAACCTAAAATAATAAAAGGTAATAGTCAATACAATAAATTTGAGATAGCGGAAACCGATAAAGAACTGCTCACAAAAGATCTGAACAACTACATAAAGAACACACGAACTGACGACAACGTAGAAGAAATTTGGACATCGTTTAAGGAACTAACCAACAAACTAATAACTGAAAATACTGTGAGGAAGAACAAACCGAAAAAACAAAAATAGATGACAGCAGAAATATTGGACCTCATGGAACAAAGTAGACAGTCGAAGACAAATCGAGTTGAATATAAAAGAAGACAAAGAGAAATTAAACAAAAAATTTGGATAGCCAAAGAGAACTGGATGAGGGACAAGTGTATTGAAATGGAAGATCTAGAAAGGAAACATGACACATTCAACATGTACAAAAAGGTCAGAGAAATAGCAGGTCTATATAATAAGAATACCACTAATACCCTTGTGGACCCTGATGGTAAAATTATCTTGGACGAAAAAGAAATTTTGGGTTAAATATATAAAAGAATTATTTGATGATGACAGACCGAATGAATACAACTCCGATGATCTCGCTAATATAGACGCTAATATAGACATGGGACCGGAAATTCTAAACAGTGAAGTACTATCTGCCATAAGATCTGCAAAAACCAGGAAAGCCACCGGGCCTGATAATGTTCCAACCGAGCTGTTACAAATGATCCATGAGGAAAATATAGGAATCTTGGTCAAACCGTTTAATACCGTTTACGCGACTGGAGATATACCGGACGATTGGCTGAAGTCTGTATTCATCCCAATCCCAAAAAACAGCGAGCAAAGCGATGCAGTGTGTACAGACTAGTAAGTCTAATGAGCCACAGTTTGAAGGTCTTTGTCAGAATCATCCACAGCAGGATAAGATCTAAATGCGAAGCAGATTTAGACGAAACCCAATTCGGATTTAGAAACGCCCTAGGTACTAAAGAGGCTTTGTTCGCTCTAAATATAATTCTGCAAAAATGCTGGGATGAACACAAGGATGTATTCGTATGTTTTGTCGATTACGAGAAGGCCTTCGACAGAATACAGCACAGAAAACTCATAGACATTTTAAGTAACGTAGGGGTAGACAGCAGAGACGTAAGAATTATTAAAAATCTATATGGGCGGCAGACAGTAAGGCTAAATGGAAAACTCACAGAAGAAAGTAAAATTCTACGAGGCGTCAGACAGGGCTGCATACTATCTCCACTGCTTTTTAATATATATTCAGATAAAATCTTTAAACGGGCTACTCAGGGACAACGAATGGGAGTACAAATCAATGGAGAATATATAAATACAATACGATATGCTGACGACACTGTTATCCTAAGCGACAAACTACAAGACCCGCAACATCTATTAAACTGTGTTAACACTGAGGGTCAAGAAATGGGGCTCAACATAAATATCAAAAAGACAAAATTTATGGTCTTTAGTAGACAACCTCATCTTAACGCGTCAATACAAATAGAAGGAAAAAGTATAGACAGAGTGACTCATTTTAAATATCTTGGATGTTATATCACCAAAAATCTAAACCCAGATAAAGAGATAAGGTGTAGAAAACTGCTAGAGCAACTTTTCAAAAAATGAAACCACTTTTCTGCAATGATAACCTCAACCTAAAACTACGATAGAGAATGATAAGATCATACGTCTGGCCAGTGTGGGGCAGAGATCTGGACAATTAAGGCTGCCACGATTAATCGGCTGGAGGCTCTCGAAATGTGGTTACACCGGCGAATGCTGAGAATACCTTGGACAGCTAGGCAGACCAACGAAATGGGACTCAATAGGGCCGACACAACTCGTCTACTATTAAACACTGTGAAGTGTAGAAAAATCTCATATCTTGGACATATATTCAGAGGGGAGCGATGTAGAATTCTTCAATTAATCATGATGGGTAAAGTAGAGGTACGTAGAGGGGTAGGAAGGAGACAGGCTTCCTGGTTGAGAAATATTCGTGAATGGATAGATATACGTAGCGCGGGGGAACTGTTCCAGCTAGCGCAGGACCAGGGAGACCTGATATGGCACTTGAAGAAGAAGAGTTTCTTTTCAGTGAAAAATTAAAAGTTCAGAAATTTTTCACAAGGTCTTTATCTTTAATGATGATACACACATAACTCTCACAGAAATAAAAAACAATATGGATTTTATGATAGGAGAGTGGCATAATTATTTTTTTAGCTTGCTAGCCTAGCTTCCATGTTTTTGGTACTTACAAATATTTATAACTTTCGAAAAAATCTTTTGGGTTTGTTATTAAATTTTAACTCTTATTTCACGTAACGTAACTTTGAATATTCTAGGACTTTATATTCACTTCTACTTTATAAACATAAACTGATATTTATTCTTAGAAAAATATGAACTGCCAGCAGATTTAGTTAACAATGGCCATTTTCTGCAAAATGGGTAAGGGTAATAAAGTTTGATACTATTATTAGTTACCTGGGAGATAGTACTAATATTTCTGCAAATAATATTTTTAGAATAACCAATGTTAAACAAAAGGGGATAAGCTCATTGCAAAGATCGATAGCTATATCATTATATTTTCTCCACAAAGAATTAAAATTATGACCACTTTGATAAATTAAATAATTAATAATATATTAACAAAAACATAATCTCAAACGTTCTGATTTGTGCATGTCTTTACGATAAAGTGCCAATTCACAAAGAATACAAAGTTTAACATATTCTTAATGATTACAACAATAATACGAAGACGAATGATAAAGAGCATTGAAATAGCAATTATTTAATTGATTTTGTTAAGAGTTTCCTTACTAAATATATATTGTTATGTAAGAAAGTACATACCTATATCAATCATATTAATTTTTAAAGCGTGATGCACCCATAATGAGTTAATAAAATCAATTTTGATTTAATGTCTGTAAAAAACATTATTTAATCGAAATGTCCCTTACTACTACGACAGTATGTTGTAATCATATTTTTGAAAACATATTCTACAAATTACCCACCACGATTTACTGTTTTTTTTCTTACGTCCATTGATGCGGTAATATAAGATTGGCTGGAACGTGCAGATTACATGTAGCACAACACAACACTGATGCACATTTCTTAATTCGGAATCTCTTTTCCCCCTCGCACTATAGTTCAGGGACAACTGGTAAACAAAAACTACTCCATACAACGTATATTAAAAGTTTCATATGTCACCCCAAACTCTGCCACATAACTTTCAATCATGTATCAAAATTACAGTCAATAGTACCCATATAACCTCTTTCAAATTAAAGAACGCAAAAAGGCATGCATGGACAATCAAAGTCAAAGTCAAGGTCATGTAAGTATGAGCAAACTTAAGATCATGAGTGGGAGAGTTATTGAAAATGGGTATTACTTACTACTATTTCCTGTACCAATAACGTTTAAGTTTCAAATAACTATCCTTAATTAAATTAGTTTAGCATTAATTTATCCGCGATATGAGTGTGGTAAAATGTTTATTGAACAAATCGAGCATTCATTAGAGAATTAAAAAAAAATAAAATTCATAAATGCATAAAGTCGAGATTTGGTTATGCAGAATACACCTGGAGTAAAGAATATCACATGAAATGGTTTAAATCTGCAGCAAATTAACTTATATGAAACCAAAGATTATTATAGCTAACGCTAGCTATGATAATTTTTAATGAAACACAACAAGAAAAAAAAAGAAAATTTATAGAAGGATCATTATTAGTCATGCTGTAAATGCGAGAAAAAAAGGATCCAGAATTTCTAACTCAATGATATTACCCTGTATACCAGATTCATATGAGGTGTTAATCTTCAAGACAAGGACATTGTCAATTGTAGGTCAAGATTTTATGGACAAAAATGATGGTAGCCATTATTTCGAAATTCTTCAGACAATATAGTAGAAAACTCTTTGAAACTATAAAATATTTTTATAAAAAAAAATTTCGCAACTTGATATTAAGCTCCATAGTTGCCTTAAACCTTCTAAAGGGTGAAAGCATATGTACAGAGATGTATTGGTCAACCTATTGAAGAAGTAGGTTATGATAATTACGGCGACATCATTATTATTCGCAACACAAGGTCTAGAAGACCGTGTAGAACATGTTATAATATTCTTGCTTTGCAGTAAATTTCTCGTTAATTTACCAGTGTAGGGGTTTGTTTATTATATTATGTTTCTTTGTAGGAATCAAAATTTTCAAATTAAGTTTTTTTCTATGTTATTAAAAAACTATAGTCCCTGTAAGTTTTTTCTTACTTATGTTCAAAGTACTGCAAATGTCAATCGTCCTTTTTTGAACTTAACGCTTATAAAAATTTATCATTAAAATCAAATTAATGAATATTTTCTTAAAATAATAATTATTTTATATTTTTACTTCATGGGAGTAAATGGATTCTGGGTTTAACTTAACTTTGAAGACTATATTTTATTGCGCGTTTTTTAATACACCGACAAAGCCTGTTTTTGAAAGAATTTGCAAATTGCACTTCACATAGGAGTAATTAAAATAAACTATAGGTTCAGTATTTGCTATATTTAAATTTCTCTTGCCAAATTTTTGTAATAGACAAAGACACTAAAGTACTAGCGAACCTCTAATGACCAAGAAACCCAAAGATTTTTTAAAATTAACTTTTATTTTGATATGGGTAATTCTATATTTACTATATTCCTTGTGATGAAATTAAATTCTGGAAGAGAATAATCTCAGTTTTTTTACTTATTTCTAAAAAATTCTTAAAAACAAATAAAAATTATTATATAATCTGATATCGATCAGGAAAGGTCTTTCGTATGATCAAAATTGCCAAAAATTTTTACTGTTAGTTATTTGTAAAATGGAAAACCCTCTATAATCATCAGGTAACACCAATTATTAAGTTACTTGAGGTAATATCTACAAGGTCATAAACTAATTATTATACTAAAACCCAAATATTTATTATTATAACTATAAATACTTACAGTCTCCCAGCATAGAATTGCATCAATCAGTAATATAACCAACTTCATCATCTAATTGTTAACTTTTAATAACAAGATTTAAAAAATATTAATATGCTAGACTGATCAGCAATGTTGCCAACCGATCTAATGTAAAAATTGGTAGATCGTGTCCAGATATTTTTAACAAACAATGTATTACATTGATAGATTTAATAGAATTTTTTACTGAATGTAATTTTTGGATTTGGTTCGATTGCCGTCAAAGACACACATAAAAAGCGATCCATATACACATACTCCAACAAACACATACTTAGACACCGAAATATCCATATCCTCGTATATTTACTTTTTCGTTGCTAATTTTATTCATTAAGCAGATACAGATATTAACTACTTACATTAGGCCAATCCATAAGAATGGAGACAGAGCTAACGTCGAAAATTATCGTGGAATTTCGAAATTTTCACTATTTAGTAAGATTTTTGAGGGTATTGTTTACCAAAAGATGTGTCCTCTTTTTAGGCATGTTTTAGCAACTTCATAGCATGGCTTTATAGCAAATCGATTGACTACTAATTTGCTTGTCTATGAGCAGTACTTTGTGGAGGCTTTGGAGGGGAGGTGTCAAATGGATGCTATTTAAACTAACTTCTCCAAGGCTTTCGACAAGGTTAACCATCAGTTTCTTATTTACAAGTTGGAAGGCTTCGGCGTCCATGGATCATTTCTAAAATTGATAAATAGTTACCTGTCTGGTAGAGTACAGCGAGTAAAAATTAATAACTGTGAATCATCTGATATATATGTTACCTCTGGTGTTCCTCAGGGTGCTCACCTCGCTCCGCTCTTTTTAACTGCTTTATTAACGATATTGAGGACATTATAACTTTCAGTAGATGTATTCTTTATGCAGATGATTTAAAGATATTTCGGGTTGTCAGGAATAGCAACGATTGCTAGGGCATTCAACAGGATCTAGCTCGATTTTCTGAATGGTGTAAGTTGAATCTCATGCACCTCAATGTTAATAAATGCTCTATTATAATTTTTTATCGTAAAAGGGATTGGATAACTTTTGATTACTTTCTTGAAATCGCCTTGAATGTGTGAAGGATCTGGGTGTTACATTTGATCGGGCCCTTTGCTTCGACACACATATTGATAATATTGTGAACAGGGGTTTGAAGTTGCTCGGATTTGTGCTTACAGATTTTAATAGTGTAAACTGTTTTAAAGTGATATACTGCTCTGTAGTTCGATCAATCTTAGAATATGTGTCCCAAGTTTGGTCATCTCATTATTTTACATACAAAGAAAAAGTAGAAAGAGTACAAAGAAAGTTTTTAAGTTTCATTGCCTTTAAACAGGGAATGCAGCAGGAGCTGTATGTATATGATGATACTGCCGATGCTTTGGGGTTGTTACCATTGTGTGTGAGATGCATATATCTTGACCTAGTTCTACTTTATAAGATTGTTAACTCTTGTATTGATTCTCCTGAACTACTCAATAATATTGAATTATCGGTTCCTCAAAGAGCTTTTAGAGCGCACAATTTGTTTGATGTGATATATCACCGAACGAATTATGGCATTAACAGTCCTATTGCTCGAATATGTAGGGAAATGAATTCAGTTCCTACCGAGATTGCTATTTTTCATTTGCCAATTAATGTCGTTAGATTAAAAATTTTACAATTCTTGAAAAACTAGTTAATATTGTCAATTGTCAATACTTGTCTTTTGAAACACTTTCATGCACGTTTAGATTTGTAACTTTTTTAATTCTGACTGTTTTTAAATAGTGTTTATATTTTTTATTTTTGAAATGGATTGTATTTATTTTATCCGTTAATATACTATTATTAAGTCTTCTAAGTATATGAAAAATTAATTACATTTAACGTATATGCCTGTATTAAATTTTCAGTTTTCAAATATATACATGGTATATCCAAATAAATGCGAAATATTTTAATGAGAGCTAATTTTATGCATAACAGTTTATATAAACATATGTCCGATAATGCTTAGTTTTAAGGTACAGGGTGTTAAATTTTATTATTATTTTTAGTTTTTTAATTTATATCATTTTTTTTTAAGATAATTAAGTAAAATTTGGAGCACATTATACTTTTTACAGTTTCCATAAAAAAATATTATTATTTGAAATAATATACCCTCTTAAACTTTTTTTCCAGACGCCACTGACTCAATCTAATTATTCAGTTAGCTATTATTGTGAAACTTTTTTGTCTCTTAAGTTTTCCTCTAAAAGTCAATAGTTTTGCACAAAAAAATAAAATATGTTCAGATACATCTCCAATTAAGTTCTGTAGGGCTGTTTATTAAGTTACGAAGACATATAATAGGCTGTTGTCAAATAAGTTGAAGCCTAATTTGTGTGTTGTTTCTTGTTGTAATGTGTTATAATTTCTGTAGATAAGCGTAATTGTACTCTTAAGGTAAAGTTACTAAAAAAATACTAAAAACGGTAGAGTTTAGAATTGTTGCAATGTCAGATATGCATTTTGTTTTATTGCCGTGTTAATGGAAATGCATTGGTAGCACAACGGGCTCATGCTGAATTTTATCCAGTATACGAGTTACCTCATCCTAACACATTTACGAAAAGATTTTGCATTTTGAAAACGAACTTCTGATTATGGACGTTCTCGGGAGATAAGAACCGTAGCGTTAGAGGAAGGTGTTTAATAGACGAGTCTCCTAAAACGAGTACGAGAAAAATTGCCATTATATTAAATATAAGTGATTCCACTTTAATCCGAATTTTAAAAGAACACCAATAGTATCCCTACCATATACAGAGAGTGCAGGCGCTTTCACCTCGAGACTTTTTGCCGCGTATACCTTCTGCCAGTGGATTGTCCAATCTCCCACTTTTTTTATCTCATATTTTGTTTACTGATGAGGCAAACTTTTTAAGGAAATTCATAAGAAATTTTCACAATTATCACATTTAGGCTGATGAAAATCCGCATGCATTTCTTGATTGGTGTCATTGGCGATTATCTAATTGGCCCATGTTTCCTTCCATTAAGATTAAGTGGCGACCAATATTGTCACTTTCTCGAGAAATAGGTAACTGCCCTGCTTGAAGAGGTTCCTCTTCAAGTTAGACAAGAATTCTGATTAATGCATGATGGCGCTCCAGCAGATTTAGCACATTTCAGTATCAATATACACCGTCACTTAGAAGTCTTATATCCAAATCGTTGATAGGTCGAGGAGGCACTTAACACTGGCCTGCCCGATCTCTGGATCTAAATCATTTATTTTTGCATCTGGGGTTTCCTTAATTCTTTGGTTTATGAATCTCATGTTGAAGATGTTGAAGATCGGATTCTTGCATTATGGCTGTGAGTGGTCATTTTCAACATTTGGTGTAATTTCTGTTATTAATATTTTGTTACTGTTGTTCAAATTTTGTTATTATTATGTTGTATTTTTTTCTTAGTCCCTGTTCGTTAAAGCAAATAGGAATGAACATAAGATAAGATAAGATAGGATAATTTATTAGTAATAATATACAAATAGTACTTTTACAAGTCAAATAAATAAAATATTAAAATTTTGTCAATTAATTATTATCATTAATACAAATAAAACATTACACAATATTGATTCTTCCTTAAGAAGAAAGACTTGGTAAAAAAAAGCTAAGAGAAGCTGACAACACACAACGACAATACTACAGATTAAAATTAGATTCGAAATACTCCTCGAACGAAAAAAACGCATTCAGCACAAGGTAGCTCTTGATTTGTTTTTTGTACTGATAGAAGTTAAAAGCTTTAATTCTAGCTGGCACGCAGTTGTAGAACTTTATTGCCAAATATCTTGAACCATTTCTGGATCTCTCAAGCCGGCCAAAGTCTGGGACAAGATTGTTGTTGTTTCTTGTTGGATAGTTGTGAATATCTTCGTGTGATCTGTATAGATCAAGATTTTGTTTAACGTATAACAAACACTGCATAATGTACACACAAGGTAAAATTAAAATTTTTAAATTCTTAAACGAATTTCGACAGTCTTCTCTATAACCAAGCCCAGAGATAATACGAATGCATTTTCTTTGTTGTCCAAACGCCTTATCAGTATGAAAAGAATGACCCCAGGAAAGAATAGCATAAGCCAAAAGAGAATGAAAGTTACTGTGATATGTTGTCAGAAGAGTTTCTCTGAAAGTTACCCGTACAAGACTCCTGAACAGGAACAGTTGTTGGGATAGTTTTTTTGAGAGAACAAGGTGTTGTTCCCAGGTTAATCCTACATCTAGGTGTACTCCCAGAAATTTGACCTCCATTGCACATTGAGGTAGAAAAGACTGTACAATTTCATTGTTACGCCTTAGAGAAAAGTTAATACTTTGTGATTTGGAGTTGTTCAAGGAAAGACGATTGGCTCGAAACCATTGAAATAGTTCTCTCTCTGAAGTTTTGTAATCAAGACTGTCAATCTCTGAAGGGTGATAACTTATATAAAACGTTGTGTCGTCAGCAAACAAAACAGTATTGACTCCCTTGCCCTTACAATATGCCAGGTCATTTATATAGATGAGGAATAAGATGGGACCTAATACCGACCCTTGAGGTACACCATACCTTAGGGATTGTTTTTTGAGAATTACACTGCCCAAAGTGAACATACTGATCACGATCCGATAGATATGAATTAAGTAGTTGAATGGCATCAGCCTGAAAATTGTAGAATGGTAGTTTTTTTAGAAGAATGCTATGTGTAACACAATCGAATGCCTTTGTGAGGTCTAAAAAGGATGCAAGAGTGTCAAGATACTTTTCAAAGCCCTGTAAAACATTACTAGTGAAGTAATCAATAGCCAAAGTTGTGGTCCTGTTCTTTCGGAATCCAAACTGGTTGCAGGCAAACAATTTGTTTGACTCAAAATGATCATTAGCCTGATTTTTCAAAATTCGTTAATAAACTTTTGACAAGATTGGTAATAAAGATATGGGGCGATAATTGTTACAGTCATCAGTGGAGCCCTTATTCTTGAAGAGGGGTACCACCTTTGCAGTTTTGAAAACTTTAGGAAATGTACTGCAATTTATAGATTGATTTATCAATATTGTTAGGGGCTGAACTATTATATCCTTAATTTTTTAAATAATTTTTGTGTTAATTCCGTCAATATCTTTGCTATTACTATTTGGATGGTCTTATCTACATCACTAAAACTAACTGATTGAAATTTAAAGGACGGGATGTTTTTTAGTATCATAGATTTTAGGTAATCTTCAAAAGGCTGTTGAGAACTTTCAAGTTTATTCATCACACATTCAGCAATTGAAGAAAAGTGGTTATTAAAATCATTTGCATTTGGTTTTGAATTAGAGTCAGAGGTATTATTGTTGCTTTTGTTATTAATAAGTTTCCACATAGCTTGTTGAGGGTTACTGGATTTTTTTTTTAATTTTTAATTAAATCAAATATATTTTGATTTTTTACCTATGTATTTTCCTTATTTTTTGTGGATAAACTATTGACTTTTAGAGCAAAACTGGACAAAAAAGTTTCACAATAAGATGGGAAAGCTAACTGTTTAATGAAATCGAGTCAGTGGAACCCGAAAAAAAAATTTGAAAGTGTAAAATTTTACAGCCCGGAAAAAAGTACCACTCTGTACATTATTTCACATAATAATAATTTTTATGAGAACTGAAGAAAGTGTTATGTGTTCCAAATTTGACTTAATCATCTTAAAAACCAATGATATAAATTTAAAAAATTAAAAATATTTATAAATTTAAACACCCTGTATCCTAAAACTAAGCATTATCAGACATATGCTTATATGAACTTTTATGCGTAAAATTAGCTCAAGAACGACTTTTTAAAATTTTTCGCACTTATTCTTGCATCACCTAAACACAACTCCTTTATTTTTTCCAAAAATTGATGGTATCTTATGAAATCAACTATTATAGTTCATTATATTTTATAAGGTTTGTTAAAAGTGAGGCACAATCAGTAAGTGTGCTTACCCAATGGAAAAATTCATAAAACTAAAATACTTTAATGCGTTGTTTTTAACTAAAATCGAAAAATTGTTTGACTGCTTGCCTCGAAATAAAAAGCTAAGCATCTTAGCCACAGAACAAATTAGTCGCTTTAAACTTAACTGAAATATCGTAGACTTAGCAATATTTGCTCCAAAATACACATCTCCAATTCCTAAATAATACTTTGGATTTTTCTATTCATCATCTTAATTGAATGTACTTAATATATAATTCCTATTGATGAAATGGCCAAAAATTATTTTTAGAACATTGAAAACAATGTTTTATAAAACATGTATTTTAACTTAGTTTCACTGTGTTTCCTTAAATCAAAAAATCTTAACGCCAATTCTAGTAATTGCAAGAAGGACTTTTTTCTTGATTGGAGTATTAGTGTTTTTTTTTTGTTGGATGTTAACATTTTTGACTTCACTGCAAAAATCAGTAGATTCCATGCAATAATCGGTAGATCGGTTAAAATATTGTAAAATTAGTAGATCTAGGTATAAATTTGTATGGTTGGCAACGCTGTTGCTCACGAACGGAACGAGAAAACAATCGGTTTAAAACAAGATTGTGGACACTTTTTCACCCAAATTAATTGAAGCTGACCTTTTAAAAATTACTTCACTCCAATGATTTTCCGGTAAGTTCGGGGTTCCCCGGACAACGCACCGAACTGGCTGGTCATATATCCGCCTCTAAAGCTGATTTTATTTATAAATAATTATTTGGTTTAATACAATCACCTAAAATTTGTTATGTAACGTTTAGATAATTATTTTTGATTAACTAATTCATGATGTAATGGGTTCAATTTTATAATAAATATTTTACAAGTGGGTGTATTTTTATATAGAAAATTCTAAGGTAGTAAACCCCAAATCAAGATATAAAGTTTTTGAGGACTTATGTTACTTTATTTTAATACGGAATATATTCTTCAAATAAAACATTTTGATAGTTTGTTATATATGTAATTCTCCTTTCAGGCAGAGAATATGAAAAATATATGTACAAACAGTTTATTTCCTGCAAATATCACTCTGGTCCTCTCTCCATACACGTTTCGATCACCTCATGATCTCGTCAGTGGAGCTGTATCGGACCGAGAGCAACATTAGCAGGAAATAACTGATATATGAACCATAAATTTCAAGGTATGTCGGCAGGATATTACACCTGCCGTCTACCAACTTCGATGTCAGACTGAAAAATATCGCCAATCGAACGACATCTATGAATCAACGGAGTAAAGTGAAATTTTTAAACAATCAAAATTTCAGTAAGAAATAAAGAAATCTTTCTGCCGTATTTAAATAGTTTGTTATATATGTAATTCTCCTTTCAGGCAGATAATATGAAAAATATATGTACAAATAGTTTATTTCCTGCAAAATCGCGCTATTACCAAGGTTTAGTGTTTTTATGTAGGATTGCTTTATAATGTTATTACAAACGTTATTTTGCCTATTTTTTCAGCCACTAAGCTGGGGAACAAATCTAAGTTAAAATAATATTTTAAGAGGATATGCCTTGATTAATGAAAAATTCATATGGACTTACGGTGTGGTCCAACAATGCATTCAAGTACAATGCTCGATAATTTTAGGAATTTTTCAAAAAATTTTGAGACATGAGTTGTAAGTTAAATTTCTTTTTAGATACACAGAATTGTTCATAGGTTTGTCATAAACCAAACTATTTTTTTTTTATGAAATACTCTATATAATATTTTATTTTTTAGACTGCCCTATTTTTTATTAAAAAACTTGCAAATGTAATCTTTTTTCTTTTTAAATAATTTTCAGAATTATTTTATTACAGTATATAGCGTTATTTAAAATTTTGAATTCTAGTTTTCTCGTAAAATTCAATAAATCAATTTTGTTTAATTTGGATACTTCTAATAATGTTCCTTTAGTTTTATTAAGCATTTCTTATACACAAATCCACTACTTGCTGAGATATTTGTCGATTTATATGTAAAAAAAAACACTAGTTTTTATACCTGAAATTAAAATCGGATTGAGCCATATCAAAAAAACAATTTCTTAGCTTATCTGTCAGAAATATTGATTTAAATGGTCAAGTAATTCAGGGGCGGATCTAGCCTCTCTCTTTGGGGGGGGGGGGGGCGGCGATATCTCAAAAGTACAGTATGACAAGCGAAAGCAAGTTGTCGACGGAGGGGGGAGGGGAGACACCAGCAACATTCCCATTTTTAGTGTAAAAGGCAGACTCGGCTCTATTTTTCTGAATTTGAAGCTCTTGGCTATTACAAGAAAAACAAGTTTTGAACGGGGGGGGGGGGGGATAAGTGCCAGCAGCATACAGATTCCTAATATAAAAGGCAGAATCGGTTCCATTTTCCTGAACTCAAAGCTCTTGGAAAAGGGAGGGGCGATTGCAAGCATACACATTCCTATACTCTATTCAAGAACTAGAGAGAGTAATAAAACTGTTACCGAAACCTCCAACGTACCTGCTCTAGTGTCGCAAATAACTGAGGATTGCCGTAAATCTAATTATATTTAATTGTATTTAAATATTACAGGCTTTCATAAATTTCCGGTAATAATAAAATTTCTGACAGTTCAATTTCTGTCAGTGAGCTAAGTACACCTTACAATGTGTGTAAGGTGTACTTTGTAAGGTGAGATTAGTGAAATACCCAAAAGATATTGTTTCCACATCTATATTTATTCCGAAATCGTTAAACAAAAGCATTTTTTCCTCAACGAAAAACTTATTACGATGAATATTTATGATGCCTTAAAATATCTAGATAAAATGTTTAAAGCTCTGTTGAGATGTGTTCCAGTATGACAGGAGTTGGAAAATCTACTATGTACTGAATACTGAAGGAGAAAAAAACGACTGAAATTGTTAGTACTCACAAGCCACATTCGATCACAGGCAGACGAAAAACCTCGTTGGAAGAAGAGATGAAAATTGCAATAAAAGGAGTTGTACACAGATAAAAAATTATTTATTATTCTCTCTAGTTCTTGCATAGACTATAGTATAAGAGGCAAAATCAGGTCTATTTTCCTGAACTTAAAGCTCTTGGGGGAGGGCGATCGCCCCCCCACCGCCCCTCCCCCCTTGGATCAGCGCCTGAAGTAATTATTATCGCTTTAATTAAATACCAAACAAGTTTCTATTACAAGACGTTAAGAAAAATTTTTTCAGATAAGAAATGATCTTTATGATTTATATTTCGGAAGTGAAATGAAAAATGAAGAATATACTAAAATCGATCGAACCAAGCCTACTTTAAATGAGGAAAACGAGTAGGTGTGAATTCAAAATTCATAGAAAACCCACGTATCCCTCAAGAAAAGTACAGTAGTTGTTTTATGAATTTTCCTGAAAAACCATTTTCACCCATTCAACAACTCCTTCGGTATTCATCATAGATCTAACATTCGTATTTTGCTTAATGTTAAACTTCAAGACAGTTGGATTAGGCGAGAAGAACTGGTTGCATCACCTGTCATAATAAAAATTGACTTTTTCCTATGGGACTTAAAAATTTTAGTGTTATATTATATTTATTAATGTTAATTTTAATACATTAAGAGACATTAGGGTACCTTTTAAAAATAGCTTCAATATGTATATCAAGCAAAACGGAGGTCATTTTGAATAGTTAATTAAGTAAGTTTCAGTTATTTGTACAATAATATGAACATAATTATCATGTTTGTATTTTAATAATAATAATAATAATAAAGTTTGTTGAACATACAAATACCTAGGTATAAAACAAGCTAAACGAATTGACCATCGCACTATGAAGGCCGAATTGACAACCGAATTTGGCGCTCAACACGTACGCGTGCTCTGCGCTTAGCTACTCTTTTGGAATAGTAAAATGGAGCAAGACGGACATCGAAGGCCTGCAAAGAAAAATAAGAGCACTCCTAAAAAAGCACACAAACACCACCCTCGGAGTGCTATTGAACGTATAATGCTTCCAAGACGCCAAGGAGGAAGAGGATTGGTCGATATTAGTAAGCAGCTCGATAAACAAATAATAAACTTACGTTCTTATTTCCATAGGTTAGCGGACTCTTCCACACTACATCGAGCAATATGCGAGACAGACGATTCAACGCCGCTACAGCTGAGGGAACGGGATTTTGCTTCTCACCACCGAACAGACCAAGAGAAGTTACAAGCCTGGCTACAGAAGCCACTTCATGGACGGTATCCAAATGGGGTCAACCAGGACAATGTCGACAACTTAGCATCGAACTACTGGTTGATTTCAGGACAGATGTTTTCGGAAACGGGGGGCTTCTTGTTAGCTATCCAATACCAGGTTATTCCGACAAAGAACTATCGGAAATTCATTATCAGAGATCCCTCAATAGAAAATGACCAATGTAGATATGTCTGTCGAACATCAGAGACGATCCAGCACATAACTGGAGGATGCCAAGCGTTTGCCGCAACCGAGTATAAGGAAAGACACGATTCAGCCGCTAAGATACTCCACCAAGAGTTAGCAGATAAGTTAAAACTATTGCAGGTGGGAAAGGTGCCTTACTACAAATATAATCCAGAGCCAATTCTTGAAAACAACGAGTTCAAGTTATACTGGGATCGAACGGTCCCTACAGATCAAACAGTTGCTCATAACAGGCCAGACATTATACCAACAGATAAAATTTCCAGGCGAACTACACTAATCGACATCGCTGTACCGAACAACAACAACCTAAAGTCAAAATACAACGAGAAGATCGCTAAATACTGAATGCATTTGAATTTTTCAAGAAAACTTGAAGACAGAGCTTACCTTATGCTTGGATGCAGAGATGATAGAAAAGGTACAGTTCAGCTTTCGAAGAAGAATTATTCCTTATGTACACGAAAAGGGAAGCGATTTTGAACATTTATTCGGGATTAAATTAAACAATTAAGTAACTAAAATTTTTCTGTTTTAGTTCGTTATTGACTTTGTGTGTTATTATTATTGTTTTTTGTCAGTTCATTCTTATATTGTTATCACTATTAGTTTGTTCCTATGTAAATTTTTATTTTTATTAGCTCCTTGGTCTTAGAATAGGCTACAAATTTCACAGACTAGTCCTAAGTTCAGATAAAGTGTGAACGGGCTATGACGAATTTTAGTACACAATAAAATATTTACATTCGATTATCCCAGGAACCCCTAATAAATTATATATATATATATATATATATATATATATATACATATATATATATATATATATATATATATATATATATATATATATATATACATATATATATATATATATATATATATATATATATATATATATATATATATATATATATATATGCTGCTGGTTGTGCTTTCAGCAATGTACATTGAAACTGTAATCAGATCTTGATTTCTCCTCCTAAAAAATCTAAAAGTACCAAATTTATTGCAAATTGAGCTATTAGTAAGATAAATATTTACAAAACAAATTATAAAATTTATAACATGGACATCTTGTATTTCGAGAACTATCAACTTTTTGACGAGATACTGTATATAGTAATTAATTAACCATAAACTAATTAACAAAATATTATTAAAAACATACTCCTATCGGTTTGTCTAAAAAACTTTTCTAGAAAATTGAAAATGACGTCAATATAATTGTATAAAATTTTTATAAAAAAATTGAACTTCTAAAAGTGCGCTAAAAAGTGAAAAATAACTATAAATTTTTATATGAAATTGACCTTTTTGAAGTCGGCGCCAAACTAATACCTGACAAAATGTGATTTTCATAAACAGATTAAAAATACTTTATTTCTAATTGCTTTCTTACCATAATTTGTATATATTAGTAGTTATTTATTTTATTTACAAATAAATTGGCACCGACTTAAAAAAGTTCAATTTCGTATAAAAATTTATAGTTATTTTTCACTTTTTAGTGCACTTTTAGAAGTCGGTGCAATTTTTTTCTATAAAAATTATATTTTTCAATTTTTAGTTTTAGAATTCATTATAATATCCATAAATTATTTGAACTAAGTACTAATTGAGAACAGTGAACCTTGCAATGACTCCAAGTTGGCAAAAAAGTACCCATTCTATTCAAAGTTGTAAATCACCTCAAAATGAGCCACTATAAATTCTTTGATTCTTAGTGTTTTCCAAATACCAGTAAAGTTGTGTCAAACAAATATTTAGTCTGTCATAGTAAATGCACTATCTCAAATTTCAAATTAATTTTAGATTTGTAATATAGGCCCCAAAACCTTCCACTATCGATGTTTAAAGAACCTGAGATATCAATTTCTTAGCTCGATATATTTTATACTGCATATTGAGTTTGTATACGCCTCAAGAACCCCACAATATCAATTTTAGACAAAATCGGAATATGTAAAATTTTCTGTCCCTCATATTGTATCTTATCAACCTAACAGTTGTAAAAAATTATCTTCATATTCGTAATACACGACCCCGAAAACCCTCTAATACCAAATGTGAAAAAATGCGAATAAGGTAAAATTTTCAACCCACCATATTACATCCACATATTGTATTTCAAAAAAATTATTTTAAGTCTTAATCTAATCTAAATTTAAACCCTTCAAAACCCTCTAGTACCAATTTTGTGTGAAATCCGGAAATTTAAAATTTCTGGATCGTCATGTTGCATCTGACATAATAGATTTTCTCAAAATAATTTTATATTCGCTATTTACATCCTCAAAAACGTTTCAGTCCCACCTTTGAATATAATCGAAAAATGTAAAATTTTTAGTTTTCTATGTTGGATTTGCCATATTGAATCCTAAAAAAATACTTTTAAATTCACAATTTACACCCTCAAGAACCTCCTATATCAGTTTGGGAGCAAATCAAAAAATGTAAAATTTTTAGGACACCATATTGAATCTGCCAGATTGAGTTCTTCAAAAAATATTTTAAATTCATAATTAACACTAACAAAAATACCCCAATACTGATTTTAGACAAAATTGGGAGATGTAGAATCTTTAATCTGCCATCTTGGATCCGCCATATTGACTTTTTAAAAAATAATTTCAGATTCGTTAAATGCAACCCCGATAACTCCTCCGTACCAATTTTGAATCAAATTGGACAAAATTGATTTTTTCGTCCGCTATATTGGATCCGCCATATTGAATTTTTAAAAATAATTTTAGATTAGCTTTGTATGACCCTGAAAACTCCCTCGTACCAATTTTGGAGAAAATCGGACAAAATTGATTTTTTGTCCGCCATATTGAATTTTTAAAAAATATTTTGGATTCATTATGTTTGACTCTGAAAAATCCCCCACGCCAATTTTGGAGAAAATCAAACAAAATGCAATCTTTTTATCCGCCTTGTTGAATTTTTTAAAAATAATTTCAGGTTCGTTGTATACTACCCCAAAAATCCCCCCATACCAATTTTGGAGAAAAACAAACAAAATTACTTTTTTTGGCCACTATTTTGTCAGCGCCATATTAGATATTACTGCAACAATTTCGTCCAAAAAAATATGGGACCACTGCAGCAACTTCCTGAATATAACGTAAAAAATTTCATTCAAATCAGTGCCGCCGTTCCAGAGTAATCGGTGTAGATACATAAAAAAAAACATACATACTCGACGAATTGAGAACCTCCTTCTTTTTGAAGTTGGTTAAAACGTAAAATTTGCTCAAAAGAGGAAGGTTTTTGTACTCATCGCATATCATCTATAAGAATATTTTAAATGAAAATATGATGTTCCTGTATAATAATGGCAACTGAATACATTAAAACTAAGTCCAAAAACTAAGTCCATATTCAACAATTAAAGAAGTTACAACCAATGAAATAACAACCACTAAAAATATATCAAACTGAATCATCTTTATTTTGCCTCAATTAAAACATTTCGCACTTAATTGGTTTTTATATTATACTTTTGGTTTCATTTTTCGTAAATATGGGATAAAATAATACTCTATTATGGGACAAAATAATACCAGGAATGAGAATGAAAATGGATTAAAAATTACGGGTGCTGCATCTTTGTCTAACTCCTTCACCTACTTTTGATTCTTATTCTTTGTTATTTGCTTTGATTACTGAAAATAAATTCTAAATTACTCATCTCACTTGTGAAACTTATATGCTCTATTTCTTTCTTCAATGATAGTACCACTTCAAGTATTGCTTTGTTCTTTTTTAGGACAAATAGATCCTCTAGCAATTCATGTTCTCTTTTTTTTCTTTTTTCATGTAAAGTTTCGTCCTTTCTTATACATGGTTACATATGAAAGAGAGGGAGATTTAACTGCCTGCTTTTATGCCCTTAGGCTACATTTTGTTTTTGCAAAAATAGGTGATAATGTTCTTAAGAAAACCGAAATTTACTATTTTGTCCTAGTATCAACTAACGAGGATATATAATTATTTTTCAATACGATATTTTTTTGTATCATATCAGAATTATCCGAAATTTTGTAACACTTGTTCACCTCCTGCTACTGTCTCAAATATAATATTTATTAAAATATTTAAAATTTAAATTTGAATAAAGTCAGCCACAAACCTGATTTTTAAGAATTTTATTAAGTTCAAGAGTCAAGAGTACAAAAGTAGATTTTATAACGTTAAGTTCGTGGATTAAGATGTAATCTATGCAGGTGGATTTTGTATGATTATTTCTCATTATCTTAAGAGCTTTTTCGAAAAAAATTCAAGACCTGTATAAGATTAAGTTTCTATAACTATAATAAAATTTTTATAAAAAAATTGAACCGACTTCTAAAAGTGCGCTAAAAAGTGAAAAATAACCATAAATTTTTATATGAAATTGAACTTTTTGAAGTCGGCGCCAAACTAATACCTGACAAAATGTGATGTGCATAAACAGATTAGAAATACTTTATTTGTAATTGCTTTCTTACCATAATTTGTATATATTACTAGTTATTTATTTCGTGTACAAATAATTTGGCGCCGACTTCAAAAAGTTCAATTTCACATAAAAATGTATGGTTATTTTTCACTTTTTAGCGCACTTTTAGAAGTCGGTTCAATTTTTAACCGACTTCTAAAAGAAGGAGGTTCTCAATTCGTCGACTATGTATTTTTTTTTTATGTATGTACACCGATTACTCCGGAACGGCTGCATTGATTTGAATGAAATTTTTTACGTTATGTAAAGGAAGTTGCTGCGGTGGTCTCATATTTTTTTAGATGAAATTGGTGCAGTAAAGTCCAAGATGGCGCTTACAATATGGCGGCCAAAAAAATTAATTTTGTCCGATTTTCTCCAAAATTGGTATGGAGAAATCTTCGGGGTTGTACCCAACGAATCTGAAATTATTTTTAAAAAATTCAAAATGGCGGATTTAATATGGCGGACAAATTTTTTAAATTTAGTCCGATTTTCTCCGAAATTGGAATGGGAGAGTTCTCGAGGTTGCACATAACGAATCTGATATTATTTTTAAAAAATTCAATATGGCGGATCCAATATGGCGGACAAAAAAATCAATTTTGTCAGATTTTTACCAAAATTGGTAAGGGGGAGTTTATGGGGTCGCATATCACGAATCTATAATAATTTTTAAAAAATTCAATATGGCGGATCCAATATGGCGGACAAAAAATCAATTTTGTCCTATTTTCTCCAAAATTGGTACGGGGGAGTTTTCGTAGTCGCATATGACGAATCTAAAATAATATTTTAAAATTTCAATATGGCGGATCCAATATGGCCGACAAAATATTAATTTTGTCCGATTTTGTCCAAAATTAGTACGGGGGAGTTTTCGGAGTCGCATATAACGAATCTAAAATAATTTTTAAAAAATTCAATATGGCGGATCCAATATGGCCCACAAAAAATTAATTTTGTCCGATTTTCTTCAAAATTGGTACGGTGGAGTTTTTGGGGTCGCATATGACGAATCTAAAATAATTTTAGAAAAATTCAATTTGGCGGATTTAATATGACCGATCAAAAAATCGTTTTTTTCCGATTTTCTCCAAAATTGGTACGGGGGAGTTTTCAGAGTCGCATATGACAAATCTAAACTAATTTTTTAAAAATTCAATATGGCGGATCCAATATGGCGGACAAAAAATCAATTTTGTCCTATTTTCTCCAAAATTGGTATGGGGAAGTTTTCGGGGCCTCACATAAAGAATCTGAAATTAATTTTAAAAACTCAATATGGCGGATTCAATGTGGCGGACAAAAAAAATCAATTTTGTCCGATTTTCACCAAAATTGATACGGGAGAGTTTTCGGGGTCACACATAACCAATCTAAAATTATTTTTAAAAAATTCAATATGGCATATCCAATATGGTGGATAAAAAATTAATTTATTTTCTTTAAATATCGATATTGCAAGGTTTTGGGGCCTATATTACCAATCTAAAATTAATTTGAAAATTAAGATAGTCGATTTTCTATGACCGACTAAATATTCGTTTGACCTAATTTGATTGGTATTTGGAAAACCTTAAGAACTAAAGAATTTTTAGTGGTTCATTTTAGGGTGATTTACAACTTTGGTTAAAATGGATACTTTTTTGTCAGTTTGGAGTCATTGCGAGGTACACTAATCTCGATTAGTACTTAGTTCAAATAATTTATGGATATCATAATGAATTCTAAAACTAAAAATAGAAAAATAAAATTTTTATAAAAAAATTGAACCGACTTCTAAAAGTGCGCTAAAAAGTGAAAAATAACCATACATTTTTATGTGAAATTGAACTTTTTGAAGTCGGCGCCAAATTATTTGTACACGAAATAAATAACTAGTAATATATACAAATTATGGTAAGAAAGCAATTACAAATAAAGTATTTCTAATCTGTTTATGCACATCACATTTTGTCAGGTATTAGTTTGGCGCCGACTTCAAAAAGTTCAATTTCATATAAAAATTTATGGTTATTTTTCACTTTTTAGCGCACTTTTAGAAGTCGGTTCAATTTTTTTATAAAAATTTTTTTTATAAAAATTTTATTTTTCTATTTTTAGTTTTAGAATTCATTATGATATCCATAAATTATTTGAACTAAGTACTAATCGAGATTAGTGTACCTCGCAATGACTCCAAACTGACAAAAAAGTATCCATTTTAACCAAAGTTGTAAATCACCCTAAAATTAACCACTAAAAATTCTTTAGTTCTTAAGGTTTTCCAAATACCAATCAAATTAGGTCAAACGAATATTTAGTCGGTCATAGAAAATCGACTATCTTAATTTTCAAATTAATTTTAGATTGGTAATATAGGCCCCAAAACCTTGCAATATCGATATTTAAAGAAAATAAATTAATTTTTTATCCACCATATTGGATATGCCATATTGAATTTTTTAAAAATAATTTTAGATTGGTTATGTGTGACCCCGAAAACTCTCCCGTATCAATTTTGGTGAAAATCGGACAAAATTGATTTTTTTGTCCGCCACATTGAATCCGCCATATTGAGTTTTTAAAACTAATTTCAGATTCTTTATGTGAGGCCCCGAAAACTTCCCCATACCAATTTTGGAGAAAATAGGACAAAATTGATTTTTTGTCCGCCATATTGGATCCACCATATTGAATTTTTAAAAAATTAGTTTAGATTTGTCATATGCGACTCTGAAAACTCCCCCGTACCAATTTTGGAGAAAATAGGACAAAATTGATTTTTTGTCCGCCATATTGGATCCGCCATATTGAAATTTTAAAATATTATTTTAGATTCGTCATATGCGACTACGAAAACTCCCCCGTACCAATTTTGGAGAAAATAGGACAAAATTGATTTTTTGTCCGCCATATTGGATCCGCCATATTGAATTTTTTAAAAATTATTATAGATTCGTGATATGCGATCCCATAAACTCCCCCTTACCAATTTTGGTAAAAATCTGACAAAATTGATTTTTTTGTCCGCCATATTGGATCCGCCATATTGAATTTTTTAAAAATAATATCAGATTCGTTATGTGCAACCTCGAGAACTCTCCCATTCCAATTTCGGAGAAAATCAGACTAAATTTAAAAAATTTGTCCGCCATATTAAATCCGCCATTTTGAATTTTTTAAAAATAATTTCAGATTCGTTGGGTACAACCCCGAAGATTTCTCCATACCAATTTTTTTAGAAAATCGGACAAAATTAATTTTTTTGGCCGCCATATTGTAAGCGCCATCTTGGACTTTACTGCACCAATTTCATCTAAAAAAATATGAGACCACCGCAGCAACTTCCTTTACATAACGTAAAAAATTTCATTCAAATCAATGCAGCCGTTCCGGAGTAATCGGTGTACATACATAAAAAAAAAAATACATAGTCGACGAATTGAGAACCTCCTTCTTTTAGAAGTCGGTTAAAAAATACAGCTGAGTACTTTTAATAGAATCAAAAAAGCGTTGAAACAAAACTTATAGGAAAAAACCCGTTGTGTAGACCTAGCTTGCAGATTATGTGTCGAACTTTTATCGCTAGCATACATAAAATATGTTAACAATTTCAGCCTTGGAAAAATTCAATGTAAAGTATTTTGGTAGGAAATTGGTAATGAGATCACAAAATTTTGATTTAAGAGAAAAATATTATAACAAATCTGACAACTTTTTTTTTGTAATAGCTATATCTCAGTATAAAGTTTTATGCATTTTTGTGTGTCATTAATTGATTCACCTTTCGTTAATTTGAGGTTGCTATAATTAAATACACAGCTTCTTTTCTTGCAAAAAGTAACCCGTCGTATTTGAGGAATATTTAGCCCCAACATAGGTACCTTATATTTAATTAGCTATTTTTATGCCCTGAGACTAAATTTTGTTTCTGTAAAATTGATAGGTAATATTGTAGAAAAATTTTTTTTTTATCAGATCAGAAGAACTTGACTTTATGTAACACTGTGTCACTTGTTCACCTTTTGCTACTCTCTCAAATACACTATTTATTGGATTTCTTTTTTTGAACCAAGTTAGCCACAACCCTTATTTTTGAGAATTTTATTAATTTCAAGAGTCAAGAGTATAAAAGTAGATTTATTATAAATTCTATTTAAAGATTAAAAAAAACTTACTTAGTAGAAACTAAGAGGGAAATAAAAATGTACATATAATAAACTTAGTTTGTCTGAATTAATATATATGCAGGTGGATGTTTTATGAATATTATTCATTATCTTAAGAGGTTTTGAGAAAGAAATGTATTAACATATAAATTTTCAAGATCTGTTTAAGATTAAATTCCTCGAACTATAGAAAATTGGGCCGTGTACTTTGATAATGCCAAAAAAATGTGGGAAAAAAAGTTAAAGGGCTTAAGGAAAAAAAATTGATGTAGATTATAGATTATATTTCGAAAAATATTTCGAATGTTTGTGATATTTCCTTAAGTTAATTTAATCTATACCCTATTATATTATATAGGGCTCCACTTTGACATATTTTTGGGAAATCTAAAAACTATTCTTTATCAGATCTACCATGGTAAGCAAACTATGTTACCAAGTGATTTTAACATAAATTTTAGTACAAATGAAACTACTATCTTAAAATGGTCTGACATTCTAGATAGATTTGGCTCGATTCAAACAATATAGAAACCAACAAAGGGAAACAATATTCCTGATAATGTTTTCTTGGGCTCAGAATTGGAGCTGCTTTCTACAACTGTGTGGAATTTAGGCTTTTAACATCATAAATGACAAATTGCGGGTTTCTGTTCAAGTGGAAATGAGACTGATGATAAAGTAACATATAATGTCCAATAACGCAAAAAGATATGAACATATTCCATAACATAGTATCAGAAAAGACATGGGAATTCGTAAAATTTAATATTCCAGATCCTTCCAAAAAATGTGTATGATTTATAAATACTTTGGAAGAGATACATAGAAAAAACATACAAGATTATATCAGATCAGACACGAAAATTAAGTTGATTTACTGAGAAAATACGGGAGATGGGTAAATATTTACACTTTTTGGAGGATCTAAATGGGCTATACAGATATTTGAATTTAGTTCGGTTAACGCAAGCAGTTTCATGGATTTTCAAAATCAGTTCAAACTAGTAATACAAAAAGCAACGATTAAAATAAATTCCACTCTCAGATATTATTAATGTACAAATCGGCATTTCTAAGAATATTTAAAATCCTAATACAATTCCTAATGATTTAAATAATTTTTTTTCTCAAGTTTCTTTCAACTCAATGAAAAATATACCAGATTCAAAGAGAAGAAACATCATAAAAAAGTAAATTTTACAACGGATTCTACAGTTATTAACTTCTTTGCGGTGATCTTTGAATAGGCTAGGGACATTATAGATAATCTAAAAAATAAAAAAAAGGGATGTGTTTTGAAATAAACCTATTCTCATGACTCTTACAAAGGCTATAGTAACGCCAATTTTTAAATATGCAGATGCAGAACTACCTCAAAATAATACGCCATCTTTGCTCCAAGTTATATATAAATAATTGCAAAAACGAATTACGCTTCAATCAGTAAGTTTTCTCAAAATTATTTATTAAATCTCAGATTGTCAGTTTGGTTGAAGAAGGGATAAAAACGCTGTATTAGGTATGTTAAACCTTACTGGAACTATTTCGCATACTAGAATTTATTAGAGGCTTAATAACACTGATTTTGGATTAACAGCGTTCAATAATACTTAATAGTTCGAGTTTTGGGGTTTTTTGAAGTTATAGAAAAACACTGGCTTGGTGGGGTTTAATGGACTGCAGACTCGTATTCAGCGACATAGCCAGAACCCCAGGTCAGTGCTGTGAATAGCCACACAAAAAATCTGTGTGTGTCTGACTATATCTACTAGATATTTTTGCGGTCGCTGAATCTGAATCTGTGATCTTTTAAACCCATCGCGTTAGAGTTTTGTCCTAACTTCAAAGAAAACAAAACAAAACTCAGGCACAGGCTCAGGCACACTTTATATGAAATCTTTATTCAAATAGTATATTTATTTCAAAAACTCCAATTTTTTTTATTCAGGTCTTAATCATGATCGGCTTGAAAAATATATTTTTTGTACGTTATTCATTTGTCGTGTGGGGATACTAGTCCCCCATCGGACGCCTCCCCAGGTGCGGATAGAGGAATGCCTCCCAGATATGGGTAATGTCCGGGAAATAATATACCCCGAGCGGACCGAAACTAGCAAAGAAGCGACTGTACTTCAAGTTAGAAGCGGCTTCAAATGACGTCGGACTCAATGTAATGGGCGGCCGAATCGCAGAAGGAGAACTATAAATCCTTCACAAGGCGACAGGAAATCATTGAAGTATCCTTCCAAGAAAACCACATGGTAACAGATAAAAATAAATAGTCTTCAGTCTCCGACAAAAGAGTTTGCTAAGAATACTTGTAGTGAAAAATCAATTTAATATTAGGACATTGAATGTCCGGGATTTATTTGAGATTGGAAAACTAGCCAATACCATTAAATAAATACGCCGTTTAAATGTAGCAATATTGGGAGTTTGTGAAACCTGTTGGCCAGATTCAGGTCAGTGTAACACTAACAATATGATATTTTATTACTCAGATAGCCAAGACGAACACCAGAGACACGGAGTTTGAGTTTTTGTTGATAAGGAAATTAGTAAAAGTGTCATAGAGTTCGTACCATACTCGGATAGCACAATGTTTAAACGAATCAACATAACACTTAACACAATTTTAAAATTGTTGACCCTCCTTCATACACCACAAAACCTTCACTGGATTTGACTGATGTTATTTTAGTTTGGGGATATACAGAACTTTTTGAAAATAAAATAAATTTATTAACTTTAGACATACAAATTTTCCACATATGCGGCGCCCTTTCTGCCGGTCACGATATATATATATATATATATATATATATATATATATATATATATATATATATATATATATATATATATATATATATATCAGGTGAAAATGTGTCAACACACTTTGGGTACTGGTGCAACATAAATAAAAAACAATCAAAACAGTATATATATTTTTCGTAAAAGTAGGATTATTTATCTTTAAAGTGATGTATACGAGTAAACTTAAAAATCTGCTTCAGAACATAATTTTCACAATTACTAGTTCACTTTTTCACTACGTTTTCATAATATCAGACATTTCAGTTTTAATATTAATTTTATGATCATCTACCATACATTTTCTGGATCCTCCGTTGGTTTTACAAACATATACATAAAGAATACTTCCATAACCCAGGATAAATCTAATATATATTTTATAGAAAATTAATGCCGTTTAAATATCACAGCCTTACCACATCTATCTGATGGTGCGTAAAATGTAATGCCTTTATTTCACTTATTGTTAGTCACCAAATGGTTAATATGTTCTTTCCAATTTAACTTATTATCTAAAATATTTACTAGGGATCCATCTTGAGAATTTGTAATTAAGACCAAATTAACTATAAATAACAATGTGAGCTAATTTGAGCTAACATTAATTCTCAAGTATTTAGGATTTCAGAAGTGAGAACATGAATCGATAAATAAAACAATAAATTATTATACAATTCACTAAATTTTATTGCACATTCTTAAAGTTATTTATTTAAAAAGTAATGAATGGCTTCTTGCCATAATTGTCATAAATTTCATTCCATATTGGATACGTTTTTGCTTCAAAATGGTATTTAATTTCCAATGTTTCGTTAATATTAAGATAGGTTCGATTTGTTGGACTAATTTTTGACCAAAGCACATTGTTAAGTAGCTCGGATTTTTCTGGTGTTGGATTTCTGAAAATGTTTAGATATTAATAATATATAACTATACCTTATGTCATTCTTGAAACTTAAAAATATACTATACTGCACTACACAACTTTTCCAATTTTTATCAGTCTCTTGCCCAAAGGTGATGGATAAAGTTGAAATTCTTTACCTAGTTTTAACTCAATTGATTAGTTGAGATAGTTACGAGTATATCGAGAAAGTAAGGAGCAAGCATGTTGGAAAAGAGATTTTCTGGAAAAAACCAACAAAATGGTTTTGACTTTGACAGATCAACTTCTATTTCCTTAACGCGTATATGGATTTTTTCCTCAAATACACCTATGGATCATTTATATCCACTTTTCAATATTTTAATCCAAAATATTCAGCAAAAGGGATATTTTTTAAAGTTAAGTTATTGCAAATTTGAAAGTAGACACTACAACCCAGATTCAGTGAAACTGTTTACCCCTAATTAATTTATCGTTTCTCAATCGTTCGATATTTAGTAGTTTTAATGGGGTCAACTTTTAATGGTTTGCTGAAGATCTAACTAAATTTATTTTACTAATTTTTTCTTTGGTCTCGAGATATTGTCACAAATTCAATATCTCCCTACAAGTAGTAAAATTACGTCATATATGGTAACTTGGTCCATCTTTTATTTCTCGCGCTTCACGTATATTCTAATCAATCTCGAATTTACTGGAGATGCACTTACGAGTGTAATGTAAACTGCATTGTGACATTGCGTTATTTCAATCTTAGGTATTATTAACTTCATTACTCGATAGCTTAATAACTCGAACATACAGCTACAAATTATTTTAGATTCGTTATATACGGCCTCGAAAACTACCAATTTGAAGAAAATCGGACAACATAATTTTTTTTGTCCGTTTTATTATCAACGCTATAATAGATTTTACTAAACCAAATTCCGCCAGAATAATATGTGACTACTCCAGCAGCTTTCAGAATATAGTACAAAAAATGTATTCAAGTCGGTGGTCCCGTTCTGGCATAATCGACGTAACACTTCACTCAATAAGTTTCCGGTGTAACTAAAAAAAAAATTTGGAAAAATTCCACTTTATTCATCAAAATACTCTCCTTCGAGAATAATGCCTTTATTCCAACGCTACTCTAACTTTTCGATGCCATTTTTGTAGAACGATTTGATCCAAATTTCTTTCCCCAGAGCATATATTTGAAGTCTGTATAAAGCCAGTAGTAGCTGGGGGCCAAATATGGAGGACAGATGGGTTGAGATTGATAGTTTTACCTTTCTCAAAATAGTCAGTAAACAAAATACCATACGCGTCCCAAAATCTGGATGTCATAACCTTGTTAGCTGACTTTTAAGTTTTTGAATGCTATGCATGACTTTCATCGGCTGCTGTCCACTTAGCTAACGATCTTTTTAATGTGTGTAGTAGTGGATCCATGTTTCAAGTATTGTTACATACCGATAGAAGAAATCCTTCTTATCTCTCTTGAATAGCTCTAAACAGCACTCTGAATCATCGAAGCGTTGTTGTTTTTGGTCCAGTGGCACCCACCTTGAAAGCAACTTACGCATGTTAAATTTTTTGTGCAAAATTGTAGACACACTACCTTCTGATATCTTTAGGATCAGCTTTTTCACGCAGCTTCAGTTTACGATCAGCTAAAACTATTCTGTGAACCCTTTTATGTCTTCCGAAACAACGGCCTATTTTGGGCGACTAGAGCGTTTAGCATCGTCGGTATTTGTACGGCCGCAGCCTAACAATCAATAATAGTTGATTTTCCTAGTGCTTATTAAGTTATTGTTTAGTTGCCAGAGTATTTTTTCCATTAAAAAACAATGCTTGATCAACACACGAAATTCTTTTTTATCCATTGTTTTGAAAATAACAAAAGTTACTTCACTAAAACCACTGTAACTTGTAAACTAATGGTCGGAATGTCATGAAATTTTGACAGATATCGTTTGAAGGTTATTACTATCCAGAAATTACATGGGTATATCAACTGAGATGCCATCTATGGACCACACCGGAAACTTTTGTGTGATATGTTACATACAAAAAAAAATAGCGGTGAAATGTAGAACCTCCAATTAGAAATCGGTTACAACGTAATAGCTATGGATACACCTTTTTGAAATAGATTATAATACTTTAAGGTTGTAGACACAAATGCAATTTTTTATTATTATATTACACTTTAATTTTTTCCAAAAAATTAACATTCCTGCATGAACATCTCTTGCTTTAACAAGAACCAATTATTTATTTTTTATATAATTCTCATAGTCTCATTCCCCCCGTCAGATACATCCTTAAAAAGTAAATAATTTTTACGGCTTTTAAATTCATTTAAACGGACTATTAAAAGAAAAATTAGTTGTTTTCTGATAATTTTACTCTAGTTTTCTCCGCAGATCCTTATCAATCACCTCATAATATTCTTACCAGAATTAAGACAAGCTTGGTTTAGTGAAATTGCTCCCCGAACCAACTTCGCTTATGCGAAGTATATATTGACTTAAATTTAGATTAATATTTTTTGTCACATATTTCCAACTCTAATAAAAATATAAACTTACAAAAATTTAGCGAAATTTGCCCATAATTTCGTCATTCTATTTTGTGTTAGTAAATTGGCAGGATTCTGGTCGTATAATGGACTGATATAGAATAAAAATGGAAGTTCCGCTGTATGGGATGCTTTTTCAGCTCCTAAAAAATATGAGATAATTAAATATTTAAACAAAAATTTGTATTAATTGTTAATATATTTCTATAGTATATACCAAAAATATAGCATTTTTTATAACTAAAATGTTATATATAAATAAAATACAATGTAAAAGCAACTTGTTTGTAAATACTGGCGACAAAATAACGTTTGTTTATATACTGGACTTTTTTCAAGACCCACGATTATTTTTGTATACAGCGTTAAATGGAAAATATGAAGTGATCTACCGATCTATTTTAGCATCATATACACAGTGATTTGTTATTGGCCGTTGAACTACTTTTACAGAAATTATGATTTTCTTTCAACAAATCAAATACATAATTTTTCCTCTGGTAGGCAGTAAACTCACGAAGATATCTTCTTCTTCTTCTTCTTTCTTTGGTTTAGACGAAACGCCTGTTTTCCCTCACCACTCTGTCCACTATACATTCAAGTTGTCGCTCCATCGCTTTCGGGGGCGTCCTGTACTCCTACGTCCCGCTGGTGACTTATCACGTGTGACTCTCACAATTCTTCGGTCGTCCATCCTGTCAATGTGCCCATTCCATTCCACCTTTCTGTTCAGCACCCAGTCGTTTATGTTTTCCACCTTGCACCTATCTCTTACATTTTCACTCCTTTCTCTATCGTACAGTGTTTTTCCTGTTATCCTGCGCAGCACCCTCATTTCAGTTGTTTCTAAAATCTGTTTGGTTTTTGATGTATCGGGGCGAGTTTCAGCGGTATATGTCATAATTGGCCTAATTACTGCTTTATATATTCTGGATTTAGTTTCTGTTCCGATGTTTTTATTTCGCCATATAGTATCGTTCAGACACCCCGCTATACTTGTCGCTTTTTGTGTTTGTTCCCTCACCTCAGTCTCGACATCACCAAATCCCGAGATTGATATTCCTAAATATTTAAACTTCATCTCCTGTTGTATAATTTTGCCATCAACTTCCAATTTACATCTCAATGGTATTTTTGACGTTGTCATGCATTTTGTTTTTAAGGCTGATATGGTCATATTGAATGATTTTGCTGTGCAGTTGAATCTGTGTAACAGTCGCTGCAGATCATCTTCGTTTTCTGCCAGCAGAACTGCATCATCAGCATAGCATAAGATATTAACGTCCCGATCTCCCATCCTAAATCCTCTCAACACACGTACTGCTTTTATTATCTCGTCCGTTATGATGTTAAATAGAAGAGGACTTAAAGAGTCCCCTTGTCGGATGCCACATCCCACAGGTATTGGTTTGGTGAGATTTCCGTTTATTTTGGCTCGGATTTGATTGGCTGTGTATATATTTTCAATAGTTTTTATTATATTGCGAGGGATTTGTCTATTGTATAGGAGATGTACGATATCTCTCAATTGCACACGGTCGAAAGCCTTCACCAGGTCGATGAAGCACATATAAGCCGGTTTGTTGTATTCAATCGATTTTTCTGTTACTTGTCTTATGACAAAAACTGCATCTGTGCATGATCTTCCTGATCTGAAGCCTTGTTGTTCCTCTGCCAATGTAGTTAAGCTGTTAATTTTAGCCGTTATTATCTTTGTGGTAAGTTTCAGGGTGGTATTTAAGAGATTTATTCCTCTGTAATTCGATGGTATTTTTTTGTCTCCCTTTTTAAACATAAGAATGGTCGTGCTAGTGCGCCATTCGTCCGGTATTTTGTGTTGATGGAGAATTTTTTGAATCAGTTTTGTCAATTCTTGTGTAAGGCGTTGGCCACCGTATTTGAGTAGTTCATTCGGGATGCCATCATGCCCTGCGCTCTTCCTGTTCTTCAGCTTCTGGAGTGCCGCCCTAACCTCCATGGTTCCAATTTCAATGTCTTCGTTTATCACTATTTCAGGTGTGCTAAGTTCAGTCTCGATGTTATCTGCTCTGAACAATTCGCTTAGGTAGTCTATCCACTTTTCATTGGTAATGTGATTTGTTTCTACCAGCTCATTGACTTCTTTTCTTTTTGTTCGAATTAGTCGCCAGATTTGTTTTTGAAGCCCATAGAAGTCATTCTCCATTCGCTTAGAAAATGCTTCCCAGTGTTGATCTTTTATCTGTCTTACGCGTGTTGTCGTTTCGTTTCTAATTCTTCGGTATATTTCATATGATTCCGGTGTTCTTTGTGTCCTATAATTAAGATATGCTTTTCTTTTCTCCTTACATTTGTCTTTGATTTCCTGACAAAAGCAAGGGGTTTTTGCGGCTTTTCCACTTCTATGTGGGATTCTTGTTCCTAAGGCCTCGCTGGCGGCTTCTTTTATGTTTTTCTGTACTTTTTCCCAGCTGGTATTAATGCTATCTTGTCCGTTTATTTGATTAATCTCAATCTTTCCATCGAGTCTCGCTTCGTACAGTTTTCTTATCGATGTGTCCCATAGTGCTTCTATATTGATCTTTTCGTGCTGTAAAGGTAGTTCTTGGTTTTTCTTTGGTGTAAGTTTCAAATTGATTTTCCCGAGCAGTAAGCTGTGATCGCTTCCCACATCAGCAGAGTTCAGTGTCCTGACATCAAGGATTTGGCTTGGGTGGAGGTGTCTATTAGTGACGATATAATCAATCATTGACTTAAATCCTCTAGTGTTAGTGAATGTGAATTTATATTGGTCTTTATGATCGAAAAAGGTGTTGTTAATTCGCAGCTCATTAAGCGTGCAGAGGTTGATCATTAGCTCTCCATTATCGTTTAACATGTCTTCGTTAAACCTTTGTTTAACCCCAGGTATTGCATTGTTTCCAATGCGGGCGTTAAAGTCTCCCAAAATTATTAGTGATTGGTCTTGTGATAGTGACTGGATAGTGTCCTGGAGCTGGTCGTAGAATGATTCCCTTTCTTGCTTTGATTTATTGTCTTCGGGGGCATAGATTGATATTATATTTAGTTTTTGGTTTTCTGTTTCAAGTTTAACGGTCAGAATTTTTGGGGAGATGTAACCACATTCACGTATACTCCCTTGATATTTCTTATGTACTGCTAATGCCACTCCTTCCTTTGCTCTCTCATGTTTGTCTACCCCGCTGTATATTACTAGGTAGTCATCGTATTGTTTTTGGCCTTTCCCCTTCTTTTTGGTTTCCTGTAGGGCGCCTATGTCGATTTTATGATGTTTTAGTTCATTTAGTGTTTCCTGGTCTTTGTTGTTGAATGATCTTATATTCCATGTAGCAATTCGTATTGCACTTTTCCTATTCCAAATCGTTAACCTTTTTCTTGCGTGGGTCGTCATCTGTGAATCCGTCCTGTTCCGAGGCAGAGTGTTGGTTCTGTGAGCCTGCAATCTTTTTTTACCCCAGATAGGGAGCTAACCTGGTCTGGGAACCTTCCTCCTTTTTCCGGGCTTAGGACCGGCAACATGACCGTTGAGCTACTCAATTCACCCCTCGATCATGCAGGCAGGGAAGATATGATGGAGTAAATGTAAACTATTCGTGCTGTTAACGATAATTTTTTCTATAATTTCTTTCCTATTTTGTAATAAAATTCTATATCTCTAATTAAATGCAAAGTAATTAATAGTTACTAGGAGTGATAACTAGTGCTTATTCAACAAATACCACTACTAAAACTAAGGAAACTTTTAAAACGCTACATTGATAAAGTTATACTGTATGATGTGCGATTTAATATTGTTAGATTCTGTTAAAAAAATATTATTTACTTATATTTTTAATTGAACTTACCATCAATAAATGCTGGTGTAATTGCTCTCCCGTAATAAGAAAACTGATATAAATAGGCTGGAACATATTTGGAGGATAGTTCTGCATATTTAATGGCTCCTCGGCCAATTATGTTATCCGAATAATACTAAAAATTTTATGAAAACACATAACTATATAACTATAACTAATTTTTCTGTAATATATTAATGGTGAACCTAAATTGATTTTTTCTAGCACTACCTCTGCATGTAAGTGGTATGCAACAAGTTGCACCCAGTAACCCAAGAGTACAAACTTTGCAAAATACATGAATTTTAATATATTCCTCTAACATGCTGCTTTAATTCAAGTCTCTGCGTTGACAGTATTGAATAAATCGAGTTACCTTCAACCATTTGTAGATAACTAAAAAACCTATAAAACGTTTTTTTTTATATAGAACTTGATCGGACAGTATTAAGCGAAGATTTTTCGGACAATGATAGTTTATTATGTGTATTTTAAACACGCAAGAAAAGAAATATGCCACTTTGGTAGTTTTTACGTAATTGCAATATAAACAATCTTGAATATTTTTTTTGTCATTGCCGTGATAGATCTGATTTAAATTTACCAACGAATTCTGAAAGTAGGAATTATAAACTTCCTGTCTCAGATTTTCGTATAGATTTGTTGAAATATATTAAAAATGCTTCCAAACTTAGCGTAATATGCGTGAACTTGCGTCCGAAACCTAGCGAAGTAGTGGTAGTGGGAGGTTACAAATAGCGGAGGAGAAGAAAGTCGCGGACTGCTCAGGTCAGGCGCGACGACCATATATGCTAACCAACAAATTTATACGAAAATGTGAAATAAATGAATTATATTTCATAATCTCTAATTTCAGAATACGTTTGATAATGTCGGACCTGTCAGATTCATACGGTGGCACTAGCAAGACATACTCTAAATTATTTACATGGCAATTATGTAAAAACTGCTAAAGCGATAAGTTTTATCTCCTCACACATAATGAACTATGTTTTCCCGAAAAATATTCGATAAATACTGTAAATTACCTCTCAAGTGTTTTTCCGACTTTTCAATGGTGAAAAATTGCCCGATCAGGGTTTATATAAAAACATTTTGTAGATTTTTTAATTATCTGCAAATGTTTAATTAAAAGTAAAACAATTCATCCAATATTTTCCGTAATATAAGCAGAAAAGCAAAAAAATCACCTTTTTTATTTTCTTTACCAGTTTAATTGTTTAAAAAATCCCAATGCTCAGTTAAAATTGGATTATGTGTTTTATACATCTTTAGACTATTCTTAAATCCAAAAGTAGCCTTTTTGTGCTCTATTGTGAGAGTATATATATATATATATATATATATATATATATATATATATATATATATATATATATATATATATATATATATATATACAATTCAAATCTGTGCCGATAAGTATCTGAATACAAACACTAAGAAGGTCAAAATATTGTCAGTAGGCCAAGCAGCGCTAAAGGCCTTCAGGTTAACGATTCTAAGTTGACTTAGAACTGTAGGTAATTCCGTAATTAAGGTGAAATAGTACACCTGATACCAAACAAGGAAAGAAAATTCATCGCCAAAGAATGCCAGAATTCTTCTCGATCTCACAAAAAGGATTTTTGAGTAATAACGAATCTCTTCACAGATATCGCCCTGTGAGATAGCTTTCAAAAAAATGAGCAAAGCAGAGATCGAGATTTACCTCTTTTGCGACTTTGTAGCCGTTATGACTATTATACGAATTCATAGCACTGTATGGTAAAAGGTTTAAATTTCTGAAAGGCGTCACCTTAACGCCACAAGAAATAAATAATTTACCTCCCAGAAAAAGAACAGACTACATGAAAAGTCTAAACATATCGGGCCTATATAAAATTAGAGTAACGTTAAAAGATTCTATATTATCTCTATTATAAATCAAATTTTGTAAAAGTGGGTACCTTGGCTAGTCCAACAAAATCCTCGGAAAATAATTGCGAACCTTTAAGATAATTATTTTTTATTTTCTCTATTACGGCATTTTCATCAGTAGAATTAGGTCTAAGATCTGTTGGAATTATGTAACTGGGAAACGTATCGTATAAAGTTGCTATTTGTTTCGTATTTTCCAAATCTAAAAATAAAATAAAAGTTTCGGAATTTTAAAAATATATTGAAATTCATGGAAAAGTAAAACTCCAAGTAAAAAAATTACCCATATTTCTTCTTGAAAGCTTTTTAAATAATTACTTCCAGAACAATTGGCGAATGAGAACATACCTCTATTATCATTTATTTTTTCACTATCACTTCTAGGATATTACATTGGTTACAAGCTTAAGCTTAAGATTCCTCTCGAAAACTAGGCTGAATATGGTTAAATAACATATAAGAAATAAAAAAAATTTACACTTTTTCCTCATATTTTAATTTCGGTCTTTTTAAATAAGGAATATGTTGATTAAATGGGTAATCAAACTCAAGAACGGTCCCTCTTTCTGATCCTACTCTACTACGTCAGGCGCGGATTCGGGGGGCTTTTGCTTGCCATACTGTGCGATTGCCCCCCCCTCCGAAAAGCTTCGAATTCAGAAATATAGACGAATTCCCCCCTCCCCGTTGACAGCTCACTTTTACTTACTATACACCATGTTTCGAATTCAGAAAAATAGATTCGCCTCTGCCTGTTAGATTAGGAACGTGAACCCACTTTTGCCTGCTATACTGTACTCATATTACGCCCCCCCCCCCCAAAAAAAAAAATGAGAGAGATAGAGTCTGGATCCACCCCTGCTCTAAGTAAAAAAGTCTATTCATAATGCGATGTCAAATCTAGGCTCGAAAGCCATGATAGTCACACAAAAACAGATTAAGAATTGTAAATATTTTATCTCCTCAAATAGTCCAAAATTGTATGTACTAGTAACCAAATTCATGTGAAATAATAAGAAACCAAATCTGACCTGCAAGGAACATAAGAGATTCTTCGGCACATATTCCAATCATTATTGGTACTTGATTAAAATTTCCGCTTTGCAGCGTTTGATAGGGAGATTTAGTTAGAAATGCATTTTCGTCTTCAGTCTCCATAACTGTTGAAACTTGTACCTGAAAGAAAAATTTAAAATGGATTAAATATGTTTGACACCCAAATATTTAACTAAACATTATTGAAATTCTAAGATTGTACTTTCAAAATATCCTTTTTTGACGTTTTTACTTATAGTGTAGAGTTATTTTGTGATTATGAATATATTGTTGCTCCTTTTTATTCTGTTACTTATTCACCTAGATTACGTTTATAATTAAAATTATTTTTGATTATAAAATACAGTTATGGGTACACTAGCTTATTAATTTTTATCTTTAAAAATGTTATTAATTAAAAAAAAATTCTTACGCCCTTAGGAAGAGAAAGTGCCGCATTTATTATTTCCAAAGCTGTTTTGCCCAACAAAAACTCTTTAAGTTTTTGAGTATCATTTCCATAGTTTCCACCCGGTATAGCATCAGCTAGTAAGAAAGCATATGATCTTGGATCTAAATGAATAGCACCAACTTGAGTGGATGAACCGCTCTCCAAAATCGCTGCTCTAAATAAACCTGATTTAAAAATAATTTTATTAAGCATTACTTCTTGCAATGTCTTTAGGATACTCGTTTTTCATTAGAATGTACTTTGTTATTCAAAGTATTATGATCTTATTGTTAAAATTAACAAACAATCTTCATGTTTTTAATTTATATATATATATATATATATATATATATATATATATATATATATATATATATATATATATATGTATGTATGTATCTTAAAAACAGTTGAAGGGTTTCTAGCAAAGATAACACACGTCAATAAATTTTATTTTTGAGTTGTTGGCAATATCGCTTTACAAAAATATTATTTTTGAATTATCGCTAAATACTAAGGTCAAATTCTCACTATAGGGCCACTCTCGATACCATCTCGATACGCTCCCGGTCCGGTAAAATATTCTTACAGGAGAAACAATGAGCCTATTTATCCTATCAGTTTCGCAGAGATTTCGATATCGTAAACTCTTTTTCATTTAAAAAAAAGTATCGAACCGAGAGCGACCCGAGATCGTATCGAGAGCCGCACAATAGTGAAAATCAAGGCTAAATGTACCAGCCTCATTTATGTGCTCATGACCGTGGGCGAACTTCTCGCTCTTATTTATTAAAAATTACTTTCACTTTGCAAAGTTAGTTATGATTTTCTTACAAAAATAACACATGTCAAACCAAAAAAAATACATTAACTCTAATTTATGTAAAATGCCTGAATCATTTTCAATCTATGTTGTGCTAAAGAGCCATTTAAAACGCCTTAGGTGTTCGAAAATATTTAATATTTTTGTTACTACTGTAAAAATATATTTTTTTAGGCTGCTTTTGCTAGATATGCTTCAACTGTTATTTCAAATTTATCAGAATCTGATTTAATTTTTATATTTATATTATTTTTTTCATTATATATAGATTTAGGGTAATCCTAATTTTATTATTATCATCTGGGAAATTTGTTTGGGTATTGCCAGTATTTTGCGAATTGCCAAATATTTCTTAAACTGGTTACGGTAACAATGATGAGAGAGTAGCAGTTTAGCAGTTTATACGTCGGGAACTGGCAATATTGGTATTGCTAAGTACAGTCTGACATATCTATTGCAAAGATTTTTACTTTAGATGTTATTTGTATCCAGAACGTCTTAACGCTATTTTTTTTCTGTTTTCTAGCGATAAAGCATCTACAAAAACTGCTGTATATCGCTGGTTTAGTGAATTCAATTATGGTCGTTGTTCGTTCACGAACGAGTCGCGTGAAAGTCGTCAACAATCGATTGTAGTGCAACAAAACATCGATACAATATTTGAAGTGATAATGCAAGTGACACCGTGAGATTGAGGCATCTCTGGGCATTAGTAACACCAGAGTATATAATATATTGTGGTGGAGACGCAATGTTCACATTAGATCCTTCATAATTTCAAAATCGCCCAAACAATGGCTCCTGTTAGTTGGTGCAAAGAGATGCTCAAAAAATACGATCGCGGTGCTTCAAAAAAACATTTATAGATCGTAACAGGTAACGATGAGCTAGTCGACCATATGATGAGCTAAAATCAATATAAGTTAATTGCACACGAAGCACTTCGAAGCAAATAGTCACCAGTTTTTTTCAGTAAAACTGGCCAAGCCGCAACCGCGCCTTTAAAAAATCTTAGAACGGTCATTTCTAAACGGTACAGAACCATTTATTTGTCCGAAGTTTTTGATGAATTAGGAAGAACATATCGGAAATGAAGGATCATTCACTACAATGGCAATGACAGTTCTTGCAGATGCGTTCAAGCAAGCAACTTTTCGAGAACTGAAAAAGTGTGAAATTGATGGGTCATCTACTCGACAGCCCTAATCGTGGTACCCCATGATTTTTATTTTGTTCCCGTATATGGTCTGAGTGAACTAGGAGTATAGTTCATTCAAAAAGCATGTTTTGAAGATACTATTTTCACAGTGGCAAAAATGCTTTTCGCATAGGTTCAAACGCAAGCAAAATTCTATTGATCATCGTGGGAAATATCTTGAAACACAATAAAACCATTTTCAATGATAAATATTTTTTTTTGTTAGTCATTCCCGAAATATAAATCAATCACTACAGAAACTCTAATATTAGAAAATGATTTTTTATTGTAATAAATGATCATAACATGTATCTTCATGTTAAAGTTTAAGTATTTCAACAACAGGTTAACTAACTAAACTATTATTATTTTTAATATATGACACTTTTATGAATTTTCTCTTGTTCTATATATGTTAAAAACAAAATAATTATGTCCTTGTTAAAATACTTTGAAAAATAAAGAAGAGAATAAAAATGTTGTTTTCGTATATTTCGTAGTTCGTCTCATAAATATTATAATAAATTAAATTGTTATTAATTTCAAAGTTATTAATAACCAAATAAATTTTTAGGTATATTTTATGTTTAAAGCTAATGAAGTATATATGCATATAAATTAAAACTATTTATTACCTGCAGATTTTTCGCTTAATATATGATGACTTGCAGATATGCCTCCTGCACTTTCACCAAAAATTGTTATTTTATCTGGATCTCCACCAAAAAGTGCAATATTGTCATTTGTCCATTTTAATGCCAAATTTTGATCTTTTAGACCAGCGTTTCCTTGAAGCGCTAGATCGGCCGTTGACAAAAAGCCAAATGGCCCCAATCTATAATTAAATGTTACCACAATAACGTCTTCTTCAATTAAAAAGTCTGGTCCATATATTGATTTGGAACCGCTTCCCGATACAAATCCACCGCCGTAAATCCAAAACATAACAGGTAGTTTCTCAGTTGGCTAAAAATGCAACATATATAATTTATCATCGTTAAGAAATATAATTTTTAATTAATTATAATTAACCTTTTAAATCGGAAGTATTTCTCTGCAGCAAGCATACTGCTTCCAGTTAGGGTTACCAGACGACAGGAATTTTTCTGACATGTCCGAAATTTTGGCCATCTGTCAGGGAAACATGAAAAGTGTAATAGGGATGTTGACTATTTTTGGGAAAGTGTTTAAACCATGCATGGTGAATATAGCCCAAAATATTTAATATTATTTTTTAATACAGCTAATTCTTCAAAATCATATATTTTAAATTTTGGTTCAAATTTCGCTCCACAAAGCCAATATTGGTCACTTGACCGCTGTGACGTCACATGTTTTCAAAGACTGGTAAATTGATATGGAAATATAAAGTTTTTCCGCAATTCTCGTAATAATAGATGAGTTCAAAGTACTGTAATTAACACACCTGAAAAGTTATTTATTCACGTTTCACTTTCGGAAAATGTGGCTTCCGCTAGCCACACAAAGTTTACACAATCTAAAATTAGTAATGGAACAAATATTAGTTATTTTACACTGTTCAATGTGAACTATATTCTGTTAAAATGTGAATAGTTCTTCCCGTGGTAACAGGGTAGTATATATTTTTTTATTACTCTCCAAGAAAGTCTAAAGATTATCTTTGTCGTTTAAATGTTTTCTTAAAAATATATAAATTCAGTCAATTTTTTGAAGACATAAAGTAAAAGACCCTCTCTAAGATTTGCCTGTCTGTTGAAGTAATCCTACCCTGGTTATGTAAATAAAACCGATGAGATAAAAGAGGTTTTTTTAACATATGGTATATGCAAATACCGTTAAAATGTATTAAAATATTGAACGATTTTCCCATTATTAGGAAACAAAAGAATAATCAAATATACTCATTATACTGTAATATAACATTTGACCCGAGAAAGGAATTAATATAGGGACTGTTTTTCCTTATTTCAAGAAAGAATGATTAAAATACCAGCAATATGAACTCAGGTTTTTTTACAGATGCAATATTATCTTATTCCTTAGTTATAGAAAGAAATAGAATAGTTTTATTAACTGTGTTTATATAAAAATTTTGATTAAGATGCTCAGAGGAAAAATTCGAGAATTAAGTATCCGGCGTAAAATGGCTGATGCCTTCTGGGATATACTACTCGAACTATTAAGGAATGAAATTTACAGTTACAGGGATATATGGGGGTGGAGGGTGTACAAGTTTGGTCTTTTAAGGAGCACTAAACTTCAGTTAAAGCCTGGAAATCATTAGAGTTAGTACTGTCGCCCAGTGTCGTAGTAAATTATGTGACGTGTATATTCGTTGGGAGTGAAGGTTTTCTTTGTTTTGTTTAGTTTTTTATTTAGTTTGGGAAGTTAAGGGATTATCGTGTGTTACTTTACTCGAGCATTTAGCGATTTCAATAACGTTTGATTAAGTAATATAAGTAACTGATTTTGGCGTTTTATTCTTTTTCTGTTTATGGTTCTAGAAAGCTATTTATACATGTTTGTAAAAATTGGGTTCTAAATTTTTTGTTAATAAAACGGCCAATAAGAGCAATTATGTAAATTACTTTGTAATTGTTATTTATTATTAGTTTAAGTTTCTCATCGTAAATAATTCGTTTTTCTATTTACTTTTGTAAACAGACTGTGTTTTGAGAAACTTCTTTAATTTAATTTAATTAAAAACCTTCACACGACTACACTCGTGGACTTACTGCTGTGAGAGCTGTAAACAGAAGATGTCATCGGACCAGCTGATCAGCAGCATTGCCTGAGTCCTGAAGTTCTGAGTTTTGGTAAGCTTAAATAACTGTAATTGTTTGGAACTAAAGCTGAAAGAGAGGATAAACGTCCGGACTTTCAGAGTATTTTTGTTATTGGAGAATTTAACTATAGGTTATTAAAGTAGCTACAAATTAATATGGGGCAAAAATGATTACAGATGGTATGGCTAACGCTACCACAATATATCACTTGCTCCTGCAAATTCTGATCAAATTCTTTCATAAATGTATTTTTGTGAAGATCATTTTGATATAAATTTTGCTAATATTTGTTTGTTTTTCTTATATTAAAAGTTATTATTTTTCAAGTATTTAGTTTAGAATAAAGTATCTTTTACGGATATTTTAGGTGAAGTTCTCTGTTCTTAGTAATATTTTCTATATCTCGTTTAGGATAACATTTACTTTTCACTTGTATGCTATTTTTAACTAGATGCGTGAAGTTGATTAGGAATCGTTATATCAATTTTAATTATCGATAATGATTAGAGAAGTTGATTATTTATTACTAACTAAATCAGAACCAAAGTTCAACAAAAATACTTAGAGTCAAGGTCAAGTATCAGGATCTTAAGATATTTTTTATATAATTTAATTTCACTGCATAACTGACGGAATTTGTATTATAAAGGATGTCCGGAAATTTCGTTGATATTCTTTGAAGGGAGCTACTGGCGTTTAAAGGTGACCATCGAACACCCTTTTTTTAAATATCTTTGGAACAGCTTGAAGCAGCAATATGTTTTCTAGTATCCGATCTAACAAAAATGCTATGTTAGGAATAAGCGGCAAATTTAGTAAGGGACATTCGAATAGGGGAACGGTCTGGTTTATTTTTCCTTGTTTTTTTCATATGAACCATTTTCAAATTTTACCTGAAAATCACGATTTCGCAAAATTATTTACAAAAAAAAAGATATTTTTGTAAAAAATCACTACACTAATAGTTTAGGAGAGATCGCGCTGTAATAAAATCAATGCATAAAATCTGATTCATTTTTTACTTTAAGCTAAACGTCAAAGTGGGCTTATGATGACTATACATTTGAAGCGGAAAACATCAAGTGGCTTATGGTAAATGGTGAATTTTTTCCATATTTTCATAAGTAAAATTTTTCATCAAATTATGCGAACAGATTTTCCAGACACCCTGTATATGTCTACCAATAAAATTTTACATAAGAAAATTAGGGATAAAAGCTCGAAGACAAAGCCTAAGAATCTGTAAGAGTCTCTCTAAAATAAAGTTCTTGATTTTAACCGTTTTTTATTCTTGTATAAATTGTTGTCTTTGTCAATTTGAACTTTTTATTGCCAACTAGACCAGTATAAAAGTTAAATCATGTAAGTGAATTAGGGAGTAAATATCTAGTTTGGAATAAAGTATCTCTTACAGGGATCTTATTTTTTTAATAATATTTATCTATCGAGATTAAGATAAAATTATTTGCTTTTAATTTAAATAATATTTTGACTAGATGTGTGTAGTTGATAAATAAATTTTATATCGATTTTAATTATCCGTTATGATTAGAAAAGTGTATTGTTTTTTATTAACTAAACCTAAACTAAAATTCGAAAAAAAAATACTCAGAGTCAAGGTCAAGTCTGAGTATCTAGATTCTTAGATATTTTGATTTTATTCTGTAATTAAATTATTTAAATTTTTAAAGTACTTTAAATTTTGTCACTGAATATTTATTTAAAATCTACTGCTCTTTGAGACCAGATACTCAGAAAAAGCAGGTCTCTAAGCTATTGAAAAAATTGAGCTTGGAAAACAAATATGTTACTTACCCGTATCTTTAAAAATTTAGATTTATATATGTCTAAGAAATTTAGCTTTATACAAAATAATGGGAATTTTTTATGAGTACGACACTTAAGGTACAGTACCATATTAAAATTCATAAATATTATCTATTTGTCAATCTTTGTAACTCGGTCACTCTAACAGAAAAGACTGATTATTTTTTCAGGCCTTTTAAAATATAGGTGATAGCAAAAACCACACAAGGATCTTCAAATTTCAGAAAGCCGTAAGCAAGCGAACTACTCTAAATTAAAAAAAAAGAGTTAAAGGCTTGAAATTTGTGAAAAGAGGGATATATATATATATATATATATATATATATATATATATATATATATATATATATATATATATATATATATATATATATATTCATGGAATTTTTATATTTGCTATTTAATATCACATGCTGTTACTAGCTGATCGAACAGAATTGATGATATTAGGGATAAACAATAACTTTGCAAATATTTCGCTTTTCTAACAGATACACTATATTTTGTATAATCTAGACTTTTGTCTTCCTTTATAATTTATTGTTTTTGATAATGAGAGTATTTTTTCTTACACTTAAATTTTATTTTGTCACGTCAAAATTTGTTACCAGTGTTAATTGAATAGAGGATTTATTGCATTCACAAATTAAATACTTTAATTCTTAAAATAGCTCAAACATTTTAGTAAATTTGGCTCGTAAATAATCCTACTTACTTTGAGAGATGGTGTGTATACATTTATATACAAGCAGTCTTCGCTTTCACCATCTGGATTAACAGGATAATCTGTAGAAACACAACCTTTTCTATCTGTGGTCCCATCCAAAACGTCACTCCATGGCTTTGGTGGTTGGGGAATCTATTATAAAAATAATAAATATTAAATAGTTTATTCTCAGTAAAGAAAAGAAGAGTACTGCGATTTTTCACAACTGTTACCCTTAAAATATAATGACAATGCACACATTACCCTCACTGAAATGAAAAGCAATGTGTATGATGTACTAGTGGCTCGATGGTTTGTTTTTAAGTTACTAGCCAGCAATTCTTTTGTTATAGTTTCATACTATGTTTATCATTGATCTAAAGTATTTAGCTACACTTTAACTATTTTTCTACATATAATTAACTTTAAATATTATAAGACTCATATTGGAAGTTTCGGTTGTTATTACTTAAAACGATATAAGTATGACAAGTAACTGTACCGATGGCATGTTGATCTACAAAAATTAGGAAAACAAAAATTTTTATTGTTTAGAATTTAAGAAATTAAGAATATATGTTTAAAGAAATGGCACCAGTATTATTTGGTTTTCACATTAAATTTATACAAAATATAATAATTTTGTACACTTACCTCAAATCTTAATTTTTCTAATGGGGGTGTTGCAAAAGGAATTCCTCGGAATCCATAATAGGTCTTGTTATTTGGTGTTAAATATTTGGCGCCTTGTATTCGACCATCAGGTAGCGTGATGACGAGGTCATCTGCAGTTGGTGTTGATAACTTAAATACAACGAAATTATAATTTAATTTTTTTAATTACCGGAGGCAAATTGATTTCATAAAATTTAGTATGTTTATTTTTTGGGCACTTAAAAGATAAAGAGATGCTACAAGAATGGTTGTTTGACCGCTGAGCAATAAAGTATCTCTTGTGGTTTTCGCAGTGAAAGTAGTCATCTCTAATAACTCCATTAGTCAAAAGTGGAAAAATAGCACTATATCTAATCGCATTCACAAAAAACAACTGCTATAAAAAATATAAATTCCACAAACTTTGAAATTTATATTTCATATAGCAGTTGTTCCTTGTAAATGTTGCTCTAGGTTCGATTCAGCTCCACTGCTGAGACCATAAGGTGATCGAATGTATTTGCAGGAGAACAACTAGTTGTATATATTCTCTCTTTCTTCTTGCTTGAAAAGATAATACATAGGAACAACTATATAAATACGGCAGATAGATTTCTTTATTTCTTACTGATATTTTGGTTTAAAAAAAAACACATTCAACGAATTTCATACTATGATATACGGATGAACAATGATGAATTATGTTTTAGTTTTAGTTGGTATACTAATATTTAATTTTCTGGAATATCCTCATTACATTTGGCACAACTAATTAACACTGATGCACACTGCTCAATTTGGAGCCTTCTTTCTCCTCGCATTTTGTTATATCTCACCGCACACGACAATTTTTCATGACTCAACATATGATGATTGCAAGTAAATTTATTACCGTAATTTTCACAAACAAATTCCTAAATTTATTGGTTTTGCCGTATAATATCAAGTACTTCCAATATATATTAGGGAAAACTGATGAACAAAAATCTCCCAAATACTATATATTAAAATAATCTAAGTTAGGCTCTGTCTCGTAACTTTGAGGTTACATACCCAAGGCAATCAAAGTTGAGAATACGATTAGATAAAATGGTGCTCATACAAACTCTCTCAAGGTTAAGTTATATATAAATAGACACATGGGCGATCAAGGTCAAAGTCAAAATCATAAATGCATATCCAAGCTCAAAGTCAATAGTGGGGGCATAATTGAAAATGGATATTGCTTACTACTAGTTTCCATATCCATAAGATTTAAGTTTAAAGTAAATATCCTTAGTTTTCTTATTTAGCATTAACTTATTGTTTATGTATTTACAAAGTTCCATCCGAATTAAGAAACATGAAACTCATACACGAAGGGGAAACGTCTAGATCTAGTATTAAAGAATACTCCTGGTATAAACAACATCATATAAAATGTTCTGCAGTTGTAGCAATATACATGTATCGAACCCGACATGTAAAAGAGAAAATTTACAAAAGTAACAGGTAGTTCACATTAAAAATAATAATGGAACTTAATTTTTTATAACCAGAATTTTGTATTGTCAAATGATTAAGGTCTGTATAATGAAGGGAAATTTTACGCTCCAACTGACACATTACATATACAGGGCATGTCAAGCTAGAAAAAAGTTTTGGAATAAAGGTTTACAATGTATTATTTCTCAGTTTTACGATGTAATAAAATTTTTTTAAACCCGACAATTTCACCTTAAAAATTACAAAATGCGTTATATCGCGGAAACGGCATTTTAAATATTTTTTTTTTTGAGAGCCCAGTCGAAAGCTGAGGTTTTTTTAGATCGATATATGCACTTGCTAGAATGGACTTTCTTGTTATTTTTGAGAAATAAAGTTTCGAATATTGGTCTGCTTGTCAATTTTGTTTAAACACAGCACATTTCACTCACTTCATAAAAACAGCCCCGAAGGAAAGTGGCGCGTTCAAGCGAATCTGACAAACGTACCAATGTGTATGGCTTTATTTCTCGAAAATATCTAAAAGTTTGTTCTAGAGGGTCCATACGTCGATGTAAAAAACTCAGCTTTCCTCCTAGTCCATCAAAAAAAAAAAGAAAATTAAAAATGCTATTTTCAGGATATGACACGTTTTGTATTTTTCCAAGGTTAAGACATCGAATGTTCTAAAATCCAACTACATCGAAAAACTGAACAAAAAAAATACATCGGAAATATCTATTGCAAAATTTTCTTTAATTCATTTTAGCTTCGCAAACAAGTTTTGAAAACAGGTGACGTAAAACGATCCATTTAAGCTCGTAGCCTAAGCCAAGGTATTTATTTTACAGTTAGTAACGACTAGAGATACGACTTATTCGAGATAATGTACAAAAAAAAATGCAAGTCTGACAACTATGTTCTAGTTATTTCCTAATTTAAATTTTTACCAAAAGGTATTTATTTTTTAGAGATCATCGTCGGATGTCGACGATATTCCACCAAATGTAAACATTTAGCGCTCTCATATATAAGTTTTTCCATTAGGCTTCTTCCCATATAATTGAAAATTAAATTCCTACCTAAGATTTGTTCCCTAATAATTTTTAAAAATTTGTAATAGTTTCCAAATGTTTTTATTTTTGCCCATGGTACAATAAATAAATGCTTCATAAAAATAACCATTTCATATCTTTTTCACCCTACGGGACAAAATAAGTTTTTTGCTTATTTTCACGTTGACCACTATATTTAATTATTTTAATATATACTGAAAAACTCTATTTTTTTTTAAAGAATTTGAAGGTTGTTCCTCTTATAGAAAGAGTTAATATAAACTATAAGTACTCTATTTGCTATATTAAAATTTCTATTGTAAAATTTTTATAATAGATAAAGACACAAAGTACTAGGGAGCCTACAATGAAAAAGAAACTTTATAAATTATTAAAATTAAGTTCTATTTTTATTACGTTCTGAAATTAAATTTTTGAAATAAAAAAATCTCGCTTATTTACTTATTTTTCAAACTTCATTAAAATCTTGTAGACATTATCATTTTATCCTTCCTTCATATCTCTAGTTTTAAACAACAAATAATGTGTTTGAAGGCTATTTGAGATCGATGGGAGAGGGCCTTTTTGGATGTTTGAGGAATATAAATAGTTTTATTTAATTTTTCTTTAATTTTTTTTGCTTATCATGACTCCTTCCAATGTTTTTAAGTGTTAGAAATTACCACAAATCCGAAATTTATAATTTTCATCAACGAAAAGGAGATTTAAAAATTTTTTTGGCAAATATTATTGGACATTATTTACATATTGAAAATAATAACAATTAGACAACCGCAAATTCAAAATTTTAATTTTTCAATACTCGCTTAAATAATGCAAATAAAAAAGTATAGCATAGAATTGATCTGTGTACAAGAAATGAAATATATTTTACTGTTTATCAATACTTCCCCATATATAAATTAAAATAATATTATGTTATTCAGCATTCAGACAATATGGCTCCGGTTCTGACGATATGCTAATTCTATGGGGGAATGTTCGAAGCTATTATTTAGCTTCTAGTTAAAGTCTGTATGTTCAATATTACCATGGATTTTTGCTGATAAATAATTTATAAAACGAACAAGACTGCATAATAAACAGGGACATTCACTAGTTGTTAAGTTACTTGAGCTAATACCTAAAGAATCGTAAACTAGTTATCCTAAAAGCCAAATATTTATTATAAGAACAATTAATACTTACGGCCCCCCAGCATAGTATTGTATCAATCAAAAATATGACCAACTTCATCATCTTAACGTTACAAACAAATTTTAAAAATTTTTATTATGCTAGACTGATCAATAATAGACAACATTGGACCTCGATGCAAAAGATGCTTGTGGGTTTTTTTACACAAACTAATCAAAGTTAACCTTTTAAAAATGACTTTTTATAAAACATTTGCGGTTACGCTCGGCTACCTTTTAGGCATGGATTCCCCGGACAACGCACCAAACTGTCCGATTATATATTCGTCTCTGAAACTGATTTTATTTATAAATAATTATTTAATATAATCTAATCATTTAAAATATGTCGTGTCAGGTCTAGATAATTATTTTTGGTTGACTAATTCTCTATGAAATGGGTTTATTTTTAAAATAAATATTTTACAGGTGAGAGTAGTTAAAACCTTCTTTTGTATAGAAAATGAAAATCAAGGATATGGCCTCCGGGATTTTATGTTATTTTATTGTAATGGAACAAATATTAATTATTTTATACCATCCAATGTGAACTATATTCTGTTAAAATAAATAATTAAATAATCACTCTGTGAATAGATTTCCCGTGGGAATAGGGTAGTTATATTTTTTATCACTAACCATGAAAGTCTAAAGAAAAAATAAATCAATTATCGAACTTAACTTTTATTATTTTTGTCGTTTAAATGTTTTCTTAAAAATATATAAAGTCAGTAAATTTATGAAGACATAAAACTAAAAGACTCTTTCTAAAATTTGGCTATAAATCTCTCGAAATAATCCTACTCTGATTATGTAAATAAAACCAGACGTGTTAAGGGTAGTTTTTAACATATGGTACATGAAATACCGTAAAATGTATTAAAATATTGAACGATTTTCCCATTATTAGGAAACAGAAGAATAATCAAGTAGACTCACTGTACTGTAATATAACGTTTGACCTGTGAAAGGAGGTATATAGCGACTGTTTTTCCTGATTGCAAGAAAGAATGATTTAATTACCAGCAATGTGAATAAAGGGGCACTCAGGTTTTTCACAGACGTTATATTATCTTATTTCTTTAGTGATAGAAAGAAATAGAATAGTGTTATAAACTGTGTTTATATAAAAATTAAGATTAAGACGCTCAGAGGCCAATTCGGGAGTCAAGCATCCGGTATAGAATAGCTAGCGCCCTCAGCGCGTAGCGATCGAAACCTTCGAACTTTAAAGGAATGAAATTGTTGGTTATAGGACGTACGGCCGAAAAAGTCACTAAAAAAAGGAAGAGGGGGTGTAAGATTTGAGAACGCCCTTTTAAAAATACTAAACGGGAATCATAATTTGAAAGTCGTTAGAAGGGTACCGTGAGAATCAGTGCCGTAGAATAATTACGTCACGGGTATAATTGTCGGGGGAGAAGGTTATCTTTGTTTTGATTTGTTTTCGGTTAAGTTGGGAAATTAAGGGAATACGGTTTGATTAAGTAATATAAATAGCTGTTTTTCGCGTTTTATTTGTTTTTCTTTTTAATATTTTAGTAAGCTATTTATACGTGTTTTTTTTTTCAAAATTGGGTTTTATATTTTTGGTTATTAAATCGGCAAATAAGAGCAATTCTGTTAGTTTTTTTTTGAATTGTTATTAGTTTTAAGTTTCTCATTGTAAATAGTTCGTTTTTCTATTTATTTTTGTTAAATAGATTTAAGTGTTCTGAGAAACTTTAAAATTTTATTCAATTTAATTAAAACCTTCACGCGAATTAGCTTGCGAGCGCGCTGTTGCGAGACCTACAAAACAAGAGATGTCTTCTGACCAATTAATTAGCAGCCTTTCCTGAATCCTGAATTTCTGAGTCATGGTTTTGCTGAGCGTAAGTAGTGAACATAACCCGATTCGCTCGATCCCCCCACTCCTCGACCTTGACCTTGACCTTGCTTCACCCCTCTTTGGCCCCGCCCACATGTCCTTGTCATTGACCTTGAAAGTGCACGTGTGCTTTGGCCTTGGCCTTGTGTTCAAGGTTGTGTGTGTGACCTTGACCTTGACCTTGGTCGAGACGACCTTGACTTTGTTGAAGGTCATCTTGGGTGTGTGACCTTGAAGTAGTTATTTGTGCATTGTAATAGTGTGGGATGATCTTGAAATGATTTTGACCTTGCAAATTGTTCTATAAATTGTGTGAGTCTACTTGCATTCATTCAGTGTGAAATGTCAGATACGGAACTATCTAAAGAAAAAATTATAGAGCAAGTCGGCAGAGTAATTTGTTTATATCAGAGTAATTTAAAAAGTTTGTGTGATTTTGAAGAGAAGGATCTAGCATTTTTTCCTCTCGAATATTTAAAAACTTGCGTTGATATGCTGAGTTTACGGCAAATTTGGGATAAGCTGCCAGCGTCATATCGGTGTAACAAGGAACTACAGTTAAGCTTACCCTGTTACATTTACTATGAACAAATATATCGTCATCATATAGATGGGCCACCACCAGCAATAAAAAAGTGTCGTGAATGTAAAAATGAGTGAATAATATGAATAGTGCTTTGCAAGAGACAGTAAAAAAATTGGGCGATGAGTTCACTGAAACGGCTAATAATTATTTCAATGATGCAATGAAAAGTCGAGCAGAATGGGCGTCGCGCTATTGTGATTTGGCTTATGAATATGAAAAGGCTGCGAATGCATGTCGTAAATATTGCAGCAAAACAATAAATTTACAAGACTTTGTTCGTGAGATAAAAAAGTTGGGGTTTAGTGACTGTTTGGAAAAACTGATTAGGTTCATTGCAGATCCGGTTGTGTTAGATGAAATTAGAGTGTAGGACTTAAGTTTAACGTAGTAGTAGTTAATATGGAAAGTTTAGTGCGAGAAATGTACGAGGAATTTCTAATTTCTGCAGCCTGTTCGGAATTTTACGCATATGAAATGCAAGATTCGGAGGCTCAGGACTTTAGTGTATTTTTTAAGTATATGGACCATGCCGAAGTGTGTCTTTTAGCTAGTATAGTTTGTAAGAATTTTCTTAGATATAAAAACAAACAATTATTATTGAACAAATTAAGGAAATTAGGTTTAGGTGATAATGTTAAACGCATAGAAGAATGGCAGAAAAAAATCAATGAATAAAGTACATAAAATGTAGTTATTTGTTTCATTATATTTTGTCCTTGAAGTTATCCTTATACCAATTTAAATGTGTGACGTCATTTGACCTTGAATACTCCTCCCACTATTTCTATCGTTAAGCTACCCCCACCATTGTTACAATTTGACCTTGAAACCCCGCTATAAAGGTTCGTGGGAGAAGAAGTGACTTCAAACAGTCGCAGATATCAGTGGCATAAACATCAAATATTGTGTTCGTGTAGTGTTCTGAAAGTGCTTTTATATTCACGGTAATTTTTGGATTTATATACCATTTTTTTCAATAATGAGTATTGCAAAAGAAACTCTAGATGAAATTAATGAAATGTTTAGCAAAGATTTCGAGGTTTTAGAGAAAAAAAAGGTTACCGAAATGATTGTAGGCAAAGTGTATAAAATTGTAAAGATGGTTTCAATGACTACACGATTTGGTAAAACTCTTTTAGTGGCTTTACACGATGACGGTGATAATAGCACATTTGAGACTTTTTTACCAAAACGTGTGGCCGAAACACTATCTGACGATATTGTAGATATTATGAGTAAAACTAAAGATAAATACACTCTAACTTATTTGGGGCAGGGCACTAGAGTTTTTGGAAACAATACTCGAACATTATTACGTTTTGGCTCATTGGAGTAAATTGTATGTAAATTGTTTGAAAAAAAGGATGTAATTAAATTTAAAATATAGTTGCACATGTCAGAATACTTACGCGTGTTCATTATTTCTGTTAAAGATGTCTGCTGATGCGACGACGACGACGACGACCGCCAACGAATGTGTAGAGAGATACATATTTTGGTTGGGGAGAGAATTAAGAAATAGGGCTCACGATATGTTAGATAGCGTAAATGATTGGTCGCATATTGATGTAACCAAAGATCAATATAAGAACGAGATCAGGGATACAATCAATTTTATGGCTGGGGCACACTTGTGCGACAAATTTTTATATGGTTCCATAGACATGGATACATTTTGTGCTGAAATGGTTGAAGAAGAATTAAAAGAATACCTCGTCAATATTCCACATTTACCAGGTGAGCTTGCTGCAAAATATGAATTGGTTTCTGCAACAGCAACAGCCCAAGACGTTGACGATCGAAATAGTGTCGGATGGGATAGAATTTTGAGCAACGAAAACGAAGACATGGAAAATTAATTTTTTATAATTTTTGTATTTGTGCAATTAAATAACTGTAAATAAATATCTGTTAGAATCACAGTTTTATTTTATTTCTTTTATAAACATACCAACCCAGTAGATCATAGGCAGTGTTTCTTTTTCTCAGCTGAAATATTTATTATAAGTAGGGCAAATAAAAATAAAATAGTTTAGTAAAGATTGAAAATGAGTCGAGGAAACAACACAATTGATAAATTTGGTCGTCAGAAATATAATGAAAAATATCATATATTATCTGGGCCACAAGGGATTGGTTTTAAACTTACAGCGGATGGGCAGTATGATATGGGTGGAAAAATCATAACCAACTTAGGCGAACCTAAAGATGATGACGATGCTGTGACAAAACACTTTGTTAATAGAAAGTTTTACAATTTTGCAGTTGTAATATGTGACATATTTAACAAGGATGTCCTCCCCATGATATACAAAAATAATAGTGAGCTTAAAACAAAAATTGAAGTTATGCAGAAAATACTCTATCATCAGCCTTTAAATGACTCATTAAGCGCACTGTCGTACGACTCGACTTCAAAAAAAATCTAAAAAAAGCAGGTTAAAGAATAGGAGAACGCACTCCGAGTGGCATAGCCTTGAAGATAACGTCGTAGTCGTCGGTGAATTGGACCTTCCCTCCAAGAATATTGAAATGTTATTTATGTGTATGATGTTTTATTGTCATTGTTTTTAATAATGAAGATTGAAATAAAAAACTTTATTTTACAATATATTGTTTATTTATTTTACATTTTAAATAAAAAATATAGTCATACAATATGTTATTTAAACAATATTAGCTTTATCTATCCAAGAGTTGAAGTGGTTGGGAAATCCTAGCCATTTGACAAATAATTGTTCGATGTGATTTTTCTTGCGTTGTCTAAGGACCTTTTCTACTAGATAAACGTCAGGACTGCTTGTTTTTTGTAGTTCTGATTCGTAAAAACACCCTCTTATAGGCTGACCTTCTAACGATTCCAACAAGTAAGTAGGTGGATTTGTAACGTTAACTTTTACAACTTTAAACAATTCGGTTGACCAAGAGGGCGTATATCCTTTCTCGAATAAGCTTTTGTACTTGCTAATACGCACAATGTCACCCATGGAAAACTTAAATTTTTTAGGTACAATTTTTAAATAATCATATGCTTTAATATGTGTTTTTTCTTGCACGTCTGCAGGTTTCATTCCAATGGTGCGATGTTTCGAATGGTTATAGGTTTTTGTTACTGCCGATAATATATGTATCCATTTGTAAGATCCTCTTGTCGAGAATTGTTTATATAAATTATTTTTTAAAGTCCTTATGACTCGCTCAACAATTGCAGCTTTCTTTGTGCTGTAAGTGGAATAATGATTTATATCATATTTTTTCATCAGGGCTTGAAAGTTTGTATTATAGAACTCCTTTCCTTGATCACTTTGCAGATTTGTTGGTGTATATGATGCCTCTTCAATGATGCTTTTCATCGTATTAGTAACTTCTATACCAGTCTTGTTTTTTATGGCTTTGGTATAGACAAATTTCGAGTAACAATTTATACAGACCAAAATATAACGATAACCATCGTTTTCATCAGCATACTGTTGCATTTCAGCCAAATCAATTTGCCACAAATCTCTGTATCCTTTTATTATCGTGCGCCGTCTTACAAAATTTTTTCTAGCCGTTCTATGTAGTTCATTAACAATCTTGATTTTTTCTAGACTGGGCTCCATATTATTAGTAATACTAAAGGTTTCAGATCGAAGGAAGAACTGAATAATATCATTAAATATTGAGCTTAATATATTATATCTTCTTCTCGTAATTCCTCTATGATTGACATAATTTCATTTTCGTGTCCAGTGTGACCGGCCATTTTGGAACTCCACAACAAACGTAAACGATCCACCAACTCTTTAGCTTTGTTCCAGTAGACATATTGAAATTTTTTCGAAGATAATTTCTTTTTTGTGGGTAACTGTAGTTTTTCCGAGAGATTTTTTCTTGTAATAGTACCACCTAATTTTGTGCCCATTATCAGAGGTTTAATAATTCGTAAATATTTGTTCCATCTGGTCTCCCGTAAACCATCACTTTTTTTAAAATTGTTGTAGACAGCACTCGTTGTTTCCAAAATTTCCTTGTACGTTGAAAGTACATTATCACTTAATTGTTGTTGTTCCTTGCCTACACTTGGGGGTGTTTTAAGAAATAACAAATCATAAAGTGCCGGTGATCCACCATATTCTGCAATATTTTTCCCTTTTTTGTATAAGACAATATTTCCATTTCGAAAACGCACCTCTAAATTACCAATAAAATTTTTGTTATGATCTGTTTTTGAACCAAAACGTACACCATATACAGTATCGTATAGAGATGGTTTCGAACGTAATCCTTTCAGGTGTGCGTTTAAAGTATCGGAAGTTGTGGTGTCAGCGGATGCGAGAGATGTATTAGTTGATGTCGAGGGTGTATCAAACACCGATTGGCTAATATCTTCTTTTGAAATGCGATGCTGCTGCTGCTGCTGCTGAATAGGTGTGGAGGTTTGAAAGGAATGTGTAGGTTGGGGAAAACCTGATATTTGAGTCGACTGCACTGATGTACTGAGACTATGTGGCTTTGTAGCTGGATAATGTTGTTGCTGTTGTTGTTGTTGTTGTTGTTGATGTTGTTGTTGCTGCTGCTGCTGACGTTGCTTAACCACATCAGATATAGTTGTCAACGGCTTAGAAATGGGTTCGTAAAACTTTTCCAATTCCACAACATTAAACTCTTTAGCCGCTTTAATTTGTTTAAATTTTTTTCTGACGGCATTGGTAGCTTCCACTAGTTTACGTTTTAAGTCGATCGCGTTATTCATGATGTTAACAAAGGACGTTTCAACAATCAAATGAGCGTTTTCTCTTATTATTACAGTAATATATAGCAATCAAATCCTTTACGGTATCTTCCCGATTTCACATCACTGTCTTTATCAATTACTAAAAATCCATACTTATTATCCCAACATTTTGAGCACATTTCTTGAAATTGAGTAAAAGTTAGATCCGGTGAAACGTGGTCGGAAAATATGTGTTTCATATTCAACTCATCTTGTTTAAACATAATAATAAAATTGGCGTTGTCTCGCACAAGCTGTTTAGGCACTCGCGAATATGTTTGCGCTAGGTAAAAGGAGTCGATATTTTTATGACGTCCCATGCTAAAGTACGATCTTATAACATCTTGTTTTTCACATTTAACATCATCAAAGATAAATATAGAGTTTGGTTTTGCATCGGACGGTTCCACAATATTACTGGAATCACTAAAGGCATAGTAGCCTAAACCTTTGATGGGCGCTAAAATTTTCCTTAAATACTCATATTTCGGTTGATACAGAGATTTCGAGTAAATATAGACATTTTCGAAACGTAGCCCAAGAGGGTGTGTAAGCAGCGAAATCATGACATTAGTTTTTCCACAATTGGATGGACCAATTAACAGGCCGCGAATAGAGGAAGGAAGTAGAGGACCGTGTCTCTTCATTATCTTCTTTTCAAATCCAAGTCCGACTTTTTCATCGAGATTGTCAATAGGAAGTTTTTGTTTAAGATCGATAACGCGCATCTTAGGAAAATTTGATATTTTATAGGCAATTTTTCACAAAAACTGTCATTCAGATGCCGAGCGTCAAACGAAGTGGACGGTCTCACGTTTCCAACAAAACTGGATACGGTATTGTGAATTCGTTAATAAATAAATTACCATTCGAGGTACACATTCCTGGTTATCAATATTGCGGACCCGGAACAAAAGTAATAAAACGTGTAACAAGAGGTGATCCAGGCATTAATCCTTTGGATGCCGCATGCAAAAAACACGATTTAGCCTATTTACATAATAAAGACAACATAAGTGCGAGACATCGAGCGGATTACGAGCTCGAACAAAGTGCTTGGAAAAGAGTAAAATCGAAAGATTCCAGTTTAGGTGAAAAAACAGCAGCTTGGTTAGTTACAAACATTATGAAAGGAAAACAACGTTTTGGTATGGGTGTACCATCATCATTATCAACAAAAAAAACATCTAGTAAAGGCACGCGTCATACAAAAAGGAAAGGTGTTAATAAAAATCGACATGTTCGGAAAGCCAGTTTCGGAACAGCTATTCGACAAGCAGTTCGAAGGGAATTATTAAAAGCCGGAAGTAAAAATGTGTTGGAAAAAAATGTCATGAATGCATCTAAAATAGCTCTGTCGGCAGCACGTAGATCGGTAAAAGCGGCAGGTGGCAAAAGGAAGGTTCGTACACCGAGAATAATACCGATTCCTAAAACTGGTGGAATATTACCATTAATACCAATTTTTGCCGGGTTATCAGCTTTGGGTTCATTAGCCGGTGGGGCAGCGGGAATTGTGCGCGCCATAAAAGCAGTAAAAAAAAGCAGCGAAGATAAAACCGGTGCCGGCCTGTATTTAAAATCGAAAGGAAATGGTTTGTTTCTAAAGCCATATCGTAAAGGTATGGGATTATTTTTAAATCGTAGATCAAAAAACTAATTGAATCCCTACCTCGAAGACCACTATCTAACATCGATATAGAAAAATATGCCAAAAAGAAAAGAATAGGACACTTTCGAGGCGTTTATATGAGGGATTTATTACCTAGACAAGGTCCTCGACGTTACGAAGCAGCAATAGTGAATTTGGATAGTATGCGTGGTGCAGGGACTCATTGGGTAGCTTATAGAAAAAATAATTCTAAAGTAACATATTATGACAGCTTCGGCGATTTACCCCCACCGATCGAATTGGTACGATATCTACAAACGGGATCGGAACCATCAAAAATTATTTACTATACATACGATCGTCAGCAGGATTTTGGAACAGTCTGGTGTGGACATTTGTGCTTAAAGTTTCTTGTCGAATCATCAGCGTAAAAGATGTCATCATCATCATCGTCACCATTAACACCGCAAATGGATCGCAATAACTATACTAAAATGTTGCAATCACTGAAAGCATTTCATCTAGCCGGTGGATTAAGGAAAATGACCGTGAAACAGTTAGAAAACATGCCCAAGGAAGTAATGATTGCATTAGCCCCAAATGAAATTCCATTCGTTTGGGAAAAGTTGCCCGAGCACCTTAAAAGCGATATCGATATATTAAAATATCAGTGCGGTTGCAAACATTATTTCAGCAGCAGCAGCAATTTAAACGAGGTTATGACTGATGAGGATTTTACGGCTAGAAAAATATTTTGTTGTTATTGCAAAATCAGCGATGTGCGCATAAAAGCAGAAAATAGCATAAAAACATCACTATCTAATGCAGTGAGAAAAGGTGTGAAGATGAATCTTTTTAAATGTTGCCGCTAAGAATAAAACCGAGATGTGTGATGTTTTAATGGTTAGTCATGTCTTATACGTTCACACTAACAGGACACTCGAGCGTCTTAAGCGCCGATTTTTATCCACCAGTCGAATTAAATAGAGAAAACAAATATGGTCTGGCATTGCTGGGATTTTACACATACAATTCAATTTTTAATGTGGACGAAAGCAACAATAAGTTTGCCTACATGAAGGAGGGTTACACCACCGAGCCGATACAATTGCAGATTCCACCTGGGGCCTATGAAATAGATGAGATAGGTAAAGCTATGTCGGAGGCTTTGAGGATTTCAACTGAAGAAAAGAACGATGGAATCTTTATTTGGTCGCTAATAATAATACGCTGAAATGTGAACTGAAATCCCAATATACTATAGATTTCCGGGGAGAGGCGAGTATCGGTAAAATGTTAGGATTTAATCATACAGTGTTAAAAAGAGACAAAAAGCACGAATCAACCGAGATGGTGGAAATAATGAAAGTACGCATCATACGCGTAGATTGTAATATAATTTCCGGAGCATATATGAATTCGGTGGAAGGTCATACCTTGTTCGAATTCGATATCGACGTGGAGCCCGGTTACAAAATCAGTAAAGAACCACAAAATAATATTTATATGCCGTTAATGCCGGCAGGACGTCAGTTTATCGACAACATTACTCTTCGCATCTTGGACGATAGCGGTGATCTAATCAATTTTCAAGGCGAGAAAATAATCGTGAAATTGGAACTGAAGAAACTTTCATAAAAATGGGTTTTTGCTTCAATCGTCAATTGTGTGTGCTGTCGACTAAGATGGGGGAACCGCCGAAACATAATAAAAGTAAAAGAAGAGTTAACGTCAAGGTTAGTCGTCGTCCAGACGTTAGATCACAAACATCTCAACAGTTATCTGCCGAAGACTATAAATTTTTAAAATCAATCGGTCTTAAAGTGCGAAAATGATTTCCACCACCAGCGATAAAATAGAGGTTTTCTCCGAACCCATCTTGGACAATTCCATTATTAGTCTAGAAGAGCATACGTATAAACCATACGGATCTCCATCATTCAACAATTCGGATGAAGTCCGTATCCCCATTAATTTTCAAGATATTATACTGGATATCGCCGAAAGTTACATATATATCGAAGGAAAATTTAAACCCATAGACGCAACGAAAAGATGTTTTTTATCAAATAATGCCCTCGCATTTTTGTTCGATGAAATTCGCTACGAGATGGGAGGTGAGCAGGTCGCCGTGGTTCGTAAACCTGGAGTTACGACGACATTAAAAACCATGGTTTCATTCGGAAGTTTGCAACAAAGATCTCTCATGACGTGCGGATGAGGTCTCGACGAAGCAAACCAAGATATCGTAGACACGGCAAGTAACGTATTCTCCGGGAAATTACCCTTAAAATATCTTATGGGATTCGCCGAAGATTACGCAAAAGGTGTTTTCAACGTAAAACAAGAGCTTATTATGATTATAGCTCGCACTTTTACAAATTGTTACGTCGGCGAAGTAGAGGCAGAAATTAGTATCGACAAAATGGAATGGAAAATTCGTCACATCATTCCAGACGACAAGCAAAAATTGAAAATACTGTCTCGCATTAATAAAGGAGGAAACAATGCCAGTATTCAAATGGCATATCGTAAATGGGATCTGTACGAATTACCAGCTTTAAGGCAAACATCTCCCGACGTGTGGGCCTTGAGAACGAGTACAAGTCTGGAAAGACCGCGCTATATAATCGTCGGGTTTCAAGACAGCAATAATTGCGACAAGAAAGAAAAAAACGCAACCCAGTTTACCCACGCCGACGTATGCGACATTAGACTGTATCTGAATTCAACCGTTTATCCATACGAAAGATGGAATTTAGATTTCGCCAAGAAACTGTACGCAGCAGCCTATTACAATTACGAAAACTTCCAAAGCAGCTACTACGGGCGCGAGATAAACGATCCGATGATAACGTTCGCGGAATATATGAAAAACCCCGTTTTTATTATCAATTGCAGTCATCAACCAGAGGCGATTAACTCATCGACAGTGGATGTAAAATTGGAGTTCCAAACGAGAAAGAATAAATTCCCCAAAGACACTAAAGTGTACGCATTAGTTATTCACGACTCATTTTTTAGTTATAATGTATTAAACGGTTCGGTGACCAATAAATCTATATTTTAATGTATCTATTATATGTAACACAAAATAATGTTCTTGAATCAATAAATTTGTAATGAGTGAAGTAGTAGTTTTATATTTATTTGAAACCCAACCAAAAAAAAAGCTGGCGGAAAAGCCCGCTCTTTAAGAAAAGAGTACGGGAATTTAGAAAATGGTGGTTTATTAAGTGGAAAAAAGAGCTTAAATAACACAAGAAAAAATTTTTAAGGCAAAATAGGAAAACAACGATTTAGAAAATTTGTAGGAAAGTAACGGTTAGGAATAGGGAAAAAAGTTATAAGAAAAAATTATAGAGGAAATCGAGTACTATAAGCAAGCATTTTTCTCGATAGTAAAAACGTAAAAAAATTTTTTTCAAAAAAAAATTGAAAAATGGTGAATGCGCGCCAAAGTTGAAGTTTTGGAGCAAAATGATATTAGGAAATTAGAAAGAGAATTTTTTTCTACATATGGTAGTACTTTTCAAAATTCGGAAAGATGAAATTTTAAGAAAAGGGTTATAGTAAGTTAGTAATTTGGATTTTTTAAAGCGCTGTAGCTCGGGAACCGTTCAAGATAGAAAAAAAATAAAAGCACTTTGATAGCCCAAAATTTTGAGGAGAATGCGATGGTGTAAAAAAAATTATAATTTTTTTTTTTTTTGAAAATGCTGAATACGCGCTAAAGTTGAAGATTTAGAGAAAAACGGTATTGGGAAATTAAAGAGAGAATTTTTTTCTACATATTGTAGTATTTTTGAAAATTCGAAAAAATGAAATTTGAAAAAAAGGGTTATAGAAAGTTAGTAATTTGAATTCTTTAAAGCGCTGTAGCTCAGGAACCGTTCAAGATAGAGAAAAAATAAAAGCACTTTAATTACCTAGAATTTTGAGTAGAATACAATGGTGAAAAAAAAATTTGGAAAATCTTAAAAATGACAAAAAATTTAGATGAAAAAATTGAAATTCTTGAGTTAGGAGGCTAGGGCCGCCGAACGGGAGTATGTGGAAGTTGTAGGGGAGGTTTTTTTTTTTTTTTTTTCTAAGTCCATATGTAGCAAAGTAATGGTTAGAAATATCAAAAAAATTTATTTGAAAAAAATGTAGAGAAAGTCTAGTACTATATGCTAGAAAAGTGGAGGGGGGTAGTTTGTGTCCATAACAGAGATACGGTGAGTTATAAAATCATATTATTCTCAAACTTATATAATGCATATATGCACTCCACCTTACCCCCTCCAACTTTTTGAATGTATATAGAGGCCGGTATTAGAATTATTTCATCATTACACATTCGATCGGCAAGATGGAAGATATACCAAAAAGGATCATTGGCATTGTCAGGCCATTCGTGCCCGGCAAAATATGCAAGTGTGAGGAGTGCGGGGGTACCGCACCAGGAGCGGCACCTTCGGCACCGCCTGCAACGCCGACACCACCAGCGACGACGACGGTGCCGCCAATGAGAAGACCAAGGGCTGCACCTAGGTCGGTGTTAATATCGTTGGGTATTACTCCACGGTAGGCACCCCACCCTCCCCCCAGGCCCTTTTAGGGCCACAAAAACGGTCCTTTTCAGGACCACATTATATTTTGATCGTAGTTTAGTAATCGTCACTTATGGGGCGAGATATTCGTTTAACGACGATTTGTCTCGTAGCTTAAGTGCCAAGTTATATGCTTGAGAACCTATGAAAATGTTAACAGTTCAAACAAGGTTTCTATAATTTTTTTTTTGTAATGTATTCTTCACAAAATATTAAGAATAAGTCTTATTGTCTAAACAAATCTAATTCCTTATTTAAAGTTTTTGAAAAAATCAATAATTCTATAAGCTCTCACCAATACATAACATTTAGAATCCGTTGGTGGGGTGGGGGTAGTTCTATATATATGAGACTGGGTCAGTTACACAGTCATATATTCATCAACCCTCATACGATGAACATGGAGGAAGAAAGACCCGCCAGCCGAGGCTCATCCATCTTTAGTGATGACACCGTAGCCGACAACGTTGGAGACCTGCAAGTCTTCGACGACGACGACGAGGTGGATTTTGAAATTGACGTCCTACGTTGGGACGACTTGGATGAGCCGATTCCGCTAGTATATGACCATGATCCGGGTCTAGTGGAATTAGACGACGCAGGTGATTGGGTCTTACAAAGACTCGAAACTCCGTCGCCGCAGCCAGAGCCGGACTCGACGGAAGATGCGGTGCTGGAAATTCCAGCATCACCAACACCCGACGACCCACAAGGCCCCTGCGATTCGTCAAGCTGGTGGTCGACCAGCGAGGATGGGGCACCATAAGCCCCACACTCTCCCTGGCCCTTTTTAAGGGCACACAACAACGGTTCTTTTCAGGACCACAAAATACTTTGATCGTAGTTTTAGTACATATTAGTACTTTGTTACTAATATTGTATGTATAGAATATACAATATTAGATACAAAGTATTAAAACTTTAAGTGCTGGTGGAACCCAGCTAAATCGTTCGTTCGTATTTGAGACCACAAACAACTTTTGGTCTCAATACGTAATACGACATTTGTTTTCACCCCCCACCATTAATTTGTCTCTATATATACGACCACCAATACTTATTACAATCATTTTAGTTCAACATGTCTGCGACTCAACAACAACAACAACCCATCCAATGCCCTGTGGTAGATTCTACCACAGAGAATTGTTTGGAGTGGGAGCCGAACGATCCTAGATGGGATGAACTTTGGCGGTTCATCATCGAATACACAGAGGACAGCACCGCCACCCCCGCTGATGATGACGGGCCGTGCGACTCCACAACTCAATAAAAGAGTCGCATGTTTTACAACCAAACGGTCCTTTTCAGGACCACAAAATAATTTGATCGTAGTTTTAGTTGGTTATAATACTTTGTAACCAATATTTTATGTTTTTTTCATAAAAACATACAATATTGAGATACAAAGTATTAGAAGTTCTGGCGACAGAACCTTAACTTCATAAACCGAACCATGTTTTAGCATACTTGTAAATATTATCAGAAAATATTTACAACTATTGCTATTGCGTAGTTTTAGTGGATTATTCACTCTTTTTTTTTTTATTACCTAATATTATGTGGGACAGGGCCTATATGAAATAACACACAAAAATAAATTTTCAAGTCATTTTTATTCTCATTATAAAATATAAAAAATTTGATCAAACACTTTTTTATTAACTACAATATATATATATATATATATATATATATATATATATATATATATATATATATATATATATATATATATATATATTTACAAACTTAATACTATAAATTAAAAGCTAATATCTACAACTACCTAACACCTGCTACATAATTTATTAAAGTCCTCTAATTGTCTTTTTAACCGCGCAGATTTCACCTTTTTTATCTCTAATTGTTTTTCAAGTTCTATAATGTCACTGTCACACTCGTCCACTTCTTTCACTAAGCGTTTTTTCATGGCATAAATGTCGGTCAATTTGGTCTTCTGAGAGTTGGTGAAGTCTTCGACCCACTCCGGTTGTGATGGCTCGGAAGAAGACGCGGTTTTATTTGGAGAAGACGATGACGACGACGACGACGACGAAGCAGCGGAAACTTCATCGCCTTCAAAACACCGCTTAAACCGCTTCTTCATGGGTTTCCGGCACCCCAATATCGGCGACAGTGGCGCTGGCGCTGGGGAAGACTTCACCTCCGACACTATTTCATTCTCTACGCTGGCCGGTGTTGGTGGCGTTGGTGGTGTTGGTCCATCGGGGCCTTCTATGACTTCCACTTCTACTGACAATGGCTCTTTTGGTGCTGTTTTTAGGAAGTCGGGTAATGGAACAGGGGTGGAGGGACGCTTAAAGTTAAACTTTTTCTTCTTCCCTTGTCCCACACCTTTAATCGCCGAATAAAATGTTTTTTTATCGGCGATTTCCGACTTCCGCATAGTCAAGAGCTTTTTCAGTTTCGAAGCTTTCGGAGAAGATTCCCTAGGCCGCGATGCTTTTCGCACAACCACATCACTAATCACATTTATCTTTGGCTCCTTCTCCTCCGTCCAGCATTCCAGGAATTGCGCTGCCGACTGAACTAACTCTTCGTCGCGACCATCGTTGAGGGCTCGGTCTTCGGCATCTTCATGCTCCACGCCATTCCAGTTCTCGAACACCCCTGGACTTAACACTTCTAAACCACTCATGTTATCCAGCATGCCTTGCTGTGAACCGCAGCTCACGTCAAGAGCATCTAAAAGAGACCGTACACTAGACATTTTCGATATTCAAACTCACACAATTAACTTTTTCTTAACACTGTACTGTTTGCTGTTCTGACGAACTGTGAAGAGCTCGAGCCAGCAAGTCTGCTTTTATGCCCATTTCCCCCACTACACCGCCTTTATTCCTTTTGTTCGATGCATTAAGTATAATATTTAAACTTGTCAGATGCAAGGCCAAGGCCAAGGCCGACGTAACCGGCAATACCAGGGTCGTTTTCAGGGCTGTAATTTTCATGGATTTTTTTTTTGTCCCTGTCAAGGTTATTTTAAAGAAGCATATAAATATAGTACTAAACTTGTTAGATGCGAGGCCAAGGCCAAGGTCAAAGTACCCGTCAATGTCAGGGTCGTTTTCGAGGTTGTAATTTTCAAGGATTTTTTTTGGTCCTGTCAAGGTTATTTTAAAAAGTAATACATAATTAGAGTACCGCGATTGAAAAGTACAACATATTCAAACATCATGTTGCCAACCGATGAACAACCTAGTGAAGCAGCCAAAACATACAGTCATATACCAAAAGCTTTTTATTTAACTTGTCATCATTGTAAAAGACTAGGTATCTGCTGGCGAAATGATCTTACGTACGACTTCAACAACATTGACCTTTTCAGGGTTAAATTTGTACAATGCGGCTTTTGTGGACTAGTTTACTACCAGTTCAAGGACATTAATGAACGTGCCATCCAGAGAAGAAATTGGGTCATAGAAGAAGCTTACCTGTACAGAAGAAATTAACATGTATTTTATTTCTTAATTTTTAATTTTTTTGTTTGTTATTTTTTTTATTTTTTTTAATAATAAAAAGTAAACTCAATCTTTTGTTATATTTTAATTTTTTTTTTCAATAAAACAATAGTAAAATGAATCTGTATGTGTATTTATTAAACATCACCTAAAATACGTTTTGCAATCCATATTTTTCTGCAGAGTCCGTTTATTAATGAAATAGAACCATATATTAGGGTGAAATCTAATGGTTTCAAATCAGTCTCACATAACAATGTCAGAAGTAAACACTATTGATAAGTTCGGTCGCAAAAGAAAATTTAAGGATTTTAACTTTATGCGAGGTCCTTCAGGAATAGGTTTTAAACTTACACCTAATGGAGATTACGACATGGGAAGCAAAAGATTGTGCTATTTAGCAGAACCTATTGAAGGAGACGATGCGACCACACGAAATTATGTTGATAATAACCTTGCTCAGTGTGTGCAAGATACGCAGAAAGCTTTACATGACTCAACAATTGTTATTAAAGATATATTCAGAAACCAACTTGAAGGTTACGTACGCAAGAAATTAATTGAAACCGGTCAAGAACTTAGAGGATACATTGATGATACTGTTATTGCAATATATGAACTTAGGCAAGACGAACTGCGTGATGAACTTAACTCTAGAATGTTGAAAATTGAAAAGACTATGGAGGATCTTGTCAGCAAACCTGTTTCACATTAAACATTTACTCGTAGACCTGTGCGTTTAATTTACTATTAGACAAATTTTTCAACAATAACTTTTACAGTTTGTTATTTGTCGACACTTCATTATATTTATAATTTTAAAATAAAGGTTCAATAAAAAAGCAATCAAGTAATGAATACATGTTTTTTATTTAAAAAAAAAAAAAAAAAAAATTACAATACTATCGTTACATATTAATGTTGTATGTTTAATAGAAATAATAAAAACAATACAAATAATGAAATATGGATTTTCCAGATTACGTGCTGTCCTGACTTAGAAATGATTCCAACACGGTGACTAAATTTGCTAAGTTTTCTTCCGGGTCTGTTTTGTAAAAATCTATGTCTGCATGCCCCCAAGGTAGAGTTTTCGTTGAACTGGGAATTACATAACGTTTATCATCGCTATGTGACAATGCTACTTTATTTATTATGTTGGTATAAATGTTATGTAATTCACTTCTAAATGTCTTCATCTTTCTTAATATCAAACCACCCCGTTCAACAATTCTTTGGTAGTCTTCCTGATGAAGGTCTTTCTCGATAACACATTTTTTGATACCTTTGGCTTTTTTAAATTCATTATTAATGGACTTTACATAATAAGCCTTCGCGCCGGTACCATAAAAACTTATTATCGGATCACCAGGAAACTCATCTTTCATTCTACCAACTACAGAATTACTTTTAATTATGTTGAAATTATTAATTTCGGGGTAATTTGATGTATCGAATTTTTCGGGGTTTTCTGATATAGTTTGATAAAAGTTTTCCGTATACACTTTTAATATAAGCGAGTCAGTATCGGTGTAAAGTAACGAAGCATCATCGCCAAACTTGGATTTAATAAAATTATAATAAAAATCGTATATTACAGTCTTTGATATATCTAATATGGAAAAACCGATATAAATTGGTTTATTGTACAATATTTTAACTTTATTCATATGTATAGCAACAAAGTTCTCGGTAAATATCGAGCTACTATTGAAATTGGGGCGGGATATTAGTGCTCTAGCTCCATTTCTGCATACACTGTTCTCCCAATGTGTTACTAATTTTATATCCTTTCGATTTTCTACATTTTCCATAGTTTTACCAAATATCGCGTTATTTTTTAATTTAAAAGTGTCCTTCGCAAATTTTGTGGTGGCCTTGTTACGTAAATTGGTATTAAAATCAATATACGATTTTAGCCATTTTGATTGCTTAAACTGTAATACTCGATGGGTTTGCATTACCACTAAGCCGTTGGCGATGGCTTGTTTTAAAGTTCTATAGTGTACAATGTATTTTTTTTATCTTGTAAATTAGGAATTAATTTCGGTAATTTAGCGTTTTCTGTTGGCGGTATGATATTTTCTACTAGAAATGGAAGATCAGAATATGCATCATGCAACTCAGTCGGATAATGCACATCCACTTCCAAAACGTAGCCATGTAAACTATCATCACCAACAGCCATAATATTTAAATCCAGAATTTCGCGCTCGCTTAACCATCGAAAACCACCATATGGTAATGCTTGTGACATACTATGACCATATAGATTTGTAGCATCAAGGTATGTTATAAATGAAGAAGGTTTTGTTGGGTCATAGTCTGGTAAAAAAATATTATTAGCGATGTGCTTCCTTTCTGTACACTGGCTTATGCCGCCGCGTATACCTTTCTTAAAAAAATGTATCATGTCTATATCAGTTAAGAGCTCTAACTCTACCTTAGTCATACGTAGCATACAATCAAATGATAAACTTGGAAGGGTATAGTAATGTGCTGGATCAAGTTTATCGAATTTTAAACAATTATTCCGAAATTGCTCAAAAACATCACACAATAGCAACACATCTGATTTTAAATACACGTCCGAATAGTCCCCCAAAGTTTTACACCCAAACAAGCGCCATACTTCTTTTGCTCTTCTGTAGCTTTCATCGCTAATATGTTCTTCCCGTAAATTATCATAAAATTCATCTTTACTTGGAAGACATGTATTTTCCATTTTTTCTATAGAGTCAATAAAGCTATAGGGAAAAACACCCTTTTGACGCATCAAATTAAATTGGTTGATATTTGAAAAATGTTTCCGCGTTTCAATAAAATCGTCGTCGTTTAAACCGCTGCCTAAATTTTCCAAAGACGTTGACAGAAATTTAAAACTATCAATAAATCGCAACTTTAAATATTTCCTCTTGACTTTTCCACATTTACTATCAAAATAATCGTGCACATAAATGCTTTTGGTAAATGATATGTACTTTTCCTTACTTTGAGCCAAAACACCAATTTTATCCCCATATTTACATAACTCTTTTATAAATAAATGGCTGTCGTAGCCGCTTAAGTTATGAAATATGATAGGGATAAAAGAGGGTAATTTATAATTTAAATTACAAACGGAATGTGCAGCACCAAATCTTTTTGCACCAGTTATGTGACAGTGGTCTCGTACTTTAATCTCACCCTCTTCAAAAGGGCCTTCACATATACCACATATTTTAGCATCATTAAACTCCCTTTTTTCTTCAGGCGTTAACGGTTTCATAGGCTTATTGTCTTTTAAATATGTGTTGTATAGAGCCCTTAAATCACACTCGATACGATCCACAAAGACTTGAGCTGCATTATTCCCCCGAAATAGCTCAAATTTCGAAAGTGAGTCGTCAAAAGAGCATTTAATTAAATAAGCAAAAGAATATGGTTCATGTTTAAAACTTTTTACAGTGTAAGAATTTTGTGGGTTTGGTTGTACCGTTTCAACGGGTTTTAAAACAGATTCGAAATCTGCATAAACCACGAATGGAACGCGCATTTGCTTTTCTATACCCTCGAATTTTAAAATATTTTCCGGCACACTCTTTCCAAATTTATCGATTTTTAAATCCACTGAGGGTGTTTGCGTGAAAATGTGGTTACAATCGTAGCTTTGATGTAAAGTTAAAGCTGACGGTGTACTAAAATAAATGAGGCAACCATCACAGAAATATATTTTATGTTGTTGACAACTAATTTGACTTGAAACTAAACGTGATAAATCCCGAATCCAACAATAATGACTCTTTGAACAAGTCGTATCACAAAAATGTTCACCGCCATCTTTACTACTACAGTCTTTTGTAATTAACAATAAATTTACATGCCTATCCAACTTTTTTGACGCATACCTCAGTGGACCAATAACTTCATGTATTACTTCATTATTTTCATATTTAGATTCCAGACCGTATACGTTAATTGATATGTTGTTCATTTCCTCAAATTTTTTAATGTCACGTAATTTTACTGGAAAATCCATACCTGTTACATTTAGCACTCTAGAAAAATGGGGTAGGATGTCTTCTGTGAAGGCTCTGCTGTTGGAGGAAACAATGCTGATGTTACAGCCCACGCAAAGCAAAATTCGTCCTGGTTAATCACATTGACGACAGCTCCTTTCTTTTCAATAGAACACGGCAACTTGATGTATGATGAGCCACCCATAGGCATATACTTGTTGATACCAACTTCCAAGTATAAAATTCGCACAAGAGCCCATCCTATAACAAGAAAAATAATATATAAAAATCAGTTTAATATATCGGGTTTTGATTTTTCCATACCTGAATCTTTCTCCTGGAACTCTGTCGCCTGCGTTTTTAGTAATTCGGTGAAAGAATGGTAAACGGCATCCAAATCACTTTCTACACTAATTATTTGATTAGCAGTGTTGAAGGATTTTTCACTGAATATTTCTTGTGATGGAAGCATGTACTCGCCAACAGCTGTCATGTTAACTTTTAACGCATGATGCACACGTAATAAATTATTAACAAGTTCCACCACCTTGGATTTAATGTCTGCAAAGAACATTACGTAATCGGAATGCTCCATATCACTGCTAACCCGATAGGTTGCAATTCTCCTTTTGAAGGCACATTCAACGAGTTGCACACCATGACATACCGGCAAACATGAATTATTTTTATGTTGTTGTGTTCGTTTATGCACCGACATATGATTTATTGGAACATCTACATTACATGTAGCGCAATTAATTAGCGGAATCGTCGATGTATACTCTTCAATTCGGAGCCGTTTTCCTCCAGGCACTTCATTAAATCTCGCCGCACACGATTCTCTTTGATGACGTCTCATATTATAAATATTAGTAAACTTAGAACCGCAGTTTTCACAAACATATGCCATGATTTGTCAAATATTAACACATGTACTACCTATACAAGTCAGAGCCAACTGATGAATGAAACTGCCCCATACCTTATATAAAACCATTCAAGGTCACCCCCAACCACGTAACATATCTTCAAGGTCACACACCCAAGGTGACCTTCAACAAAGTCAAGGTCGTCTCGACCAAGGTCAAGGTCAAGGTCACACACACAACCTTGAACACAAGGCCAAGGCCAAAGCACACGTGCACTTTCAAGGTCAATGACAAGGACATGTGGGCGGGGCCAAAGAGGGGTGAAGCAAGGTCAAGGTCAAGGTCGATGAATGGGGGATCGAGCGAATCGGGTTATGTTCACTACTAGCGTAAATAACCGTAGTTGTTTGATACTAAAGCTGCAAGAGAGAAGATGAACGTCCAGACTTCCAGAGTGTCTTATTACTGTGAAATTTAATTATAGGTTATTGAAATAGTTACAAATTAATGTGGGGCAATAATTTGGTTATAGATAGACTGGCTAACGCTACCTCAATAAGTTATTTGCAGGAGTCTATGATCAAATTCTGTCACATTATTTTAGTCTGGTGAAAGAATATATATTTTTAAACAAAACATTTTGATGTTCAAATCAAAAACATAAAATTACACTATTAACAAGACTTAGGGATTTTACGGAGAATCGCCTTGTAATGTTATTACGAAGATTATTTTGCTTATTTTTGCAGTCAATAAGCTCCGAAAATAAATTTAAGTTAAAAGAACTATAACGTATGGTATTTTTATGAAATATATAATACTGTCGTGGAATATACTGTTTTTTATTTAGAATGTCTTAAATTTTGTCAAAATATTTTATGGAGCTGTTCTTTGATTAATTTTAAGTTGAAAAATTTATATACAAGGTACATATACACTGCGTTCAAATGCAATGGCTTGGTAATTTTAAGAATTATAAAAAATATTTAAGACAGAAGATTTAGGGAATGCTAAGAGTTACAAACTATAATTATTTTTAAATATACAGGACTGCATATAGGTTTGTCATAAACCAAACTTACATTTTTTTAAATGGAAAACCCTGTGTTTTATTTTTAGATTGCCCTATTTTTTTGCCATGCATTCAATATAAAGTTGTTGGGTATATACATAATCGTTCAATATTCGTGGACACTTTTCTCAAAAAACAGAGGAATATTTTATGTCCTCTATCATTCTTAATAAGCAGCATAGTATATCTTTATATCGGAAGACACTTAAAATGTATTTGTTTTTCATGTTAAGTTCTTTATTCAGAATTAATTTATTACAAAATATGAGTGGTTAGAAATCCTGGGATAAAGTTTCTTCAGAAATTCAAATGATACACCCTGTATATCTAATTTAATTTATATATCTGTAATAATGTTCTTTTAGTTTCATTAAGCATTTCTTATACATAAATCCAATATTTACTCAGATATTCGTCGATTTATAAGCAAAAACCTTTTTACACCAGCATTTAAAATCGGAGTGAGCTATGTTAAAGAAAATTTTTTAGCTTACCTGTCAGATATATTAATTTAAATTGTAAAGTAGTTATTGATCTTTCAATCAAGCACAAAGTAAATTCCTATTACAAGTTGTTAAGATCAATTTTTCAAGACAAGAAATGACCCTTATGATTTAAGTTGTGGTAACGAATGCCCAAAACTTTTTATTAGTCAAAAAGAATTTATCACGAAAAATATTCCGATAACAGCCACATAGAGGTGCTTTTGTAACACCTGTGTAATGGTTTTATGAATTGAAAAATGTTGAATACACTAAAACTGATCGAACTCCGAGCCTATTGTAAATAAAGGAAAAGAGTAAGTAGTAAATTTAAAATTCATAGAAGACCCACATATCCGCTCAAGAAAAGTAATATTACTACCTATATTTTATGAGTTTGGCTGAAAAAACATTTTCATCCATTCAAATCCTTCCAAAATTGTATAATGATGATTAATTTTTAGGAAAAAATCTTAGGCTATATAAATGTTCATAACTGTATGTGGTTTAGGCATTACAGTGCCTCGGTTCATCATAGACATAGAATATTGATATCCTGTTTAATGGTAATATCAAGACAGCTGAATTGGATGAATAAATAAGTGCATGAAAAATTTTCAAAATTTAGTAGAAAATGCGAGCTCTGTTTTATATTATTTTTACCGTGTTGTAATTTATTCTTAAAAACGTTTAAAGAATTCAAAATTTTCTTCGTATTCTTTGGTCAACTTCATTAAGCTATAATTATTTTGTGCAAAAATTAATATGTATAAAATATTTTAAGTTTTCTTAACAATCACAGGTATAAATTATATTTAAATTTTTGCATCGGATTTAATTGCATTACTGTTAAATCTGTATTAATAAATTATCAAGTTAAGTTTTAAATTAAAATTTTTACAAAGTTCTGAAAATTAGGAGATAGAAGATTTACCATAAAACTTGGAGATTAAAATGTTGCATGCCTTTGTTAAATGGAAAAAGATTCTCGGTTACTGAATACTTTTAAATAAAAGATTTTCTATCTTCAGTGAAGTAGAAATTAAAATCCCCATTAAAAAAATGCTTCCATATGATGAGAACTTTTTAGAGGATATATTATATAATAATTAATTAACAATAAACTAATTAATTTTAAAATAATATTTATAAAAGCATGCTCCTATCAGCTTGTTTAAAAAACGTTTCTACAAAATTGAAGTTAACAAATAAAATTATCAACGTCTAATTGTAAAATATGCCCAAAAGGGCAAAGTTTTCGCCATCTCTTCCTACTGTATTTAGTAATATTTTTCATAAAATTTTTTTAAATGAGAAATCTCCCAACCACAATCAACAACTTTGACAATTTATAATTATGTTCCACCAATAGAGGTCATTGAATATATAAAATCTTAGTCTCTATTGAACAGTAAAAAAAAATACTTACAACCAACGGAATGAAAACCACTAAACATATAACAAACTGAATCATCTTTATTTTGTTTCAGTAAAACACTCCGCACTTAATCGGTTTTTATATGCTTTCATTTCATTATCTTAACAAGTTTTCAAAAAATAAAAAATTTAAATTTATCTTGTATCAGGGGCGTAGACATTAGAAAATGATAATATATTATACCGAGGTACCTTTATTAATTCTTAATACAAATGTTTTTGTCTTCATTGGAGTTTTTTTTTCTGTTCGTTATATATATATATATATATATATATATATATATATATATATATATATATATATATATATATATATATATATATATATATATATATATATATATATATGAGATAAAATAATATACTATTATGGGACAAAATCATACATGTAATGAGAATTAAAATACATTATAACTTTGTCTATCTCCTTCACCTACTTTTCATTATTCTTCCTTGTCATTTGACTTTATTACTAAATACAAATTCAAAATTTCTCATCTCACTCTTGAAACTTATATCTGCGTCGTTCAACATACGAGAGAGTGTATTTTTCTCTACGTATCCTAAAGTCTCTTCAAGTCTACAAATGCGATTTAAGTTGATTTTTCCGACCTTATTGCTTTCTTCAATGAGAGTACCACTTCAAGTATTCCTTTGTTTCTTTTTAGACCAAATGGATCATTTAGCGATTCATCTCTTCCTTTCTTTTATTTTCTCATAAGATTTGGCCTTTTCTACACATGCTTTCATAAGGCTAAATCATACAGTCTCACATCGTTTTTGAGTGGAAGGACGTGGAATGCATGAAAAACGTGAGAAAGTTCATAAATATACATTCCCTTATACTTAACATCCTTATTTCCATTTATATCGGTAGATAATGCACTGAAGTAAATAGTTTAAAACGAAAAAGAAGACTTCCTAGTTCACCCAATGAATCTGGCCAAACATGACCTTGAGGTTCTTGCTGAACTCTATGAAAAAATAAAAAAAAAATATTCGATTTGTGAAGGAACAAATCATGGGCTCATTCTGCATTCAGTCAAGAGTTTTAGCCAACTAACTCAATTTCATAATCGACCACTCTGTACACTGACAGTCATGGGCGCATCACTCGGTTCTATTTTTCTGAATTCATTGCTCTTGGGAGGGGGAGGGGCGATCGCAAGCATACACATTCCTATACCCTATTCAAGAACTAAAAAGCTTAATAAAACTGTTACCGAAACCACCAACGTACCTGCTCCAGCGCCGCAGGTAACTGAGGACTGTCGTAAATCTATTATTTAATTATATTTAAATATTTTAAGCTTTTATAAATTTACTGCAACAATAAAATTTCTAATAGTTCAATTTAATTTCTGTCAGATAGCAAAGTACACCTTACAGAGTGTACTTAGTAATTTATCTTGTTTGCGCTTGTTTTTATGTATTATTTGAGATTAGTGAGATGCCCAAAAGTCATAGCTTCCACTTCTATATTTATTCCAAAATCGTTAAACCAGGGCATTTTTTCCCCAACGAAAAAGTTATTACGATGAATATTTATGATGCCTTGAGATATCAATATCTAGATAATAATGTTAAAAGCTTTTGTGAGATGTGTTCCAACATGACAGGAGTTGGAAAATCTACTACGTACCGAATACTGAAGGAGAAAAAAATGACTACAATTGTTAGTACTCCCAAGCTACATTCGATCACAGGCAGACGAAAAACCTACTTGGAAGAAGAGATGTAAACTGCAACAAAAGGAGTTGTTCATACATTTTATTATGAATAGCTGATCCCAACCGTCGACAAAATTCTAACTAAAATCAATGAAGATTGGGATTTACCAGAAATTAAAAGAACCGAGTTCTGAAAATTTCTCAAAGAACTTAATTTTTGCTGGGAAAAACCAGATAGGAAATCTGTTCTTATAGATCGTCCGTAAACTGTCCGTCGGAGAAGGAAAGATCTCTCTTAAGTAAAAGATAGAGTTGCTATCCTACAAAATTAGTTATTTAACTGAACTTTTGAAAGATTTTTTTGAATAAAGTTACTGCGGAAAATTGGGAAAAATCCATATAATAAAAGAATAAAAAAAATGTGGAAATTCGATCTCATGATCGGTGAGATAGAGGAACCAATTATAGTTAATTTGAGCGAAGATAGCTTCATTCACTTTAATTACGATTTAGATACGTAATGTTTAACTGTATAAACACAATTTATTATTTAAATTTTTGTTTTTGTTGTATTTTATGGTTTAATGTTGTTTATATATATACATATTTATTTTAGTGTGTCCCACTCTTTAATTTTATATATATTTAATTCCAATTAGCCCTGATTTTTTTATTATTTTATTATTGTATTTGTGTCTTTTTCTTAGGCATGTAGAATTAACGTGTTTATTTTATTTTTTGGGGCTATCGGATTTCCATATAATAAAGTAAATTAAATTATGATGTCAGTGCAATAGAAATAAAAATAAACAGATCTAATTTTTAACTGTAATATATAGAAACTAATTACATTTGAATCCCTTTTTAGTGTTTAATTGTAATTCTGCAGATGATTTAAGAAATAAATAAACTAAAACATCAAATGTTCTAAAGGTTTTTTAATTAATAATATAATGACCGATAGCCCAAAAAAAATTTAATATTATATGGACGAATTTGTTTTTTTATATATGATTAACTTCTTGTATTTTTGACAATGGGTATTTTGTAAGTATTTAAATTAGAACTTAGAATTTTTTGAGGGAATAAGGCTACGTTTTAGTCTGAATGTGCCTAAAACAGTTTCTATGCGAAAATTAAAAATAATAATAATACATTTGCGGTTGTGTTAAATATGGCAAAATTGTCTACATTTTGTAGTGTATGTGAATTATTAGGAAATCATAAGAAATAAAATAATATTACAAGAACTTTTTATTTTAAGTTTATTACCGAAATAATATTCTATGTCATAAATACTTAATGATAAAATAAACCTCCTTACGAGGTCTATAACAAGGATTAAAATCCTTTTTAACACTCTACACTTCCAAATATCTATTGTTATCCGAACCAAATAGTCCACTATTATAGACCGATATTTTTGATTATAAAATTTCTAACCCATTTTTATGAAAATATATATGTCTAACAGATTTGGCCAAAGACACCGGACTAAAGAACACGGGTAGTTTACGAAAAAAAGAGTAAAAAATGGTTTATTACTCTCTCTAGTTCTTGAATAAAAGTATAAGAGACAAAATCGGGTCTATTTTCCTGAATTCAAAGCTCTTGGGGGGGGATCGCCCCCCATCGCCCCCCCTTGGATCCGCGCCTGTCTACAAGTTGTTTGTGCAAATACTCGTACACAGGACGGTATGTATGGGAGAGTATGCTGCTGGTAATGTCCTCTAGAAAACCGAAATTTATTATTCTATTCTAGTATCATTTATTAAGAATAATTTATTATTTTTCAATATGCAATTATTTTTTATAGCAATAAGCTTTGTGCATCTCTGCTACTGCCTCAAATATAATATTTAGGAAAATATTTAAAATTCAGATTTGAATCAAGACAACCCCAACCCTGATGTTTAGGAATTTTGTTAAGTGCAAGTGTTAACAGTATAAAAAATTTCTATTTAAAAATTAATTAAAACGTACTTACTAGAAGTAATAAATTAAAAAATGTTCATATAATAAATTTAGCCATATTAAGTTTATGTGAAATAAGATATAATCAATGCAGGTGGCTTTTGTGTGATAATTTTATATTATCTTATCAGGTTTCTGAAAAAAATATATTGATATTTCAATATCTAAGGTCTATTTTAGATTAAATTCCTCAAGCTATGGAAAATATGACTGAGTACGTTTAATAGTGCCAAAAAAATGTTGTAACAAAAGTTTAGGAAAAAGCTTGGTGGTGTAAACTATATTTAGTCAGATCTGCCGTGGTCAATAAATTGTATTAAAAAGTGATTTCAATATAAATTTTAGTAAAAATGAAACCACTGTCTTAAAATGATCAGACATTTTAGATGGATTGAGTTTGTTTAAGCAATACTAGACCCAACAAAAGGAAACAATATTAATAAATTTTTTTCTCGAGTTGTTTCCAACTTAATAAAAATATACCAAAGTCAAACAGAAATCCTATAAAAAATTAAAAATTACGAAGGATTCAACAATTTTTAACTTCTCTGAGGTGATCTTTGGTTAACTTAGGAACTATATAGATAATATAAAAAATAAAAATAACCGGAATGTCTAATTAAATCAATAAAAAATCATATTTTAATTCCCAAGACTAAATTGATTAATCTCTGCTTCAAAAAACCTTTGTTTCCAGAAATTACTGAAAAATGTATTGCATTTCAAATGGCAAGTTTTCTCAAAATAAATCGTTATCTCTCAGATTGCTAATTTACATCCAGAAATAATAAAAACACTGTATTGGGTATATCGAATCTGATATCCAACATATTGGAGTAGTTTCACTGACTGGAATTTATTGTGGAGTTATTTTGTGACTTCAGCAAGGCCCTCGACTGTGGAATGTGGATCATGGAATACATTAAAACTTTAGTACTAACAGCATTGCTGCATTCATACGTGATAAATAGAATGCAGGTAGGAAATCCATTTACTGAAGCAAAAAGTAAATTATAAAGGATAATTTAATTAATAAATGTTCTAATAAATGACCCCCTGATGAATTCACATATTCAGTCGTTTTCTTAAATATTTGGAAAACATTAGTGGCATATCCTTAACACTGTTTTGCATATGTTCCAAGGTTGGTAGTGGATTATCAAACACCCTATATTTTACATAACTCTTCAAGAAGAAACCTAACGAAATGATGTCGCAAAACTTTGATATCCACTGAATAAAATCTCCACAAATCTATTTCCGTAGAAAGCCCTTGTTCAAACACGCACGAATTTCATGATAGTAATACCGAAGGGCACTATTTTGCTGCAACTACAAACTTTCTTTCTCATTCCTGTCGAGGCCTCCAAACGAGATAGTTGGTCTTCCAAAAAGTTTAGGTATTTATAGCAACTTAGTAGTTCATCAGAAAAGTGAGGCTCAGTGATTTAATTTTTAGGAATACCATACCAAACATTAATCGACCTGTGGTTTTATTGTTGCACTTTTTTTATTCAAAATGGGTTTTCTGTATGTCTATTTTACTGATTTATTTTTATATTACTTCAAAAAGTAGTTCGCTAAACATTATAATTCATAAAAAATTTGAATTTATTTTAATCTGTGTATTTCTCGTCTGGCAAAACTTTACACGCCTTTCAAAATCCCCATCATACAATTCATTGTGTTATGTCATATGATATTTATATTTTTTTGTGGTATGTTTGAAGATGGAATGGAAATAAATATCCCAAAAACTTAGGAAGAGGTATAAGCATATTGAACAAAAGTTCTAAGGTTTTTTGATAATCTATAAAATAAAATTTTTAAAAAATTCCAAATTGAATCAGTGTGTTAAATACCATATAGCTTTTATTGAAAATGTTTAGTAGAAATAGTTTATACCTAGCCTAGGTTTTCTTTGAAAATATCTCTGAATGTATTTCTCGAAAAAATAAGAACGATATATACGATTGAATAGATTTTTTTAAATATATATTTCTATTTAAAAATCTACAACTTTATGCTCTTCTTGCTTTTTTACAAACTTAGTCGTATGTCAAATATCTACATCATACAGTAGACTACGTTAAAATGCTTAGATTTTTGTTGCTATAACCTAAACTAACCTACCAAAAACTTGTACAGCAGAGGCGATTTGCACAGTATTTCCAGAGGCCAATGAGCGTGGGGTAACCTTCGCTGACTGCTCTTTGTTCGCGTTCATTGGCCTAGTGTATATGTCGCATAACACGCAGAAAAGACCACGAACACCGAATTATGATGATCTTTGATGAGCAGATCAAAGACTCTTTGGGCGCTAAGTCCTAAAAAGTCATGTTTTCCGACCTTTTCAAATTATATCGCTTAATTAGGACAATTATTTTGTCTTTAAATTACTACATGGTGAATAATGGATATATCTTCGGACTGTGTGCTGAAACACAATTAAACTATCAAACGAACTTACCTATAAAGTTTGATCGTAATTTTGTGAAGCGCACAGTCCGAGGATATATCAACCCTCCCTTTCATCTCTAGCTTACTAAATAAAATCCAGTGGCATTTGTCGTTAGTACCTTTAAATCAAATGAAGCTTCGATCAAGGAACTCAGGCAGGAGAGAGAGAAGTTGACAAAAATTTTGACTACATGGTGAATAATAGATATATCTGTGGACTGTGCGCTTACCACAATTACGATCGAACTACACAGGTAAGTTCGTTGGATTGTTTAAGAATACTTCCACAATCCCGGATAGATTTAATATATATTTTGTAGAAAATTAATACTGTTTGGACGTTACGGCCCCAACACGTGCGTAAAATAAATACTTTAATTTCACTTATTGCTAGTCACCAAGTAGTTAATATGTTTTTTTTTTCAGGTTAACTGTTTATCTAAAGTAATTACCAGATATCTTTTTAATATTTTCTCGTAACATTAATATTTGTGATTAAAATCAAATTAACTATAAATCACGATAATGTCAGCTAACTTTCATTGTCGTAATATTTGTGTGGAGGCCATGGAATTTCAAAAAAGAAACAAAAACAAAGAAATAAAATAATACATTATATTATATATATTCGTCAAATATGTTTTTTTTTTCAGGTTAACTGTTTATCTAAAGTAATTACCAGATATCTTTTTAATATTTTCTCGTAACATTAGTATTTGTGATTAAAATCAAATTAACTATAAATCACGATAATGTCAGCTAACTTTCATTGTCGTAATATTTGTGTGGAGGCCATGGAATTTCAAAAAAGAAACAAGAACAAAGAAATAAAATAATACATTATATTATATATATTCGTCAAATTTTATTGCACATTTTTAAAGCTACTTATTTAAAAAGTAATCAATGGCTTCTTGCCATAATCTTCATAAATTTCAGTCCATATAGGAAAAGTTTCTGCTTTCAAATCGGATTTAATTTCCAGCGTTTCATTGATACTAAGATAGGTTCGATTTGCTGGACTCATTGTTGGCCAAACTACATTGCTAAGAAGCTCGGATTTTTCTGGTGTTGGATTTCTGAAAATATTTAAATAATAATAATACTTTACTATACTTTATGTGATTCTTGAAACTAAACAAATATGCTGTACTGGTCTACGCAACTTTTCTATTTATACCAGTCTGTTGTCCAAAGATGATGCTTAAAATTAAAATTCTTTTACCAAGTTTTAACTCAAATGATTGATTGGAATATCAATAAAAAAATGCGAAAAAATAAGGATTCTAACCTCGAATCGAGAAAAATATGTTTTTTTTTACAGATTCATAGAAACCAGTAATCTTTTAACAAAGGAAAAATTATTACTCGTATATTCTATGAACTATGACATTACTGTTATCTCCGAAATGATTAGTTACGAAGTTGATTAAAACAGAAAAAAAATGTCCGTTTTAAGAATTTGTTTGAAATTTTCTTTAGTTTTTAGGATATAGAACAAAACAAAACTAGCAAAACCTGAAGGAAACGTACAAGAGTGTTTTCACTTTAACAGGTCTATTTCTATTTCCTAAATACGTATATGGATTTTTTTTTTAAAATACAATGATGTATCATTTACCCCATTTGTTTCAGTCCTAAATATTCAGCATAAGAGATATTTTTTTGAGCTCAGCCATGGTATTTTTAAATTGGACACTACAACCCAGACTCAGTGAAGTGGTTTACCCTTAATTCGTTAACATGGTTTAACTTGGCGTTTCTCAATCCTTCGATATTTACCAGTTTTAATCGTATTTTTTTAATGGTTTGTTGGAGAGAAAACTCAATTTATTTTATTCATTTTTTTCCTTGATCTCGAGAGCCCAATACAAGTTCAATATTTCGCATTAAATAATAAAATTACGTCAAACATATCAACATTAATCACTTTTTATTTCTCGCGCTTTCACGTAAAGATTGGGCCAGTCTCGAATATACCAGAGAAACGCTTGCAAGCATAATGTAAACTGCATTGCGCCATTGCGGTATTTCAATGTTAGGTACGGTCTATTTGTTTTCATTACTCGATAGTTTAACAACTTGAATATATGAGTAAAATCAATTTGTCTTTAAGCATATCACCATGGATAATTTTTTTATTGGACAAGAACGAGCATCGAACGATTGTCTAGCATGTGCCGAATAGAACGTTGTTCTGAAGGTTCAACCAAGAAAATATTCTAAAGAATTTTTAATTCGAGTTTACCAAACCCGAAATAAATAACTAAGAATTTCCCTTGTATGTTATTTATATAAAAAAATTGTCAGCGGACACTATGAAACCAAGCAAGCTTAAACGTCATCTTGAACTAATTCATAGTGATTACGTTAATAAGCTTAGAGGGTTTTCTGGCAGCTATATCCAACACATGGCACAATATTAAAGGACTTATTTTGCCAAATGCAACTGAAATTGTAGAAATGATATTTGAAGATCATTTTGCTAAAGACTGCAGTCCGCCTCCCATCAAATGAGACTGGTGTTAGTCGAATTGGTGGTTCATCTGAAAATATACCGATAAACTTTTATCAAACTTATTGAGGCAACAGATAGCTACAGGGATTGTCATTTAATCGCATATGTTCGGTTTTGCTATAAATGCTCAGCTGGGGAAGAGCTTTTCTTTTAAAAACTAGTAGAAAACAGACAAATGCCTCTTGTGTTATTCGGTATATTGGATACTTTTTTAAATCAGACAAACGTATGATGAGAAAACTATGTATACAGACATTACTCAAGCAATGTCCAAAGATTCATAAGCTTACTAATATGCGTGCAGCAGAAATCGCCACACTGCATCTGGACACGTTGCAAATTGACACTGAAGCTTTAGCTGCCAGAAAAGTCATTGTTGGTCTAAACACAGTTAGAACTGTAGCGAATGACATAAAAATGAAAGCTTTAAGATCCGGATGCAGAACATTCAGCTATACCTTTTAATTGTGAAGGACAGTGTGTATCACGTGGAAAATTTCTCTTATAGTTCACGAATTTAAAGATGATGTGATGTCCAGGAGTAATATTATTTCTTTAAAATAATCAATCATCAAAAAAGGCAAAAATAATTATAATTTTCAAAAAGGAATTTGGAACTAAAATTAAGCCAATTTTGACAAACTGGTAATTTCCAAAGACACAAATATTCACATCAAAAATAAACAAGAAAAACTTTAGTAAATTTATAATACTTAAATAAAACTTTATTGCATTCTTCCATAGAAAAGTCACAAATAGACTTGACAAAAAATCCAATTTATATATATATATATATATATATATATATATATATATATATATATATATATATATATATATATATATATATATATATATATATAATCTGAATCTAACCCTCACAATATGAGACGTATTTTACTCTGGAATGCTTAAAAATAATGTCATATATGGGCACAAACTATATTTTTGCTTTCGTTGAACCTCAATAAGAGGTGGGCAATGTTGTCATCTGAGGCGTAATGTAACTACTTGTGGGGAAATATTATTCTCGAGACAAAATCGTAAGGTTTCTAGTAACCAAATAAAAAAATGAATAAGAGAAATTTAGTTAGAATTCCTACACATTATTAAAGGGAAGGACGATTAAGATTGGTACATACCGAAAAGTTGAGAAAAAATGAGATATGTAAGGGAACAAAAGTTCAATACAATTTTTGATTATTTTACTTCGATTATCTTAAAGTAAATTTTACTAAACGGAGGAATTTATTTGAGCCACTCCGTACATGGATTTGGACCTTAGAAATGTCTATTATATATGTTCAAGAATAGTTATATTCTAATTATATTCTAAAAAATAGATATACCCAGAAAATTTATATGAGGCAAAATCTAAACGGTTCTATCCTCTTGAAGATTTTAATATAAATCTGTCAAAGAAACCGAATATTTTTATCCTACATTTCGTTTGATTTAGGGTGAAGCACTAAAGATAAATGCGGGCGACCCGTAGGAGAGTCTTCTTTTTTTCAAACTGCATAAATTTTTCCATCATATGAAAACAAAAGAATATTTAAATAAAATCTGTAAAATGCAAGATTATTATTTGTTTTATGTATAAAGCTTGCATCTGTAGACCATTTTTTACCTGATCAAAATTAAAACAAGAAAATGGAAAATAGCTAGCGAACGGAATTTTTTTCTATGGTGACAACACTCGAACATTTATTATAAGACGTAGAATAGTAACAAATTAACTTTTGAATAAAATTATTAAATTAAGACCAAGTCTGAAAAAATATTAAAAGTTCGAAACATGGATGACTAATGCCCTCTACGAACGAGAGGGCTGAAGCTTTCAGACGCTCGGAAACGAAAACTACCCTGTACGGGCGGGGGTGCATCATGAAAGTACGTTGTATTGATGAAAAGAACGCAAGGTGGTACCAGCGCGACTGGAAAGGTCCCGAGGATTGTAAGCTAGGCTATGACTTCAAAAATTAATTACCGGTAGTTATGATTCGAAATTCGTCAGAGGCGGTACGGTTTTGCAAACAGTTTTCTTAGGAAATCACGTGACGCGATTAACCAGTATTAGGAAAGTTTTCGTTATTTTTGTTTTTTCATTTGTTTTGGGGAATATCCTGTTTTATTTTAATTGGAAAAAGGGCGACTTTACTGTTTGTTTAAACAATTCAAATAGCGATTTTTCGTATTTTTATACTTTTCAAAATTTATATTTTATAAAGCTACTTATACGTTTCATCTCCTAAATTGGGTTGTTACATTTTCTTTAATAATAAAACGGCCAACAGAAGCAATTATTGTAGTACTTTGGAATTATTAAACTTTATTAATTTAAGTTTCTCATTGTGAATAATTTCGTTTCCTATTTATTTTTTATTAATAGACTTCAGGGTTTTGAGAAATTTGTTTTGTTTAATTTTATGAAAACTTGCAGGCGTGATGAAAAAGAGGTTCAATACAAGAGCCAAGATCTGACCAGCTAGTTGGCAGCCTTACTCGAGTCCTGAGTTTTGGTAGTGGTAAGCTCTAAATAACCTATAGTAATTTAGTACTAAAACTACAAGAGCCAAGAGAAGCGACTAGGTTTCCAGGAGGCCTTTGGCATCGTGATATTTATAGGTTTTTAGAATAGCTACTAATATGAGACAGTAGGAAATTGTAGGCGTCACGACCTTACGCTACCAAAATATACCGTGTTGATGAGTCTATGATCAAATGCTGTCACAAGTAAACCGTGTTAATGAATTAAGAGGTAAACATTTTGACTTAATTAGGTTGTGGTATCTAATGTAATAAATGCCATGGCTGAAATGAGAAAATATACCTTATAATCAATATTTCGTAACGAAACTTCGGAAAATCGGGTTGAGTGATAAATCATTTGATTTGAGATTAAATTTTCTTTCAAAACAACAAATGAATAAATCCATGTTCGGATATGGGAAAAAGAAGTTGATCTTACAAACTTAAAACCATTTTGTAAGTATCCATTGATTTTGATAGTTTTTGGCTTATTCCAGGAATTAATTTTCGGTAATTTTTAGATTTTATTCTATATTAAAAACTAAAGAAAATTTCGTAACACTATCAACATATTATAAAATAAGATCCTCTAATGGCATGAAATCTGTACTCTGCTTAATAGTAAAACCTCGATCACGTGACTTTTGAGTGAAAAACAGTGGTATTTGAAAATTTCTGAATATTTGTAGAGGTCACGTCACAAGCCATGAATAATTAGAATGGGTTTAACAAAGTTTTTTGTTCTCTTTGCGTAGTCGCAACAAATGGGTAATAGATACACTGAATATATATTATAACAACTAATAGTATACTGAGCTTTTTATTAATTTACCTTTGTTTCTTATAAAATAAAAGAATATCCATGTTTCCTCCTTAAATTATTCTTTTTTTGCACACTAGTGTCAAATTGTAGAAAATAAAAAATTATGTAAATTTTTTATTCAAAATTTTTATTTTTATTTTTTTTTTTTGAGAAACTCTTTTTAGTAAATTTCTAGATTTTGCCAATATTTTTGAACAACCCTTAAAATATAAACTTTATGCTTCTCTTGCAGCTACTAGCAAATAGTTTTATCATTGAAAATAAACATCCTATTTAAGGAGATATTAGGCATACAGAGTGAAAAATTATATAATTTTTTTTAGAACCATAAAAATATGTTTATCTAAAAATCTAAAAAATTGTAGCATATCCTGATTTAGCAAAAATCTGAAAAAATTGATATTTAGTTATGGTATTCCGAAATATACTTTTCCCTCTTTTTTAGGGGTAAGTACATTTAATTTTTCAAAATATAAATAACCCAAGTAATAAATATAGATAATATATTGATGATTTTTTGAAATAGATTTTAATACTTTAAGATTCTAGACACGAATTAATTTTTTATTTTGTATTATTACATTACATTTTGCTTTCTTCTAAGAATTGTAGATCAATCACTAAAATTACACATTATCACCCAAATTCAATGATGTTCAAAGTATTATTTATCGTCTGTGATGGTGATGCGTATATAAATAACCTTTCGGATATGACTTCTCAAAACGATAATATAATTTTATTTCCCCTTGTAATTAACATTCCTGCATGATTTAACTGTGATGATCTAAAACTCACTTTCTTGTATATATTTAAAAGTGAATAATTTTTACGTTCTTTAAATACATTTTTGGTAATATCATTGCTTTTCAAAATCGTTAAAAGAAAAATCTTTTTTTTTTCGTGAATTTCACTTCGGTTTTCCCTATAGAGTCTCCTAGTCTCCTTATTGGAGCTAAGACAAGCTTAGTTCAGTAAAATTGCTCCCCCATATATATCCACTGAAATTTGAATTAAAATTTTTTGTTTGAAATTTCCGACTATAATAAAAATATTCATAAAAACTTACAAAAATTTTGCAAAATTTGCCCATAGTCTGGTCATTCTATTTTGAACTAGTAAATTGGCAGGATCCCTGTCGTACATTTGACTGATATAAAATAAAAACGGGATTTCCGCTGAATGCGCTGCTTTTCCAGCTCCTAAAAAATATAATAAAATTTAATATTTAAGCAATAATTCTTATGAGTTATTAACACGTGTTGTATAATAAATACCTGAAATGTAGTATTTTTTTAATTACTTTCATAAGCTCTAATTCAGATACAATGTAAAAGCTGATTGCAAATGCTGACGACAAAATACCGCTTGTTTGTAAATGTTTTATAAAGAACTATACTAGCATCATACGCAGAGTGAGTAGTTAATAACTTCGGGGCTATTTCAATCGAAATTATAATTTTCTTTCTTCTTCTTCTTCCTCTTGTTATAGGCTTACAGCCTATTTTTTTCAACTCAATCATTCATCTCATTTGATGTTGAAATCCAGGACTCTCTCCATTTTTTAGTTGGTCTACCTATTGGTCTTCTGGTTTCCGGTGTTCCATCTCGGGCGATTCTCGCTATCCTATTTTGCGCCATTCTTCCTACGTGCTCATTCCAGGCTCTTCTGCGCTTCCGTCCCCATCTTACTATATCCTGCATTCCATGTTCCTCGCGTATTGTTGAATTGCGTATGTGATCTCTTAATGTGTATCCCGATATTCTTCTTAGTACTTTCATTTCGGCAGTTCTTAGAATTGATTTTGTTTTTGTGTTGTCAGCTCTTGTCTCTATTGCGTACGTCATTATCGGTCGAATACAGGTCTTGTAGATTTTTGTTTTTGCGTCCTTGCTCATGTATGTGTTGTGCCATATTATATCCATCAGGCTTCCTGAGATTCTATTTGCCTTGTTTACTTGGTTTCTTACTTCTCTTGTTCTGTCTTGGTTTGCGGATATCTCAACTCCTAAGTAATTAAAGGTCATGAGTTGTTCTATTGGTTTGTCATCCACTACTAGTTTGCATCTTAAGGGCACTGCTTATTACAATTGACTTAGTTTTATCGATGAATATTTTCATGTTGAATTGCTTGCTTATGGTGTGGAATGCAAATAGAAGTCTTTGGAGATCGTCTTCATTTTCCGAGACTATGACGGCGTCATCAGCGTAACATATTATTGTTATTTCCCGGTATTCATTCTGTACCCTGATGCCGCTCTTTTGACGTTCTCAATTATTTGGTCCATTACTATGTTAAACAGTAATGGACTCAGAGAGTCCCCCTGTCGTATGCCCGACGCTATCGGTACATCCTTAGTTAGGTTGCCGCTTACTGAGATTTATGTTGTGGTGTTGGAGTTTAGCTGTTCGTTCATTAAATTGTTTGGGATGCCTTTAATTCGCATTATTTGCAGAATATCATCCAGTCTCACCCTATCAAAGGCTTTAGTGAGATCTATAAAGCACATAAAAGCCGGCTTAGTAAATTCAATAGATTTCTCTGCTATCTGTCTTACGATGAATATGGCATCTACTGTAGATCTGTTTTTGCGGAAACCTTGCTGTTCTTCTGATATTCTGCAATAGTCAATTATTATACCTTCAAGGGTTTTGGTGAATAATTTCATTATTGAATTTAATAAAGTTATTCCTCTATAGTTTTTCGTGATTTTCTTATCACCCTTCTTGAAAATAGGTGCTGTTATACTTTTCTTCTAATCTCGGGGTATCTCTTGGTCTTTAATTATTTTGTTAAAGAGTTTTGTTAATTCTTCGTGTAATGCATTTCCACCATATTTAATTAGTTCGTTGGGAATATCGTCGGGTCCTGGGGCTTTTCTTGTTTTTAATTTTCTTTCAACAAATAAAATTCATAATTTGTCCTTTGATAGCTAATAAACTTACAGAGATATGACACAATTAATGTGGCCGAATCAACTAGTTTAATTTCTTATTCCTTCGCTCCCATAGAAGTAATACCTCTTTATTTGATGTATAGAATTATTATATAATTTAGTAAATAAATATTTTACTCTTTAAATATATAATTTGGATAACTATTTCCTTTACATATTTCAAGGCTTTATCTCAAGATTCTTATCCCTAATATCCCTATATTAGTGTTTATTTGTTGACGCATATAAATAGATTATGACAATATCATAAGCAATGAAAAAAAAACTAGTTAGTTTATATTGTTTAACGTAAAGTATATTCTGCTATAATGTGTAATTAAATAATCACTCTGTTCGTAGATTTTATTCGTGGGAACAGGATAATATGTAATTTTTTATTACCACCCAAGAAAGTCTAAAGGAAAAATAAATCAATTAAGCGTAATTTCAACTTTATTATTTTTGAGTCGTTTAAATGTTTTTTTAACATATAAACGTGGAATTTATGATGACATAAACTAAAAATTGAATCCTCTATTAAGTTTTGTCTATAAATCTATCGAAGAAATCCTACCCTGGTTATGTAAATAAAACCGAAGAGATAAGAGCCGATGGAGATCTTAACATATGGTATTTGCAAATACCGTTAAAACGTATTAAAATATTGAACCATTTTCCCATTATTAGGAAACAAAAGAATGATCAAATCAACTCACTATAATATAATATATCGTTTGACAATATGTAAAAAAGAATTGGTGTAATAACTGTTTTTTTTTTCTATTCACGAGAAATAATGAGTGAGATATTTACTGCCAAAACAGCTAAAGCGAGTGAAAAGTTTATTTTAACAGTAATTATCGTATACTATTTTCGTTATAGAAAGACCCAGAATAATTATATTAACTCTTTTGTATAAAAAATAAGATTAGGATACTCCAACCTAGATAAATTCGTTAATTAGTAATTCGGTATAAAATGGGGAACACCCTCTACATTTCATGATTCAAATTGACGTTTACAGGATTCCATGGGGTGATACTGGTGCTAACGGGATCCGCGGGGTGCCGAGAGAGTACAAGTTTGTCCTTTTAAGAAATAATAAACTTTAGTTACAATTTGGAATTCGTTTAAGGCGGTAGGTACGACTTTTAGGAACAGTGTAATTACGTGACGTGTTTGTTCGTCGAGAATGGAGGTTTTCTTTGTTTGCGTGTTTCGTTTGGAGAAGTTAAGAGAATATCTTTTCTAAAATGTGGTCGGACTTGCATTGTCTTTATTTTTATTTATTTTTATTTTTACGACGTTTCGATTAGGTTGTATATCTAATCGTTATCAAGTATAAACTGAGTTTATTTTTGTTAATAGATTTTTTGTGAAATTTATTTTGTTTAATTTAATTAAAAACCTTCACGCGACTAACTTCGCGATCGCACTATTGTGAAAGCCTCAAAGCAAGAGACATCATCTGTCCAGTTAGTTAGCAGCCTTGACTGAGTTCTGAGGTCCTGAGTTATGGTTATGGTAAGGCTAAATAATCTTGGTAGCTTGATACTAAAGCTGCAAGATAGAAGATTAACATCCAGACTTTGAGTCATTGCCTTAGTAATAATTATCTATAAGTATTTAAAATAGCTACAAATTTGGAGCTGCAGTATGATCGTAGCCAGAACGGCCAACGTTACCCAAGATATTGTGTTTACAGGAGTCTATGATCAAATGCTGTCACGAGATTTAAATTTCATTGCAACTAGATCACATTTAACTGTTAAATGTTCTTAGTGAATCTGGCTGTTAATATTTACATATCCCGCCTTGTGAAACACGTCATATAGTTCAAAATACTTTTGGGAGCATCTTTAATATACAGGAAATTTTTACATATTTAATTTTTTTATAATACTTAACCAATAAAAAATTGCATTGAGCATTCATTAGGAGTGTATGCACAAAAATATTAGAACTATTTAAAACTGTTAGTAAACCGTTTACTCAATATTGTTAAGTTCTGTTTTCCAAAATATAATTTACTGATATTTTTAATAGAACTTACCGTCAATAAACGCTGGCATCAGTGGTCTCCCGTCATAAGAAAACTGATATAAATAGGCTGGGACATATTTGGATGATAGTTCTGCATATTTAAGGACTCCTCTACCAATTATATTATCCGAATAATACTAAAAATTTTATGAAAGCAAAAATCTAGATAAGTAATTTTTCTGTAACATCGTAATGGTAATCTTAAACTAATCTTTTTAGTAATACCTGTTCATACAACCAGTAGGCAAAAAATTGCAAATAATAACCAAGAGGAAAAACTTTCTACTGTAAATAATTTATATTTCTATTTAATTGCATATTTTCCTATTTAATCCAAAATTTAAGAAAATGAAATTATCTACATAGATTGTAAAATAAATGAATTTTAGTATATTTTTCTATTATGCAGTTTTAAGTTTCTGCCTTTTTAAATTGGAAGCCGGTACGGTAGGTGACCGTAACGATTTAGAAGTTCAATTTTAGTATTTTTGTGGGTATTTGAATATTCTGAATACAATTCCAGCAGAATCTACATCGAAACTGGTAGATTTTATCCCTATATTAATAACTTGACTTGAACTATAAAGCAGTAACTGACACAAGCGTTTAGGTACACCCTAATGAATATCGATTACAAAGATTTTCGCATATGCAGTGCTTTATTTGACAGCTAATGTCAACAGTTGTCGGTTTGTTGAATCAATATTTTGGAACCGATATTCTTTCGTCTTTGTATTTTTGCTTAATTTTGCATATTTGGTAAACTGTGCTGATAAAATTGACATATTTTTGTAATAGATAACTTGTTTAATGTAAGTATTAGACATAATAGTGGACTAATTTTTTGTGCTAAACTTGTAATGCTTGTAATAAGAATCGCGAGTTGTGGAGAATATATGATGCAATTTTTTAAATATCCTACCCAAGGGCTCACGTGAAAAGGAAATATTCGAGTAGGTACTTTGTGTTTTATTTTTGAGAATATAACATCGAGTTCTATAAAATATTTCGGTTGTTTCTTTTAACCAAATGAATCTATTGACCTCTAAGGTTAAAAATGAAGATAGAACTCATACATGCAAAAGATTTACTGCCAATTCTGAGAACTTGACTAATATAAAGGTGCCCGTAAAAGATAAACATTCAGGTAGAAAAGAGGTTGAACCTTAAAATTCATTATTTCAGACACGTTATTGAGGAGCTTATTGTAGTCTACAAAAGAAAAATATGCAACAAACTCAGTATTTTAAGGCATATTTTGAGAAGACATAATCCTAGTGGCAATTTTGATTTAAATTTTATGGTGCAAAGTGATATAATAGGGTGAATTATGTTATCAAACAGTTTACATAGTTGAAAGACAGAAGTGGTTAAAAATATTTAGAATGGCAAAAAATCAATAAAAAGAAATAGAGGTACCCATATCATAGACACTGTTATAAAGCTTAAAATAATATTATAATATAGTTAAATGTTATTTATTACATGAGATAAAAAAATTCTTTATAAAATAGTTTAAAAATTTTTATCCGAAAAATGTAAATATAATTAAGAACTTTACAATAATAATATTTATGCAGTTTTCATAAACTAGATATTTTAAAATGTCATTCTCACCTTTTATTACATTTAACTATCCGGATATTTGTAGTCATTCTGTTAATGGACTAAGTGCACAATAGTTTTTATTTTCTATTATTAAAAGATATTAATTATACACCACATTCACGTCAACTGATTAGAAAGTCTTGTATTAGCGAAAAATTTCAAAAAAGATTTGTCTAAACTAACTTACAATAAAAGCAAAAGCAAAGTCAATGACAGTAAAGTAGTGCCTACTTCTCTTTGCCTGTTTTTTTCCCAGTTGTTGGTTAGATGGAAAGACTAATTTAATAATAAGTAACATTCCAGGAATCAAAAATTTGAGAAATGAGGTTATTTATTTAAGACCAAAAACTGGAAAAAACCTTTTCAACACTCTTAGCTGATAAAGAAAATTTTTTTGCAAGATGCTAATTAAATATATATATATATATATATATATATATATATATATATATATATATATATATATATATATATATATATATATATTTAATTAGAATGCTCATAATTCTATTGAATTGTTTTCTTTAGAGATTGAAAAATAGTTTAAATTCAAATGACCAAATGTAAAAAAGTATTGTTTGTAATAATTTTATTTAACTTAATATAATATAACACACCATAGAAGTCTATATCTAAATATCAGGAAATGAAGTTGTGCTAACAAATTCTATTCTTATACTCAAATTAATAAAATAGATTTTATATCTTGTTACCTCTTCTATTAAAAACGAAAATATGGTGAAGAAATATTATTAACAAATTTTATAGAAGAGGAATCATCAAAAGAATACCAACAAAATTATTATCGATTAATAAATTGACTTACAAAGAATAAAATGGATACTTAAGGATCTACTGAAGTCTTTATATTAATTTTAATTATAAAAAAAAGTATAATGTCTTAAAGGAGAAAGAGGATCGTATATCAATATAAAATGAGAAATATTTCAATAATTAGGTATAATATGTTTATTTTGTTATAATATTTTTTTACTAAAAACCTGAAATACGAGATACTTGATCTTCTTAAGTGTTCTTTAAAAGTTCAAACTCATTTAATAACCTTAGAAAGCATTTATCTCATGCGCGAAAATTTGCAATCGATATTTATTGGGTATACCTACACTGTAAAAAAACTTTACATTAATTCTAATGTAAAGTGCTGGAAGCAAATTTCATAAACCGTTTATTAAATGCATTTAATGCTAATGCAGTAAATTTAATATTTTTTACATCAAATATAATGTAATTATACATTAAATTTCAGTTACTTTATTGAAATTTAAGGTAACAATTCAATTAAAGTAAAATTCAATGTACAAAACGTTAATTTTAAAGTACATGTAATTTATTTACGATTTAAGGTACAAAATCGTTAAATTAAATTAATGAATGTTCATTAAATTTAAAGTTATTTTTAACAATGTAGATGCTTCTGCAACTGACTGCTACCAAACGAACCGGATGGGATTACCCCAATTGGAGATGGATCCAATGATATTTATTATTTATTGAATTATACAAGATGAAAGGGGAGGTTGTAGTGGGAATATCAGACCCAGATTTCGATCTTGCAAAATTCTTAGGAAATACCCCACTATCTTTCAAACAAAAATGAGTGCAATTTAAATCTGTGCCGATGAGTGCCTGAATAAAAACACAATGTAGGCCAAAATATACATATTGCCATAAGGCCAAGCAGCACTGAAAGCTCCTAAATTAAACATTTGCGAGTCTAAGTCATCTTGGGACTATAGGCAATTCCTAAAGAAATGAACAAGAAACAACGGGGCAAAACTGATATGGCTGGCAGGAAACAAGCGAATCGAGGGAAATGAGGGAGCGAACAGCCTCGAAAAAGACAGATCATACTCTGTGTTTTGACAAAGAGACATATGAAAGAAGAGCTCCGGAGCTGAGAAAAAATCGGATAAAATGAATGTCTGGTCACTGGCCCTCGATCTCCCAAAAAGGGATATTTAAGAGATAACGAATCTCTTCACAGATATTTTCCTTTGAGATACCATCTCAAGAAAATGAGAAAAGCCAAGGATAAGATTTACCGTTCCTGTGATCCTCCAGCCGAAACAGCGGAAAACCTACGTTTGTTTGAAGGTTGTAGACAATGTCGAAGAATAACTAAAATGTGGTCGGACTTGCATTGTCTTTATTTTTATTTTTACGACGTTTTGATTATGTTGTATCTCTAATCGTTATCAAGTATAAACTGAATGTTTTGTCTTAAGACTACGAGCTTATATAGGGACTGAGTCCGTTGAAGCGCAACGTTTCGCTTCACTGTACACATCTCAATGATTTGATGTTACAAAGTAGTGGTTGCCAAAGATTAGGTATCTCAACACTTGGTTTACTGAAGATTCCATTATTGTTTTTAATGTATGCTGCTTCTATAAATTTTCTTTCTTTCATATTGGGTTCCATATATATTGCCGCAGCCTCAGACTATATTATATGGTGTTGTTTATCCCAGGAGTGTTCTGCAATACCTGATCTCGACGTTTCCCCTTTTTGTGTATGAGTTTTATGTTCCTTAATTCTAACTTCAAGCGGTCGTTTGGTTTCTCCAATCTACATTTCACCACACTCACATAGAAATTTGTAAACACATTCCTTCTTATCGGTAGTTTTAGGTTTTGTTTTTGTTAAATGAGCTCTAAGGTCATTTCCTGATTTAAAGGCTGTTTTTATATTATAACTACTAGCAATTCATCTTATTTTCTCCGACGTTTCCTTAATGTACGGAATTGTGAAGAAGGAATGTGTTTCTTGCTGTCCAGTGTTCGTTGTTCTAAAATTACTTATAACATCGTCAATTAGTTTTAAAGGATAACCATTCTGTTGTAAATCGGATTTAATATTTGCTACCTCTTTTCCCAATGATTCGGCATTATTGCATATAGATATAGCGTGATTATAGAGGTTGCGTATAATTCCTCGTTTTGTTACAACAGAATGATTAGAACTATGATTAAGATATTGTCCAGTATGTGTTGGCTTTCTGTTTACTGAAGTTTTAATAGTTTCACTTGAACGGTTCCATGACATCTAGGAAGGGCAATTGATCGTTTACCTCTTTTTCCATGGTAAACTTAATTGTAGGTCGAATGGTATTTAGGTGTTTCAAGACTAGAGCCAGACGACAGACTAATAAGCTTTGATGTGGAAAGTCTGTGTACTAATGTACCATTAGGGGAATCATTAGACATAATCAAAACTAGACTTTCAAACGATACTACTTTATCAGATCGAACCACGTTACCACTGGAGGGGGTGATGGATCTTTTGGAGTGTTGCCTGCATAGTGCTTAGTTTCAAGTAAAGGACAAGTTCTACGCTCAGGACAACGGGCTGCCGATGGGTTCTTCACTCTCTCCAGTCGCCGCCAATATATATATGGAATAGCTCGAAACTCATGCCATAGAAACGGCAACAGTAAAACCGAAAGTCTGGTTGAAATACGTCGATGATACTTTCATCGTATGGAAGGGCAATGATCAAGAACTTAATGATTTCCTGAAACGTCTGAATACCATTCGACCAAGTTTACCATGGAAAAAGAGGTAAATGATCAATTGCCCTTCCTAGATGTCATGATGAACCGTTCAAATGAAACTATTAAAACTTCAGTATGCAGAAAGCCAACACATACTGGACAATATTTTAATCATAGTTCTAATCATTCTGTTGTAACAAAACGAGGAATTATACGCAACCTCTATAATCGCGCTATATCTATATGCAATAATGCCAAATCATGGGAAAAAGAGGTAGCAAATATTAAATCCGATTTACAACAGAATGGTTATCCTTTAAAACTAATTGACGATGTTATAAGTAATTTTAGAATAACGAACACTGTACAGCAAGAAACACATTCCTTCTTCACAATTCCGTACATTAAAGGAACGTCGGAGAAAATAAGACGAATTACCAGTAGTTATAATATAAAAACAGCCTTTAAATCAGGAAATACACTTAGAGCTCATTTAACAAAAACAAAACCTAAAACCTGCTAAGTGAATGTATGAGACTGTTGTTTGGTAGAAGATTTAAATTTTCGGATGATGTCAACTTGTTGCCCTGAGAAATAAAACACTTACGTCCCAAAACACAATAAAATTCTTGAGCTTAAATATCCCAGGCTTATATAAAATTAGGGTAACATATAAACGATTTAATACTACTTTTATTATGCATTAAATTTCTTAAAATTATATACCTTGGCTAGTCCAACAAAATCCTCGGAAAATAACAGTGAACCTTTAAGATAATTATTTTTTATTTTCTCAATTACGATATTTTCATCAGTCGAATTAGGTCTAAGATCTTCTGGAATTATATAACTGGGATGCGTATCGTACAAAGTAGCTATTTGTTTCGTATTTTCTAAATCTAAAAATAAAAGAAATATTTTTCAACTTTAAAAGTATATTGTGATTCATAGAAATGTAAAACACCAAGTAAAAGAATTAAGCCTGTTTTTATTTGAAAGCTTGCAAGGCTTTTTTGAAATATTTACTTCCAGAGCACTTGGCGCATGACTACATACAGCTATTACCACTTTTTTTTTGGAGTTGCTTCCATGACTTTATATTAGATATGAAAGTTCAAGTTGCCAGTCAAACATTTGGCTGAATAATATTAAATAACATCTAAGAGCAAATAATATTCTACCTTTTTTTATATATATATTTTTTTTCATTCTTTTTGAATGTAATTTCACATATTTAAATTCGAATATTTTTTTTTGTTTTTAGATACACGAGATCAGTGGCATAGCGAAGGCTTCGCTGCGTGACGCGGGGAGATAAATCTTTAGAATTTAATTTAATCAATCTCTAATAAACTTGCAACTTTACAATCCATTTAACGCAAGGTATCAGTAATTATTTATTATGAATGAACACATATGCAACACAGAGTATTCAGATTTATATTATATATATATATATATATATATATATATATATATATATCGACAAAATCAGTCTCAACAGAGACTTGAGTAATAGTTTGTAGTGCTCAAAACTTTCTTGTTTGAAGTCGTAGCTCATTTATATATATTTGAAGTTTTCTCCATTTAAAAAGCGGGGTAATATTGTAAATGAAACAAAAGTGATTACTCATAATTCACTTATTGTAGAACCGCGAGTTTTGGAGCTTTTTTTGGTGCTTAAAAAAAGATACTAGGTATCTTTTGAAGAGTCTGTTTCAGCTTTCCTACCATTCAGAAAGCTCAAAAACTCGGTTCTCAACAGGCAGATAAAGTTGCAAAAAACGTTGAAAAATTGAATTCATTTCAAATTTAAATGTTTGTCAAATTTCTAGATTTAGATAAAGCTTTTTAGACGTTCGTAAAAAGAAATTCTGCATATTTTTTAAACGTGTAATTTCCTTCTATAAATGTCTAAAAACGCAAAATTTCAAGATTTGATGACTCTTTAAAGTTGATATAAATGCAATTGTCATTTAGATTTTTTATACTTTATTGGTTTATAGGATCGCTAGCTACTAGAGCATCTTCAAGAGACGCGCAATTCTAAAGGCAATTGAAGTTAGAGTAATCGCTCGCCCTTGCAAAACAATGCTTTTTAAATGGAGAAAGCAGCCCAATGACTCAAGTAAGAATTAGCAGCTTTAGCTACATTATCTATATAATGCGAAAAAACTAAAAAACTTGATATAAGTCTAAGTTTGGATCGATTGCATAATAACACATAAACATATATTATGATGTATTTGATGCTTGTTTGGATGTGTATGAATAAAATTACTTTCATTCAAATCAATGTAGAACTGTTTTTTTTTATCAAATAACATTATTTTTAAATATGCCCTTAGAAAGTTGACGCATTACCTTTATTAAAACATAAGTTGTCAAGAAAACACCCCAGGTTCAGCGCGTGGGTTACGTGGGTTTGGGAGCTTGGATTTTGGTTTAAAATTTTGCTTTGCCCGCCTGTTTGCTGTGTAATGGATATCGATCTAGCTACATGTAGGGTATGTGGCGTTGAAAACTTGGGTTTTGACTTAAAATTTTACTTCGCTCGCCTGTCTGCTATGTAACGATTATTGATCTCGCAGCGCGTAGAATATGTGGATTTGAAAAGTCGAATTTTGCCTTTAAATCTTGCTTCGTTCGCCTATCTGCTTTGTAACGATTATCAATCTCGCTGCTCGAGGAGTATGTGGATTTAGGAGCGCAGCTTTTAGCTATACACTTTTAAAAACTCGCTCCGCTTTCCTTCTAAACGTCGATATTATGATTACTAAATGTTAAAAACAACAATTACAGTTTATTTAGCATTTGAATTAAATTATTTTGCTAAATTAAATAGGGAATCCTATTAAGATTTGGCGGGGGGGGGGGGCTTTCAGCTACGCCACTGCAGGAGATGTTGACTAAATGAGATATCAAACTCAAAAATGGTTTGTTTTCCCGATTTAACTCTAATTAAAAGAGTTTATACATAATGAGCTACGAAATTTAGGACCGAAAACTATTACAGTCACACATCAATAGACTAAGAATAATGAATTATTTATGTTTCTTCCACTAGTCTAAAATTTGATGGACTGGTACCAAAACTATATGAGATCTTAACAAACTAAATCTAACCTGAAAGGAATGAAAGAGATTCTTCCGAACAGATTCCAATCATTATAGGTACTTGACTAAACTCTCCACTCTGCAGGGTTTGATAGGGAGATTTAGTTATAAATGCATTTTCATCTTCAGCTTCAATAACTGTTGAAGCTTGTACCTGAAAATTAAATTTAAAATAGTTTGTAGTCCAAATGCATAACTGATCATTATAGGAATTTTAATAAATGTCGTTTAATATTATTTTAATTAATAAAGGATTAAAAAGAGTAACTTTGTGGTTATGGATATTTTGATACCTCTTTCTGTTCTGTATTGTTACTTGTTCGCATATGTGATGTTCATTATCGAGATTATTATATTTTTGATTATACAATACAGTTATGGTTATACACTAGCTTTTTATATTTTATAAAAATTCAAGTAATATTTTAAAGGACAGAAAATACTTACGCCGTTAGGAAGAGAAAGGGTAGCATTTATTATCTCCCAAGCTGTTTTGCTCAACAAAAACTCTTTAAGTTTTTGAGTATCGTTTCCATAATTTCCTCCCGGTAAAGCATCAGCTAATAAGAAAGCATATGCTCTTGGATCTAAATGGATTGCACCTACTTGAATGGATGAACCGCTCTCCATGATTGCTGCTCTGAATAAACCTGTTCAAAAGATAATTATCCCTTGCAATATCTTTAGGATACTCATATTTCATTAACATGTTTTTAGTATTCTAGGAACTTTGTTACTAAAAGTATTGTAATTTTATTGTTGAAATTAACTTGAACAATATATAATTGCAATATATCATTTGGTTCTGATTTATTAATGTATACCAAGAAATACTTTTATTTTAAATAAATGAATTTCTTATACCATTCTTATCGGGTAAAGTTGGTAAAGACATGAAAGAAATATAAAATTAGTATAAGTAATCAATACTGAAGTAAACCAAATAGATCTTTTTAGTATTCTTCACTTTACATAGGTAAAAAGAACAACTGGGAGCCTAAGCCGAAATAAGTCTGAAGTTATACATATTTTATCACAGCAAATTAACTCTTTTCATTAACCTTTGTAGGAAAATAAAATTGGAAACCTGAAGTTATTCATTTTTAAGAGTATATGAAACTGATATATCATTTTATTTCCTTTTAAGACATAAAGCTACTAAATTTTATTTTGAATTGAATTGAATATGACAATGTATGTTGACTTTACTGACTTAGTAAAATGACGTGTAAAAGTGGTAGCAGAACCTACAGAAAGAAATATGTTGTAGAGGGCTGGTAAGAATCTTTTCTCATAACTTTTGTAAACCTACATTTTATTGTAGATTGAAAATTTGGCTGCTCATTGTTATGTGAATGAAAATTTTGTTTGGAGAATCTTATTTTCCAAGGAGCTGATATTTTAGTTAAATGGTTCAGTGGTCTGTAAATATACTGTACTAGCTTACAGAAAATCGTCATGGTTTACACTCAAAGTCTTCAAAAAGTCAACATTAAAATTAATTAGAAATTTAACCATACAATAAATTCTTGTTTTAATTGTCATATACCGATCAAGATCATCCAGATATTTTAGAAAGAATTATTTATCAAGAAGGTGGTGTTTCGCCCTATTATAGTGCATTGGTGACAGAGACTCCTTAAATAGTATGTTTTCCTACCGACGGCTAGTCTTCAATAACTGATATTCCACTAAGTCGAAAGTCAGTCGAATTTAGGATTTTTGATCGCCATATTGGATCCGCCATTTTGAATTTTGTAAATCTGGCATCGAAATCGTAATTAGCGACCCGAAAAACTCATGTTACCAAATTTGGCATTAACATATTGATTTTTCTAAAATTTCGTGCGCCATATTGGATTCCCCATATTGAATCCTACAGTTTGAATTCTGCAACTTTGACTTGGAAATACCCATATAGAAAACTCGCTTAAACCGCATAATTATATGCATTTTTGAAAATCTTCATGTTTCAATTTTTATAAGGTTAGAAAAAAATGAGACTCGCTATCTTAATTCTGACGGCGGATTCGAATTCAGCAAGTCAAAATATCAAAGAGTATGTTATTTTGGTCAATAGAATATTTTTTCTTTTTGTTTTAAAGCATTTTTTGTGAAAATAATGTATTTTTTTGTGAGGTGTCTTAATAGAACCTCCATTTTGAGGTTATGTTTGATGATTTTTGCAAAACACCAGACGGCATTGAAAACTATAGTTCAAAACGAAAATTTTGATACCCGCCAAAGTTTTTTTTCGTAAAAATAAAAAGGACAGATGGGGTAGCTGATTTCAAAAAGAATGCCCTATATATATATATATATATATATATATATATATATATATATATATATATATATATATATATATATACTAGTAAGTACAAAACATATATCTATAAATTTAAGTTGATGCTCATTCTATTGTTACCTGGGAAATTTATTTGGGTATTATCAATCTTTTGACAAGTGTCAAGTATTTCTTAGACCGACTGAGGTAAAAACCCTACGAGGGTAACCGTTTAGGGTTTTCCAATAAGAGGTGTTATTTTGATATTCAAAGAAAAATGCCATTTTTTAAGATAAATGATCGGATATTTATTACATTATAAAGAGGAAGGTATGCCGTTAATGATGGAAAATAACATCAGCCAAATGACCACCACGACCATGCCTACAGGACCATATCCTTTTCATGAAATTTTCCATAACCAAATCGCAAAGTGGCTGCCCTATGTCCTCGATAGCCTCACGAATTCCATCTTTGAGGTCTTGAATCGACACTGGGCTGTTGGCGTAGACCTTGTCTTTCACGTGGCCCCAAAGGAAGAAATCGCAAGGTGTCACATCACAAGATCTCGGTGGCCAATTGTGATCACCTCTTCGAGAGATAACACGGCCCGGAAACTTTTCCCGTAAAAGATCAATGGTTTCGTTGCTTGTGTGGCACGTAGCGCCGTCTTGTTGAAAGTAAACGTGGTCCAGATAAATACCATCCAATTCCGGCCATAAAAAATCATCAATCATCTCTCGATAGCGCAATCCATTCACCGTAACTGTTGCTCCAGCCTCATTTTCGAAAAAGTAAGGTCCAATGACCCCGCCGGACCATAAACCGCACCAAACAGTCACACGTTCAGGATAGAGAGGCTTTTCAACAATAACTCTTGGGTTTTCCGAGCCCCAGATGCGACAATTTTGTTTGTTGACGAAGCCACCGAGGTGGAAATGGGCCTCATCACTGAAGATGATTTTTCGATGGAATTCCGGATCATTTTCATGCATTTCAAGAACCCAATCAGCAAAGGCACGACGTTGTTGATGATCGGCCGGCTTGAGTTCTTGCGTTAACTGAACTTTATAAGCCTTAAGACCCAAATCTTTATGCAAAATACGGTGTAATGACGTTTGTGGAATCCCTAATTCCAAAGAACGACGAGGAATGGACAAACCTGGGTTTTCTTCAACACTTTCGGCTACAGCAGCAATATTCTCGGCTGTTCTTGAGCGACGTGCACGGGTTTTCTTCTTCACATAACTAACTTGTCCCAACAGCTCGAATTTTTTCACCAATTTCTTTATTGCGCTCCGACAAGGTGCTTCATGACGACCCAAAAATGTTCGAGTTTTACGAACCGTCTCTGCCAAATTTTCACCATTTTTATAGTGAATTTTAATAATTTCAATGCGTTGTTGAAGCGTGTATCGTTCCATCTTTATTTATGGCGTAGTTTCTACTTGTCAAACGTCAAAAACTTACAGCTTCAAAAGTGACATCTACCGAAATAGCGGGCTTTTCAAAATGACACCTCTTATTGGAAAACCCTTTATTATATGCATGATCATTTGGCCGTGAAGAAACTATACTCGCTTTGGATTCCTATAATTTGAAGAACGTTAAAAAACTCAGAAAATACATGATGAATCTTAGATCTATGTCTACAAGTCAGAAAGCAAATAGCTGTCTACCGTATGACTCTTCCATGATGGCCTAAAAACAAGAAAAGGTGATCACACACGAAGTACTTCGAATCTTGCTTTTTTGACAAAATTGACCATGTAGCTATGTATCAAGTGCTTTCAAAAAGTCACAGAATAGCCAGATCAGAATGGTATATAATTATTTCCGAAAGTCGTCGGTAATTTGGGGAAAACTAACCACAGACACTGTCCACCATTAAAATGCACACATCGGCTCAAACAAACAACTTTTTAAGCGCTCATAACGTGGAGTTGATGGGTTATCCGCCATACATTCCTAATTTGGTATCCAATAATTTATTTTTCCCCCGTACATGAAGAAGAAACTGTTTGATTAACTAGGCGGTTGGCGCGTTCAAAACCATATTTTCGGGATACTATCGCAACAGTGGTAAAGATTGATTGGTTCAAGCCCAAGCAAAAAATTGTTCATCATAAAGAATCTTTTGAAAAACAATAAAATCATTTTCAATGATGTTTTCGTTGGTTATTCCCAAAATTTAAATGGCTATCTTGCTGTAAAATTTACGTTATCAAACTTGTCAAGAATTAAAGCAGAAACTCTATTACTTCAAAGTCCTCATGTTAAGACTCAGTATCTTAACTTCAGGTCAGCTAAATAAGCTGTTATTATTTTTTATGTATATCTATTTTATGAATTTTTTCTTGCTCTACATGTTATGAATAAAATAATTATGTCTTTGTTAAATTACTCTGAAAAATGAAGAAGAGTATCAAAATGTTTTAGTATATTTCGCATTTCTTTTCATAAAAATGATATAATATTAAATTATTTTTAAATTCGTATATATTTATAATCTAATAAACTTTTCAAAACTTATAGTTATAATTTATGTTTAAAGCTGATGAAATAAATATGCATATAAAATTAAAACTATTGATTACCTGCAGATTTTTCGCTTAGTATATGATGACCTGCAGATATGCTTCCTGCACTTTGACCAAAAATAGTTATTTTATTTGGATCTCCACCAAAGAGTGCAATATTGTCATTTGTCCATTTTAGGGCCAAATTTTGATCTTTTAGACCAGCATTTCCTTGAATCACTAGATCGGCCGTTGACAAAAAGCCAAATGGCCCCAATCTATAATTGAATGTTACCAAAATAACATCTTCTTCAATTAAAAAGTCGGGTCCATATATTTGCTTAGAACCGCTTCCTGAGAAAAATCCACCGCCGTAAATCCAAAACATAACAGGTAGTTTCTCAGATGGCTAAAAGTGTAACATAAGAAATATCATTTTTACCACACAAAAAGGGGTAATAAGGCGAATTTCATATATAATCTTCGAGCATATACTACCAGAGTCAGCACGCGTTACGCGGCGAAGAGAGAGAGAGAAGGCAAATACATCGTGCTATCTTTCTCGCTCCGAACCGTGCTTAGACTGCGCGTACTTCGAAATTATGCGATCGTTCGAAGCGAGATAGAAAGTACGACCCCTTATTCGTCCTCTATTTTTCTCTCTCTCTTTGAAATGTTACATACGCAGTGTATTGCATGCTGCCTCTGATAGTGTATGCTCTAAGCTTATAATTCCCCTTTGTACTCTAGTTGCGAGATTGCAATTTTTTTGAGTCAATTCCTTTAAATAATTGAAACTGGAAACAAATGTTATTTTATTCTTTATGCCGGTATTTTGAAATAAAATTTTTAGTCTAACTGCATTTTATTCTGAGCAGGTACTACTCACCTAATATAAGGACATTTAAGAAGAAGTTAATTTAATTCAAAGTAATTTAGACCCACATAGCATAAAAGCTTCCACACGTCGCACGGAAGCTTTCCGATACAAGTGTCATGTAAATATCCTAAGTAACCTTCCAAGGACTTCCAGGAAGCTTATGAATAAATATTTTAAAGGATCCCAAGTAATCTTTCATGAAAGGTTCCGAGAAATGTAAATAAATGTTAGATGGAAGATGAACATGAAATTAACTGTGAAAGTTTTATGAAACCTTCCTGTAAGTTTCTGAAAAATAACGTACAGTTTTCGAAGAAAGGATATTGTAATTTACCAAGTAAGCAAAATGGGGTCTTTGAGGTAACTTTTCAGTAAGATTTTACTAAAAGGGTTGTTACTCCATATTGATATGTTCAGGAAAGCATTTTGTAATCATCTAGGGACCTTTTTAGAACCTTTATGGGTAATTTGCCGCAAACTTGAATCGAAGATTCCATTAATAATTTATCTACTCATCATATATAGGTGCAGATCCAACCTCTCTCTTTGGAGGGCGGGGGGGGGGGGAGCGGTAATATCACAAAAATACAGTATGGCAGGCGAAAGCAAGTTGTTGACGGGAGAGGGGGGAGACACTAGCAAGATTCCCATTTCTAGCGTAAAATGCAGAATTGGGTCTATTTTTCTGAATTTGAAGCTCTTGGAGTGGGGGGGGGCGATCACAAGAAAAAACAAGTTGCCGATAAGAGGGAGGGTAGCAGCAGCATACACATTCCTAGCAAAAGAGGCAGAATCGGGTCTATTTTCCTGAATTCAAGGGTCCTGGGGGGGGGGGGCTATCGCTAGAAAAACAAGTTGTCAGCGGGAGGTAGTTCTAGCAGCATGCACATTCCCAACATAAAGGGCCGAATCGATTCTATTTTCCTGAATTAAAAGCTCTTGGGAGGAGGGAGGGCGATCGCAAGCATACACATTCCTATACTCTATTCAAGAACTAGAGAGGGTAATAAAACTGTTTCCGAAACCTCTAACATACCTGCTCCAATGCCGCAGGTAATTGAGGACTCCCGTAAATCTAATTATATTTAAATATTATAAGCTTTTATAAATTTACTGCAAAATTTCTGATATTTCAATTTAATTTCTGTCAGTGAGCAAAGTACACCTTACAGTGTGTCCTTAGTAATTTATCTTGTTTACTCTAGTTTGTATATATTATTTAAGATTAGTGAGATACCCAAAACATATGGCTTCCACCTCTATATTTATTCCAAAATCGTTAAACCAGGGCATTTTTTCCTCAACGAAAAACTTATTACGATGAATGTTTATGATGCTTTAAGATATCAATATCTATCATCATCAAACTTTGTTGAGATGTGTTTCAACATGACAGGAGTTGAAAAATCTACTATGTGCCGAATACTGAAGGAGAAAAAAATGACTGGAATTGTTTGTATTCCCAAGCCACATTCGATCACAGGCAGACGAAAAACCTCGTTAGAAGAAGAGATTAAAACTGCAATAAAAGGAGTTGAACACACATTTTATTATGAGAAGCAGATCCCAACCGTCAACAAAATTCTAACTAAAATCAATGAAGACCGGGATTTATCTGAAATTAAAAAAACTAAGCCCTGGAAATTGCTCAGGAAACTTAATTTTTGCTGGGAAAAATCAGATAGGAAATCTGTTCTTAAAGTTCGTCCGGAAACTGTCCGTTGGAGAAGGAAATATCTCTCTCAAGTAAAAAGTAGAGTTTCTAGAAATAATACAACTTACAAAATTAATAATTTAACTGAACTTTTGAAAGATTTTTTTGAATAAAATTACTGCGGAAAATTGGGAAAAATCCATAGAATAAACGAATAAAACAAGATATGGAAACTCGATATCATAATTGATGAGATTGAGGAACCAATAAAAATTAATTTGAGCGAAGATAGCTTCACTGACTTTGACTACGAATTAGATACGTAATGTTTACCAGTGTAAACACAATTTATTATTTATTTTTATTTTTGCTGTATTTTGTTGTTTAATGCTGTTTATATATATTTTTATATATTTTTATTTTAGTGTGTCCCACTCTTTTATTTTATATATATATTTAATTTAATTGGTGTCTTTTTCATAAACGTGTAGAATTAACATGTTTATTTTTTTTTTGGGTGGGGGCTATGGGATTTCCATATAATAAAGTAAATTAAGATGTCAGTGCAATAGAAATAAAAACAAGTAGGTCTAATGTTAACTGTAACATATAAAAACTAATTACATTTGAATCCCTTTTTAGTGTTTAATTGTAATTCTGCAGATGGTTTAAAAAATAAATAAACTGAAACGTCAAATGTCCTGAAAATGTTTTTAATTAATAATAAAATGATTGATAGCCCCAAAACAATTTTAATATTATATGGACGAATTAATTTTTTTATACATGCTTAACTTCTTGTATTTTCGACAATGGGTATTCTGTAAGTATTTAAATTATAACCTAGAATTTTCTGGGAGAATAAGGCTACGTTTAAGTCTGAATGTACCTGAAACGGTTTCTATTCCAAAATTAAAAATAATAAAAATACATTTGTGGTTTGTGTACAATATGGCAAAATTGTCTATATTTTGTAATGCATGTGAATTATTTAGAAATCATAAGAAATAAAATAATATTATAAAAACTTCTTATTTTAAGTTTTTTACCGAAATAACATTCTATGTCATAAATACCTCGTTCCGACGCTGATGACAAGGATTAAAATTCCTTTTAACACTTCGTACTTTCAAATATCTATTATTATCCAACCCAAATAGTCCATTATTATAGACCGGTATTTTGATTATAAAATCTCTAACCCACTCCTATGAAAAATATACCTGTCTAACAGATCTTGCCAAGGACACCGAACTAAAGAAAGCAGGTAGTTTGCGAAGAAAAATAGGGTAAAAAATGATTTTTCACTCTCTCTATTTTCCTGAACTCAAAGCTCTTGGGGGGATCGACCCCACCTCTCCCCCTTTGGATCCGCGCCTGATCATATAAGCCTCTGATATATTTTTCTAGAAAGCCTAAAGCAAACTTCATATTCATAATAAATAACTCCGAAAACCCTCTAACACCAAATCAGAAAAAATGCGGGTAAGGTAAAATTTTCAATCCACTATCAGCTATATTGAATTTCAAAAAAATTATTTAAAGTCTCAGTCTAATCTAAATCTAAGCCCTTCAAATCCTCCTAGTAGCAATTTTGGATGAAATCCGGATATTTAAAATTTCTAGACTTATATTTGCTATTTACATCCTCAAAAACGATTCAATCCCACCTTTGAACAAAATCGAAAAATGGAAAATTTTTAGTACGCTATCTTGGATTTGCCATATTAAATCCTGAAAAAATACTTTTAAATTCATAATTAAACCCTTATGAACCCCCTATATCAGGAGAAAATCGAAAAATGTAAAATAGTTAGGACACCATATTGAATCTGACAGATTGAGTTTTTCAAAAAATATTTTAAATTCTCCTCCTTCTTTTAGTAGAAGTCAGTTAATATTCTTCTTCTTCTTCTTCTTCTAGGTAGAACCAAGTTCTGTTATCTATACAATGCCTCATCGATCCTCGTTTGAGGTCGAAATCCAGCTGTCTCTCCATCTTTTGGGCGGCCGTCCAGGCGGCCGTTTGGTGTTTGGTTTCTCTCTCATCACGGTTTTTGCTAGTCTGTCATCGTTCATTCGTTCCACGTGATCTCTCCACTGCCTCCGACGGTTTCGAACCCACTTCACAACATCCCCCACTCCGCTGTCCTCGCGTATTTTTGCGTTTCTTATTCTATCTCTTAAACTTGTTCCCGTGATCATTCTCAGCGTTTTCATTTCTGTGGTTCTCATAATTTGTTTTGTCTTTGTGGTTTCATTTCTTGTTTCTGCGCCGTAGGTCAGTATCGGTCTTACACAGACCTGGTAAATTCTTGCTTTGCTCTCAACCGTCATATGTTTATTGTTCCAGATTATGTCTCTTAGTTGGCCTGATATCATGGCCGTTTGTTGGCCTGTGTGCGTACTTCTTCCGTTACTGTCCTGTTACTTGTTATATGTGCTCCTAGGTATTTAAACTTCCCAACCTGTTCGATATGTTTATCATCAACCATTAGTTTGCATCTCACCGGTTCTTTTATTATTACCATTGCTTTGGTTTTCTCCACAGATATCTTCATATTATACTGTTTGGCTGTTCGATTGAGATGGAAAAGCATTCTTTGTAAGTTGTCCTCGCTATCTGCTGTCAAGGCAACATCGTCTACAAAGCATATAATCTGAATGGTGTTCTGTCCCATTGTTTACCCAATATTTGTGCCTTTTACCTCATCAATGATTTCGTCCATGATTACATTGAAAAGTGTTGGACTTAGGCTATCACCCTGTCTTATTCCTATGGATAGAGGGATATCCTCTGTTAGAGTGTTATGGTGTTTTTGGAATTCAGTTCGTATATTGTGCGTATGATTGCTTCGTCTACTTGTTTTCTTCGCAGTAATTCTGTTATGTGTTCCAGTTTGACTCGGTCGAACGCTTGTGTAAAGTCCACAAAACAAATGAACAGCGGTTTATCGTATTCGATAGATTTTTCAACCAGCTGTCAGATAATAAATATACCGTCGATAGTAGAGCGGTTATTCCGGAAGCCCTGCTGTTCTTCGCACACCCCTAACTTGTCTACGATCCGTTGTGACATTATTTTGGTTAACAATTTGGCTGAACTGTTCAGTAGGCTGATTCCCCTGTAGTTTTCGGGTTGTTTCCTTGATCCTCTTTTGTGGATCGGAATTGTGATGCTTTTCCGCCATTCGTTGGGTACTGACGTTGTGCGGAGTATTTTTTGAAATAGAACAGTGAGCTCTGTGACAAGGCTGGGGCCTCCGTACTTTAGCATCTCATTCGTAATTTGGTCGGTTAATAATATTATTAAATGCATTAAAACTTATATAACACCTTACAAAATAAAATCAAAAAAAAATTTACCGAAAATTATTAAAAAAATATCAGCAATATTTGAAAGTATTTCAGATAAAATTAAAAAAAAAATTGTTTCATTGAAATAAAATTCAGTTTTGTTTAGTCTCTTTCTTACTGCTTTTAGTCAAGTTTTAAATTTAATTAAAAAAACTTCTATTCAATATTAAGTACTAATCTTGACAAGTAATTTTACGAATACGATTTAATATCATAAATTTTTTTTTCTAGATAAAAGTTTCTTGAAGAATCCTTGGGGATGTAATATAAACATTTTTTTGTTATTATTTTCTCAGGTAGTCCCATATATTTGAAGCATCTTATTTCAGCGGAAATATGCTCGGTGCAGGAAGAAGATAGATCTTCTGATTGGATAGTTCTGCTTTATTTGTAATATTGTCTTGATTTGTATTATATATGTCCGCTCTATATAAGAAAATCAAAGATAAAAGCTCAAAGATAAAACCTTGCAATCTGTAAAAGAAATTGTTTTCCCCCAAATATAAGCAAAGCTCTTAATCGTAAAGGTTCTTCCATTCTTGTATTTTTAGGTAGCTATCTTAATGCTACCTTTCTTAATTGAAAGCTTTTATTGTTAGAGCATGTGGGTGAATTATGGGGTAAACATTAAGTTTGGAATAAAATATGCCTTACAAGTATTTAGGTGAAGTTTTCGGTTCTTTGTAATATTACCTCCATCTCATTTAAAATAAAATTATTTGCTTTTAACTTGTTTTATATTTTGATTAGATGCATACAGTTGATAAATGAACGTTATATCGATTTTTATTACCGGTTATGATTAGAAAAGTGGAGCTGTTTATTATTAACTAAATCGGAACCAAAGTTCGAATAAATATACTTAGAGTCAAGGCCAAGTTTGAGTTTGAATTAGGCTATAAATATTTAGTTTAAAATAAAATAGCCCTTGCAGGTATCTTAAGAAATCATTTGTTCTTGGTAATCTTTTCTCCATTTACATTAAGATAAAATTATTTGTTTTTACTTGTATAATGTTTTGATTAGATGTATAAAGTTGATAAATTAAGGTTATATCGATTTTCAATAGCAGTTACGATTAGAAAACTAGGTTGTTTATTTTTAGCTAAATCGGAAGCAAAGTTCAAATAAAAATACTTAGAGTCAAGATCAAGATTGAGTATCTAGATTTTTTTGATATTTTGATTTTTTTATTCTGTAATTAAATAATTCGAATTTTTCATAGCGCTTAGAACTACGTTAGTGAAAATATTTCACTTATTACAAGATTTAAAAATATGCTCTGCACATTTGTATCAAAGCTATGTCCCTATGAAACGAGATTTTCAGAAAAATCAGATCTTTAAGTTTTGGAGAAAGTTGTACTTGGAAAACACACATCTTATTTACCTTATAGACCTTTAATAATTTTGATTTATGTCTTAAAAATTTAACTTTGATAAAATAATTTGAATTTTTTGTATAGTGTTTATTAATATAAGAAATACGGCACTTAAAATACACTATAATATTAATATTCATATATATTCCCTATTTGCTAGTCTTTATAGCAAGGCCACTCTAGCAGAAAAGGCTGGTAATTTTTTCAGGTTTTTTCAGATGTAGACCATAGAAAAAACCACACAAAGATTTTGAAATTTCAGAGCATTTTTCCTATGTTTACTTTATCTCGTGAAACTTTGCTACCACAGTGTTGATGAAATAGAGAATCTATTGCAGTCACAGATTTATCACTTTAATCATTAAGATTGCTCTAAAACTTTTTAGTGAATTAGGCTTGTTAATAGTCTTACTCACCTTGAGAGAGGGTGTGTAGACATTTATATACAGGCATTCTTCGCTTTCACCATCTGGATTAAAAAAATAATATGAAGAAACGCAACCTTTACTATCCTTAGTCGCATCCAAAATGTCACTCCATGGTTGTGGTGGTTGGGGAACCTAGTATAAAAAGAGTTTATATTAGATAGTTTCTTCTTATTTAGAAAAGAAAAAAAAGTGTTAAAATTTTTCACAAAGCTATTACCCTCATTCTGTAACGACAATATACACATTACCCTCACTAAAATGAAAAGTAATGTAAATTTTAAAATATGCTGGTGGCCTAATAATTTGTTTTTAGGTTACTAGGTTCTTCTATGTTATTGTTGGGTACTGGTGTGTAAAATTCCCAAAAAAAAAACTGATCTAGAATATTTATCTAAAGGTTAACTCTTGTTCTACGTATAATTCACTTTAAATATTTTAGGACCTTTCATTTGCCTCTATTCATATATATATATATATATATATATATATATATATATATATATATATATATATAGATTGAAAGATTCAGTCTTAGAAAATATAAACTGCAAACAAATTTAGTGAGCAATAGTCACTTTTTGCAAAATAGGATGCAGTAATAAAGTTTGGCAAGTTACCTAATAAATAGTACTAATATTTGTGGAAAATATTTTTATGATGTCCGATGAAAAGCAAAAGGTAATAAGCAAGTTTCAAAGATCATTAGCTATCTAATTATTTTTCCTATGAAGAATTAGCCAAGTTTAAAATTTCTATAATAATTTTTTATCTTTTAGTTAGATTTCTGATAACATGAATGATTTCGATTGTTCTCCAGTTTCTTGTTCAGCAGTACGTCGGATTGACATTTGAGCTTAATAAGGGTAATAAAAGAAAGTTATTTGTTTTCTAGTCACTTAAAAATCGATACAATTTCCTACTATCAAATTTTAAAATGACCAGCAGTAAAATTTTAAAAATTGTCATTAATGACCTTATATCTTTCAATCATTTATATATTGATCCAACAGCTATAAACTTCTATAATGTTATAAATCATATGTATGTTATTTAATATATAAAAAAATTGAATAATGAGCTTTTTCCTGTGTATTAGTTAACAGAAAGATGCTAATAAGGGTATGGTAAAAAAAATTATGGAGCAATATTTAATTATCCCCACATACTTTGGAAATACGATATGGACAGACTTTTAAGAAAAGATATAAATATATATATATATATATATATATATATATATATATATATATATATATATATATATATATATATATATATATGCGAAGCCGCTCGTCCAATCAGAAAGCGAGCCAGCTAAACAGAACTCGAATTAAACAGAGGTTATCTTCAGTTTTCAGTGAGTAACGAGGCGAACCGCACTTGAAAATGCCAAATGAAATTTTGGCGAAACGTCATAAAACGATATTTTACGTTAAAATATATATATATATATATATATATATATATATATATATATATATATATATATATATATATATATATAAATTTACAGCCGGATTCACTAACATGATTTAAATTTAAAATCATCCTAAATTGACAGCAGAGGGCCCAAATTAAAAAGAGCAACAATAAGTCAAGAAAGTCTTAAACTCTAAAAATACTAGCATAAGAAAAACATTTTGTTTTATTACTAAACCGGAAAAAAAGAAAAACACCAGTATTATTTGATTTCTAAAGTCTTTTAATTTGACATTAAATTTAAACAAAATATAATCATTTTTTTAGACTTACTTCAAATCTTAAGTTTTCTAATGGGGGGGTTGCGAAAGGAATTCCTCGGAATCCATAATATGTCTTGTTATTTGGTGTTAAATAGGTGGCACCTCGTATTTGACCATCAGGTAAAGTGATGATGAGGTCTTCTCCAGTTGGTTTTGATAACTTAAACAAAACGAAATTATTATTTTATTTTCTATTTTACCCTAGGCAAATTGAGTACATCAAATTTAGCATGTTTATTTTTTCAACACTTTAAAGATAAAGGGGTATTAAAAAAATGGTAGCTTATCTGTTGAGAAACTGAATGGTTCTTCTGGTTTTTGCCGATAAAGTAAGCTCTTTGCAATATTAAGGCTGAATATATTTCTAACAACTGTATTAGTCGAGGATGGAAAAATGTAGCTATATTTGGCAGACGCTGAGGTAAAGTAACCTATTTATTATCTTTTAAAAGTTATTTCGCGCAAATTGAGATCTGGGTATATCTAGTTTAATTAAAAGATACAACTCTACACGATAAATCTCAAGCTTATTTCGGCAGCGCCAAAAGACTCTACTGTCTTTAATCCATATCTCTTTTTTCCGTCTCTCACCTATTTGGACATATGGAGTACGACCAGTAATTCTAATGTTGCCTGTTTCCAAAGGTTTGGAATCTTTGGAAGACGTCTAACGTACCATAGTCGATGGTTCTAATTATGTTCAAAACGAGGTTATTTAACACATTATCCCTCTGGAATTTGTCAAGAAAATAATACATCGTTTCACTTTCAAGTACTTTCAAAAAGTGTTATCACACCTCACCATGCTAGCCAGTTGGCTTAGACATGCGCGATATCAGTGAAGTGAGTAGACTGCCATTCGATCTATATATAGGACTATAAAAACACATAGACAAATATAAATAAAATTTACATTAAAATTAAAAGACCACTCATTAATGTGACACTATACAAGTCATATCTATCTGGCCATGGTTAAAACAACTAACTAGACTTGCACGCAATTTTTAACTGGGAAACGGAGGATTTCCATCTTTTGGAACCAAACTGGAGATATTCTTATTGAATACATGTTAAAAGTCACTATAATAATAACAGTTATCTGCAACATATTAGCAAAATGATAATCATAAACGTGGTGGTTTATGCACATCCTCCACGACAATTACTCATTTTACAAAGCAAATAAGGTTTAACTTGTCCTCAACGGATATAACTTCTTTAAGCAGAACCACCATATGTTCAGAACTAGGATTCTTGCAACATCTTATAGAAATTTTAAGACAACAATATGCCAACAGTTAAACACTGTAATAAAGTTGAACGGGCATAAATTATAGTTCCATACCCAGTGTGCAATTTAAATGATACCACTTTGGCTATCTCCGAGACCATAATATGAGGTAGGCTAAAATATCGAAAAGTTGTATTTTTTCGGGAGCATTTAAAGAAAGTTTCCAGAAGCTGATTGTGTTTAAAAATAATTATATTATTTAATTTATTATAAAAATATAATTTACTCTCTTAAAATTTGTTATTTTTGGTTATATATTTCTTGATGTATTGAGTTTAATTTAATAACAAATATTTTACAAGTTGGAGTAGTTAACCTATTTAACATAATATGTAATAGAATTCAAATCAAGCACGTATCAGGGAATATAATTCCATTAACATACTTAAATTTAAGCTCAGTTTTATTACTTTTGGGATACATAATTTTTTCTAAAAAACATCATAAACTCAGTCAATTTATGAAGACATAATAAGACCCTCTCTAAGATTTGCGTATAAATCTGTCAAAGTAACTTAATAGTCTTAAAATCCACAACGTTAGGGGTTAAGGTTAAGTACTAAAGTGATAACCACATGTGGCCGACCGTGAGGGAGCTTTCTTTTACTTAAACTGAGCAAATTTTCCCATCATAAGAAAACAAAAGAATATTTAAATAAAATCACTAAAATACAATATTAGTATTTGTTATTATGTACAAAGATTGCGTCTGTTACCCATTTTTCCCCAATTGACGAAAATAAGAATAAGAAAATGTGAAAATGGTTAAAAACCTTGGGGTTTTTTCTATGGGTTCTTATACGATCTTTTAGTATAATTGTAGAATAGTTACACACTGTTCCCATTTGTATAAAATAATTATTAGTTTTCAGCTCTGGTCAGTTTTAATATTAAATTCGACGCATGGATGACTTATGCCATCTATGAACCAGGGGACCGAAATCTTACAGACGCTCGGAAACGAAAACTACCCTTCATGCGCAGGGATGCATCGCGTAAGTACGTTCTGTTGGTGGAAAAACACGCATGTCTGAACCAACGCGTCTAAAACAAGAGAGATTCGAAGGGATGAAAGTTGATTTTGATTTTTAGGTATCAATTAAAGTTAGTTATAATTTGAAATTCATTAGAATCGGTACCACCGTCCAGTGCCGTGGAAAAATTACTTAACGGATATAATCGTCGAGAAAGAAGGTTTTCTTTGCTTTGTTTTTCAGTTAATTTGGGATATTAAGGTAATATCGTGTGTTATTTTAGACGAGCGTTTCGCGATTTTAATAGTGTTTGATTAAGAAATATTAATAGCTGTTTTTTTCGCGTTTCATTTCTTTTGACTGTTAATGTTTATTTAGCTATTTATATGTGTTTTTTTTTTCAAAATTGGGTTTTACGTTTTTGGTTAAAAGAACGGCTAAGAAGAGCAATTATGTTAGTTTTTTTTTTTCGTAATTGCTATTAGTTTTAAGTTTCTTATTGTAAATAGTTCGTTTTTTTTTTCTATTTATTTTTGTTAATAGACTAAGTGTTTTGAGAAACTTGTTATGTTTAATTTTAATCAAAACCCTTCACGCGACTAGACCCGCGGGTATACTGCTGTGTGAGCTGTAAACAATAGATGTCATCTATCCAGCTAATTAGTAGCCTTGTCTGAGTCTTGAAGTTCTGAGTTATGGTTGTGTTGAGCTTAAATAACCGTAGTTGTTTGGTACTAATGCTACAGGAGAGAAGATGAACGTCCAGACTTCCACAGTATTTTTATTACTGTAAAATTTAATTATAGGTTATCAAAATAGCTACTAATTAATATGAGGCAGAAAAAATGATTATAGATGAACTGGGTAACACTACCTAAATATATCATTTGCAAGAGTCTATGATCAAATTCTGTCACAAAGCTTTACTGATTTTATGTAAGGTGGCCCTTTTTTATTACGAAGGTTATTTTAACTATTTTTACAACCAATAAAAAAATTACTTAAATGCTCGGGAAGGGAAATAAATTCCTGCTAAAATAACTATATTGTTATAGCCTCTTTATGCAATATACACGGTGGGCCTTAACTGCATGAGCGTTTTGTTTTGTCTATAATTCAAAAACCGTTAGAGGTACGGGGGGACGGGGGGTGTCGTTAGACGCGCCATTTCGTGGAATTTTTAGTCACCATGGACGCGTTCTCGGGAGCACAGCGTGCGTTTTGTGTTCGCGCATATTATGCCAACAATAATTCTGTGACTGTTGCTAGGCGAATGTACCATGCGCAAATTCTATTCGCAAATGGGTTAAAATGTTTGAAGAAACCGGGTGTACAATAAGAATTAATAATGCGAGCCTCCCGAAGTCAATACGGACGCCGGAGATTATTCAACGTGTTCATGAATCAATCAGAGAAAATCCTCGGCAATCGACTCGTAAAAGAAGCCAAGTCTTGAACATCAAGAGGACCACTTTGCGCAGGATTTTGCAGCGTGATTTTCATTTAAAAGCTTATAAAATTCAGGTGACATAAGAGTTGAAACCTAATGATGTTAATCATCGACTTAATTTCCCTAATGCTATGCTTAATCGCTTTAACAATTTTTCTAACATAATCTTCAGTGATGAGGCTAACTTTCATGTCAACGGTCATGTTAATAAGCAAAATTGCCGGTTTTGGTCTGAGACTAATCCTCGCAAGGTGCATCAAAGACCTCTTCATAGCCCTAAGGTCGTTGTGTGGACTGCAATATCGGCCAGTGGAATAATTGGGCCATACTTTTTTGAAAATCAACGAGGAGTGGCTGTGACAGTGAGAGCTGAGAATTATTGTCAGATGTTGCAAGAATTCTTGGTCCCAGCTCTTCGAGAATTTCAAGGTTACAATTCTAGGACCTGGTTTCAGCAGGATGGATCCACTTCCCACATTGCTACAGTCTCCATAGACCTACTGAAAGAAATGTTTCCTAGAAAACTCATCTCACGAAGAGGTGACATTGAGTGGCCCCCAAGGAGTCCAGATCTGTCTCCGAATGATTATTTTTTGTGGGGATACCTAAAATCAAAAGTGTATGAAAATAATCCAACAACAGTTGAAGAGTTAAAGCAAAACATTGTGCAAGAAATGAACACTATTTCCCGAGCAACTTGTCAACGTGTTTTTCAAAACCTGCGAGTAAGACTTCAAGAATGTCAAGAAGGTGGAGGCGGTCACTTAAATAACATTATTTTCAAAAATTAGATGTTACTTAAATTTCAATTTCTTGTACTTTTTAAATATATAAATAAAAAAATAATAAGATTTATAGTTTTTTTTTATTACATATTGAAACCACTCACACAGTTAAGGCCCACCCTGTATAATTCACTATAGTGGAAAATGCAGTTTCTAGTTAAAAAAATATACGGGACTGTCCTTATTTTGTTTAAAAATATTTTAATAAATTATTTCTTAATTAATTTTAAGCCGAATAATTCATATAGACTTATATTCGAAATTGCCTAATTTTCAAGATTCAGAATACTACAAATTTAAAAATTGAATTTTTGCTATTATCTAAAAAAAAAGCGTTGTAGATATAAAATTCAAAATTTGCATGTCAGTATAATTATTAAAAGGTTACGATAGGTCCCGATTAAAATAACATTGACTTCACTCTAGGAGTAAGTTTAAAATTTCATATTAAAAATGTTAAGTTAGCAAAAATATATTTATTCAAATCTCGATAACTTTATGATATTTTTGTAATCAAAAATAATGCTGTTTAGAAGAATACATGCAAAATAGCAATGATAGCCTGTACGCTATTGTTTTTATTCGGCTGCAAAATGCATTTCAATGGCGCAAAAATTGTTGACACTACATTAAATCAATGAGGAGTATACTACTTATTATCTACGATTGAAGTATTAAATCTTACAATTGAATCGAATTTACTGTAAGCGGTGGAAAACTTGTATGCACAAAGAATACAATAGCCAACTGAGAGCCCAACAGGAAATCATAGATGCCAGAATATTAGGAAGGATAAAGCAAAAACAATCAGAGGATATCGTAACGTCGTAAAACTTGTTGAAGGATCTGCCAGATTAAAGCTAATATAAAAAATATTTGATTTTAAAAGTCTTTAAACATACATTCATCTGCTTATAAGCGCTTCGTTTCAAAGATTCAAAGAAAATGTTTTGAGTAATCTCTAAATTTTGGATTTATAAGAACTGAAATAGACGACGAAGAAAAACTGTGTCGTTATCTTAAAAATTTTGGCGTTGCGTTGGATGGTATGAAATTGAACAAGCGTGAACGCAGGAAATAAAGAAATCTGCGTAACCTATTTAAATATTTGTTTAGCGTATTATCCTTTTTTTTTAAATTTGGGACTAATCCGGTGATTGTATCGATTCCGTTTGATTGGCAATATTTTTCAGTCTGGCATCGAAGTTGGCAGGTTGTTAATATCTTATCGACATACTTTGGGATTTAAATTTTATATAACAGTTGTTTCCTGCAAATATTGCTCTCGGTTCTATACATCTCCACTGACGTGATGAAATAAACTGTTTATATATATTTCCTTTTCTCTACCTGAACGGATAATATATATAAACAAGTGCAAACGTTATCTGGAAGCAATTCATAGTGAGTGCACTATTAAACCGGAGATTTTTCATTGTTAAACTCTCTTGTCGAAAACAGCAATTCATTAAAAAAGCTTCGTCTGTTAATGAAAACGCTACAGAGTCTTTTCAGGAAGTTTCATATCAAATAGCTAAATCCAAAAATCAAGAAGTTGCAGTTTTTGCAACCATCGCAAGTATAAATTATATTTAAATTTTTATCATGTTAAGTTTTAAATAAAAATTTTTGAGATCTGTAAATTAAGAAAAAAAAGATTTAAATATATTTGAAGGATAAAATTTTGTATACATCTGTTAAATCGGGAAAAAGTTCTTAGATATTGGATACTTTTTAGCAAACCTTTTTTATCTTTAGTGAAGTAGAAATCGAACTACCCATTAAAAAATAATTCCCATGCAATGTAAACTTTTGGGATAATACAGCATAAAATATTTAATTAATTTTAAATTATTTAATTTGTAAATAATATTCTTACAAGTTTCTTAAAAAATGTCTTACAAAATTAAAATAACCTAAATAAAATTATGAAAACCAAACCGCAAATTACGCCAAAAGGGGAGGGTTTTCATCAACCTTTGATACTGTATTCATAATAATAATAATAATGATAATAATGCATATTAACGACCAGCCATTTTACAAATAATTAAAATTACATGAAAAACAGTAAAATTACTTAAAATAATACAAATCAATGTGTACACCACCAACATTAATCAGTATAATAATATTCAGTACTATCTTTCATAAACCTATTTTAAATGAGAAATCTTTCAACTAAAATCAACAATTTTAATAATTTAATTTTATTCCACTAATAATAATTGAATATATTAAAACTAAAATTTTATCAAACAGGTAAAAAGTTACTTACAACCAACGAGATGGCAGCCACTAAAAATATAACAAACTTAATCATGTTTATTTTGCTTCAGTTAAAACATTCCCCATTTTGGTTGGTTTTTATATGATTTCAGTTCATTATCTTAACAGGTTTTCAAAAATATTTAGATTTATCTATTATCACGATTGCCGATACTACAAAATGATAATATATTATACCAAGATGCCTTTATTAATTAGTACTACAAAATTTTTGCTTTCATTCGAGCCCTTTTGCATTTATTGTATATATGGGATAAAATAATATGCTATTCTGGAACAAAATAACATGAGTAATGAAAATTAAAATATATTAAAAATTATGGGTCATATCTGCACTTTTGTGTAACTCCTTTCTCTACTTTTGATTCTTCTTTCTTGTCCTTTACCTTGATTATTGAATACGAATTCTAAATTATTCATCTCACCCTTGAACATTATATCTGCCTCGTTCAATATACGAAATAGTATTTTAGGCTCAACGTGTCCCAAGGCGTTTTTTAAGTCTACATATGCAATGTAAGCTGATTTTTCTGACCTTAACCGTTCCTCAATTCCTCTCTTTAATGAAAATACACCTGTAGGTGTTTCTTTTAAAACCAAATTCTCTATCTATGGCCAATTTATATAATTTCAAAACAAATCTTACATAAAAACTTGAGAAAGTTCCCTACAAATCCACATTTCCTTAGATTTAAAACCCCAAAGCCGAGACTTCCCAGCTCACTGTATGAACTTCGACAGACATTGAGTCATTTCATATTCAACCACCAAATATACTGACAGTCATGGGCACTTCACTCTTCCTAGCTGTTTAAGATTATTCATGATTTATTCAGAAACTAAAGCCAAGAATTGCTTGCACCGTTAAAATTTCAGCATACTCGTACTTGTGTTATGGCCACATGGAACACAACAGCTCAACTCCTATTTTCATTTCCTACACTTAATACACTCAAAGCTATAGTTCACTCTGAAACTTAGAGAAGATAATCAGCGTCCATTTTCAGACGTATTAGTAACAAAAGTCTGCATTCAGAAGTTGCTGTTAAAGAAGGCAGAGAGAGCGAAAAAGAATAAAAAAATAAATGCAACACACAGTATATCAAAAACAGACACAAATAAACAGATATATCAATGCTGCTTCATACTCTCAGTTTTCTTAAATATAAAGAGTAGCCAATATTCTAATCTCAAAATCTCGTCACCTAACCGATAAGCAAGGAACATAAAAAGAACTAAATATATACAAAACACATGTCATAAATAAAGCATTGATATGAGACAAAAACCCGCTGAAAAAAAGACCGCCTATCGATAACAGATAAAACCAGCGAACTACTCTGGAAAAACAACATAACCACGACTTAGAAATTACATGAAATAGGAGGTGCATCTCTAGGACACTCAAAGAACAAAATCAACCTGGTATATCAAAATGTGTAGAATATTCCATACGGCATCTGCAACAAAACTTACACAGGCCCGATCAATAAAATAACATCGAGGTTGATGGAAGAACACAAACTAAGCTCAGGAATTCACAGACAACCGCGCTTTTCCACTATCAGCTCGAAGAAGGACACAAAATTAATTTTGTTAACTGCCAGGAAGTCCCCAACAGAAAATATCACAAGCCAAAAATAAATAGTTACAACTTTTACTTGGGACAAAAATTCATTACAAATCAAGTACCAGGCTAGAGTTTTCTAAAGTTTCCGCCGTAAAGTAGCTCCCTTAGCTAGTTTTAAAAGTTATACTTTGATCGAAAAATTTTCACCACCAACATCAAATCTGTAAACATCACGTAGTTTTATTATAAATTAATTACCTTAATACCCATCTGAGAAAGGTACTGTGTAGCGAAACAGGTATTTATAAAATACAATAAAAGTTTCAAATAACTCTCAGCTTTCATTTCATTACAAAATTAGTGCGTTTGACTATATTACAATTAAAAAGAACGAGACCGCTGTAATGTCTGATCCTAAATTGTCTCAGTGGCCCTTAAAAAAATAAATTGGGCAGCCAACACCCTTTAATAGAAATGCGTAACGATTCCTTTTAAAACCATTCTGTACGCAAACCCTCTCAATCAGGTGATACCGAGTCTCCACGATTACTACTAATTCAACAAGATTTTTGAGGAAAACACTATCTTGACTATATCTTGACTTGCAAATACCCACATTCCTACAGGTACCCGCGCATATTCAGCTAAATTCAGAAAACAAACCTAAATCAAACATATTCCTGCGTAAATGACCCGCTCTCTTAGTAAAGGGGGCTCTGGGACTCAATCAAATATAAAAAGGGTTGCTCAATAGTGTGGCCAAATCTTATAGTTCTAGAAAACTAATATATTGCAAATGTATTTTTGGTTATACAAGATAATAAGGTAAAATAGAAAAGGAAAAAGTCTTTAAAGGGGATGTCCTATATATTTTTAACCGACTTCTAAAAGAAGGAGGTTCTCAATTCGTCGAGTATGTTTTTTTTTATGTATGTACACCGATTACTCCGGAACGGCAGCACCAATTTGGATGAAATTTTTTACATTATGTTCAGGAAGTTACTGTGGTGGTCTCATATTTTTTTGGATGAAATTGGTGCAGTAATATCCAAGATGACGCTGACAATATGGCGGACAAAAAAATTAATTTTGTCTCATTTTCTCCAAAATTGGTATGGGGGAGTTTTCGGGGTTGCACATAATGAATCCAAAATATTTTTAAAAATTCATTTTGGCGTATCCAATATGGCGGATAAAAAATTACTTTTTTTCTGATTTTTTTCAAAATTGATATGGCGAAGATTTTGGGATAGCACATTACGAATCTCAAATTATTTAAAAATAAATTAAATATAAAAATTTCCATTTTTTTAGTTTTTTCAAAGGTGGGATTGAGTCATTTTTGAGGATGTAAATAACGAATATCAGTCTGGAAATTTTAAATTTCCGGAATTCATCCAAAATCGGTACTAGGGGGCTTTAAAGGGTTTAGATTTAGATTAGATTAAGAGTTATAATAATTTTTTTGAAATTGAATATAGCGGATGGATTGAAATTTTACCTTATTGGCATATTTTCAGATTTGGTATTAGGGGGTTTTCGGGGTCGTGTATTACGAATATGAAGTTAATTTTTACAACTATTAGGTTCATAAGATACAATACGAGGAGCAGAAAATTCTACATATTCCGATTTTATCTAAAATTGATATTGTAGATCGAGCAAAGAAATTTACATCTCAGGTTCTTTAAATATCGATATTGGCAGATTTTGGGACCTATATTACCAATCTAAAATTAATTTGATATTTTAAATTGTGAAATTACTATGACAGATTAAATATGTGTTTGACACAATTCTACTGGTATTTGGAGAACTCTAAGAACCAAAGAATTTTTAATGGTTCATTTTAGGGTGATTTACAACTTTTAATAAAATGGGTACTTTTTTGCCACCTTGGAGTCATTGCGAGGTACACTCATCTGGATTAATACTTAGTTCAAATAATTTATGGATATTATAATGAATTCTATAACTTAAAATAGAAAAATAAATTTTTTTATAAAAAAAATTGAACCTGAAAGTGCGCTAAAAAGTGAAAAATAACTATAAATTTTTATATGAAATTGAACTTTTTGAAGTCGGCGCAAAATTATTGGTAAATGAAATAAATAACTACTAATATATACAAATTATAGTAAGAAAGCAATTATCAATAAAGTGTTTTTAATCTGTTTATGCGAATCACATTTTGTCAGGTATTAGTTTGGCGCCGACTTCAAAAAGTTCAATTTCATATAAAAATTTATAGTTACTTTTCACTTTTTGGCGCATTTTTAGAAGTTGATGTAAAAAAAAAAAAAATTATTACATATTTGTGTTTCCAAAAAAATTGTTTAAGCAATCATGTAATTTCCTCCTTTTTGATCCATACTGATGCCGCAGTTATAGAGACAGATTTTTAGTACTGCACCTCTTCTTTGCGTCCCATTCTCGTTGCAATTTTAAAAAATCACGAAAAATGCAAAGAAGACATATTCGTATTAGGCTTCCTGCATTTTTATGCTTCATTAGCTAACTGACACATCTTTTGTTATTTTGAAGTTATCAAAATTAAACACACAACTTTTTAATTAAAAAAGATATCCATAGGATTTAAGGACTATGTGGTAACCAACATTATATTGAATTAGCCGACAGTGCAAAAGTGATAACGTCCTTGAGAATAGCGAAATTTATTGTTTTATCCTAGAATCAGCTAATGTGGATAAATTATTATTTTTCATTACTATACTATTATTTTTTATCAAGTCAGATTAACTTGCCTTTTTATGGCATTAGACTATTTGTTCTCGCTGCTGCCTCAAATCTAATATTTGCTATAATATTTAAATTTCAAATTTAAATTAAGTTGGCTACAACCCTGGTTTTTAAGAATTTTATTAAATTCAAAAGTCAACGATAGATTTATCTTAAATTGCTATTTAAACAGCAATAAAAAAAAGGTACTTACTGGAAAATAAGTAATAAATAAAAAAATTGCATATAATAAATTTAGTTATCTTAGTTTATGTGAATTGCGTTATAATTTATACAGGTGGATTTTGTAAGATTATTTTTCGTTATCTTAAGAGGTTTCTGAAAAATATTTACTGGCATATCAATATGCAAGATCGATCTATCTGAGATTAAGTTCCTCTAACAATGGAAATAATAGTTTCAATGTTACCAAAAAAAAATATTGAAACAAAACTTCAAGAATTTGGGAACGAAAACTTGCTAGTATAGATATTGGTTATGATTGTAAGTTGTAAAATGTTTCAAATATAGAACTTCACTTTGACACATTCTTGGGACACCTAGAAACTATTTTTAATCAGATCTTGTCATGGTAAACAAACTATATTAGCAAGTAATTTCAACATAAATTTTAATACAAAAAAGATAATTTTTTAAAAGTTGCTGATATGAACAACAAGAGAAAACAACGTGCAGGATAATGTTTCTTTGTACTCGGAATTGGAGTAGTTTTCTGCAACTCTGTTTAATTTTGGCTCCTCAGATCATCAAGGACAAATTGTGAGGGCCCGTGTTAGTAGAAATTATGTCGGTGATACACATAGTGATACATAATATCCAACAGCGGATAAGAATATGAACATATTCCAACATAATAAAGCTCCATAACAAGACATTTGAAAATACACGGGAATTTGTAAAATTTAATAATCTAAGTCCTGCTGAAAAATATAAGTCACCTAGAGTATTTTAGAGGACACATAAAAACAAGCATTTAAGATAAGATAAGATAAGATAATTTATTAGTAATAATATACAAATAGTACTTTTACAAGTCAATTAAATAAAATATTAAAATTTTTTCAATTAATTAATATCATTAATACAAATAAAACATTACACGATATTGATTCTTCCTTAAGAAGAAAGTTTTGGTAAAAAAAAAGCTAAGACAAGCTGACAACAGACAAAGACAATACTACAGATTAAAATTAGATTCGAATTACTCCTCGAACGAAAAAAACGCGTTTAGCACAAGGTAGCTCTTGATTTGTTTTTTGTACTGATTGAAGTTAAGAGCTTTAATTCTAGCTAGCACGCAGTTGTAGAACTTTATTGCTAAATATCTTGAACCATTTCTGGATCTCTCAAGCTGGCCAAAGTCTGGTACAAGATTGTTGTTGTTTCTTGTTGGATAGTTGTGAATATCTTCGTGTGATCTGTATAGATCAAGATTTAGTTTAACGTACAATAAACACTGCATAATGTACACACAAAGTAAAGTTAAAATTTTTAAATTCTTAAACGAATTTCGACAGTCTTCTCTATAACCAAGCCCAGAGATAATAGGAATGCATTTTCTTTGTTGTCTAAATGCCTTATCAGTATAACAAGAATGACCCCAGGAAAGAATAGCATAAGCCAAAAGAGAATGAAAGTTACTGTGATATGCTGTCAGAAGAGTTTCTTTGGAAGTTACCCGTACAAGACTCCTGAACAGGAACAGTTGTTGGGATAGTTTTTTTGAGACACTAACAAGATGTTGTTCCCAGGTTAATCCTGCATCTAGGTGTAATCCCAGAAATTTGACATCCATTACACATTGAGGTAGAAAGGACTGTACAATTTCACTGTTATTCCTTAGAATAAAATTAATACTTTGTGATTTGGAGTTGTTCAAGGATAGGCGATTGGCTCGAAACCATTGAAATAGTGTTTTTTCTGAAGTTTGGTAATCAAGAATGTCAATCTCTGAAGGATGATAACTTATATAAAACGTTGTATCGTCAGCAAACAAAACAGTGTTGTCTCCCTTGCCCTTACAGTATGGCAGGTTATTTATATAGATAAGAAATAAAATGGGACCTGATACCGACCCTTGAGGTACACCATACCTAAGGAATTGTTTTTTCGAATTACACTGCCCAAAGTGAACATACTGATCACGATCCGACAGATATGAATTAAGTAGCTGAATGGCATCAGCCTGAAAATTGTAGAATGGTAGTTTTTTTAGAAGAGTGCTATGTGTAACACAATCGAATGCTTTTGTGAGGTCTAAAAAGGGTGCAAGAGTATCAAGATACTTTTGAAAGCCCTGTAAAATATTACTAGTGAAGTGATCAATAGCTAAAGTTGTTGTCCTGTTCTTTCGGAATCCAAACTGGTTCAAGGCAAATAATTTGTTTGACTCAAAGTGATCATTAGACTGATTTTTCAAAATTCGTTCATAAACTTTTGACAAGATTGGTAATAAAGATATGGGGCGATAATTGTTGCAGTTATCAATGGAGCCCTTATTCTTGAAGAGGCGTACCACCTTTGCAGTTTTGAAAACTTTAGGAAATGTCCTACAAGCTATAGATTGATTTATCAATATTATTAGGGACTGAACTATTATATCCTTAATTTTTTTTAATAATTTTTGTGTTAATTCCGTCAATATCTTTGCTGTTCCAATTTTTTATTTCTGAAATGGCCTTGTCGACATCACTAAAACTAACTGATTGAAATTAAAGGACGGGATGTTTTTCAGTAGCATAGATTTCAGATAATCTTCAAAAGGCTGTTGAGAACTTTCAAGTTTATTCATCACACATTCAGCAGTTGAACAAAAGTTGTTATTAAAACCATTTGCCTTTAGTTTTGAATTAGAGTCAGAGGTATTATTTTTGTTTCAATTATTAATAAGTTTCCACATAGCTTGTTGAGAGTTACTGGATTTTTTTATAAATTCGTCATTAGCTTTAATTTTTGCAAGCCTAATTGTTTTTCTGTAATTTTTTCTATATTCAATTATGGTACTCGTTGGCATGGTAATAGGATCTCTTTTATTTAATGCAATCATAAACTGAAGTCTATTACGAAGCTCTTTTAAGTTATTATTGAACCAGTTTATTCCTTTATTGGGATAATTTTTATTAAATAGTCTTGATTTTTCTAGAAAAGAGACATTTATGCAATGTGTTAACGCATCAATTAGCATTTTGAATTTAAGGTCAATATCCAAGTTATCATCATCAACAAAATTAAAATTGTATTTGAGCATGCTTTGGTATAGATTGGAGAGGCCATCTTCTGTTATTGGCCTATAACATGCTCTAGTTTGAAAATTTGTGGATGAATAGTTAGTTTCCAGAATAATCACAAAAGCTTAGATCAGCTCAGCCACTTAAATTAAATTGGTTTACTGAGGAATGTCGGAGATGCGCGAATATTTATATTTTCTAGATGAGCTAAATTAACTGGCAATACAGATATTTGAATTTAGCTCACTTAGTGTAGGTTAGTTCAGGGATTTTCAAAATAAATACAAACTAGCAATAAAAAAGCTAATGTTAAAACAAATGATTGTAGAATGTGCACATCCAAAAATCCCACTACAGCGATATGGGATATTATTAATATACAAAGAACTGTTTCTTAGAATGTGCTAAGGCCGAATGTCACTTCTAATGATTTTAGTCAATTTTTCTCTCAAACAGCTTCCAACTCAATTTTACAAAATTAAACATAAACTCCACAAAAAATAAATCATAAGTACGACTTAACAATCTTTAACTTCTCTGAGGTAATCTTTGGTCTAGTTATGGACATTTAATTCAATTCAATTTATTCATATTAGAATTACAAGACAGTAGTGTACATAAGTCAAAAAAGATAAAATAAAATAACTAAAGAATATAAAAAGTTAGCTGGACAAACAGAAAATGTTTAAAATTAACACCTAGGATAAAGTACAAGCTTTAGGCAATTTACAATCAAAATTAAATAATCATTAAAAAATAATACAAATCATTTAAAAAATACTTAAAATATTTTTCATTACAACAAAATATATTAGAAATTAAAATTTGTCTAATTTTTGCCTCAAAGGCTTTTACTGGTAATTTTGTAATTGTTTCTTATAACTCATTAAAATACTTTATTGCCCGATAGCTTGGGTTATTTTGACATCTCTTTAGCTGCCAGTATGCTGGTATTAACTTACCCCTATTTCTCGTCCTGTAGAAATGTATGTCCTCGTGAGTCGCAAACAGATAACCATTTCTTTTTACATAAAGTGAATTTTCAAAAATGTACATAGAAGGAAGGGTAAGTTTCCCAACTCTCCAAAACTCGCCTTACCGTTATCCTTGTAACATAATGCACATTATAGATAATAATAATAAAATTTTTATAAAAAAATTGAACCGACTTCTAAAAGTGCGCTAAAAAGTGAAAAATAACTATAAATTTTTATATGAAATTGAACTTTTTGAAGTCAGCGGCAAACTAATACCTGACAAAATGTGATTTGCATAAACAGATTAAAAATATTTTATTTGTAATTGCTTTCTTACCATAATTTGTATATATTAGCAGTTATTTATTTCATTTACAAATAATTTGGCGCCGACTTCAAAAAGTTCAATTTCGTATAAAAATTTATAGTTATTTTTCATTTTTTAGAGAACTTTTAGAAGTCGGTTCAATTTTTTTATAAAAATTTTAGTTTTCTATTTTTAGTTTTAGAATTCACTATGATATCCATAAATTATTTGAACTAAGTACTAATCGAGATTAGTGTACCTTGCAATGACTCCAAGGTGGCAAAAAAGTACCCATTTTATCCAAAGTTGTAAATCACCCTAAAATGAACCACTAAAAATTCTTTGGTTCTTAGAATTTTCCAAACACCAGTAAAACTGTGTCACACAAATATTTAGTCTGTCATAGTAAATCCACTATTTTAAATTTCAAATTAATTTTAGATTGGTAATATAGGCCCCAAAACCTTCCAATAGCGATGTTTAAAGAACCTGAGATGTAAATTTCTAAGCTCGATATATTTTATATTGCATGTTGAGTTTGTATACGTCTTAAGAACCTCACAATATCAATTTTTAATATTTAAAGAACCTGAGATGTAAATTTCTTAGCTCAATATATTTTATACTGCATATTGAGTTTGTATATGCCTCAAGAACCCCAAAATATCAATTTTAGACAAAATCGGAACATGTAAAATTTTCTGTCCCTCATATTGTATCTTATCAACCTAATAGTTGTAAAAAATTAACTTCATATTCGTAATACACGACCCGGAAAACCCTCTAATACCAAATCTGAAAAAGTGCGAATAAGGTAAAATTTTCAACCCACCATATTGCATGCGCTATATTGAATTTCAAAAAAATTATTGTAAGTCTTAATCTAATCTAAATCTGAACCCTTCAAAGCCCCCTAGTACGAATTTCGGATGAAATCCGGAAATTTAAAATTTCTAGACTATTTACATCATCAAAAACGATTCAGTCCCACCTTTGAACAAAATCGAAAAATGTAAAATTTTTGGTCTGCTATCCTGGATTTGCCATATTGAATCCTGAAAAAATACTTTTAAATTTATAATTTACACCCTCAAGAACCCCCTATATCAGCTTGGGAGAAAATTGAAAAATGTAAAATTTTTAGGACAACATATTGAATCTGCCCGATTGAGTTTTTCAAAAAATATTTTAAATACATAATTAATACTAACAAAAATACCCCAATACTGATTTTATACAAAATCGGGAGATGTAGAATTTTTAATCCGCCATCTTGGATCCGCCATATTGAATTTTTTAAAAATAATTTCAGATTCCCCGAAAACTCCCCCGTATCAAATTTAAAGAAAATCAGACAAAATTGATTTTTTTTTCTCCGCCATATTGGATCCGTCATATTGAATTTTTTAAAAATAATTTTAGATTAGTTATGTACGACCCTGAAAAGTCCTTCATACCAATTTTGGAGAAAATCGGACAAAATTGATTTTTTTTCTCCACCATATTGGATCCGCCATATTGAATTTTTTAAAAATATTTTGGATCCATTATTTGCGACTCCGAAAACTTCCCTACATCAATTTTGGAGAAAATCAGGCAAAATTAATTTTTTTTGTCAGCCATATTGGATCTGCCATATTGAATTTTTGAAAAATAATTTCAGATTTGTTGTGTACGACTCCAATAATACCCCCATCCAAAAAAATGTGGAACCACCACAGCAACTTTTTGAACTTTACGTAAAAAAATTCATTCAAATCGGAGCTGCCGTTCCGGAGTAATCAGTGTACATACCTAAAAAAAAACATACATACTCGACGAATTGAGAACCTCCTTCTTTTAGAACTCAGTTAAAAAATAAGATTAATCGGCATGTGTGTTTGGACTCAATGCAAAACCAATCAAATTGATAAAAAATTAAATTATAATTCCCTTAACCAATTGAATTAATCTTTGCTTCAAAGAAAACCTATTCTCATCAACTTTTAAAAAGGCTATAGTAACTACAGTTTTTTACATGGAGGTGCAGAGCTACCAGTATCTTTACCTTCACTAATTATTAAAGGATTCATTGAACTTCAAATTGAAATTTGTTTCAAGATTAATCATTATGTCTTAAATTTTCAGTTTAGTTCCAGAAGGAATAAAAACACGGTATTGAACATGTTGAATCTTGTATCGAACATATTGGAATCGTTTCACAGACTGGAAATATTGGGATGACTTGAACAAGACCCTTGAATGTTTGAATCATGGAATGCTTATTCAAAAATTATATTAAAACTTTGGCACCAATAGCATTGCATTTATACATGTTAAATAGGATATATTCCAGGTGTGGAAAATCCAGAACAGAACCTCTAAAAAAAAGGAATGTAACAAAAAGCGACGGACAACCGGTTTAGCCATATTGAAGAAGTGAAATAAAGCATACCGTTGCATCCTGGTTTCCAGCAAAAATAGTGTCGGGCAAGGACTTTCCGCTGGTTTCGAGTCGTCAAAACACAGTGGGTCGAAAGCACGGATTTGATATTAAAAATAAAAATCGAATCCAACAATAGCAGACTGAAAGTTTAAAATCATGAAAATAAATTCAAAAAACGTCTAATGAGGTTCAACGCTTTAAAAATAAAATACAAAGAATAATTTTATTTCCATAAATAAAATATTGCGCTTGACCTCAAGGTATATTTTAAATATAATACTAAAATTATAAATACATGGATATCGATAATCGTTAAAAAGGCGAAAGTACTTTTTCCTCTATGCTTAAGACTTCTTAATAAATACCAATGCAAATAATTTGTAAGTAATATAATATTTATTGATTCACATAAGTGAATAAATAATACGACGACAATAAAAATAATAAAAAGAACTTTTTAATCACTGTCTTCTTTGTTAACAGCTCTTTTCTCATTCTTCAATACGTATGAATTGTTATCCGAATCCTTACTATGTCAAAAACAGTGTAAGGATCCATCAACGCGAAAATTTTTGGAAAACATCCTCCATATTTTTTCTCAAGAAGATTTTCAGGCAAAGTCTAGGCGATAGTTGTTTATCAACTTGTCCATTGATTTTTGTGCATCTTTCGTTAGTTTACCAATCGGTAATATTGCAAATGCTATGATGTCTTTTTAATGGAGTAAGTCATTTGTGGATTCCTGTTGGAATGTTGTATCAAGAATATCCTTTGAAGAATAATCTTGCTATTTGAAGTTTGTATTTCCAAATCTTCTCTATTACAGTTTAATGTCCGTATCCAATAGTTTGCAAAATGACGGGAAACCGGAGGATCAGTTTTCGTTTTACTCATGTTATAATGGCTGACTCATCACTGTTTTCGAAGAGACGTCGAACTATGTTACAATCGTTAGTGCTTCCTAACCCTTTCTTTGGCATGTCAACAAGAAGTGCTAATCTCTCTCCTTATAGGCCTATTGGATGGTAGCCTTTGTTTGTGCGTTCACCTCTTTGTATTTCTGCTTACGAGCTTGGCACTGCTGTGTCACGTTGATAAGACAAATACAAGCAGCATTCGAAGAATCAAATACATACGTGTAGACCTAACAGTTGCAGCTTGAAATACTCTGTATTTACTGGAACAGTATTAATGTTGTTGAACTGAGATGTTATTTGGCAGAGGTAATAACGTTGGACCGATTTCGCTCCAGCTAAAGCATTCACCTAGCCGTCTATCATCTTCGTAGATAAGTTGTACTGAACTGAAGTTCGGGTGGCGAAGAAAACTCTTTTATATGGTGCAAGTTGTCTGGCTCGAGTTCATAATTTTCTATTTTCGTTTAAGAATTTTGTTCGGTTTTCTTAATAAATTCAAATTTCAGAGGCCCGCAATTCATAGTAGAGGATGGTTTGGAATTATACAACACAATCTGTTCTTGCTGAGTTTGCGTGTTAATACCTGATAATTGAAGTGGAATAAGAGAGGTTAGGAATAAGTTTGTATCAGAAATATTCGAATCAGTGAATTTTATTTTGTACTGGCTCTGACCTGACGTTCCATCGAAGCCCCATTTGCAAATGAAACTCATATTTACAAATCTAATTTATCGATTTGTTTAAGGGCGTCTAATTGAAGCAATATAATTCGATCCACTGTATGTATGTAAGCCCTGACATTTTGTTACTCTATTACTAAAATGTCAAGAAAGAAAAAAATTTGAAAATGCCTTAAATAAAGGGCGAAACGTCAATAATTTTGCATTTTTTGTTAAATATAGAACCTAAACCCAAGAAAAGACAAAATAAAGGAAAAATGATATAATCTATGGTTCAAAAATCAAGAAAATAAATATATATATATATATATATATATATATATATATATATAGAGAGAGAGAGAGAGAGAGAGAGAGTTATATCCCATTAAATTAATCAGCAGAAAGGTACACTTTCTTTGTGGATGACGCCATGGTATCTTCCTCTGCTGATGTTCTGGGGGATGTCCTCGAAAAGTTCTGGGAGGAGAGGTCTGAGGAATAGTTTAACACCAACAGATTGATTTTAAATCAGGAAAAATTAAAGCGAGCTGTTTTCTCATTCTCTCATAAAGTTCCTTGGATGGTACCTTGATATTAGGTGGTAATGGGGAAACCACATAAATTTATTATCCTTCAAAACTTGTGACTCTGTGTCCCTGGATATACTTTTGGCAGTGTACCATTTTCTATTTTATTCGTATTTGTTTTATGCTATTTTTATTTGAGGGCACTCAATAGAGATATACCACTTATTTGGTCTACAACGAAAAGCATTCAGAATCCTCTATATCTGTCTATATAGAATATAGATTTATTATGAGCATACATAATTATGATTCTAGATACAAAAGTGATCTTGTTTTTGCCTATCGGCGGCTTAAAAGATGTCAGAACGGCCCAGGTCAATAAAGTTTATCAAAATGAATTTTTAGAATATCTCGTTGTATAGAGATTTTCAATCTGTTACATGCATGTATTATGTAAAATATGCAATTACAATTAATTGATTTTAGTTCATTAAGGAATGCGACTATTTTCTCTGCACAATGTGAGTTAATGATGGGATGAAGTAAGTGTAAGTCTTGGGAAAATTTACCGAGAAGCTCTACTTACTGCATATATATGGTTAGCTTATACCCATATTTTAAAGATATTTGCGACACGACACGGTATACCGAAAAAGACAGCATTAAGTTGAATTTTTTTTAAATAAAACACCCTATAGAAGACTAATATTTTTGATTCGATGAACAATTTTGAAACTTTTTAAGGCTTTCTTATACCTTACCTTTATAGTTTTTGAGATAGTTGTGTTTAGGAAAAAAATCCATTTAAGTCCTAAAAATCTTTCATAATTTTGAGAGAAACATACTCAGTAAGAACTATTTTTTCTAAATATTTGGAATATAAGCTACAGGGAGCGCACACAATGAATCTGAAATTATTTTTAAAAAATTGAAGCATATCCAATATGGCGTATGCAATATGGCGGATAAAAAATTAATCTTGTCAAATTTTTTTCAAAATTGATATAAGGGAGTTTTTAGGATCGCACATTACGAATCTGGAATTATTTAAAAAAAAAATAAATATGGCGGATCCAAGATAGCGGAATAAAGATTCTACAACTCTCAATTTTGTCTAAAACCAGTATTGAGAGATTTTTGTAGGGTTAATTAAGAATTTAAAATATTTTTTGAAAAACTCAATCTGGCTGATTCAATATGGCGTCCTACAAACTTTACATTTTTCGATTTTCTCCAAAACTGATGTTGGGGGTTCTTGATAGTGTAAATTATGAATTTAAAAGTATTTTTTCAGTATTCAGTATGACGGATCCAATATAATGGACTAAAAATATTACATTTTTCGATTTTGTTTAAAGGTAGGAATCGTTGTTGAAGATGTAAATAGCGAATATAAAATTATTTTAAGAAAATCTAATACGTCCAAAATTGGTACTAGGGGGCTTTGAAGAATTTAGATTAGATTAAGACGTTAAAATTATTTGAAATTCAATATTGCGGATCAAATATGGTGGGTTGAAAATTTTACCTTATTCGTATTTTTTCAGATTTGATATTAGGGGGTTTTTCGGGGTCGTGTATTACGAATATGAACTTTATATTTTACAACTGTAAGGTTGATAAGATACAATATGAGGGACTTAAAATTTTACATTTTCGTATTTTGCCTAAAATTAATATTGTGGGGTTCTTGGGGCATATACAATCTCAGTATCCAGTATAAAATATATCGGGCTAAGAAATTTACGTCTCAAGTTCTTTAAATATCGGTATTTAAAAGTTTTGGGGTCTATATTACCAATCTAAAATTAATTTGAAATTTAAGATAGTAGATTTAGTATGACAGACTAAATTTTTGTTTGACATAGTTTCACTGGTATTGGGGAATTTAAGGATCAAAGAATTTTGAGTGGTTCATTTTAGGGTGATTTACAATTTTGGATAAAGTGAGTTGGTTTTTTCCGCCTTGGAGTCATTGCGAGGTACACTAATTTCGGTTACTACTTAGTAATTTATAGATATCATAATGAATTCAAAACTAAAAATCGAAAAATAAAATTTTTTTAAAAAAAATTGAACCGACTTCTAAAAGTGCTCTAAAAATTGAAAAATAACTATAAATTTTTATATGACATTGAAATTTTTGAAGTCGGTGCCAAATTATTTCTATTTGAAGTAAATAACTACTAATATATACAAATTATAGTAACAAAGCAACTACAAATAAAGTATTTTTAATCTGTTTATGCGAATCACATTTTGTCAGGTATTAGTTTGGCGCCGACTTCAAAAATTTCAAGTTTGTATACAAATTTATAGTCATTTTTTACTTTTTAGGGCACTTTTAGTAGTAGGTTCAATTTTTTTTATAAAAATTTTATTGTGAAGACAGTAAGTATCTTAGATCATGTGTATTAAACCTTATTACATTTTGTAGTAAATAAAATGAATAAATTTATGTTTGAATAAAAATTTAGCACTTAGCATATCTCTATATGAACATAAGAGACTTTAAAGCCTCAAGCAATAATTACTTCCGCTGGGGTAGAATTTATTGTCCCTAAACAAATGCCTAGAGCCTTATATTGAACTTTATCGACCTTCTGTATATAAGTTTTACAAACGTAAAGAATACTTCCATAATTCAGGATGATTCGTTGAAAATTAAAGCTCTTTGTACGTCATAGCCTCATCATGTTTCTCTAATAATGCGTACAAATTAATACCTTTATTTTATTTAGTGTTAGTCACAAAGTAATTAATATGTATTATCCAAATTAACTTTTTTTTTAAATAATTACCAGTTATCTTATAAATCTCTTTCTTTTTTCGTACCATTAATATTTGTGATTAAATTCAAGTTTAATTTAAATAACGCGAATCTCAGCTAAATTAAGTTAACTTTAGTTCTCATAATATTTGCATGAAGGCCTTAGCATTTCAAAAATGAGAACAATGTTTAAGAAATAAAACAATATAAATTATATTACATATTCATCAGATTTTATTACACATTCTTAAAGCTACTTATTTAAAAAGTAATTAATGGCTTTTTGCCATAATCTTCATAAATTTCATTCCATATAGGATAAGTCTCTGCTTTATAATCGGATTTAATTTCCAGTGTTTCATTAATATTAAGATAGGTTCGATTTGCTGGACTAATTGTTGGCCAAATTACATTGTTGAGCAGTTTGGATTTTTCTGGTGTTGGATTTCTAAAAACGTTTAGATAATAATAATATCTATTGTATAACTTGTGTGATTCTTGAAACTAGACAAATAGATGGTACTAAACTATACAACTTTATCTATTTTTGCCAGTCTGTTGCACAAAGATGACGATTAATTTTTTTGTTTTAACCTGAACTGACAAATTACTCGAGACCATTAATCATTTAATAAAGTAAAATGTATGACGCCACTATTATCTCAGAAAATGTTAGAGTTACAAAATTGACTAAAATAAGAAAAAATGTACAGTTTAAGGGTTTACTGAAAAGATTTTTATGGTGTTGCAAAATTTTCTTTAGTTTTAAGATATAATAGAATATTGTTCTTCTTCTTCTAGGTAGGACCAAGTTATGTTATCTACACAATGCCTCATCGATCCTCATTTGAAGTCGAAATCCAGCTGTCTCTCCATCTTTTGGGGGACCGTCCAGGCAGCCGTTTGGTGTTTGGTTTCTCTCTCATCACGGTTTTTGCTAGTCTGTCATCGTCTATTTGTTCTACGTGATCTCTCCACTGTCTACGACGGTTTCGAACCCACTTCACAACATTCCCCACTCCGCTGTCCTCGCATATTTTTGCGTTTCTTATTCTATCTCTTAAACTTGTTCCTGTGATCATTCTCAGCGTTTTCATTTCTGTGGTTCTCATAATTTTTGTCTTTGTTGTTTCATTTCTTGTTTCTGCGCCGTAGGTCAGTATCGGCCTTACACAGACCTTGTAAATTCTTGCTTTGCTCTCAACCGTCATATGTTTATTGTTCCAGATTATGTCTTTTAGTTGACCTGATATCATGGCCGCTTTGTTGGCTTGTGTGCGTACTTCTTCCTTTACTGTCCTGTTACTTGTTATATGTGCTCCCAGATATTTTAACTTCCCAACCTGTTCGATAGGTTTGTCATCAACCATTAGTTTGCATCTTACCGGTTCTTTTGCTATTACCATTACTTTGGTTTTCTCCACAGATGTCTTCATATTATACTGTTTGGCTGTTCGATTGAGATAGAAAAGCATTCTTTATAAGTTGTCCTCGCTATCTGCTGTCAAGGCAACATCGTCTGCAAAGCATATAATCTGAACGGTGTTGTGTCCCATTGGGTACCCAATATTTGTGCTTTTTACCTCATCAATGATTTCGTCCATGATTATATTGAAAAGTGTTGGACTTAGGCTATCACCCTGTCTTATTCCTATGGATAGTGGGATTTCCTCTGTTAGAGTGTTATTTGTTTTAATTACCATGGTGTTTTTGGAATTCAGTTCGTATATTGTGCGTATGATTGCTTCGTCTACTTGTTTTCTTCCCAGTAGTTCTGTTATGTGTTCCAGTTTGACTCGGTCGAACGCTTGTGTAAAGTCCACAAAACAAATGAAAAGCGGTTTATCGTATTCGATAAATTTTTCAACCAGCTGTCTGATAATAAATATGCCGTCGATAGTAGAGCGATTATTCAGGAAGCCCTGCTGTTCTTTGCACGCCCCTAACTTGTCTACAATTCGTTGTGACAGTATTTTGGTTAACAATTTGGCTGAACTGTTCAGTAGGCTGATTTCCCTGTAGTTTTTGGGTTGTTTCTTTGATCCTCTTTTGTGGGTCGGAATTGTGATGCTTTTCCGCCATTCGTTGGTTACTGACGTTGTGCGGAGTATTTTTTGAAATTAAACAGTGAGCTCTGTGAGAAGGCTGGGGCCTCCATACTTTAGCGTCTCATTCGTAATTTGGTCGGTACCAGGTGATTTTCTGTTTTTTAATTTCTTAATTGTCAGGTGCATCTCTGCTTCACTGATGTTAACATCTGTTAGTTCTGTGATTTCTTGTTGGTTTTCGTCTACGTTGTTTTCTGTAGCTGGTGCCTGGAGTAAGTCCTAAAAAGGGCTGACCCATTGTTGGCTGTCGATTGGACTTAGTTGAACGTATTCATTGATTGGTTTCTATATATATACATTGCCTTCATTTCAAAACGAACCATCCTTAATAACTTTGTTAAATAGAAAAATTTAAAAAAAAAAAGAAAAAACACGTCAATTTAGATATACAGGGGGAAGTTTAATTTTGCATTTGTTAAAAGTCTGTCAATCACCTCCTCACCTCCAGCTAACCTCACTTTGATATGTCAAATGGGAACCCCCACCTTGTGACACATCATTGTAAGCAGCATAAAATTGTCTATCCAACCGTATAAAAAAAATTAAATCGGTTGACGTACAAGCGAATAGTGTGCAAAAATGTCTTGTAATAATGGATAATATATCTGCCTCGAACTTTGGTATGTCAAATGATTACCCTATAGTGTGATACATCATTTTAAAGGACGTACGATCTGCTATCCAACGATGTCAAAAAAAATTAAGTTAATAGACGTTATAGGCAATTAGGATGCAAAAATGTGTGTTAAATATAAGCAGTTTATTCAGTTTTATTCAGTTGAAGAAAATTATTTTATTAAATGTTCAAAATGTGCGCCGTTATTAGCGAGACAATAAAAAAGCCTATTTTGAAATTCCCCACGAACATTGGCAAGGGTTTCTCTGCTAATTCCTCTACATTCCCGAACAATTCGATCTTTTAAATCGTCAATATTTTCAGGTGGGGTTTTATAAACCTTGCTTTTTAAATACCCCCAAAGAAAAAAGTCTAGAGGGGTTAGGTCTGGAGACCATGCTGGCCATTCAATTGCACCACGTCTGCCAATCCACGTCCCTGGAAAATGTTCATCAAGCCACTCTCGAATTGCCAAAGCGTAGTGCGGGGGAGCTCCATCTTGCTGGAAATGCAAATTATTTTCATTTAGTACCATAACAGCATTTTCATCCACTTGATTTTCTAAAGATTGCACAATGGCAGGGTATATTGTGTTTTCTAAAAGGTTTAAGTAAATTTGCCCAGTTAAATTATCTTCCAAAAAAAATGGCCCGCTGATTTCATTGCCATAAATTCCTGCCCACACGTTAATTTTTTCGGGATATTGAGTATGCCCTTCTCGGAAAAGGTGCGGATTTTCATTATCCCAGTATCTGCAGTTATGTCTGTTAACCAGTCCATTTAGAAAAAAAGTTGATTCATCACTAAAGCAGATATTCTTAGGTAAATGGGGGTCCTCGTCAATTCGTTGGCACATTAATTCGCAAAATTGAATTCTCCTATCAAAATCGTCTTCTCTGAGTTCTTGAAGAATTTGAATTTTGTAGGAAAAAACTTTATTTTGTTTTAAAACTTTATGCACAGAGCCAGCAGAAATGTTGGTTAAATCTGCGACCTTTGAGATGGATAAAGTTGGATCTATTGCAAACTGTCCTAGTACCTCGATTTGGCGTGCTTCATCTACAACCCTTTTCTCAATAGATTTTTTATTACAAACGGATCCCGTTTCTTCAAACTTTCGTACCAATTCGAGTACATATTTATGGCCCACGTTTTTGTCTTGATGCCTCTCGTTAAATGCTCTGGCGGTTCTACGAGCGCACCGATCTTCAGCTCCATAGAGAAAAATTATTTCTATTCTTTCGGCTAGCGTATACACCATTTATATTCCCGTTTCAACTAGGCGTCACAATGACAATTTTAACAATAATAAACAACTGGTGTTTAAAGATCTTAAAAATTTTATTTATTGCAGTGATTTCTTGTACCTATCAGGTACCGCAAAAAATATCATTGAAATAAATACACTAGATTGATTAGACTGCAATGAATTTTGCGATGAATTTTAAAACAGGCTTAGTTTTTTTCTCGCAAATATTTTAACTGTTTATTATTTTAAAAAAATATTTATTTTAAATTTAAAATAATATTTTACTCTATGAAGTAGCCATTTGACATAATAAAGTTTAATGTGATAAGGTGTCTATTATTACCACACATCTTTTCTTACTATTCGCTTGTACATCAACAGATTTTGTTTTTTTTTATTGGCTAAATAGGAGATAGTATGCCCTTTAAAATGATGTATCACACTATAGGGTAATCATTTGACATACTAAAGTTCGAGGCCGATATATTATGCATTATTACAAGACATTTTTGCACACTGTTCGCTTGTACGTCAACCGATTTAATTTTTTTTATACGGTTGGATAGACAATTTTATACTGCTTACAATGATGTGTCACAAGGTGGGGGTTTCCATTTGACATATCAAAGTGAGGTTAGCTGGAGGTGAGGAGGTGATTGACAGACTTTTAACAAATGCAAAATTAAACTTCCCCCTGTATATCTAAATTGACGTGTTTTTTCTTTTTTTTAAATTTTTCTATTTAACAAAGTTATTAAGGATGGTTCGTTTTGAAATGAAGGCACTGTATATATATATATATATATATATATATATATATATATATATATATATATATATATATATATATATAGCGGCTAAAATTAATTTCTTAAATAAATCAAAAACTAGCAAGACCTGAAGAAAACTTATAAAATGGTTTTGACCTTGACAGGTCTACTTCTAATTTCTAAATACGTATAAGGATTTTTTTCCTCAAATAAAATGATGTATCACTTAACTCAATTTTTCAATATTTCGGTCCTAAATATTCAACATAATGCAATTTTAAATTAAAAACTTCAACCCAGACTCAGTGAAATGGTATACACCTTAATTCATTATCATGATTAAACTTCTCAGTTCTTAACACTTTGATATTTACCTTTTTTAATGATTTGTTGGAGTTCCAACTAAATTATTTTTATTTATTTTAATCTTTGGTCTCTGAAGCCCATCGCCAGTTCAACATCTACCCTCAATATATGGTAACATTTCCCATCTTTTATTTCTCGCGTTTTCACACAAAGTTTTATTCAGCCTCGAGTTTACTAGAGAAGTACTTACGACTATAATGTAAAGTGCATTACGCTATTACGGTATTTCAGTCTTAGGAATGGTCTATTTAAATTCATTACTCGATAGCTTAGCAACTTGAATACATGAATAAAAACAATTTGTCTTTAAGTATATCACCATGGATATATTTTTTTTTAATTGAACAGGAACGAGCATCGAACAATAGTCTAGCAAAAGGTAGAATAAAGTGTTGTTTTGAAGGTTAAATCAAGTAGATATTTCGATTCTAGTTTAACAGACCTGAAATAAAAGACCAAGAATAGCCTTTGCATGTTATTTGTTTAAAAAGTTTGTCGACGGTCACTATGAAACCAAGCAGGCTTTAAAGTCATCTTATAGTAATATAAGGTGAGAACGTTAATAAACTTAGAGAAATTTTTACTGCTAAAGTCATATGGAATACAACAATGTGTTCATGAAAAAGCGCTGTCTGTTAATGAAAGACTATAAAAGCTTCCTACAAATAGCTAGATCTAAAACATGGCACACTATTGGAGGACTTATTTTCACTGGTGCAATTGGACTGGTAGAAATTATGTATGGAGATTATTTTGCTAAATACTGCTGTCCATCCCCCATTAAACGAGATTGGTATTTGTCGAATTGGAACAGGTAGCAACAGAGATTGTCACTTAATCCCATATGTTCAGTTTTGCGATAGATTTTCAGCTGTAAAAGAGTTTTTCTTTTACAAACCAGTAGAAAACAGACCAATGGCACTTGCGTTACTTGACATATTAGATACTTTTTTAAACCAGACAAATGTATAATGGGAAAACTGTGTATACAGACAATACTCAAGCAATATCCAGATAATTCACAAGCTTACTGTACGTATAAGGATTAAAACTGGTAAATACCGAAAGGTAAACCGTGTTAATTTGTTAAGGGGTCAACAATTTAACTTGAATATTTCAAATCGAAACTGTAGAAAATGGGATTGAATGATACATCACTGTATTTAAGTTAAGATATGCTTTGAAAACAATAAATAGAATAAGCCATGTTCTAATTTAGGAAAAATAAATTAACGTGCCGAACATAAAACCATTTAATAAGTTTTCTTCTGATTTTGATAGTTTTTGACCTAATTCTAAAGAAAATTTCTATTCTATACCTTATAAGCTAAAGAAAATTTGGCAACACTATCACCATCTTTTAAAATAGAGCCCTGTATTGGCATGAAATGTGTGAGCTTAATAGTAGAACCTCGATCGCTTGACCTTGAGTGAAAAGGAAGTCGTATATGAAAATTTCTGAATATTTGTGAAGGTGGCACAAACCCTATTCAAATACAAAAAATAATCGCTACAAGAGAATAAAAAGCAGATTATTATTAATAAAAGTCTGTATTTAACAGCATATTTCCTAGTAGTATGTAAAATATATTAATTAAAATTTTCACAGTGAAATTCTTAGTGTTTAATTTAGGAAACAGTTAGTATAGTTTCTAAATGAATTTAACAAAGCTTTTTGTTCTCTTTGGGCAACAAGTGGATAAAATATATGTAGACTATATACTATAATAATCATAAATTGAGCTGTTAGTTAATCTAACTTGTTTTTCATAGAATAAAAGAATATCAAATGTTGCCCATAATTAAGTTATATTATTCTTTTTTTGCAAATTAGTGTCAAATTCTAGATAATAAAAATATATACAAATTTTGTATTTAAAGTTTTTACGGATGTGATATTTTTTTATTTATTTAAGATATTCAGTTTAGCAGATTTTTAGGTTTGGTCAACATTTTTTAAATAACTCTGAAAATATTAACTTTATGCTGCTTCGTTTGGTAGCCTCTAGCATTAGGGACCACTAGTTTTATCATTAAAAATGGATATGAACCTATCTAAAGAGATATAATGCATGGTAAAAAATTACAATATAAGTTGATATTTATTAATGGTTTTTCAAAATATACCTTTCACTATAGATTTTTATTTCAGGATTAATACATTAATTTTTTAAAAAGTAAATAACCAAGCTATAATAATGATGATTTTTCGAAATGGATTTTAATACTTTATGATTCTAAACACAAATGTAATTTTTCATTTTTATTTTTATATTACACTTCAATTTTTTCTAACAATTGTAGATCCATCACCTAAATCACAAAGTATCACCCAGAATCAATAATGTTCAAGGTATAATTTTTTTTGTATGATGATGACGTGTATTTAAATAATCTCTCGCAAATGATTTCTCAAATAGATATTATACTTTTCTTTCCGCTTTTAATTAACATTCCTGCATGAGCGTCGCTTGCTTTAGCAAATAGCAGTTATTTATTTTCTATTTAACTGTCATGGTCTTAAACCTCTTTCCTGCATATCTTTCAAAGTGAATAATTTTTACTATCCCTAAATGCATTTAAAAAGATATTATCGCTTCTCAAAATCGTAAAAGGAAAAAATCAGTGTTTTTCTGTGAATTTTATTTTGGATTCACCCACAAAGCCTTATCAGCCAGTATATATCCTATTAAATTTGGATTAGAAACTTCCCACCCTAATAAAAATACCCATACAAACTTACAGAAATTTAGCGAAATTTGTCCATAGTCTCGTCATTCTATTTTGTACTTGTAAATTGGTAGGATCTTTATCATATAATTCATCGAGGTAAAATAAAAATGGAATTTCAGCTCCATGCGTTGCTTTTTCAGCTCCTAAAAAATATAAGATAATATTTAAACAACAATTTTTATCAGTTATTAATATGCGTGAATAGCAAACACAAGGAATATAGCATTTTTTATGGTTATAAAAAGCTGTAAATGAAATACCATGTAGAGGCGACTTGTTTGTAAACGCTGAGAATAAAATACGGCTTGTTAGTAAGTGTCGACGACAGAATACCAGCTTTTGTATAATACACAATTACTTTCTTATGAACTGAAATGAGTGGTAAAATGTGAACAACCCAGCAAAGATACATCAAAATTTTCATGTAACGAACTAATTGAGAAGCTCAAGACAGACTAAAAACATCTTTCACCAGAAGAACTTGAGAAAGCCAAGAGTTTTAAAAGGTAGCTTATTGATGTTTTTGAAGCAGAAGATGATAAGCTTAGTGACGTAAGTAAGATAGATATATCTCTACTTTCTAAAATTGATTATACTTTAACAACGTTGGCTGGACCTTAATGGCTCTCGCACTGGATCTAAAAAGTGGATAATGACAAGTAGGCATCCAAGATAAAGATAAGGAGAAAACAGTTTTTCTACTGGGGCTGGCCTATATCATTTTAACCTTATGCTATTCATATTCTGCAATGATCCTGCCACCTTTGAGCGACTAGTGGAAACAGTACTGCGAGATCTTACATGGAAAACAAGTCTAGTCTATCTTGAAGATTTCATGGTTATGGGGAAAACATTTGATGAACATTTACAGAACCTACAGGAAGTTCTTGAAAGAATTAAAAACGCTAACCTTCAACTTAACCCCAAAAAATGCATACTGTTCCAACAAAAAAATGAATTTCTTGGACATGTAGTATCACCAGAGGGAATCCATATGGATGAAAGGAAAATTCAAACAATAAAAGATTGGCCCCGACCACGTGACAAACATGAGTTGAGACGCTTTCTCGAGTTATGCACATACTACTGAAGATTCGTGAAAGATTTAGGCAATATTGTTTCACCCTTATATAAGCTTACTGAAGAAAAGATTTCTTATCAATAGAATTCCGAATGTGATCAAGCTTTTCGAAAACTAACGACTGCCTTATATTCCAGACCAATTTTAGGCTACCCACGAAATTACGGGAAATTCATATTGGATACTGATGCCAGCAACATAGGGGTAAGAGCTGTACTGTCTCAATTACAAAATGATCAATAACGAGTTATTGAATATTTCAGCCGAGTACATTCAAAACCGGAAAGAAACTATTATGCCACGAGGAAAAAAATGCTTGCCATAATCATACTGTCCAACATTTTCATAAATATTTGTACGAGCACAAATTTTTAATGAGAACAGACCACTCAGCTCCTAAACATGAAGCAGCCTAAAGGACAAGTAGCAAGTTGGCTTGAGAAGCTACAACACAATTTTAAAATCAAACATAAACCAGGAAGATTGCATAACAACGCAGATGCCTTGTCAAGAAGGTCATGTAAAGAAGAATACAAGCACTGCAGCAAAGTAAAACAAACCGAAGAGTGTCCTATTCGAAGAGTCATTTTTGACGTTGATCCAGATTGGAGTACAGCTCCGATGAGAAAAGATCAGCTTGAAGATAATGATCTGGCGCCATTCCTTCAATTCAAAGAAAAAAATGAATCACGTCCTAGTCAAGAAGAGATCTTGAATAGAGGACTCACATTCAAGGCACTTTGGGCTCAGTGGAACTCGCTGTTGATTGAAGACCGATTACTAAAAAGATTATGGGAAAGTGTCGATGGCAAGGAAATTAAATCTCAGATAGTGGTATCTAAAAAGAAAGTTTCAATGGTTTTAGAAGAAGTTCAGAATTGGAAGTCTGGTGCTCATTTAGGAGTTAACAAAACCCTAGACAAACTCCGAGAAAGATTTTACTGGGTTAACTACTGTCAAGATGTGAAATCATGGTGTAGACAGTGCTCTAAATATGCAGCTAGCCAAGATCCAGGCACAAGATCTTAAAGAAAAAATGAAGAAATATAATATCGGAATACCGTTTGAACGGATGGTTATTGATAGCTGGACCATTTACCGAAACAGATAAAGGTAACAAATACATCTTGTTTGCTATTGACTACTTTAGTAAACGAGCCATCTTTATTTTAATGTTCCGAAAGTAATAGTATATCGATGAGTCATGTTTCTAGATCGATCTTAACTTTTAAATTCTAGATTTATTTAGGAACCACAGGTATATAAATAGAGATAAGATAAGCCTAGTATAGTTAGTTGTATAGTGGTATTGAATTGTGAAGATTAAGTAGTAGTCATAAGAGAGATGTGAAATTTATAATCTTTCTTTTAATAGCCAATCAACATACTGAAGTTAACGTGGCCTATTCAGATATTTTACTTTCTAATTTCTTCGCTTCCAGAAAAGTCTTGCATGTTTATTCGATGTATAGAATTATTATTCAATTTTGTAAATGAATATTTTACTCTTTAAAAGTGTAATTAGCAAAACATTAGGTTTGATGTACAATTGATCTAACATTTGTTTCTAGTGGCTTTTGGCTTTCGCTGATCGGAGTTCTCGGGTTTAACTACTATAATTTAGTCAATTTATATTATTATATTTGTACTTAGAGTTTTATATATTAAAGTATTTCGTCATTGGTTTAACAATTAACAGTTTCGCAATCTTAATAGTTCTAAATGAAAAAGAAAACATCCTATAATTGTAAATTTTCAGTTTTAAGAAAGTTGAATAATTTGAACAGGTCCCTGTTTTAACCTCACATGTATTTTCGTTGAAGGAAATATCAGTATTTTGAAAATTTTTTGTGTAGTGTTTTCTTATATAGTAATAAAATACTTTATTTCTGAGGCGTAGTATATTTCTAAGTAGGGCAAATTAAGTACAAAGTAATAAATACGTATTAAGAGTGATAACTAGTGTTAATTCCACAAATATCATTACTGAAGTACGAGAGATTTTCAAACACAATGTCGATAAAATTTTACTGTATAATGTGTGATATTGAACTTTAATGTGGTTGATAACCTTAATTATTTCAAAACAAATTTTATATTCATTCTTGCAATTTGAACTCAAGAAAATTTAATGTTTGCTTTCCAGCCTTAAAAAACACGTCTTATAGTCCAAAATACCTTCTTTTGAGAACATCTTTAACATATAAGAAGCTTTCATATTTTGACTTTTATGTAATACTTTAAAAAATGTAAGAGATCACATAGTTCTACAGCTGAATAGATATTCCCCCTGATATAAATTAGCCTTCAAACATATACTAGTAGTATATGCTTGAAGATATTAGCACTATTTAAAACTCTTATTAAACAAATGACGTAATATCGTTAGGCACTGTTTTGATTGTTTGATTCTGTTTTAAAAAATATTATTTACTGATATTTTTAATTGAACTTACCGTCAATAAACGCTGGTACCATTACTCTCCCATAATAAGAAAACTGGTATAAATAGGTTGGGACATATTTTGATGATAGTTCTGCATATTTAATGGCTCCTCTATCCATTACGTTATCCGAAACATACTAAAAATTTTATTAAAGCAAAAATCAAGATAACTAATTTTCCTATATCATCTTAGAAGTAAACTTGAACTTGGTATTACCTGTGCATTCAACCACTAGCAAAAAGATGCATTCAGTAATCCAAGAGGGAAAAACTTTCTATTGTTTGTAATTTATACTTCTATTTTATAGCATATTTGTCTATTAACTCCAAAAAGACAAAGGACGAATTTACTCGCACAGATTGTAAAACTCCTGGATCGTAGTATATTCTTTTATTATGCTGCTTTAATTCAAGTTTGTGCTTATTTAAATTTGAACCAAGTGCGTCAGGTCTCCGTAACCACTTAGACCTTCAATTGATGCTTTTTAATATTTTTGTGTCGGGTAGTATATTAAATGGCCTTAAGTTGTTCCAAATAGAAAACCTCAAATCTTAATATTTTTTTGGACATTTGAAGATTCTGGGTACAATTCTAACAGGAACTATATCGAAATTGGTAGACTTTATATCTATAAGTTTGCCACAAGCCTTTAGACATACCATAATGAATATAGATTGCAAAACTTCGAGTATGCGCTGTGCTTTATCTGATAGGTGACTTACTGATGGCCTAACGTCAACAGTTCTCGTTTTTTTGATTTAAAATTTTGAAATTAATATTATATCGTCTTTGTATTTTTGCTTAATTTTGCGTATTGGGTAAACTGTGCTACGCTGGTAAAATTAACATAATTTTCTAAAAGATAGCTCCTCTAATAACAGTAGTAGACAAAATAGTGAAATGATTTTTTTGTGCCAAGCTTATAATGCTTGTAATAAGAATCGCGAGTGGTGGAGAATGTATGTTATGATGAAGTTTTTTAAATATTCCATTATGTGAAAAAAATATTCGGGTATGTAATTTATCTTTTATTTTTAAGAATATAATATCGATTTCTGTAAAATAATCCTGTTGTTTTTTTAAGAAAATTAAACACACTGTCCCTTAAGGTCAAAAATCAACATGGAACTCATATATGCAAAAGATGTATTGCCAATTTTGCGAATTTAGCTAATTTAATGGTGCATGTAAAAGAAAAATATCCCGGTGAAAAAGATGTTAAACCTTAAAATTCATTCAGACACATACCATTTGAAAATTGTCAATAATCATACTGAGGCCCTTAAATTATACAAACGAAAATTATTTAAACTTATTTTTTATGTACGGAGAATGTAACAAATTTATATGAAGAACATGGGTTACATTTACCATTCGATTCGCAAAAACAGAAGCCATTACTATGTGCTGTTAAACAAATTATCAAAAATTTAAAGACCTCTGGTTGCATCAAAATAACAGTTCACGCTTAATTTATAAAGAAAAAGAATAAATCAGAGGACTGTAAATATAAAAAAAAATACTTCTTCAGTAAATATTCGAACTGACGTCCTTGAATTTTTCTCATCTGAGCAGCACTTGTTCATGGGCCGCTTTTCTTAGTGACTCGGAACTTTTAGTCATTCACTCCTCACTCGCTCCATACAATCTTTTGTAGTAGTTATAAGAGTGTTATAAATTCGATTTTTAATTATACCCCAAATATAATATCGAGCATTGAAAGACCTGGGAACCGGGGTGACTAAAGAAAAAGTCCATTGTTGGCTATACATCAATTATTCCCGGTATTTTGCAAAAAATTAACGATTGGGTAGCCACCATGTGAAGGTGTGCCATCATGCTGGTAAAACAGGATTCTACGAACAGTAATCGGAAAATTGTCTAAATAACCGCTTTCAAAATTATGTAGAATATTTAAATATACTTCACCTTAAAGTTAATAAGGTCATTTTGTATCCAGAATAATTCAAAAATGTCTAACTCACCATTATTTTTTTTTTAATTTATTGCCACGACGCCATCATTTCTTATTGCAGAATAAAAATTAAACTGTCAGAATTCATGAAAATTTTGCTCTGTAAACTCCAATAATGGGAATTGCGTCGATTAAAGACATCATTTGTGTTATTGTCTGCGATAAATTCACAGAATTCCACCCGTCTTGGAAAATCAGTTTCTTCTAAATGTTAAACCATTTGAAATGTATAGAGATAAAATTTATCTTGGCGTAATATTCTATGAATTCTTCATTTGAATAATTCTAATTCTAAAGAAACTTGTCTTACAGACATTGTTGAATATGCAGAGAAAATATCCCAAAATATCAATTTCAATATTATCATTATTAACAAAAGGTTTTTTTTTTCTATGCACTATTGCCTTGACGAATCCAAAGTTCTTCAAAGTATATTGTGATGTATTATGTTTTTGCGAATTGAATGACAAATGTGTCACATTTTTTTGATATAGCCTTATCACATTCTCCATAAATAACAAATAAGTTTAAATAATCTTCAGTTGTATAATTTAAGCGGCCCGGCATGCTTATTAATAACTTCAAAATGGTGACAACTTCATTCATTTTTTTAACATTCGATTGTTTTTCACTTCTGTCAAAACCAGCTATGAGTAAACGTCATAGTCAATTTGGATTATAACTGAACTAAAAATCCGCAGGAAAATCGCTATATAAACATATTAAATTGGCATTATCTCGTAGACAACCTATCACAAACTTACTTCTATTTTTAATGCTAAATAAAATAGAATTCGAAAATTCGGGGGTTTTCATTTGAAAAAAATTACTTTCAATTTAATTTATAACCTTATTTTTTGAACACCCTGTATTATTGGTTATCAAAATATTATAAAAATTTAAGAACGTAGGCCCTTTTCGACAAAGAATCTAACCCAAATTAAATAATAGAAGCTTCCTTCTGGAAAAAATTGATAATTATTTTAAGATCTGTAAACTTCCTATGGCTACTTACATATGTCAAAAACTCTTATAAAGGGTGTTTTTTTATAGAGATAAGAAATTTTAAATGGAATAAAACAAAGATGAATTTTTAGATTGACATGAAATTTAATTTATTCGAAAGATAACCTTCTGGCATTATAATTTAAATATGACTTCTGGCATATGACCGCCACGGCTGGCTCGGACGTAGTCTAATCTGGAGGTCCAATTTTCGATGACTTTTTCCAACATTTGTCGTCGTATATCGGCAGTAACGCGGCGAATGTTGTCCTCCAAGTGATCAATCGTTTCGGGCTTATCGGCGTAGACTAGCGACTTCACATATCCCCACAGAAAATAGTCTAGCGGCGTTAAGTCGCACGATCTTGGAGGCCAATTCACGGGTCCGAAACGTGAAATTATGCGGTTACCAAACGTTTCCTTCAATAAATCAATTGTGGCACGAGCTGTGTGACATGTTGCGCCGTCTTATTAAAACCATAGCTGCTGCACATCATGATTGTTCAATTGATGAACGAAAAAGTCAGTAATTATGGCTTTATAGGGGTCACCATTGACTGTAACGTTCTGACCAGCATCGTTTTTAAAGAAGTACGGACCATAAAGCGCACTAAACAGTCAGTTTTTCTGGATGTAACGGTGTCTCAATATACACTTGAGGATTATCATCACTCCAAATACGGCAGTTTTGTTTATTGACGTATCCATTCAAACAAAAGTGAGCTTCATCGCTAAACAAAATTCGCTTATGAAAATCGGGATCAACGACAATCTTGTTTTGGGCCCATTCACCGAATCTACGCCTTGCTAGGTGATCGTGTGGCTTCAATTCTTGCACAAGTTGGATTTTGTAAGCACGCAAACCAAGATCTTTCCGCAAAATCTTCCATAACGTGAATGGACACATATCCAATTCCTGTGCACGATAGCGGATAGACTGATTCGGGTCTTCCTCTACGCTACGCTGTACAGCAGCAATGACTTCTTCTGTATGCACTGTACGACGTCTCTGTGGATGCGTATTATCATTTAGAGTAAACGTGGTGCGAAAACGTTCCATAGTTAATCGAATTAATTGCTCTGATGGACGATTAGGTTGACCTTAAAATGGACGCCGTGCGCGATACGTATTTCGAACAGAACCATGATTTTCAAAATAAATTTGCACAATTTGGTAGCGTTGTTCAGACGTCAGTCTATTCATGTTGAAATGTCAAACCAAACTAAACATAAATCACTTGACAGCTGACAAAATGGCCGCCAGTTAAAAAAGTGTTTCCAACTTAAAGTTTTATGCCTCTATAAAAAACACCCTTTACTTAGGTTTAGGACTTAATACACAAAACGTACCTAAGATCGTGCGCAGAATCAAAAAATGTAATAATATGTAGGGTGTTCTATTTAAAATAAGTAAGTTGACACCTACTTCCAATATAACTGGAAATACCACCATCTTGAAATTATTTTAGCCAGACTGCCCACAGCGACATTAGTATACCTTCAAATTTTAAAAATTTTCCTATATATAGTTTTCTAAATATAGGTCGAATTGTTTCCCAGTGGGACACCCTGTATTAAATTTTGATAACGTACGAAAGATTTTATATTATTTAAAATTATGTACCTTGGCTAATCCAACAAAATCCTCGGCAAATAATTGCGAACCTTTAAGGTAATTATTTTTTATTTTCTCAATTACGGCATCTTCATTGGTAGAATTAGGTCTAAGATCCATTGGAATTAAAGAACTGGGGTCTGCATCGTATACACTAGCCATTTGTTTGGCAGTTTCTAAATCTAAAAATTAAAGAAATATTTTTATACTTTAAAAATAAATTGAAATTCATCAAAATGTAAAACATGCTTTAAAAGAATTACTGATGTTTCTTTTTGAATGCTTGAAAAATATTGGCCATATGACTACATACAACTATTATCATATTTCTTCAGTATCACTTTTAGGATTTTATATTGGTTATGAAAATTCAAATTACCAGTTAAACATTTGTTATAAATACTTTTAAATAACATCTAAGAAACGGAAGATATTTTACCTTTTTCTATTTCCTTTATTAAATATAATTGCTCATATTAAAAGCTGAATATTTTTTTGTTTTTGAATACAGGAGATGCTCAATAAATGGATTATCAAACTCAAAAATGACCTTTGTTCGCAATCTAATTCTAAACAAAAGAGTTATTACATTATGAAGTGTGTAATCTTGGCGCGAAAATCATAATAGTTACTTATAAATAGACTAAGAATTGTGAATTTTTTATATCTCCAACAATAGTACAAAATTTTATGAACTATTAACCAAAATTATACGAAATGTTAATAAGCTAAATCTGACCTGCAAGGAACATAATAGATTCTTCGGCACATACTCCAATCATTATTGGTACTTGACTAAACTCTCCATTTTGTAGCGTTTCATAAGGAGATTTAATTAAAAATGCATTTTCATCTTCAGCTTCCATAACTGTTGAAACTTGTACCTAAAAATTAAATTTAAATGGACGTTAGACATCTGAATATGTAACTGATCATTATAGGAGCTCTAATAGACATTGTGGTTTAAAAATGTCCTTTAATAAAATTTTAATTTAAAAGATATTGAAAAGAGCAATTTTGAAATTAAGAGTATTTTGTTGCCTCTTTCTGTTCTGTACTGTTACTTGTCCGCTTAGATGACATTCATTATCTAAATTATTGTTGATTATTAAATACAGTAATAGTTATATACCTGTTTCATTTTATGGAAAAACAAGTAAAGTTAAAAATAAAAGAAAATTCTTACGCCTTTTGGAAGAGAAACTGTCGCATACATTATTTCTTCAGCTGTTTTATTCAACAAAAACTCTTTCAGTTTTTGAGTATCATTTCCATAATTTCCTCCTGGTATAGCATCAGCTAGTAAGAAAGCAAATGATCTTGGATCTAAAAGAATAGCACCTACTTGAGTGGATGAACCGCTCTCCATGATCGCTGCTCTGAATAAGCCTGTTTAAAAAATAATTAAGCGTTACTGCATTACCAAGTTTTTAGTATTCTAGGAAGTTTCTTATTTAAAGTATTATCTTTCTGTTAAAATTAACTTAAATAATTTTTATTCGAATAACTTGTAACATAGCATTTGCTTTTTATGTATCAAAATATGCCAAGAAATAATTTTTATTTTAAATAAATTAACTTTTTCTAATATTATTATTGAATAAAATTGCCAAAGATATGAAGAATATAAAAATAATACAATTAAGAAATACTGAAGTAAATCAATTTTTTTTAGTATTCTCCACTTTACATAGGGCAAAAGAGTGACTGGGAGCCCAAGCCTTAATAATATTAGTTAAACATATTTTGTCTTATTAAATTAACTGTTGATACCCTTTTCACTAACTTTTGTCAGAAACTGAAATTGATTACCTAAACTTATTCATCTTTAAGAATGAGTGAAATAGATGTATCATTGTATTTTATTTGTAAGATATAAAACTCAGCAAAACATCCATTATATGGTAAACAAATGGCTTCAAAATAATCGAGGGAACTGAAATAGGAGTGTATGGAGCCAGCAACAGATACTACGAAAGCTTGGGTAAGTCACCAAATATTTTCCAGAGGGAAATACATGCTATTAAGATATGTACTCAATTCAACAAGGAAAAAAACTATCACGGCCAAGAGATTATCATCATGTATGATAGTCAAGGAGCCTGCAATGCACTGAGCTCCCAAGTTATCAGCTCCAAGATGGTTTGAGAATGCTTAGAGGAATTAAATGATTTGAGTAAGAATAATAAAGCTACCGTCATGCGGGTACCGGGACACACTAGGATAGAGGGAAATGAAATAGTGGACAGGCTTACGAGGAAAGGGTCTGAGGCACCATTTCTGGGGCCAGAGCCTTTCTGGGGAACTAGTAGCAGCGTAATGCTGGAAGAACTAAAGATAGAAGAAGAAAGGAGATCCAATTATTAGACAGAGCTACAAGGATTGAGACAAGATAGTTCTAGGAAACTACGACCAGAAGAAATTCAAAGAATGCATAAGCTTATGTAAAAACCAACTTGGAGTTCTGATAGGGGTCCTGACGGGACATTGTCATCTGAAAGGACACCTCAAGAAACTCAGACTGGTAGAAAGAGAAGAGTGCATATTCTATGTGAAGGAGAACGAAACCCCTATTCATATCCTTTCAGAGTACAGCGCTCTAGAAAACCCTAGGATGCGGTTTTTGGAAACACATCAAATCAAAGAAGGGGAGCTACCCCCGTCCAACATTCTAAGGTTCCTGAGAGGACCTGCTCTAGTCGACAAGGTTACTTTTATGACTTGGTAGCAGTAGGGGGGCACAATAGATCTACCAAGTCGATGCATAGAGACCCCAACTCTACGCACATACAAGATATAAAGCTATTGAATTTTATTTTGAAACAATTTTTTATAACAACTTTTAAACTACAATATGATAATGTATACTGAGTTAGTGACCAATAAGTAAAATGACTTATAAATGTGGTAGCAGAATTTGTAGATATGTCATAGATAGCTGGGAAAAATCGTCTCCCATGACATTCGTGAATTTATATTCTGTTTTAGATTGAAAAATAGGCTGTTGATTGTTTGCGAAACCGAATACCCAGAATTAATAAAACTCTAATTCTAAGACATGTAAATATCTGAAATAAGACAGAATTAAATGGCATCGGGAAACTAGGAAGAGCGGCTATTTAGGTGTCTGAGAAAGTGTAGGATAAAGATGTCCATCACTCTCGATGCATTCAGATTACATGACACCTCTTTTGAAATTTAAACTCTTCTCTTGAGATATTTTTGCCAAGAAGAGAGGTTTGAGAGGGGAAGAAAAATTTTCTGAGAAATGTCCCCTGGAAATTTATATGATCATCCTTTTGAAAGGGAATAAACAGGAATAGGATAATAAATGTATGATAAGACATTACTACTGGAATAACGGAGCTTAAATCTAGTGTTTTAACTTGGCAACTGATGTGTTAGTCCCGGGTGACTCGGAATCATATAGACCCAACCAATTCTATCTGTCCCAATTGCCCTTAATAAAAAAGAGTTAAAATTGTTACTGAAAAGTAAATTTGTTGAATCGTGAAGAGAGGCTCCTGGAATGAGGCTTGTCAAGGAAAATATAAATGAACTCAGTGCACGGCTTATTAGGGCGTTTCCCTCCTTAGGAAGGAAAGAGTTGCGAATTGTGGTGGCACTTTTGACAGGACATTGTCATCTGAGGTCATCTACATAAGATTGGTGTCGTTTATGACCCCGTATCCAGATGGTATCTGGAGGAGAATAAAACTGTTGACCATGTCCTCAGAGAGTGCCCAGCACTCAACAGACTGAAACACAAACATTTCGGACATGCAATCCTGTTACCGGAAATAGTTAGGCGAGTACAATTAAGGAGGCTGTCTGGATTTACTAAGACGATTGGTCCTGAATGACCCGCAATTATGGCGAGATATAAAATACCACCACATTTTGTTCATTTATTCAAGAAATACTTAAATAAATTTCCCATATGGGCAGCAGTTAAAGAGTTGCCAAATATTCCTTAGACCAGTGAAAGTAACAACTTTACGAGGGAAGGCATTTATATTTCGAGAACTTGCAACAATGGCGTTGCTCGATGCCATCTGATATATCCATTGGCTTATCTCGATTGATGAGAAAAAATACTCAAAATATGCGATCACAGTGCTTCAAAGAAACATTTCTAAAATCATGATGAGTCTTAGGTCTATGCATACAAGCCAGAAAGTAAACAGCAGCCAGCTGTATGGATCCTTTATGAGGAGCCAAAACCAACAAAAGGTGATTACGCACGAATCACTTCGAAGCCTGTTTTTCTAAAACACCAGCCACGTGGCAATGTAGCATGAGCTTTTAGAGAACCGCAGAATGACCAATTCTGAATGATACACAATAATTTAATTGCCGGAAGTCGTCGGTGAATTGAGCAATTATTTAAACACTTAAAACGTGGAATTGATGGGCTCTGATTTGATACCCAACGATTTTTCTTTGTCATTGTATTTGAAGGACCAACTGCGTGGTTAACGAGGCCCTTGATGCGTTCAAAAATTATACTTTCGGGATACTATCTTCACAGTGGCAAAAATATATCGACTATCGTAAAGAATGTTTGAAAAACAATGAAACCATTTTCAATGATAAATATTTGTTTCTGTTGATTAATCCCGAAATATAAATAGCTACCGTCATATAAGATTTACATTATCAAACTTTTCAAGAATTTAAGCAGAAACTCTATTACTTAAAAGTGATGTTTTATGGTAAATAATCACGAGGACATGCGTTTTCATGTTAAGATTCAGTATCTCAACTCCAGGTAAGCTAAATAAGCTATTATTATTTTTAACCTACGCCTCTTTAATGACTTTTCTCTTGCTCTATATATGTTAAAAATAAAATAATTATATCTTTGTTAAATCACTCTGAAAAATGAAGAATACTATCAAAATGCATTTTCAGTATATCTCATATTTCCTCTTACAAAAATTATATAAAATTAAATTATTTTTCAATTTCATATGTATTTATAACCTATTAAATTTTTCAAAATTTATAGTTATAATAATTAATATATAAATCTGGTGAGGAGATATGCATATAAATTAAAATTATTAATTACCTGCAGATTTCTCGCTTAATATATGATGACTAGCTGATATGCCTCCTGCACTTTGACCAAAAATAGTTATTTTATCTGGATCTCCACCAAAGAGTGCAATGTTGTCATTTGTCCATTTTAGGGCCAAATTTTGGTCTTTTAGACCAGCATTTCCTTGAATCGCTAGATCAGCCGTTGACAAAAAGCCAAATGGCCCCAGTCTATAATTGGATGTTACCAAAATAACGTCCTCTTCAATTAAAAAATCGGGTCCATATACTGATTTAGCACCGCTTCCTCCCATAAATCCACCGCCGTAAATCCAAAACATTACGGGTAGTTTCTCAGTTGGCTAAAAATGTAACATGTATAATTTAGATCATCGATAAGAAATATCGTTATTACCCCACAAATGGGTAATAAGGTGACGTTAATATATAACCGTTACGCGGAGGAGAGAGAGAGAGGGGCAAATACGGGATTATGCTATCTCTTATGTAAAGTAGGCACCAAAATAAATTTTAAATGAACAAATAAGTATTTATATAAATAAAAAACCAGTTACAGGAAAGACGCAATCAGAAATAAAGTCAATTATATAGCCATAATGTACGCTTATAGATGAATTTTTGTATATTGTAGGGCTAGTTATAGAATCCATTTATTATTAATAATTTTGGGCCAATTTGAAATTTAAATTAGATACAAAAACTTGTTTTCGATTTTTAGGATTTTGTTGAACAATTTGGGTCATGAAAATCAATTATTAGTACTTTATTGTGTGAAACGGGCTTGCTAATACACTTGTTCATTGCGTTAAAGTCCTAGACAAAGTATTTATTAGACTCGCAAAGTGTAATCCCAAAATAAAATAAACATAGAACAATTCTAGGCATGTGCCTTATAAAATATTCAGTTGCCCCTGTTTTAGCAAAATGTAAGCATAAACATTTTAGATCTCATACTGAATAAAACGCACAAAACAAAAATAAATAAGTTACTTGAAATCCTTCAAATCTGTCTATTTCGCACATTTTACAAGACAAAAACTAAAAAGAATGGACTAATATTCAAAAATATGGCTAGCGCCCCATTTGCACAAATCCATTTTTTCTCTGTGTTTTGCCGTTTTTGACTTCAACAGTCTACAAAAGTCGAAAACGATCATGAAGGTCAATGGTTAAAGTTTTTTAATTTACTTTCGGATAAGTAAAATAAAATATAAATAAATATAAATCTTTTTTTTTTATTTTTTTATCGGTCTCCTCCATTTTTCAGTTTTATATTGTTTTAAGCACATATAAAACTACTGTTCTTGTTTTTTATTTTTTCTATTAATGTTTTTTTTTGATTTTAAATTTAATTTAAAACGCTGCTATTTAATTTTAGGTATTAATTTTGACAGGTAATTTTACGAATACGATTTAAAATCTTAAAATATTTTTCTTTTTGTATTGAAGTTTCTTGAAAAATTATTTAAAGAGTAATATAACATATTCTTGGCATTATTTTTTGAGGTAGTCCAATACATTTGAAACATTTTACTTCATTGAAGATTTGCTCAGGACAGGAAGAAAGTAGACCTTCCTATTGTGCAGTTCCGCTTTGCTTGAAATATTGCGTTAATTTATATTATGTATGTTCACAAACAAACCTTTATATAACAAAATGAACGATGAAACCCCAAAGATAAAACCTTGGAATATGTAAAAGAAATTGTTGTCTCCCGAAAGTAAACAAAGGTTTCAATTGTAACGATTCTTTTATTCTTGTATTTTTAGTAGTTAATTTAAAATTTTTACTGTCAACTAGACAAATATGAAAGTTTATCCATGTGAGTTAATTGCGTGATAAATATTAAGCTTGGAATAAAATATCCATTACTAGTATTCTAGGCAAAATTTTCTGTTCTTTGAAATATTTTCTCCATCTCACTTCAAATAAATTTATTTGCTTTTTACTAGAAGCGTACAGTTGGTAAGGAAACGCAATAACGATTTTTATTAACGAATAGGATAGAAGTAATAATTTAACCAAAGTTCGAATAAAAATAGTTGAAGTCGAGGACAAGTTTGAATATCAGGATTTTAAAATGTTATTGATTTAATTAAATTTAAAATAAATTGTTGGTATAGTTGCCACAATTTATATTATATATATATATAAGAAAATTCGGCATAAAAATCCGACACTAAAGCCTTGTAATCTGTAAAAAAAATAGTTGTCTTCTGCAAATACACAAAGCTTTCGATTTTAATTGTTTTTTATACCTGTATTTTTAAGTTATTAACTTATTGTTGTCTTTGTTAATATAAACCTTTTATTGCCAACTGGGTCAATATAAAAGTTAGACTATGAAAGTGCATTAGGGAATAAATATCTAGTTTGGAATAAAATATCTTTAACAGAGATCTTAAGCAAAATACCTTATTCTTATTAATATTTTCTCCATTTAGATTAAGATTAAATTATTTTTTTTACTTGAAAAATGTTTTGACTAGATGTGTAAATTTGATTAATATACATTATACCACTTTTTGTTACTGGTTAATATTATAAAAGTGAATTGTTTATTATTATCTGAACCAACGTGCAAACAAAAATACTTAGAGTACAAGTTAAGTTTGGGTATTTTTCACTTGTTTATTGTTTTGACTATATGTGTATAGTTGACAAATGAAAGTTATGTCGATTTTTATTATTGAGTATAATTAGAAAAATAGATTGTTTATTTTCAACTAAATCGGAATCAAAGTTCGAATAAAAATATTTAGGACCAAGGTAAACTTTGATTATCTAGAATTTTGGATATTTTCATTTTTTATTCTCCAATTAAATAATTCCATTTTTATAGTTATTAAAATTATGTCACTGAAAACATTTTATTTAATACAAGATTTAGAAATATACTCTGCATATTTATCTAAAATCTACGGTTTTTTGAAATAGGATACTCAGAAAAATCAGATTTTTAATTTGTTGAAAAATTGAGCTTGGGAAACAAATATTTATTCAGACCTCTAATAATTTAGATTTATATCTAAAAATTTGGCTTTAGCTAAAACAATTTGAATTTTTTGTATGGTGTTTATTAATTATCTAAGAAATACCGCTCTTAAAATACACTATTATATTAAAATTCATATATATTCCCTATTTGCTTGCCTTTGTAACAAGATCACTTTAGCAAAAAAGACTGATAATTTTTGAAGGTTTTTTAAAATGTAAACGACAGAAAAACCACACAAGGATCTTGAAATTTCAGAAGTATTTTTCCTACATTTAAATTTTACTTTATATCGTGAAACTTTGCTAGCACAATGTTGATAAAATAGAGGATTTATTGCTTTAATCGCTAAGATATCTCTAAAACTTTTTAGAGATTTATGTTTGTTAATAATTCCTACTCACCTTAAGAGATGGTGTGTAAACATTTAAATACAGGCAGTCTTCGCTTTCAATATCTGGAGTAGCAAGATAAAATGGAGAAACACATTCTTTGCTATCTGCCGTCGCATCTAAAATGTCAGTCCATGGCTGAGGTGGTCGAGGAGCCTATTATTAAAACAGCATATATTAGAGAGTTTCTTCTCATTAAAAAGAAAAAGAAAGGTGCTAAGATTTTTTAGAAGTCTGGTACCCTTATTCAATAATGACAATACACATGTTACCCTCACTGAAATGAAAAGTAATGTGAATTTTGAGATGTGCTAATGCTTAATAATGCCTTTTTAGGTTACTGGGTTCTTCTATGTTATTGTTGCATATTAATGTTTAAAATTCCCAAAAAATCTGATTTAAAGTATATAGTTAAATACACTACGCAACAAATGTTAGTTTATTTGTTGTATCTTGTACGAAAAGTGCATTTTTTTGTTAATTTCTGGGCGCTAAGCACAAAATCATAATGAAATTAAAAACTTAGTTGCAATTTTCAAGAACAAGTTTTTTAATAACATTAGAAATATACCACGTGTATTTTTGCGATTACATTGTTAATATATATGGATACATGACATCTAAGAAATTTAAAGTATATGTTTAAGGAACTAACACCAGTATTATTTCGTTTCTAGAGTTTTTTAGTTTCACACTAAATTTATACAAAAATATAATATTTTTTAGACTTACCTCAAATCTTAGGTTTTCTAACGGGGGAGTTGCAAAAGGAATTCCTCGGAATCCATAATATGTCTTGTTATTTGGTGTTAAATAGGTGGCACCCCGTATTTGACCATCAGGTAGCGTGATGACGAGGTCTTCTCCAATTGGTGTTGATAACTTAAACAAAACGAAAATATGATTTAATTTTTTGATCACCGGGGAATTTCATTTAACTTAGTATGTTTATTTCTTCGGCACTTAAAAGATGAAGAGGTTTTACAAAAATGATAGTTTGGGTAGTTTGACTGCTAGGAGACTGAATAGTTCATGTGGTTTTCGCAGTTAAACTAAACACTTTGTAACAAAGGCTGAAAATATTTCTAACAATTGTATTAGTCAAATATGAAAAACTGGAACTATATTTGGTGAACGCTGGTAAGGTAATCTAATAAATTTATCTCTTAAAAGTCATTTCGTACATAATTGGAATCTGAATATATCTAATTGAATAACGGCCCATTTTTGACTTTCTTTGTATAGTCCAAGTTCAGAATCTTGTCCTACAAAAATAGTTCTTGGTTTTTGTGGAAGAAACACAAAATTCCTGAACTTAGATTATACACAAAAAGTCCAAAATGGACCGCATGTATTAATTTACTTTACGAACTACATTTTTTTTTATCAAAGATGACTGTTTTTCTTAATTTACTCCCGATATCCATTTTTTAGGGCAATATGAAAATATTTCTAAAATTATTAGTTTTATTTTGTATAATATTTTAAAAATCCTGCATTTTCCATACTTTTGTTTTAACTTCTCTAGGAAAACAAAAAAATTACAACAGTAAAGGCGAAATAATTATCGAATTTTGGATTGTCATTCTTATTTCGAGTGCATTTATTCTGTATAACTTGGTTTTTGTAAGAGAAGTACAAGATTCTGGACTTAGGTTATAGACAGGAAGTCAAAAATGTACCATTTTTATTAGTTTACTTCCCGAAATTAATTTTTTAAGGATAAATGAAAATCCTGAGAGTTTATATATAACTCTACAAGACATATATCACAGAGCCAAACGACTCTATAGTGTAATATCGCCGTTATCCAGAAATTTGAAAAAAGGTTCTTCTTATGTTCGCGATGAGGTTATTCAACACTATATTCCTCTGAAATCTATGAAGGAAACCACATATTGTTTTACTATCAAGTAATTTATTAAGAGTGTTAGTACACCACACGTGCTTGCCAGTCAGCTGTACATACGCGATCTCACTGAAGTGCCTACACTGAAACGGCTGCAACGGCACAACAAAAAGAATTACAGAATCTCGTAACATCTGACTCTATGCATGGTCGTAGTCGCAGATTAAAGATAATAAAAATTATATATTTTGCAACAATCCTAAGCATAAATTATATTTAAGTTTTTACATTGGGTTTCATTTTATAGGCGTTAAATATGTATTAATAAATTATCAAGAAATGCAAGGTTTAACATAAAAATTTTAGATATAAAATTTTGTATACATCTGTTCAAATGGGAAAAAAGTTCGTAAATAGTGGATACTCTTGAGAAAACCTTTTTACCTTTAGTGAAGTAGAAATCAAACCGTCCATTAAAAAATACTCCTATATAACGCCAATTTTTTGGAGAATTCTACCTAACATATTTAAGCTGGATTTAATTAACTTGTAAATAATATTTTTTAAAAATATACTCCTAAGAGTTTGTTTAAAAAAACTTTCCTTCAAAATTAAATATAACTTAAATAAAATTATAAAAGCCAAAACGTAAATTGTCCCCGGGAGCTACTGTATTCGTTACTATCTTCCATAAAATCATTTTAAATAAGAAATCGTCCAGCTACAATCAACAACTTTGACAATTTAATTTTAATCCAACAATAAAGGTAACTGAATATGTTAAAACTAAGTATTTATCGAACAGTGAAAAAAGTTACTTACAACCAACGGAATGGCAACCACTAAAAATATAACAAACTGAATCATTTTTATTTGGCTTGAATTAAAACATTCCTCACTTTAGTTGGCTTTTATATGATTTCAGTTTATTATCTCAACGGATTTCCGAAAAATAAAAACTTCTAAAATTATCCGATTTCAGCTGCGTCAACATTACAAAATGATAATATATTATATTGAAGTGTCTTTATTCATTTCTAAGACAAATATTTTTCCTTACATTCAAGCCCTTTTGTGTCTGTTTTATATATGGGTTAAAAAATATGCTATTATGGGGCAAAGTAGTACAAGGGATAAGAATAAAAGGGATTTAAATTATGGGTGCTACTCCTTTGTCTAGCATCTTCACCAATTTGTGAGTTTTCTTCATTTATCTTGGTTACTGAAGGCAAATTCTAAATTACTCATCTCACTCTTGAACCTTATATTTGCCTCGTTTAATATACGAAACAGTATTTTTGCCTCTACATGTTCCAATACCTTTTTTTTAAGTTTCCATATGCGATATAAGCTGGTTGCTCCGAACTTAACCGTTCGTCTATTGCTCTCTGCAATAATAGTACACCGCAAGTGTTTCTTTGTTCTTTTTTAGACCAAATGGATCCTCCATCTACCCTTTTCTTTTTTATTTACATATGATAGAGTTTCACATAGTTTTTTAGGGGAGAGACAATTCTTACATGAAAAACATGAGAAAGTTCATGACAATTCTACTTTCTCTTAGACTTAAAATCTCAAAGCGGAGACATCCCAGCTCACTGTACGAACCTTACCTGACATTGTCTCATTTCATATTCGACCACGAGATTTACTGACAGTCACTTTTCCTAACTAACAAATTTATTCACGATCTATTCAGAAACCAACGCTCGTCAAGAATTTCTCCTTAAACCCCAATTCTCGCACCGTTAAATTATCGGCATACTTGTACTTGTGATATCGCTACATGAGACACAACAGCTCAACTGCTACTTTCATTTCCTAAAATTAATACCCCCGAAGAAATCGTTTGCTCTGAAACTTGAGGAGGACAATCAGCTTCCATTTTTAGACGTTCTAGTAATAAAAGCATACATTCAGAAGTAAATGCAGGTTAAAGAAGGGAGAGAGAGGAAGAAAGAGTCACAAAGATAACAGATCAATTCCTGCAACACATAGGATATCAAAAACCAACAGACACGAACAAATATCTCGATGCTATTTAACACTACCACTCTCTTTAAATACAGGGCATAAAGAATATGCTAATCTCAAAATCTCGTTACTTAACGCATAACCAAGGAAAAGAAAACGAACCTTAAGGTATATAAAATTATTACAAATCACATATCATAAACAAAACAATGAAATGAGATAAAAACCTACTCAGGGAAAGAGACCATCTATCTGCAGCAAATAAAATTAACGAGCTACTTTTGAAACCAATATATCCACAACCTAACAATGACATAAAATAAGAGGCCCATCGCTAAGAAATTCAAAAGACAAAATCGACTTGGTATATCAAAGGGTGTAGAAGATTCCATACTGCATCTGCATCAAAACTTATATAGGCCTTTATAAAAAAACAGAAACTAAGCTCAGAAATAATCAGATAACCGCGCTTTTCCGCCAGCTCTAAGCAGAACACAAAATTAATTCTAATAATTTCCTGCAAATCCCCCACAAAAGATATTACAAGTCAAAAATACGTACTAAATGGACTTTTACTTGTGATGTAAATTCATTATAAATATAATGACAGGCTAGAGTTGTCTGAAATTTTCGCTATGAAGTAGCTTCCTTATCTAGGCTTTAAAGTACCATTTGATGTTGATGAAAAACAATTTCTTCATCAGTAACATCAAGTCTGTTAACATTATGTAGTTCTAATATAAGTTTGTTACTTTGAAATCTATCTAAAAAAACTACTATGTAGCAACACACGTATTTATAAAATATAATAGAAGTTTCAAATAGCTCTGATCTTTCATTTCATAGCGAAATTAATGCCATTGTTTATATTGAAATCAAAAAGAACGGCACTTTGAATATTAGCGATAATGTATCCAACTTCTCTTCCACCTGGTAAACCGTCTCCAAGTGGTATCACTGTGACGCCTGATCCTAAACTGTAACCCTCGAAAAAAAAACAAGGCAGGAGTTAACGCCAATTATTAGATATGCGTTACGATCTCGTGGGAAGCTATGCTCGAAATTCTCTCAATCTGGTGATACCAAACCAGGTTTCCACTATCACTAATAATTTACCAGATCCCAGAGGACCACACAACTTTACCTTGACTTGCAGTCCATGATCCCGTAGATTACCCGCTCACAGTTAGCTAAATTATTTCTCACCAAAAGAAACCATTAAGAAAACTCAAACCTGAAACAGACATATTCCTAACTAAACGACTCGCACTCTTACTCATGCTAGCCTTGAGATTCAATCAAATATAAAATGAGTGTCAAACTGGCAAACTCTTAATAGTTATAGAAGACCAGTATGTCTATTTTCCCAAATTATTTTGGTTATACAGGTTGATCTGGAAAAGTAGGAAAGTAAAATAATTTTTTTTATATGGGATAACCTATATATATTTACATATTTTGTTTTTCTACAAAATTATATATACAACCATGATATTTTTCCCTTTTCGATCGTTCCATACGTGGTAGATATATTTTAAGTCATTTAGTTTAATAGAAAGCTCATCGTCTTATAAGAAGTAATTTTGTTCTCATAGAATTGTTAATAAAAAAGTTTTCCAACTTTTAGAAAATCCAAAATAATGGACAAATCCAGGCCAACAATATCAAGACATTTGTCTTTCTGATAATGTCTATCTTGCTTGCAATATACATTCCAATTTTGGCTACAGAACATTCTTGAACTACTAAACTAGTAAACCTAATATATGTCTTTCAATAAAAGATCAAAGACTACCGAACAAACTAAGAACGCTCTGGATATTAAATAAGGATAAAGGCAATAACGAAAACCAGGCGGAGCACTTCAGCGAATATAGAGACAGATTTTTAGTACTGTTCCTGATCCTCGCATTATATTGTGCTGCATTCCCGTTCCTACTAGTGCAGTAGTTGAAGTCTAATGAGGATAATATGTTAATTTTTAATATGACATCTTCTTATCAGGTTAGAATAGCCCGTTCTTTTTTAACATTACTTGTGCATCTCTTGCTTCTGCCTCAAATACAATGTTTAGTATAGTATTTAAAATTCGAATTTAAATTAAGTCAACTACAACCCTGGATTTTAACAATTTTATTATAATCAAAAGTCAACAATATACAAATGGATTTATCCTAAATTTCTAGTTAAAGATCAATAAAGAAAAGGTACTTACAGGAAACTAAAAAATTCATAAAAAAAATTCCATATCATAAATTTAGTTATCTTATCATGATTTTGCAGGTGGCTCTGATAAGATTATTTTTTTTTATCTTAAGGGGTTTCTGAAGAATATATATTGGCATATAAATATTCAAGATATGTCCAAGATTAAATTCCTGGAATTATTGAAAATATTGCTGAGTACTTTCCATGGTACCAAAAAAAATATTGAAACAAAAGTTCGGGGACTTGGGAATGAAAACTTGATAGTATAGATGTTGATTATAGATTGTAAGTTGTAAAATATTTCGAACGTTGTTATATTTACTTACGTGATTTTAATCTAAACTTTTAAGTATTATATAGAACTCCACTTCGACACATTCTTAGGATACTGTGAAACTATTTTTAATCAGTTACTGCCATGATAATGAAACTATATTAGCATATATATATATATATATATATATATATATATATATATATATATATATATATATATATATATATATATATATATATTATGTCGAATATTCTCACGGGTGTGATGTGAAATCAAAGGTTTTCGGGCATCCCGTTATGACAGAATTTGATCATAGACTCCTGCAAATGATATATTGTGGTAGCGTTAATCATTTTATCTATAATCATATTTTACCCCATATTAATTAATAGCTATTTTGATAATCTATAATTAAATTTTACAGTAATAAAGATACTCTGGAAGTCTGGACGTTCATCTTCTCTCTTGCAGCTTTAGTTACAAATAACTACGGTTATTTAAGCTTACCAACCAAAACTCAGAACTTCAGGACTCAGGCAGTGCTACTCATTAGCTAGACAGTTGACATCTCGTGTTTTGTAGATCTCGCAACAGCGAGCCCGCAAGTTAATTTGCGTGAAGGTTTTAATTAAATTGAATAAAACAAGTTTCTCAAAACACTTAAATCTATTTGACAAAAATAGATAGAAAAAAAAATATTTACAATGAGAAACTTAAAACTAATAAAAATTACGAAAACTAATATAATTGCTCTTCTTGGCCGATTTAAAAACCAAAAATATAAAATCCAATTTTGAAAAAACACGTATAAATAGCTCAATAAAATATTAAACAAAAAAAGAAATAAAACTTAATCAAACCGTATGAAAATCATGAAACGCCCGACTAAAATAACACATGATACTCCCTTAACTTCCCGAATTAAATCAAAAACAAATCAAACAAAGAAAACCTTCTTTCCCGCCGAATATACACTACGGCATTGAACTTAACGAACGGTACCGATTACCCTAATTCAACTTTCAGATTGGTATTGAAATTTACTATTCCTTAAAAGAGTGTCTTCGAATCTTACACCCCCTCTCCCTCTTTTTAGTGACATTTTCGGTCGTACGTCCTGTAACCCACAATTTCATTCCCTTAAAGTTCGAAGATTTCGATCGCTACGCGTTGAGAGCGCTAGCTATTCTATACCGGATGCTTGACTCCCGAATTGGCCTCTGAGTGTCTTAATCTTAATTTTTATATAAACACAGTTAATAAAACTATTCTATTTCTTTCTATAACTAAAGGAATAAGATAATATAACGTCTGTGAAATAACCTGAGTGCCCTTTTATTCACATTGCTGGCAATTAAATCATTCCTTCTTGCAATCAGGAAGAACAGTCGCTATATACCTCCTTTCACAGGTCAATCGTTATATTCGAGTATAATGAGTTTGTTTGATTATTCTTTTGTTTCCTAATAATGGGAAAATCGTTCAATATTTTAATACATTTTAACGGTATTTCATACACCATATGTTAAAAATTACCCTTAACACGTCTGGTTTTATTTACATAATCAGAGTAGGATTATTTCGACAGATTTATAGCAAAATCTTAGAAAGGGTCTTTTAGTTTTATGTCGTCATAAATTTACGAGTTTATATATTTTTAAGAAAACATTTAAACGATAAGAATAATAAAAGTTAAGTTCGAGAACTGATTTATTTTCCCTTTAGACTTTTGTGGATAGTGATAAAAAATATAACTACCCTATTCCCACGTGGAAATCTATTCACAGAGTGATTATTTAATTATTCATTTTAACAGAACATAGTTCACATTGGATGGAGTAAAATAATTAATATTTGGTCCATTACACCGTGTATGTGCTGAGTCCCTCTCAGGACTGTAAGGCAGCTAACGTTTCGGTAAATCTCATTCACCATTTTCAAAGCTCACCGTATGGCGTCTACGAGCGAAATATATATATATATATATATATATATATATATATATATATATATATATATATATATATATATATATATATATATATATATATATATATATATATAAACCAAAAGGCAAGGCATTTTACGGAAAAATCAAAAAACTCTAGGGGCACAGTTCTTGTGTGATCATGTGAATATCACACCCCTATAAGTATTGAAAAGCATATATTGGAAAACATGGTGGGCTCCTTGTTATTGAAACCATAAACGATAGTCACACAAACCTGACTTCACCAGAGTGGGATATGAGATTCTGAAGATGAAATTAGGTCTTGCTGATGAAAATGGAGACAAAATATGCCTTCAAATAATATCAGCCTCATAACTTGCTCAAAAATTATACACAAATAGCAGGTATTTTTTTTAAATATGTGGTAGCATAATTCTATTCGGTTTAATACTGCATTTATTCTATATTTTATTTTATACTAAACATACCAAAGTCTGATTATGCTAGCAAATTCTTTATAAGCGATAGTGAAGAATGTGACAGAATTTGATTATAGACTCTTGCCGATAACATATTGAGGTAGCGTTAATTATCTTATCTATAATCATTTTTGTCCCATATTAATTAGTAACTATTTTAATAACCTACAATTAAAATTTCACAGTAATAAAGACACTCTGGAAGTCTAGTCGTTCAACTTCTCTCTTGCAGCTTTAGTACCAAACACTACGGTTATTAAAGCTTACCACAACCATGACTCAGATCTTCAGGACTCAGGAAAGGCTGCTAATTAGTTGGTCAGTAGACATCTCTTGCTTTGTAGATCTCGCAGCAGCGCGCCCGCGAGTTAATTCGCGTGAAGGTTTTAATTAAATTCAATAAAACAAGTTTCTCAAAACACTTAGTCTATTAACAAAATAAATAGAATAAAACGGACTATTTACAATGAGAAACTTAAATCTAATAACAATTACGAAAAACTAACATAATTGCTCTTCTCGGCCGTTATTTTAACCAAAAATATAAAACCCAATTTTGAAAAACACGTATAAATAGCTTAATAAAATATTTAACAAAAGAAAGAAATAAAACGCGAAAAACAGCTATTTATATTAGTTAATCGAACCGTATGAATATCGCGAAATGCCCTACTAAAATAACACACGATAATCCCTTAATTTCCCAAATTAAACAAAGACAACCTTCCCTCTCGACGATTATACCCGTGACGTAATTATTCTACGGCACTGGTATGGTACCGTACTACCCGACATTCAAATTGGAACTAAAATTTACTATTCCTTAAACGAGTGTATTCGAACCTTACATCCCCGCTCCCTTTGTTTTCCGTTTGTATCCAAATTAGGCGATGGAACCCAGCAAATTTCTTCCCTTAAAGTTCGAAGATTTGGGAGTTTTCTTACTGAGAGCGTTAGCTGTACCATACCGGAGGTTTGATTCACGAATTGACCTGTGAGCATCTTAAGCTTAATTTTTATATAACACAATTGATAAAAATATTCTACTTCTTTCTATAACTAAAAGAATATATGTTAAAGACTGTAAAAAAAACTATTCACATTTCTTGACTGTTTTGGCAATAAACATCTTAACTCATTATTTCTTGTGAATAGAAAAAACAATTATTAATCATAATTCTTTTTACAAATGGCCAAACGATATATTTCCATTATAGTGAGTTTATTTGATCATTCTTTTGTTTCCCAATAATGGGAAAATCGTTCAATACTCTAAAACACCTTAACGGTATTCCACATACCACATGTTAAAACTACCCTTATCACATCTGGTCCTATATACTTAACCAGGGCAGGATTACTTAGACGACTTTATAGGCAATTCTAAGAGAGGGTCTTTTACGTCTTCATAAATTAACTGACTTTATGTATTTTTTTTAAGAAAACATGTAGACGACTAAGATCATAAAAGTTAAGTTCGATAACTGATTTATTTATCCTTTAGACCTTCGTGGATAGTGATAAAAAATATAACTACCCTATTCCCACGGCATATCTATTCACAGAGTGATTATTTAATTATTTATTTTAACAAAATATAGTTGACATTGAACAATGAAAATAATTAACATTTGTTCCATTACAAGAAATAAAAAAATATTCCAACTTAAATAATGACGGATGTACGATTTTACATTTATTGAAACATATGTCTTGAATAATCTTTTAATCGAAATTTTTTTTAATCTTATTAAAATATTTTAATAAGTTCAAATATCCTAAAAATGAAATGTGCCTTGAATTTTATTTTCAATGGCATATTAATTGATATGTCTCAAAATAGCAGGGGTTAGATTTTAACCCTTAAATAGTACGATATTCACATCACGCCCATTCCTTTTCTGTAGAAAACATGAGTAGAAAAACGCAAAAAAAATGGTAGTGTGGAAGTGCACTATCTTGCTTCAACCGCACTCATTACAAAAAGTTTAGATAACTACGCCCATTTAATGATTCATCAAAAAAGTGGAGTCCAATGATTTTGTTTTGATAAATGGTTTTAATGTAGCACCTCTTACCCACAACGGACTTTCTGTAGTATAATAATGCATTTGTTGACTATTTATGAACCCATTACTTCTAAAAATATTATCGTCGTTAAAAATTATATTACAAAGGAAATTTGTATTTAAATCGATCTAGGCATTTGTCATAAGACACGCGTCCCCCTGGATTTCAAAATCCCCATAATGCAATTTTTGGTATAATTCCATGTGATATGGGTGACATTTATATTTTTGAATGATAAGATTGGATACGATTTGTAATATTTCACATAACGTAGTAAAATTGCTACTAATATGAGGATTTTCTTGAACTTGTAGCAAAATTAAAATTATATAAATTTTTATTTATATGTACAAATTCAATTAATTGATTGCAGCAAATTGGGTGAGGACAACAAACGATGTATTTTTGTGATAGTTACCATTCACCTAACAAAAATATGCTTTTGTTACCTTTACTCACTTATATATATTTGAAAAATTGAATCACGGAACTTTAGGTCTTCATTTAATGGGAGAAAAAAATATATACGATTTAATACAAAAATTAAAATAAAACACACCATTAGACACGATATTTGTTTATGTTTCATAGGTAAAAACTACTCTAAAAGGATTTTTTAGGGGATGAAAAATTAAAAATTGCAGAAAAAATCTAAGAAATAGCCATAACTTTTGAGTTTTTCAATATTTCTGTAAAGTTGTTAAAGAATATTTTTAATGTGGCGAGTAATTCACTTCTACCAAGTTTCAGCATTAGCAATTATCCCTAAAGACTTTAAAAGAGATAGAAAGGGGTAAAATTTACTCAAAAACTGAATAAAAACGCTCCGAATGAAATGAACGAATGATTATTAGTGTAGTTTAAATAACAAATTATTGCAACTGTACTCTGGCTGAGCCCAAAATAAAACTACACGTGATATGAAAAAATATAAAATTTTAAAAAACATTTTCAGACAATTAGTTTAGTGGGTAACATTAATGCCTGATAGGGATGCGTAATCATGCCGTCGTTTCACACATCCTCTAAAACGTCACTTTGAGATAGTTTTGAACCAAAACTTGGTGGTTGTTATTATCACACCTTATATATTAGGAAACTCAAAAATTTGAATATTTTAATTTGTTTTTTGAGTGAATTTTACCCTTTTTACCCCCATATGGTTGTTTCCAGATGATGAAACATCATATGTTTTAGTTTTTTGGGGTAATACAACTATTGTGTAACAAAAAAATACGAAAATGAGAGAAGCTGCCGAAAGCGTATTAAGAAAAAATAAAAAAAGGGGTTCAATCTTTTTTAGAGTGCTATCAATGTGTAAAGTTTAATTTCAATCAGTAAGTGACACTTGGGAAGTGTTATTTAGAGCACGATTTGAACCATTTTTTTTTCTTTTCGGTTCTACCGGAAACTCCCTCAACTCTTTAAATTTTTATGAAATATCGATATTATTTTTGAAATCTATGAAAAAAAAACAAGAGGTTTCCGAGAAGATCGCTTCTAAAAATTCCAAATGAGGAATTAATTAGTTTTTGTTGAAATAGAGAAGAAACAAATTAATATAATTTTTCATCATTTTTTAAAAGTACTAACGACTTCTATTACAAAAAATTCATTTTGATTACAGAACACCAGAAACCAACCATTAAAAAAAAGCAACAATATGAGGACATGGCTAAAAATCTCATAGTTTTAGAGTATACTGAGTTCGAAATGTTTTCTTAATGCATTAGTAAAAATAATATGTTCTAATTAAAATATACTTCCAAGAATTTGGCAAAATTTGTCCATAGTTTAACTATCCTGTTTTGTGTCATTAAATTATCAGGATCCTTGTCTTGGTACGCGTATATGTTAAATAAAAAGGGAAGTTCTGCCGAATGGCTCGCTTTCTCAGCACCTAAATATATGACTTATTAGTAAGAATCTGTATTCATGGTGCCATTAGAACAGGCAACTGACAAGAGTAATAGTCTAAGTTTATTTTTTAAAATGTAGGACTAGATTTTTTTTGTTACTAATAGAAGATAGGCTGTATGACGAAAGAATGATGTATATACACTAAGGTGCAATACTGAACCAACATGTTGTAATATTACTTTTGGGAAAGCCTTTGAAAATTTCGCACTACTTCGATGATTGTATATTTCTCAGTCTGGCATCGAAGTTGGCAGGTTTTTAATATCCTACCAACATATTTTGGAATTTATATTTTATATAACAGTTGTTTCTTGTGAATGTTGCTCCCAGTTCGATGCACTGACGAGACAACAAGATGGTCGAAACACGTATGGCTAGAGGACCAGAGTTGTATTTGTGGAAAACAAACTGTATATATTATTTTCATTTGTTTGCTTGAAAGAATAATACACATAAACAACTATTTTAATACGGTAGATAGACTTCCTTATTTCTTGCTGAAATTATGACTTAAAAAGTAGTGAATATGATGAGACTAAATAAAATACGATTTAGCGATTTTAAGAACTTTGTTTTCTATGTCTGTTGCATATCGTAGTACTTAAGGAACAGTAACTTAACCCAATTATTGCTAAAAAGTAGATCAGCATTAAGGCAAACGTCATGTTATCCACATAATATAGTATTATTAAAAGTGATTTAGGAAAAAAAATAGTTTCCAACAGTCTCCTTCATGACAGAAAGTAAAATTCCTGACATCCCGAACTAAATCGAACTAAATTGTAGCTGACGCTTTTTCTGGTTTTGTTAGTATAACATTTCGTTTTAAGGTATAATTTTCATTTTATAGTGAGCGATTTTCGAAATACTTTATACAACTCTTTCATTTTAAATAAAAAGCCTCAAAAGTGAGTCGGATATCGAATCTTACAGTATTTTTGAGTGCATGCAATTGTAGTTATAAAATGGCTACCAATGGCTACAACGTCTTCTATTAGTAATTCACGATAAGAATAATCAATGACATCAGTTTTCGAATAGTGTACGGTAACATTGCCGAATTTAATCAGACCAACCTTAAAATTTAAAAAATCAAAAACTAATTATAACAAAAGTAATTTTTCAAGTAAAGCGATTGAATTTATCCAGATGGATATATTTCTCAGATATTTTGGTTTGCGAACAAGAATTTATTTATTGATTTGACTTTTTCGCCTACTAGTTTCAAGGAAGTTACGTAAATTGCAATGTATAACTAAAAATGGTTAAATAAGTGGATATATTAATGCTTCTCTTAGTAATTATTCCAAAATGAAATACTGACCTTAAATAATAATGATTAGACAGACTCTTCTGTAAACGAAATCTTTTTAGGCAAGAGACTTATTAACTGGGAATAACAAAATGCAAAATTCAAAAGTTATTCGATTACAGACTTATAAATATATTGAGCACCCAAAAGATATATAAATTTTTGTAAAGAAGATTTGGTGTTACTCCACAAATCTCAGAACTTCTAAAAAATTACCCTTTTATGCCAGTTCACTAAAAAAATTGTTTATTGAAGCATATTTCAATGATATTGACATATACAATTTTTTTTAAATCGGAATATCAGCGTTTCGTTGAAGAAAGAAATTATATAGGAGATTTTGACGGTATTTACCATGAATATCGCCCCATTTAAACCTCAGACACACTTTCATTAGAGTAGGAGGAGAAAATAAATACGGTGTCACTATCAAATCAATTCAGTTCTGAAATGATTACCATACATGGCGATTAAAGACTATTTGCTCGATAATAATGAGTAATTAAACTGAACCAACAACAGATTGCTGTTCAACCAGCCAAAGTAGATAAGAAAAATTAACTCGGACTAGACATTATTAAAAATTCAATTTTCAATTTATTAATTTAGCTACATTTTCAACCATGCATGGCGATAAACGGCCACATACTCAGAACTAGTAAGGAAGGTTTTTGTTTTGCAAGACAAAATACATGAGAAAAATATTCTCAGATCCCCTTAACTGATTGACTGACTGACTGACTCCGTAGCACTACAACCCAGGGTGGGTCTTGGCTGCCTCGACTATCTGCCTCCACCAAGAACGGTCTTGTGCCAGCTCCCTCCATTCTCGCTGGTCAAATTCAAGGATAGCTAGATCCTTGTGGATGTTATCTCTCTATCTAAGCTTAGGTCTTTCCAGTGGTCTTTTTCCTTGTGGTGTTTCCTCCCATACCCGTTTTATTAGTCGATCATTTTGACTCCTTTGTATATGACCTGCCCATCGTACTCTTCTGGACTTTATTTCTTGAATGATGTCAGGGCTTTGATATATTTGCGCAAGCTCTATGTTGCTTCTCATTCTGTGATGGCCTGTTTCAAGGTCTCGGTGTGCGCCATATATTATGCGCAGGATTTTTCTCTCAAACCTTCTTAGCAGCTCCGTATCGTGGACTGTCAGGGTCCATGTTTCACTGGCGTAGATTGCTACTGGTCGTATTATTGTTCGATAAATTTCGGTTTTTGCCTTTCTAGTGATAAATTTTGACTTAAGCAAGGTTTGCATCGCAAATGTACATTTATTTGCTGGTGTGATGCGCTGTTTTACCTCTTCCTGCATATTAGTGTTTGCCGTTATCACTGCGCCCAGGTACTTGAAAACTTACACATGCTCAAAATTATAGTCATCCGTGGTGACGTTCCGCCTGATTCTGTCTCGGGCGGGGTTGCGGGAGACATGCATGTATTTGGTATTTCCTTCATTTATTCGGAGCCCTATTCTCTGAGCTTCTTTTTCTATCTTTATGAAGTTTTCCTTCACACTGACTGTGCTTTCTCCTATCGCCCCCATATCATCCGCGCAGGCCAAAAAAGTTTAGAGCCACTTAGCCCAAAAACCTCCGCGTCAACTGATACTGTTCTTACGGCTTTCTCTAGTGCAAGGTTAAACAGTACTGGCGACAAAGCATCTTCCTATTTTAATCCTTTGTTGATAGAAAATGTTTGGCTACACTCTCCTTCAATTTTGACATAACTTTTTGCCCCCTTCAGGCACGCTCTACACAGTCTAATCAGCTTGTGCGGGATTCCAAATTTTTCCATAACTTCCCACAACCTTATCCTAATAACACTGTCATATGCTTGCTCGAAATCTATGAAAAAGGTATGTAAGTTTTTGTTAAATTCCTAACATTTCTCTAGCATCTGTCGGATAGTGAACAGCTGGTCAACTGTTGATCTTCCGCTTCGAAAGCCACATTGGTAGTCTCCGATAATCTCCTCGGTATACGGAGAGAGACGTTGAAGGAGAATGCTGGAGAATAATTTATAGGCGTGGCTTAGTAAAGCAATACCTCGGTAATTTTTACATTGCATTTGGTCCCCTTTTTTGTGAAGTGGAATTATTACCCCTTCTTTCCATTCATCAAGAATGATTTCTTGATTCCAAATTTGTTTTACGAGGTTATGTATTTGTGTGATTAGGTCGTTCCCTCCATGTTTCAGACTTTCTGCCAAGATATTATCTCGACCTGCCGTTCTGTTATTTTTGAACTTCTTAATGGCTCTTCCATGGATGGAGGTGGGATATTAACCTCTGCCGTAGCGAATACTGTAGCTTCAGTATCCTTCTGAGTCGGCACGTTTAGTAGTTCATCAAAGTAGCGCTTCTACCTGTCCAGTACCTCCACTTTTGAGGCGGTGATTGTGCCATCGTTAAACTTTAGCATTGTGGCATTTCTTGGACGGAATCCCTTTTTATGCCTCCCCACTTCCTTGTAGAACTTCCTAGTATTGCCGTTCTGGAAATCAGCCTGTAAGTTAAGTACTTTTTCTGTCTCATGTTCTTTTTTCTTTTTCCTGATCAATGTACGTAGCTGTGTTCTTAGTTCGTTAAACTTAATTGTTGTCTGCTCTGATGGGTTATGAAGCATTTTAATTCATGCCTCTGTTTTGATGGCACCAAGGTTTTTAGCACTCATCACCAAACCAGGGATGTCGGCTGGGTTTTGGTTTGAGGTCCAATACACTTTCGTTTGCTTCCCTGATGCTTTCCTTTACGTGCTTCCAGCTAGTTTCTATATTATCAGTTTATGCCCTTAACTGGACCACAATTAATCCCTTTACTTAATGGATTGCAATTTTTATCAGTTTTTGAATTTCTGAGAACGATTTGATTCAATTTAGTAACTTTTCTACAGACACTACCTTTCTGTAATTTTTTAGAGCATATATGGACAAAATTATTGAATATACAGGATGTCTCGAAATGATGATGACAAATTTTAAAGTATGATGGTACAGAACAGAATATGGTTTTTATTTCGTTTATTACTTACATTTATCTACTCATAACACAAAAATGAACTTTTTGATACAGGTAAGTGTAATTAGAAGTCGCTTTTTAAGAATATCAGGTGACCCATAAATTTAAAAGCTTTGTGCCAATCTTAATTGGAAAGCCAAAATATAACATTGGCAATGAAAATTTTTAATATTTTGTGATTAAGGGCTTATAAAATTTTGATAAAAGTATCCCTTATTACACAAATGTAACAAACAGTTCAGTATTGAAGACTGTTCTTCTACTTAAAAACACTTGTATTGAAGAACAATCTGGACAACCTAAAATCAGAAATGCCATTGTTCACTTATTTGGAGGAATATTGTAGCCGTATGACTATGAAAAAAATTTGCAGGTAATTGTTGCGAAAATTCCCTGATTTGCGAATGAAGCGATTGTTAAAGATAATTTTAATCTGATAACTGAATCAAGTATTGTTTCTTGTATATTATTAGAGAAAATTTTTTATCAAAGATCATTTTAAATTAATCTCATATTTGAACATACCTTTAAACAAGAATTTTGAACGTATTTTGACGTCGAAACAATTAATGATATTTTGCTTACTCATATTAACAATAATCTGATAAAAAATTACTGAGGCAAAAAAATAACCGTTTAAGCAAAGACCGTACACCGAAATTAAATTTATACACAAAATAAATGTACGTACTGTATAATAAAAATTGTCTAGGTAATTCAGTATTAAAATGCAAAAGATATTTTCGAGATTCGGAACCCTAAATCCTTGAGAAATTTTGCAATATGAGAACACACAAAATCTTTTGGTTTTTGTTTAATATTAGATATTATTAATTATAATTTATATTAATTCTCCCCTTAAATTTATTTTTAAAAATGAAAATATAAAATTTTAGAAAAAGTATTAAGACTGCAAGCCAGCGACAGATTTTCCGCATCGAATTCCTCACGGGTGATACTTGTGAAATATTTCAGAGAGTTGTGTTATGAAGCCTCGTGAACGTCAGCTGCGACTTCGTGGATAAGTTGAGCAGCGGCAGCCCCCACTTACGTCGAAAAAAGTTATTTTTAAGCCTTTCCTCCCGATTAAAAATTGTCAAATGATAGCTGACTTAATACTTTGAAGAAAAACAAAAGTCAGCTGGCTGTAAGGTAGTGAATTTTACGTCGGCTGGTCAGTGATTTTCTATCAGTTAAAAATTTGTCAGATGATAGTTTACATGCTACTTCGTATAAATGAAAACATCGGCTGGCTGTACCTCAATGGAAAGATTATCAGCTAGTGCAGTGAATGGTGTAGCACGGGAGCCAAGCCTTAGCATCGATCGCCTATTGAAATTTTAAATATACCAGCTGACGGATTTTCCCTCGCCATAGTGCCAGCTGATTTTTGATTATTTGGAATATTATGTCAACAACTACCTGACAAATTTTCAACCGAGAGGATATAGCGTACCTAAAGTTATTGGACATCACGCTCCTTGCGCATACCCAGAAAGAAATAATATTATTTTTATCTTTCAATCAACTCAATATTATTAATAAATTTTTGATATGTAAATATATATATATATATATATATATATATATATATATATATATATATATACGAAGTAAATTGCGATCAGTAAATGCAAAATTCCACCACCATCGAGACAATGGCCCATCTGTACCACCATACCGAGAAGAAAGTCAAAACTTACCCTCCACCTCCCCCGCCACAGTGATACGGCAGAGGCACATGTTTCGTCTCTACTAGACTCATCAGGGTACCGACACGCACCTGTCTGTGCAAAGGACAGATTGGAAGGAAGCATGCAACACTGAACGCGGCTCCGTCGACCTCTTGCTGGATGGCGTATATATGTTTATGCGGCTTTCACGGATTCCTCCGTGTGATATGCAATAGCAGTGGATATATCCACATTATGCTATTGTAGTGCTGAAATCACATTCAGCAAACGTACAACTATATGCAACTCTGTGTATAAATGAAGTAAATTGCGATCAGTAAATGCAAACTTCATTCCAATCATCTTCTTTCCGTGTTAGAGATTGCACAGTTTGAATAAATTGCGATAAAATACAATCCATCCCATTCCACCACCACCAAGATGATGGCCCACCTGTACCACAATACCGAGGAGAAAGTCAAAACTTACCCTCCTCGCCCAGTGATACGGCAGAGGTACATGTTTCGTCTATACTAGACTCATCAGGGTACCGATATGCACATGTCTGTGCAACAGACAGATCGGAAGGAAGCATGCAACACTGAATGCGGTTTCGCCGACCTCTCGCCGGATGGTGTACATATGTTTATGCGGCTTTCACGGATTCCTCCGTGTGAGATGCAATAGCAGTGGATATATCCATATTATGTCATTGTAGTGCTGAAATCACATTCAGCAAACGTACAACTGTATGCAACTCTGTGCATAAATGAAGTAAATTGCGATCAGTAAATGCAAACTTCATTCCAACGATATTCTTTCCGTGTTAGAGGTTGCACAGTTTGAATAAATTGCGATAAAATACAATCCATCCCATTCCACCACCATCAAGATGATTGCCCACCTGTCACCTGTACCACCGTACCGAGGAGAAAGTCAAAACTCACCCTCCCCGCCACAGTGATACGGCAGAGGGACATGTTTCGTCTCTACTAGATGCATCAGGGTACCGATATGCACCTTTCTGTGTAACAGACAGATCGGAAGGAAGCATGCAACACTGAATGCGGCTTCGCCGACCTCTCGCCGGATGGTGTATATATGTTTATGCGGCTTTCACGGATTCCTCCGTGTGAGAAGCAATAGCAGTTGATATATCCACATTATGCCGTTGTAGTGCTGCAATCACATTCAGCAAACATACAACTGTATGCAACTTCGTGTATAAATGAAGTAAATTGCAATCAGTAAATGCGAACTTCATTCCAGTCATATCCTCTCCGTGTTAGAGGTTGCACAGTTTGTATCGCAATTTATTCATACTGTGCAACCTAAAATATGGAAACGATATGACTGGAACGAAATTTGCATTTACTGATCGCAATTTACTTTATTTATACACGGAGTTGCATATAGCTCTACGTTTGCTGAATGTGATTTCAGCACTACAATGTGGATATATCCATTGCTATTGCATCTCACACGGAGGAATCCGTGCATATATATATATATATATATATATATATATATATATATATATATATATATATATATATATGCACTTGTGTTTTTCCGGTTTTCAATCCGTTCGTCTATAGAAAAATTTTCACGACGTTTCGCCAACATCTCAGCTGGCATTTTCAAGTGATGTTTCTTCGACGGTTTCTGCCCCCTCAATCACTTTTGCCCTGTCCACGCGAAAAACAAGTAGAATTTCAAAGTTCTGTATTTCAGTAAGGAGCGCCACTTTTGTAGAAAATTTTGTGAGACAATTCTGATCAGACAGTTTTTTAGAGTTCTCCAAGAGGTTTAAATAACTTTTTTAAAGTTTGATCTAAGTGCATTTTTTTGCCAAAAAAAATGACTTTTTTTCAATGTTTTGTATATTCTTAACTGAACTCGATAGAGAAAACCTTCAAAGGGAAAAAAATGCCGGTTTTTACATGCAGAATGACCTTCATTAGTTCCGAAATATTTTCCACGAATTTATATTTTTTAATTTTAAATTTTTTTTTGATTTTTCAATTTTTTTGAAAATAAAAACAATAACGTTTGCTTGAAGGTCATATCAAGTTTCACTTGAAAACGGCTAGAGATAAAAACTAGCCGAAACGTCGTGATATTCAACAAAAATAAAGACAATGGAAGTCCAACAGATATCTACTACTTCGCAAAAACAATAAAATGCTGTTTACGACTGTTCACTCAGTATGATACCAACGCGTAATTTTTGGACAATTTTTCAAATGTTTTTACATTGGTTTCTTTATGTGATCTTCAATTTTTAATTATTTATCATAGAATTAACTGTTTACAGCTAAAATCACGGAAAACATTTCGGAACTAATAAAGATCATTCTGTATGTAAAAATGGGCATTTTTTTGAAGTTTTTCTCTATCTAGTTCAGTTAAGAATATACAAAACATTGAAAATTGGTATTTGGTCGAAAATGCACTTAGATCAAACTTTAAAAAAGTAATTTAAATCTCTTAGAAAACTCTAAAAAACTGTCTGATCAGGATTTTCGCACAAACTTTTCTACAAAAATGGCGCTGAACTAATAAATAAAGAAAAGTTGTGATAAATTAATTAATTAATTTAGTTTTTAACGTATTTAAGGCGATCGGCACTTAAGTCTGGCTTCCACGCTACACCTTTAACTGCATCAGCTGACGACTTTTTCACCAACATAGAGCCAGCTGACATTTTTATTTATTCAAAGTAGCATGTAAACTATCATTTGACAAATTTTTAACGGAAGGGAAATCACTGATTTTTTTTTTGGATGTTCGTTTGACCAACTGATGTATAATCCACCACGGTACAGCCAGCTGACTTTTTTATCTTCAAATAATTGCATTAACTATCATTTGACAAATTTTCAATCGGGAGGAAATGATTAAAAATAATTTTTTTTTAACGCGAATGGAAATCTGCAGCTGCTCCACCTACCCACGCAGCCGCAACTGACGTTCACGAGGTTTCATGGCACACCCGTCTAAACCATTTCACAAGTTATCGCCCAAGAGGAAATTGATCACGAAAATCTGTTGCTGGCTTGTATACTATAAATGCTTTTTTCAGAATTGTCATGCGATGATTCCTTACTGAAATACAGACATGGCAAAAGTGAATATATTCATCCTACTATGCTCCAAGCATCCGTACAGTATCAAATTACAATCTTGCAAGCATCCGCATACGGACGCTCGGAAGTTTTTCTGTAAATATGGGATTTGAGAGATCCGTTAAGGCTCTCACCAAAAATTTCAGCTGAGCGCTTGAAATGGAGCAGAATTATAAATTCTGTGTATGTTTGAATATTTTTAGTTGAGTTGGTGCCGTCAGACAGCTAAGCGCTTGCTTGTAAATATTCAAATTATATATTCGCTCTTCATCATGTCATTTTCCGGGTGTCCTGGTAATACCCTGACTATTTCTTCTTAAATTTCCGGCGTCTTACATTCGGCAGCGTTGTATGCCTTTATTCTCTATTTTCATTTGGAAAGTTTTTAATCGACTGCGATACTATCGGGTGCGCCGCGTACTGCCATTAAGTCTGTCGGTGTCCCGCATAAACTATATTGTTAATTTTTACTTTATATGGGAAGAGCTAAAGGCTTGTAATGATTACTGCTTGAAGAAATTATGTATATCCATTTTCGGACAAAACTAGTTTGACAAATCGCTTTAGTTAGTTGGTTCTTTATTATTACCGTGATTTTGATTTTAATTTCAACGTTAGTTACATTATTCAGGATAGTTCAAAGAGTTTCTACAGATTAAAAATTAACCCCCTAATTCACTAACACGGTCTAATTTTAAAACCGTGAGGGATTAAAATTGACTAGTTCATCAGTAACAATTTTGAACCTTAAAAATACAAGGATAAATAATAATTTTATTTTATTTTTAAACCGATAAAACTAGAAAATTCTGATAATTTTCAAGAAACAACTATACCTGTTACAGATTTGAAAGCTTTATCTCTGTGTTTGTATCCTTGATAATTTTATATAAACATTTATTTATTGACGCATGTAATTATAAATATTATAAGGAAAACCAAACTGACCAACTAGAAAGTCTAATTTTCATGCCCACTAGACCAGCTCCAATTTTTTTTCATATTCGTGTGACTAACAGACACAGAGTCCATTTTTTTTCTTCAAAATATTGTGTTGTAATTTGACGAATTTTCAATCTGGAGAAAATTATATTAATTTTAAAATCAGTTTATAGGACACAAATGTGACATGATGGTTGGTACTGAATGCAATGGCCTGATGAGTCTCATACTTGGACGAAACAAAGCTGTCGTTATTTTTTGGACCCGGAACGTCCCCATTATCTTGGAGTTCTCCGAAATTTTTAATACGACAGTAATGTTTATTGACAATCATATGTTCGATAAGCAGAGAATTATTTTATGTAAATATATATATATATATATATATATATATATATATATATATATATATATATATATATCTATATACACTGAAATATGTTTAACGTATTGATGAAACGATCAGCGAAAGCTGTAATGAATTATGTGCATTAGGTGAACACTTGTAAGTAGACTTCCATACACGACAAAGGACACGTTATAACTGATGAAACGTTATTTGTTAATAGCGTTGAAAAGCAATAAAAACATGACGTTAATCAAAACTGTAGGCGGAATTTAAAAATTTTCGTTTAATCAAAAGATTATTTTACTATTCGTTGTTTTGTAGAGTTGAGTCAACTTTGATTTTGTAGTTATTTTATCTAGTTGATTTCAACCATTATTCAACGTTAAAAATAACGTGATTTAACATGACATTTTTCTTACAACTCAACGTTGTTTCTAAACTAAAACGCAACGTTTGACTACTCTTTTATACATTGATGCAACGTACGTGTGTTTAGTGGGTAGAATGTTAACCGATTTTAGTTAACTTTAACTCTAATAACATTCCTTAGGATTTCAGTAAGAGGAACAAAGACTAAGAAAGAAAGTAATTTATGATAATATAGTTATGACATTTTTATTGCACATTTTTAAAGTTATTTATTTAAAAAGTAATTAATGGCTTTTTGCCATAATTTTCATAAATTTCAGTCCATTTAGGAAATCTGTTTGCTTCGAGATCGAACCTAATTTCCACGGTTCCATTAATATTAAGATAGGTTCGATTTGCTGGACTCATTGTAGGCCAAATTACATTGTTCAGTAGCTCGGATTTTTCTGGTGTTGGATTTCTGAAATATTTAGAAATAATAAAGTATAACTATGCTAATATGATTTTCTACACTAAATATATAAAATATGCTGAATTACGCAATATCTCTGGTCTAAAAGTGATGGTCCAAGCAAAAACTCTCCTAACAAGTTTTCACGAAATTGATTGGTTGGGATATGAGGAAATTAACTCTGAAATAGTAACATTTTGTCAGCAAGTATATTTAAAAGATATAGACAAAAGTAGGAACTGTAGCAAGCATCTTGGAAAATGTTTTTTTACGAATTACTCGATACCATCGGTCACATATTAAAGAAAAATTTCTATTTTAAGGGTTTATTGTAAAACTTTTGATAGTATTTCTATTTTTCTTTAGCTTTTATGATATACAAAAAATTATAAAAATTAGCGAAAACTAATTTATTTGGAAAATCAAAAAATCATCAAAGCCGAAAAAAAAACAAGACGGTTTTCAGTTTGACAGGTTAACTTCTACTCCCGAAATATGAACATTGCTTTTCTCTTTATTGTTGTAAAATAATTTTATTTTCTTAAATACATCGATGATTCCGTATACAAGTTTAGTGATGGCATTTCTGAAATACACAAAGCGAAATGGTTCATCCTCTAATTTCCTAACGTGGTGTTTCCCAACCTTTCCGAATATATCAGTTTTAATGGTTTTTTTGTAGTTCAAACCAAAAATCTTTTATTCACTTTTGTTGGCGTCATTATCACAAGTTAAATATCTCCCGACAAATAGTAAAATTTCGTCCCAAATAGAAACACACTCTACCTCTTGTTTATCTCGCTTTCATGGAAAATTCCGACTAATCTCGAATCTTCTGTAGCTATTTTTATCTTACGTACGATCTAGTGGACTTCATTACTCTATAACGTAATTAGCCAAGCATATGTTGAAAATCATGCTCTGTGGGTTCAGGTTGTGTTAAATTGGAATTATTATCCGACGTTTCGCTTATGGTTGCATGAGTCATCTTCAAGGATTTTTATTCCATGAGATTAGAACACAGAAAACTCGGAAAACTCAAACATATGTAGTTAAGACAGTTTGTCTTTTAGCATAACACTACTGATATATTTTTGTTTGGGCACACATATCTTCAGAAGATTAAATCAAGAAAATATTCTGAAAAATATTTAAATTTTGGGTTTGCCATAACTAAAATAAATGACGAAGTAAGACCCTTGTATGTTGACGGTGGAAGTTTTGTCGCCTAATGAAAAGACTGTAGTACTAGCTTTTAGTTTTGTATTAGATAACTAGGTCAAAAACTCCTCACATCATCGGAAATGACTTATTTTACCAACTGCAATTGAAATTACAGAAATAATGTTCAGGAGATCATTTTACCAAATATTCCACCCCCCTATCAAATTATATTTTTATTTGTCAATTCTGTAATATATCTGAAAATATACAACATTATTTTTTGTCAAAGTTGTTTGAAAAACTTTTCCGAATTCAAGTTGAGGCAATAGATAGTGACAAAGATTGCCATTTAACAACATACTTTTTTTTGCAATGAATTCTCAGTAGTTGAGAGCTATTTTGCAAATGTATAGAAAATAGAGCAGCATTATTTAACACAATGGATCATTTTATAAATGAGACAAACTTACAATGAAAAAATTCTGTTGGAATATTCACAGATTATACTCGAGCACTTTCCGGTAGATTCTAAAGAATACCAACATTCGTAAGACAAAAATCTCCAAGTGTATCTGGACATATTGCAAGGTTTAAAGCGCAACTCTCCCCACATAAAAATAAAGTCCTGGTCTGAACATTGCATTGATCACAACTCTAGTGAACTATTAAAAATGATGCCGTTGAAATCAAGATCTGTTTCAACACTTTGCAAAACTTTAACTGACTAGAAATACCCTTGGAAGAGAAAAGGCGCCCAGAAGCGGAACTGTTTCGAAATTAATCGACATATTTGTTAAATTGAGAGTCTTAAATTGGAAACTTCTAGGAAATGATACTCATATCTTGTAGATAATTCACAAGAGAAGAAGTAGAAAACTTAAATTATTGAACACGAACGTAAAACAAAATGTTTCAAAATACTTAACAATGTGAACAAATTGGTTAATGGATCAGAAATCCATTTCAAAATAAGTCTAAAAATCTCTCAATCGGGAAATAAGGACTTCACTGTAACTAGCGAAATTCAAAGGTAATTTGATAACAAATCTAAGTTTGAATTTTGGGCCAATTTTTTTGTTACACAACTATTCCTCAAGGGGATAACAATCACTAGTCTAACTTTACAACTGGTGCAAGATGACAATGAAGGGTTCACACTAGCACATATTTTAATAGGTAAAACAATTTTTGAGTCTCAACAATACCGAAAAAAAATGGTTTTCTTTTATTAACAAACCGGCACAAATGAAAAATTTTGTTTCATTTTCGAGAAACAACTATTCCTTTTGACAATTTAAAGAGGATTTAGTTTCATGGAAATTTTGCTTCAAGTTTGCTATTTTTTCTTTGCTTATAGTATTGTTATAATTTATATAGTATATGTTAACAAATAAATCTTTATATAAGAAATTAAGGCAACAAACCTAAAGATAAGACTTTATACTGAAATACTGTATACTGATTTTCATATGAATGCACACATAAAATAAGTGAAATTAACACTACAAAAAATATACAAAAAATATGGAGAAATCAATAATGACAAAGCAAAAAAAATATATTTAAAATATTTAAAACAACCTAAATATTTGTCATAAAACGATAAAATCAGAAAAATAAAATACAATAATAAAAAATTTAAAACACACCAATGTTACATACTTATATAACCAAAAAAAAAAAAGAACATTTAAATTGTTATTCTGGAGAGATAAAAGCGGTAATATCAGTGCTAAAAATGTTATTTAAAAACGAGTGATAACATAAAAAAAAACAATATTCAAGAGTAAAAATTCAAATAGAATACAGATAATAATAGATAAAAGATATACTTGTCTCTCGAATCTACAAAAAATTTTCATTTTTTGTAGGTTGAGTAATAAAAGACAACAATTTTGTTTTTGGATTTTTAAGATTATAGACTTATTTGACTCATTGTTATTTAATTTAAATTCTTTATTGTCAACCGAGACAAACATGTTAGTGAACGGGAGGGAAAGTTGTTATTTTATTTGGCTGCAATAATGTTTAAAGTTGAAATAAGTAAAAATGTGTTCTTCCTATTATTTTTTAATAATAATAAATAAAAGAAAGTTTAGCAGAAACTCTATAATTCAATAAAAAATTCTACGCAAATTAAAGTATGTTTAAACAATTTAAAGAAATCTCAAATTTCCCGGGTATTATTCTAAAAAATAAACATAATAATTTAATATTTAATAATTCCGCATTAGTTTATTGTTTTCCAAAAAATAAAAATACTATTTAAGTATATGTGTCTAAACGGCCACCAAACAATTTGAAAATTTAGACAAGTAAAGACAATTTAAAAATTTAGACAGGTAAAGACAATTTGAAAATTGAGACAGGTATAATATTAAATTATATACCATATTTTGAATATTTACATTCAATTTTGTTTTTGTAGATTACAATATATCTTTTATAATAGTTAAATATGTACTTCTCACACATTACGTTTACTACAGTTCTTACTCATGTTTTTGTAAGGACTTTCTCAAAACCTTTAAAAAAATTAATGTAAAAACAATTTTTTCTGTTTTTCACAATTTGTAACTGATTCAAATGCAAATAAGGTGTTTAATAAAAGTATGGCAAGACGGTTTTTATCAAATATGTTTTATGATCAATATTTTAAGCTAAAACATTAGGAATAAAATTGTATTGGGGATAAGAAATGATAAAAATCCAGAAAAGAAATAGAAGTTGGATTCAAAACTGACACATCATATGAAAATAAAAATAATGGATTGTAGGTAATAAAAATGATGCCGATTTTGTATTCAAAGTTTTTTGTTCTCGCTTTGACAGCTTTTGATTTAACTAAGAAATTGATTTTTGGCAGCTTTTATATTTTCCCTATATATTTTGAACAAACCCTAAAAATTTAAATTTCCTTTTAGCTTCTACCATCTCCGCGAAAATAGTTTTATCAATTCAAATAGACACCCTTTCTAGGAAGAAATTATGCATACAGGATGAAATAAAAATATTTTAACAGAAGACCATAAAAAGATATTTATTTAATAGATCCTAAGAATTGTCCCATGATCTGATTTAGTAAAACTATGAAATAAGTTTTTATGTGCTAATGGTTCTCCATAATATATCTTTGACTACAGATTTTATTTTAGGATCTGTACACTTAATTTGTCAAAAAATACTACATGAACTATATTGCTAAGGTTTCAATAAATTTTCGAAATAGACAGTTTATGATTTTAGATACAAAAGTAATTTTTAAATTTTTAATATTATGTTATATATTATTAGTATTTTTAAAAATGGTAGATCAATCTTGAAAATATTCAGGTATCACTCAAAATAAATCATGTTCAAGGTATATTTTATTATCAATAATGATGATTTTTATGTGAAAACTTCTGCGGATATGATTTTTTATATGGGCGATATAATTTTCATTCCTCTTTTAATTAACATGTCCATCTCTTGTTTTAGCAAGTAGTAATTATTAATTTATTTCCAAGCAAATTTCTTTTATACTACATACAACTGTTATAGTCTTAAACCCCATTCCTGAATATCTTTAAAAAGTAAAAAGTTGTTCCTGTCTTTAAATGCAAATGAAGATGTCATTGCTTCTCCGGACCGTTAAAGAAAAATTACATAATTTCTTTGAAGTACTTTGGTTTTCCTTACAAAAGCTTATTGACCACCTAGTCATTCAGTAAAATTTCACCTTCAACCAACTTCGCTAAAAACCTTTAAGAATGTATGTGCACTTAAATTTATTCTAATATATTTTTTTAAATATAAACTTACAAAAATTTAGCGAAATTTGCCCATAGTCTCGTCATTCTATTTTGCGTTAGTAAATTGGCAGGATCCGTATCGTACAACCCATCCATAAAAAATAAAAAGGGAAGTTCCGCTGCATGCGATGCTTTTTCAGCTCCTACAAAATATAATATAATCTAATATTTAAACAAAAATTCTTATCAGTTATTAATATGCATATATGTCTCATTGCGAATAGAGTTTACTTAAATAGAAAATAATAAAAAGTTAATAATATTCCTCAGTAATTCAACAAAAATTATTATAAAACTAAGGAAAATTTTTAGCAACATGTTTATTAAAGTTAATCTGTAAGGTGTGTAATAACTAGTTTTATTGTATTTGACAACTTTAATTACAAGTTTTGAATTTTTTCCAAGATGAATTAATTTTTAATGCTTGGTTTAACGTGTGAGTAATCCGAACGAAATAGATCTGCGGTTGTCCAGCTTTTTCCAAGCAAACCTGTATAGTTCAAAATACTTTTGAAATTTGCATCCTTGACATCAAAGATGTTATTTTACAGGGGCACTAAGCTCGATGGCGTATTTGAAATATTTAGAAAACCGTTAGAGATATGTTTGTAAAATTTTGGGTGTGCTCATAACTGATAGTTATCTGACATCTCAAAAAAATATTTTTGAAGATGGGATTTTGCCAAATCTACCACTAGTTGATATCTAATTTCAAATTTTAAATGGAGCTTCCTACATATTATGATATTTTTATGTTTTGTGTAAGATTCTGAGCTTATTCTTTATGACATATCCTATACCTACCAAATTTTGGTAATTCTCTGGACTTAAAATGGTTTCATTATAAAAAGTTATATCTTTCTTGACACTACTACTAGAAATTTAAAATTAAACTGTTTCTCATAAGGGTAACCAAGTTCCTTTACTCAGACACAAAAATAAAAATCAAGAGTGGTAAGATCCTGTGACCTAGGAGGCCAACTCGGCGGTCTTAATCGACGAATTCACATGTTCTCAAACATTCCTGTAAGCTATTCACTGTAGCAGGGGCGGATCCAGTCTCTCTCTTTGGGGGGGAGGGCGGTGATATCACAAAAGTACAATATGGCAAGCGAAAGCAAGTTGTCGACGGGGGGGGGGGGGGGGGAGACACCAGCAACATTTCCATTTCTAGTGTAAAAGGCAGGTTAGAGTCTATTTTTCTGAATTTAAAGCTTTTGGAGAGGGGGGGGCATCATAAGAAGAAACGAGTTACCGACAGGGGTGAGAATGCGAAAAGCATACACATTCCTAGTATAAGAGGTAGAATCGGGTCTATTTTCCTGAACTCAAAGCTCTTGGGGGGGGGGGGCGATCGCAAGCATACACATTCCTATACTCTATTCAAGAACTAGAGAGAGTAATAAAACTGTTACTGCAACCTCCAACGTACCTGCTCTAGTGCCGCAGGTAACCGAGGACTGCCGGAAATCTAATTATATTTAAATATTATAAGCTTTTATAAATTTACTGCAACAATAAAATTTCTGATAGTTCAACTTAATTTCTGTCACTGAGCAAAGTACACCTTACAGTTGGTCTTTAGTGATTTATCTTGTTTGTGCTTGTTTTTATATATTAGTTGAGATTAGTGAGATACCCAAAAGATATGGCATCTACATCTATATTTATTCCAAAATCTTTAAACCAAGGCATTTTTTCCTCAACGAAAAACTTTGAATATTTGTGATGCCTTAAGATATCAATATCTTGACAATAATATTAAAAGCTCTGTTGAGATGTATTCTAATATGACAGGAGTTGGAAAATCTAATATGTTCCGAATACTAAAGGAGAAAAAAACGACTGGAATTGTTAGTACTCCCAAGCCACATTCGATCACAGGCAGACGAAAAACCTCGTTGGAAGAAGAAATGTAAACTGCAATAAAAGGAGTTGTACATACATTTTATTATGAGAAGCAGATCCCAATCGTCGACAAAATTCCTACTAAAATCAATGAAGATCGGATTTACCTGAAATTAAAAGAACTGAGCTCTGGAAATTGCTCAGAGAACTTAATTTTTGCTGAGAAAAACCATATAGGAAATCTGTTCATATAGATCGTTCAGAAAATGTCTGTTGGAGAAGGAAATATCTCTCTCAAGTAAAAGGTAGAATTGCTATAAATAACACAACTTACAAAATTAGTTTTTCAACTGAACTTTTGAAAGATTTTTTTGAATAAAGTTGATGCACAATATTGGGAAAAATCCATATAATAAAATAATAAAAGAAAATGTGGAAACCCGATCTCATGATTGGTGAGATAGAGAAACCAATTATAATTAATTTGAAGGAAGATGGCTTCACTGACTTTGATTTCGAATTAGATACGTAAGTTTACCAGCGTAAACACAATTTATTACTTAAATTTTCTGTAACATAAAAATTTATTACATTTCAATCCCTTTTTAGTATTTAATTGTAATTCTGCGGATGATTTAAGAAATAAATAAACTGAATCGTCAAATGTCCTAAAAATGTTTTTAATTAATAATAAAATGACCGATAGCTCCAAAAAAATTTTAATATTATATGGACGAATTTATTATTTTGTATATGTTTAATTTCTTGTATTTTTGATAATGGGTATTTTGTAAGTATTTAAATTATAACTTAGAATTTTTTGAGAGAAATAGGCTACGTTTTAGTCTGAATGTACCTAAAAGGTTTTCTAGCCAAAATTAAAAATAATAAAAATACAGTTGTGATTTCTGTTAAATATGTCAAAATTATCTATATTTTCTAATGTATGTGAATTATTAAGAAATCATAAGAAATAAAATAATATTATAAAAACTTTTTATTTTGAGTTTATTACCGAAATAATATTCTATGCCATAAATACTTAGTGATAAAATAAACCTCCTTCTGACGCCTACGCCAAGGATTAAAATCCTTTTTAACACTTCACACATCCAAATATCTATTGTTATCCAACCCAAATATTCCATTATTATAGACCGGTATTTTTGATTATAAAATTTCTAACCCATTCCTATGAAAAATATATGTGTCTAACAGATTTTGCCAAAGACACCGGGCTAAAGGACACAGGTAGTTTGCGAAGAAAAAAAGGGTAAAAAATGATTTATTACTCTCTCTAGTTCTTGAATATACTATAGTATAAGCGGCAAAATTGGGTCTATTTTTCTGAACTCAAGGCTCTTGGGGGGGGGCGATCGCCCCTACCGCCCCCCCCCCTTGGATCCGCGCCTGCACTGTAGTGAGCTGGTGCTGGTGCACCATCTAATTTATACCAGCATTCACGTTGTCATTTCAGAGGTAATTCATCAAGGAAGTTAATTACTGTTATGTAATATTTCCAAGTGTTATAAAACTGAAACTTTGTTTTGCCAAACATCATCAGACAGAATAGGGTAGCGTCAAATTTGTACTAAAAACCTCTGTCCTTTTCTCTTTCTCTGGCAAATGCGGATTTTCTGTAGCCCAATAATGTGAATTCCTACTTTGAAGTATACCTTCATATGTAAATATAATTTCATCCGTCCAAATATATATATATATATATATATATATATATATATATATATATATATATATATATATATAAAATTTCGATCATGCTGTCTTATTATTAGGATCATTTTACAGAATTTTATGTTTTGGCGAGTCATTAAGTTCCATTGCTTGAAGATCCACAAATTTATAATTATGCATTCCATGCTTACACAAAATACTTTCTATAGACATATATGATATTTTCAAATCTTTCTTGGTAAAATACACATAGATTGAAGCATGTGAAAATGCAGGAAAATACCTGTTATGGAACTAAGCTGGACTCTTGGCATCTTAGCACTACTGCAATTGGTAAAATTATTATCTATTCTCACTTCTTTCCGTTCATCAATATAGAGTTTGATAGAGCTCGGAGACGTCCTGCATGTTTTTGATATAATTTTCTCATATTGACCATAAACATAGAACAAATTTAATCAATAACGAGACTACAAATTATTATTTAATAATTTAAAAAAATTTTTCACATTTGCACTAAACCAAAAACACAAACACAAGGATTATTTTGACGTACCAAAAATTCAGCGTATGTTTTTTATTTTTCATTTAAAGTATGTTATAATTTCAAATAAATTGGAGATTTTTTACCTATCCTGTACAATTCTATCTCAGTATTAAACAAAATTAAGAAAGTATGTATATTCTCAGGAACTGTTACAAAAATTTTAAATATTTTGTAGCAGTGTCGAGAAAGATACAACTTTAGGCAATAAAACCGTTTTTATTCCAGAAAATTTCAAATGATTATTAGTTTAAAAATGGTAAGAGGTGGGTATAAGATATGACATAAGAAATATGCAGAGCATTCTATTTAAAATTTGGACTTTGATCTCAGGTAATGATAGATCTGACATCACATCTTCAAAAATATTTTATGGAGTCAGATTACTCTATGTTATGACGCAATCGAGTTTAGCACACCCCGTATATTAAATATGTTTCTACAAAATAATAGCCTGTAAGATTTAGCAAAATTGCACAAATAAAACTATTATTAAACTATATTTAATATTGTTAGGTCCTGTTTAGTAAAATATTATTTATTGATATTTTACATTCAACTTACCATCAATAAATGCTGGTACAATTACTCTTCCATAATAAGAATACTGATACAAATAAGCTGGAACATATTTTGATGATAGCTCTGCATATTTAATGGCTGCTCTGCCAATTATGTTATCCGAATAATACTAAAAATTTTGTAAAAAAAAAACTCAAAATAACTAATTATTTTATAAAATCTTTATAATAAACTTCTTTGTACTACTTTCGCTTGCAACTAGTATGCAACGGGTTGTACCCACTGACCTCTACTATGGACCCCTACTCTTGACGGCTGGTAAAGCCAAAAAATGGCAAACCATGGGCAAAAAAATGCGTTTCTGCACATCGGGCGCCAGTCATATTTTTGGACGTTGATCAGATAAGGACATGCGTATAAACGACTTCCTATTATCGATCGGTTGTTTTGTAGCGCCATCCGTAAACAGCACAGTATCGGCTCAACGCCATTTTTGTGTTTATTTTTGCTTTGTGAGTTGCGTGCGATTTAAAGGGATTTATAGCGTTTTAAGTGATTTATTTTATTTGTTTTTATGTTTTTATTTAATATAATGGACTCCACAACGTGTATGGTTAACTTTTGGCAAAACAAGGGTAAAATACCAGGAATTTCATATTTTCGGTATGTATTTTATGTTTTATTTAGGACAAGGTAACAAGAAAGTTAACGCACACAGTCGGAAACAATAGATTAAAGAAATAGTAAGATACATTTTTTTCACAATTTTACTTTCACAGTATAAGAAATGACTAAACTAACTCCCATCGGTAGAGACTTGCCGGATTATTCTCTTCTGCTTCAGATATTATTTGTGCCCACATGATGTGACTCCCAGAACAAGAAAGTTACATGACACCGGCTTCTTTACTAAAGATTGCAACCATAGTTGCAACTTTGATAACTTGCTTGTTTAGACACCATTTATAACTAATTGAACTAACAAATAGATTTTCGAAGTTCGGTCCTGTCGATGGTCACCTGATCATTTTGTAGTGCGCATGCCGACATCTGATCTACGATGTTTACATTTTATTGTCGTAAATTTGTCGTTTTTGGGATTAAACTTTGCGGATCTAATAAATATTTTATCTATGATTGTACCTAGTAACCCAAATTGTGACACTATATAATTTATATCTTTATTCTAATGCCAGTTTGCCTTTTTACTAAAAAAAATGAAATTACACGCATATATAGTAAACTACATGGAATTTAGTATATTTTTCTTTAGTCTGATTTTAAATGTCAGGTTGCGATAATGATTTCAATTGATGCTATTCACCATTTTTATTTTGTATGATATATGAGACTACTATTTCTTATTAAATGTGAAGTCTAATTTCTCAAATTAAATGAATTAAAAATACATTACCTTCGCTAGTCCTACTAAATCCGTAGAAAATAACTGCGATCCTTTTAGATAGTTATTTTTTATTGCCTCAATTACGGCATTTTCGTCACTAGAATTAGGTCTAAGAGTTGTTGGAATTATAGAAGTGGGAACCGTATCGTATAAAGCAGCTGTTTGTTTCGCTGTTTCTAAATCTAAAATTAAAAGATACAATTTTAAACTTCAAAAATATATTGGAATTCATGGAAAAGTAAATAAAATACTCACGAGTTTTTCTAAAAGCTTGATAGACTAATTAAAATATTTTTTTCCAGAAAAATCTGTGTATGACTACAAAATACTATTTTAATTTTTTATGGTCGTCTTTAAAATATTATATTGATTATAAAAATTTATGTTGTCAGTCGAAAATCTAGTCAGATAATGATAAAAAAACTTATGAGAAGTGAAAAATACTTGGATTTTCTGCATTAATTTTTTTTTTATAATTTCTCACAAAATTATTTAAGTTATCTTAAATTTGATATTTTACTTCAACTGTTTTAGGAGTTTATACATAATAAGGCATAAAATCTAGCCTGGAAAACTATGGCTGTCACACATATCACACATACTTTAAATAAAGAATTGTAAATTAAATTCATCTCTTCCAATAATCCATTACGGGCAAGTAGTAAAAATTACATGCTATTCTAATAAACTAACTCTGACCTGCAAGGAACATAAGAGATTCTTCAGAACATATTCCAATCATTATTGGTACTTGAGTAAACTCTCCACTCTCTAACGTTTGAAAGGGGGATCTAGTTAGAAATGCATTTTCGTCTTCTACTTCAATAACGGGAAAAACTCGTTTCTGAAAATATAATATAAAATGGATCATACATGTTTGGCACCACAAAATGTAAATAATCATTATATGATTTCTAATAAAGACTGTGGTGTAAAAATAGCCTTTAAAAACATTTTTATGTAAAAAGTAGGAAAACAAGTAAGTCTATTTTGATTGTCAGTACTTTGTTGTGTTTTTTGTTCAGTAGTGTTAATTGCCAGCGGATAGATTCTTCTTTAAAATCCTGGTAGATAATAGCCCTACCTAGCGACACTACCTACGCTAGCTTTAAGATTCCTCCACTCCTCGCCTTGGAGATAACCAGGTCTCAAAATTTACCTATGTACTCCAAATTCCCTCTCTATTTCCAAAACCACTTGTCAATTTGTTTAGCCAGCGTGACAGCTTACCTCTAAAAACTTTTATATATGAAAATGTCGAATATATAAAATATATAAACGAAGATGAATAGAGACATTTCAGAATTTCGTTCTGGAAATTCGGTCAGTTTTATGGATTCTGGGAGGATAGAAATTAGAAAATCTGTAGAATATGTGAAATTTTAGGCCCCTTAAAAAAATGGAATAGAGTAGTACACGGAAACACTGGACGTAAGACCGCCAGTGATCTGGACAGTGTTTACCAGAAGTATAAAGAACGGAAAAATATTGCCCACATTAAACATTGAACATCAGTTGTATTACAAAGGAAACGAAGATCAACATATATGTGATATATGACCATTGGTAAACAAAAATTAAATTCCCAATATCACTTAAAACAAAGCTATATCACCTAGAGCAGCGTTTCCCAAGTGATGGTTCGCGAACCCCCAAGTAATAAGACAAGGTTCTGGAAGATACGTTTTTTACACTACGATGGGAAGACAAAAGTGTGACAATAAAGGAAGAAACATTAAACCATTTAAGATTTACTGACGATATCACCTTGACAGCAAAAAGTAAAAAAGAATTAAATAAGATGTTACTAAAACTAAATCTAAAATCGATATAAATCGGTCTTAAGATAAAATAGAAGATGAAAACAAAATATATAATAAACAACGTTGAAGAATATAATGATGAAACCTTCTTAGGTAACGAAAAAATAGACTAAATTATATCCTACATATATTTGGGACAAAAAATCGATACAAAAATAACTTTAAAGCGTATTTAAAGAGAAGACTTTTTCTAGGCAGATCAGCATTCGGACGGCTATAAAACATTTTTAAACTAAATATATCAAATTCACTAAAATCAAAAACCTATAACCAATATGTACTACTCATATTAACATATGGTATAGAAATTTGGGCACTAAGTGATTACAATTAGTAAACTTCAGGTGACAATGGGTAATGAAGAGATGGATACTTGAGATCAACCTCCCAGATTGCATAACAAATTATGAAATCAGACTAAGACCTTAAATATTTATATAGCAGTGGGGAATAAGAGATGGACATGACGAGTTATCGAATCGAGACCGAGGTAACATAAAAGAACCAAAGGTAGACCTCAAACTTAAAGGACTAATCCATCAAACGAATAGCGGAAGATAACTGGATGCAGAGAAATAAATAGGCAAATTTAAGGGATGCTTATATAATGATGATTGTTAGTCATCTTTTCATGTGGTTTTTGTTTTAAAACGCCTTTATATATATATATATATATATATATATATATATATATATATATATATATATATAAAAATTCTTACGTCTTTAGGAAGAGAAACTGCTGCATTTATTAATTCCTCAGTTGTCTTGTCCAGCAAAAAATCTTTGAGTTTTTGAGTACTGTTTCCATAGTCTCCTCCAGGTAAAGCATCAGCTAGTAAAAAGGCATAGGATTTTGGATCAAAATGAATAGCAGCTAACTGAAGGGATGAGCCGCTCTCTAAAATTGCTGCCCTAAATAAACCTGAATAAAAAATAATCGTATTAATTTTAGCCACATTTTACAATATTTTTAGATTACTCATGTTTTAGTATAATAGAAACTTTTATGTTTGAACCTGATGACGCAGAAATATATATAACTTAAAATTATTTAAATACCTGCAGACTTTTTACTTAATATATGGTGACCTACAGATATGCCACCAGCACTTTCACCAAAAATAGTTATTTTATTGGGATCTCCACCAAAAAGCGCAATATTGTCATTTGTCCATTTTAAAGCCAAATTTTGATCTTTTAGACCAGCATTTCCTTGAATTACTTTATCAGCTGTTGACAAAAAGCCAAATGGCCCCAATCTATAATTGACTGTTACTAAGATAACGTTTTCTTCAATTAATAGGTCGGGTCCATATTGTTGTTTAGAACCGGTTCCCTGTACAAAGCCACCACCGTAAATCCAGAACAATACAGATAGTTTCTCAGTTGGCTGAAAATGCAACTAATATAATAAACATCATCGATAAGAAATATCAATATTACCACACGGACAGTAATTATTTAAATCAGAAATATCTCTTTGCAGAAAAAGTAATAGTAGGATATTATAATATTAACTTAACGATTGAAGATTTATTGTATTTATTAATTTAAATCTTAATTTGTTCACATAGTTTTAAGACTTCTTAGTGAATTAAACTACTCACTTTGAGAGAAGGTGTGTAAACATTTATGTATAAGCAATCTTCGCTTTCATTTTCTCGATTAGCAGAATAATTTGAAGAAATGCAGGCTTTGCCGTCTGTAGTCGCATCCAAAATGTCACTCCATGGTTGTGGTGGTTGAGGACCCTAATATTAAAACAACATATTAAAGAGATTGTACTTAATAAAATAATTCGAGGATTTTTTACATGACATTTATCCTTAGTACATGTAACGACAATAGACACATTACTAAAATAATAACCTATATGAATTTTGTGATGTGCAAGTAGTCTAATAAGTTGTTTTTAGACTACTAGCTTACCATTATATGAATGTTGCTTATTAATGTTTATAATGCTCACAAAATAGTTCAAGCATTTGGCTCAATTTCGAAAGTACAAAATATTTTTGAACAAGTAGATTCATGACAAACTTCTTAACTCTTGCTCCATGTCCAGTTAACTTTGAATATTGTAGGGCCCTACATTCGCTTGTATTTCGTCATACGGAAAATTTATTCTTACAAAGTATAAACGGTAAATAAATTTAGTAAGCAATAATCACTTTCCGTGAAATAGGTACTAAAATTTAGCATAACTACTAGTTACCTGATAGATAATAGATACCAATATTTGCGAAGAAAATATTTTTAAAATATCCAATGAAACGGAAACAGTATTAAGCAAGTTGCTAGCTAAATGATTATTCTTTCCACATAGAAGAGGCAGGATTTAAATTTTATCTTTTATTTAAACCTACAATAACATGGAAGATTTAGATTTTACATTCAATTTCCTGTAGAGCTGTAGTAACGGATTTTGGGCCACTGTAAAGCTATGGTACAATGAGAGGGAATCAGTCGTATCTAAAGCTTCTACTTCTTTAGGTGCCGTCCTCGTTCCGAAGTTTGGCTATCATCAAAGCTATGCATATTTTTGACACTGCAGATCTAAACAGTTGGCAGTTGTTGCAATTGTACCATTCTCTGAAGTTCTTTAACTAGGAATGCCTTCTTCTTCCTATGGATCTTTTGCCTATTATTTTTTCCCTGGATAATTAATTGCAGCAACTGGTATTTATCTGCCCTAATACATTTCCCAAGTATTGCAGTTGGCGTTCTTTAAAAGTAAGTACTAATTCTTTCTCTTTCCGCATTCTTCGCAAAACCTACACATTTGTTACTCTCTCTGTCCATGATATTCTTAATATTCTAGGGTACATCCACAGCTCAACTGCTTCCATCCTCTTTGTATTAATCTTTTTCAATGTCCACGCTTCCATTCCGCAGTAAAAAACTGACAGCACGTAACATCTCAAAAGGCGAATTTTAAGTTTAATCTCGTCCGCAGAACACCTTCTTCATTTTAATAAACGCAGCTCTAGCTTTTTCTACTCTGATTCTGATTTCTTCTTCGTTATTTTCGTTGATAACAGTTCCCAGGTAATTATATTTTCTCACACGTTCAATTCTTTGATCATGCACGGTTATGTCAGGGAAGTTTTGTGGTGATTTATATACCACCATTATTTTTGTTTTACTGATGTTAAGTGATAATCCATATTGTTCGCTGCATTCTACTATTCTGTTAATTAGGATCTGAAGATCCTCCGAAGTTTCTGCAATTACAACCGTGTCATCCACATATCTCAAGTTGTTTATTGGCATGCCATTTATTCTAATACCTATATTTTGCTCTGAAAGTGCTCTGTTTACGATGTCCTCTGAGTACAGGTTGAATAAGATTGGTAAAAGTATACATCCCTGTCTTACGCCCTTCTTAATCTCGAGTTCCTCCGTTGTCTCTTGCTCTATTCGAATATTCGCTTTCTGGTTATAGTAAATCTTGGAAATAATCCTGATGTCTCTTTTATCCAAGTTTTTTTCTACCAGCAGTCTCATTAGATGATCGTGACGTACTTTATCGAACGCTGTATTGTAGTCAATGAAGCACATATACATATCTTGGTTCATATCTAGACATCTTTGGTACATGACGTTAAGTGCAAATAGTGCTTCTCTTGTTCCAAGCCCGTTCCGAAATCCAAATTGAGTATTACCAATATTCACATCTAGTTTTCTGTGAATTCTTGTGTGAATACTTTTAATGTGTGTCCCATTAGGCTTATTGTGCGATGGTCAGTGCACTTGTTTTGCGTTTGCCTTTTTTGGTATGGTGATAAAAGTTGACAGGAGCCATTCTTTTGGTATTTCTCCTGTTTCGCAAATGCAGTTAAAAAGGTCGACAAGAATATTCACTGATTCACCTTCCACAAGCTTGAGAAGTTCTGATGTAATCCTATCTGGACCCGGTGATTTACCATTCTTCATTGTTTTTATAGCGTATAGTATTTCTTCTTTAGTTATGTTTGGTCCTTCGTCGCCTTGTATGTTATCTATATTAGGTTCTTGTCTTTCATCGTCAAACAATTCTTCAACATAATTCTTCCAAGTCATAAGCTTTTCTTTTAGATCGGTTATTATTTCTCCATTTGCGTTGCATAATAGATTGGGATGTTTCCGTTTTTGTATACCTGCCAATTCCTTTATCTTTTTATGTAAATTAAAAGTGTCATGTTATAGTTGCAGTTCTTCAATTTCCTCGCATTCTCTTCTATAAAAAGTTTCTTATGCTGCCCTTATTTCGTTTCTGATTTGTGTGTGTACTTCATTATATTTTTGTCTGCATTTTTCCTTGCATTGTCTTCGCTCTTCCATGAGTCCTAAGATTTTTTTTGCTATCCGCTCTTGTCCTTTTTTCTGTTTCTCTCTGGTAAGAATACTCTGGGCAGGTTTTATTATGGCCTCTTTTAAATCTTGCCACTTGTCTTCTACATGCGTATTCTGTGTCTTTGTAGAAAGCATTCGTATGTTATCATTGATATGTCGTTTTAAATTTTCTTTGATTTTTGAATCTTGTAAGCGGTTGATATCTATGTGATCTATTTTTATTTTTTGTGAAGGTTTTTTGAGTTTAGTGTGTACACGCGCTATCAGGGGGTTATGATCTGAAAACACATCTGCGCCTGGATAAGCCTTAACTGATCTTATAATGTTTCTGTATCGCTGATTTACTAAGATATAATCTATCTGATTCCTAACTGTTTTCTGACTATTATGTTATGGGGATGTCCATGTGTACAGTCTCCGTTTGGGTAGCTTAAAAAATATGTTTGAAATTATCATATCATTTTCTTGACAGAACTGTAACATCCTGCCTCCTTTGTCGTTCCTTGACCCGAGGCCATAGTCTCCCACATATTTTTCGTTTTTTCCTTTCCCTATTTTGGAGTTGAAGTCTCCAAGGATGAGTGTGATGACTCTTGGCTTTATAGACTTTAGAACTTGATTGATTTGTTCATAAAACTTTTCAATCTCCTCATCTGATTCTCATATCTAAAGCTATTTGTTACCTTATCGTGTAAAAATCGATACAGAGTACCACAATGAAATTTTAAATTGTCTTTGATAGGTATAAACTTCTATATTTTAATAAATGATATTTTATTAAAATGGTTTGGTGCTATTTTAAGCTAACAAAAAATATAATTGAGCAATGTTGGACAATGGACTTTTCGCTATGTATTTGTTGTCAGAAAATAACTTATGACAATTTTAGTAGTAGTTAAGAAAACCAATGAAAATTTATTGAACCCCATTCTTACATTCCTTTTCGTGCATACGTTCGAGTGAAAAACCCTTACTTTAATAGTCTTATCGCAAATAGATCAGATATAGTTAATTACCTCATGCAACTTATCAATAATGCAATAAAATTAAAATGCTCCATTACAGTACTGATATTTCAAAGAGTATTAAGAATGCATTTTAAATCAGGAAAATATGATCATTCTAGGGTGATTGAGAACTGATTAAAAATTTGCTAATACGAGTATAGTTTGATATTTAGCATCCTTTTAAAAAGAGGAGGTTCTATATTTGACCACTATGTATGTTTTTCTTTTCTTCTTATGTATGTACGTCGATTATTTTAGAACGGCGACACCGTTCCGCAGTGGTCCCATATTATTTTGATCGAATCTGATTCAGCAAAATTCAAGATGGCACTGATAATATAGCGTACAAAAAAATTAATTTTGTCCAATTTTTCCAAAATTGGTATGGGGGAGTTTCCGGGGCCGTTCTCAAGCGAATCTGAAGTTATTTTTAAAATATTTAGTACGGCGGATCCAATATGGCAAACTATATATTTTACATCTCCCGATTTTGTCCAAAATTGGTATAGATGGATTGCTGAGCATGTAAATTACGAATTTTAAATTATTTAAAAAAAATCAGTATGACAGATCCAATATGGCCGACTCAAAATTTAACGTCTCTCGGTTTTGTTGAAAATTAGTTGCTGGAGGATTTCTGAGAGTGCAAATAATGAAAACAAAATTGTTTTAAAAAAATTCAATATGGTAGATGCAAGATGGTAGTCTTAAAATTTTATATTTCCGGATTATGTCCTAAATTGGTACTGGGGAGTCTTCTACGTTGTAGATTAATATTAGATTGAAAGGTTAAAATCATTTTTTTGAAATTCTACATGTGGGATCCAATATAGTGGGTTAAAAATGTTACGTTATTCACATTTTTTTCAAAATTGGTATTAGGGAGTTTTCGGAATGGTAGGTGACGAATCAGAAGTTAATTTTTACAATATAACTTGACAGATACAATTCGGGAGACCAAAAATTTTACACTTTTCGAATATTGTCCGGACTGATATTGGGAGTTCTTGAGGCCTCTATTACGGATCTTAAATTAATTCCTTCAAACTCAATATGTAAGACAAAATATCTCGGACTAAAAAATTTAGATGTCTGAAGTTCCTTCAATTTAGGTATCGGGTAGTCTTGGGGCCTAGGTTACGAATTTAGAATTAATTTCTTAAAATTCAAGGTAGCGAATTTACCAAATATTTTTTTGATTGAATTTCATTCAAAACTTATATTTAGGGATTTTTCAGAATAAAAGATTTTTTTTGTTCTTCAATTTAGTATAGTCTAAAACTTTGGAAATAAATATGTACTTGTTTACCACCTTAGAAACTTAAGACATTTTAAAACTAACCAAGGATTTAGTCGACTTCCAAAAAGCGTTACAAAATAAAAAATAACAATATTACCAAATGAAACAAATAACATCTGACATGGGAAACGGTAAAGAAGCAATTAAAAATAAAGTATTTCTCAATCTTTTTATGTGCAACTTCAAAAGTTATTACGATTCTTTTTGTAAATTAATACCCTTTTCAAATATACTACTTAGGCCTCCGAGGGGTGCATGCACCTGCTTTTACGTATTTGACGCTGTGTAACCGAAATAGCTGAGGAACGATTTTGTGAGGCTTATACGCCGCAATAATTAATTAACTTTTTTCGATATGATTTTGCAAATTGCAGCTAGATACTAATGAAGTTTAAAAAAAATCTATGCAATAGTCTTGGTGGCATCTGACAAAAGAGTAAATTAACTCTTTTCAATCTTCTTCTTCTTAAGGTTAGTGATAATTTGGGCATATCGTGTTCGGTCTTGGGTTGCTCTGAATAAGGTGTAGGCGCCTAAGACAGTCCATTCTCTGATGTTCTTTAGCCACGAGTGCTTCTTACAACCTATTCTCTGTTTTCCCTAGATCTTTCACTGCATTATCAGCTGCAGGAACTGGCACTTGGTGTTACGGAAGATCTGTCGAAGATAGGCTGTCTTCCGGTATTTGACGATTTGCCGCATTTCTCTTTCTCTGTTCATGCGTCTTAAGACCTCAGCATTAGTTATACGGTCAGTTCAGGGAATTCGCAATAATCTCCTGAAGACCCACATCTCGAACGCCTTCAATCTGTTCAGCGTGGCGGCCTTCAGTGTTTATGTCTCGACACCATACATTCAGGTCGAGAGATCTTGTTCTAGCCTGTCCTATTCGGCTACGTATCTCCACGTCTAGTTCCAGATCAGTTGTTATCCAGCTCCCAAGATATTTAAATATATTGACCTGTTGTATTAGTTTACCATTCACTGTTATATTGGCCTGCACCGGTGTTCTGCTTATGGCCATCACCTTGGTTTTAGTTGTGTTAATTTTTAGCCCTAGTTGATCTCCTTCTGTCATGATTTTGTTCGTTAAGCGTCGTAGGGCTTCGGGGCTGTCAACAATTATTGCGGTATCATCAGCATATCGCAAATTATTCACAAGGTGACCATTAATTCTGATGCCATTGTTTGTTTTTTGCAGCACTCGTTCGAAAATATTTTCGGAGTACAGATTAACAAGAAGAGGAGAGAGCACACATCCTTATCGTTTCCCTCGTTCAGTAGGGAAACTATCAGTCTCGTCGTTTGCAACTCTTACAGATGTAGTTTGATATTCGTGTAGCTCGGTAATAAAGCACGTATCGTTTTTAACTATTCTGAGGTCCTGAAGAAACTTTATTAATTTTGTGTGATTTACACAATCAAAAACCATATTATAATCGATGAAGCAGATGTATACGTCTTTTCTTTGGTCTTTGCATTTTTGTAGTAGTATAGTGAGGCTGAAAAGTGCTTTTCTAGTATCAAACCACTCCCGAAATCTAAACTGACAGCTTATTTCTCTCTCACACTTTCTGTATATTTTTTTGTTAATAATCTTCAGAAAAAGTTTGAAGATATGGCTCATTAAACTTATCATCCGAAATTGATCGCATTTAGTGGCATTTTATTTTTTTCGGTATCGGTATGAACGTTGAGTGTAGCCAGTCTTTTGGTATTTGTTTCGATGTGTATATTACGTTGAGGATTCTCACGAGTGTGTCAATGCTCTCTTCATCAAACAGTTTTATGATCTCAATATATAGCTCATCGGGGTCTGATGCTCTGCCCGTTTCGCATGACTTTATTGCTTTTATAACTTCAGATTTAAGTATTTCAGGTGAAGTTTCTCCCTCATATTTTTCCTGTAATATTCTTGGACCATTACTTGAAAAGATTTTTCTTCCACTGTTTGAGTATTCTCTGTGGGTCTATGATTGGTTCGTCGTTATCCCTCGTAAGCCTAGTGAGATTTAATGTTCTTGCTCGTCCCGTTGTTTCTTTTATGATTTTGTGGACGTTAAAATGATCATGCTCCTTTCCGGTTCTTCTATTTCTTTACATTTGTTTTTCATCCTTACAAAACAAATCTTAAAAAATGCAGAAATTACTTGTAAGATAAACATATGCAGAATATGTGAAATTAAAAATTACGTTCATATCGTGATTCCCCGCAGGGGAAATTATTTTTTAATGAGTTCTTTTAAATCCTAAGTTAAGACCCTACCTGCATTTGATCAAGAGATATCGATAAATTTATAAAATTAAAATTTTCAACTTTTCGTCTTATTGAAGTATTCATTTTTAAAAATCCTGACATTTTTCTATCCCTAATAGTTTGAGCTGCTAGTTAATATGTCATTCAGTCAGTCAGAACAATACCACTATATAATGAATGAAAAATATTTTCTACACAGGCCATCAAAAATTTAATTTGATTATAAAATTAAAATTGTTACAAATCAAACAATCAAATCAACGTCATCTACATCTAAATTACTTATTTTTTAAGATATTAACGCCTAAAAATTAAATCTTTATATTTCATGTATTGCAATTATCAGACTAAAATGCACCAACTGAATATATTTTTTAGCTTCTTCAAAATGATATGGACGTCCACTCTAAAAGAGCTGAATATTAAAAATTTCGGTTAATCAAAATAACAAAAAAAAAAAAATTTTGAATATATAACATCTAAGAAACTAGTAATATTATTTCGTTTCCATTGATTGATTGATTGATTGATTGTATAACACAACATGCCAGGATTGAAAAGTCCTTACACCTTCAGACTTATTATATTGCCTGCCATATTCGTTCTAAGTGAACAGGTTGGTTGCCTTTATTAAGTTTAACAGCCTGCTTAATAGTTTATCCTCTGGGTATAAGCCTTCGGATAGATTGATCTCTGAAGGTATCTTGAATAGGCCAAAGCGCGCACTCGAAAATGATGTGTGAGATCGTCTCGTCCTCTTCATCATATAGTCTACATAGTGGTTCTTCGTTGAATATTCCTATTTTATGTGGATGTTTTCTCAAGCTGCAGTGGCCAGTTATAAGTCCTGTCACCGTCGGATTTGTTGTTTGCTTAGACGCAGAATTTTACATGCTTAGTTTGCTGGATGGTACACTCAGCATTAGCTTGTTGTGCCTGTGATCCGCAAGGTGGTTCCTGTGGGTGAGGTGTTTCTGATTTGTCCACCGGGACAGCCACTCACAAATAGTAGCCTTAGTAATTGCAAATGCTGTCTCTCGTCCAATAAATGAAGTGACAGACCCTTGTCTTGCAACTTGGTCTAGTTTTTCATTGCCTTGTGCTCTGGTACTCACGTAAGAGTGGCCCTGTTGTATTTTTGCCACAGCGATAAGATTTTAAGACAGTCCCAGACCTGTTTTGATGTTATTTGATAACACGCTAGAGCCTTTAGCGCTGTCTGACTGTCAGAGAAGATGAGAACGGTCCTGCGTCTGTAACTTCTTCTCAAATTCTCCCAAAGACAGACATCTAAAGCGTGAATTTATGTCTGAAATACAGTAGTATGCTGCCCCAGTGCTGCACTCATATTAAGTCTGGGTATATCCCCGTGTACTCCGGTGCCTGGACCACGGTTAGTTTTGGACCGGTCAGTATACCAAACGAGGTTTCCGGGCTGACTCAATGTTCGATCAGACCGCGTCTTCCAGTTAAGCTGTATGATATAGATTCTGTCAAAGTTGTAAGTTCTTGACATGGTATCACTGCTCATTTCTTGCAATGAGTTCGTTACCACGCCATTGATGCTCGTGTGTCCAAGGGCAGGTCAAGTCCACCAGGACTTTCCTGTCTACAAGCCCCCATTCTCGCCTCAGCCCTGATTATTCTATCAAGGAGAGGGAGGTTTAATAGGATTTTCATAGCTGCTGTTGATGTGCTTCTCATGACACCCATGATGCATAGACAGACCAGTCTCTCGAGTTTGGAAAACTCCAGAATGGCCCATCTTTGCATGGTTTTTGTCCACCATACAACCGATCCACAGGTTATCATGGATCTTATCAACGCAGTGCATAACTAGTGCACAATATGTGGCTTTAATCTCCACATACTATCCCTACAGAAATGGGAATAGTACTACTCTTTGCGGGCAACCCTCGGCTATCGACACCTTCACGGTTTTTTACAACAGTTTGGATTGTGCCTGTCTGCGCTGAAGCATGTTTTGTATCCACCTGCAAAGAGTGTCTTCAAAGTCATGTCATGAAGACAAATTAGATATGATCAAATGGTTCTTCAATATCATGGAACGCTGTCAGTGCTACTTCCTTACTATCAGTGGCAGACTTTATTTCCCTCACCAGGTGATGTAGAGCTGACTCACTTGATTTTTCTGTTTGGTAGGCATGTTGGTTGGGGTATGTAACCTCTCTTTAAGAGAGAGTTCCCGTATACGCTTTTCAGCCAGTTTCTCTGTTAGCTTTAGTAGAAAAGATGACAGATTAATTGGCCTGAATGACTTCGCCTAAGAGTTGTCTTTCCCAGGTTTTGGTATGAAGATATTTCTGAACGTTTTCCAAGCCAAAGTTAGATAATTCTGGCTATACTTAAATTTTGCAGAGCACCAGAGTGAAGAGTTCTTTGTCCTGCTTTATAAGCATTGGAATGACCTTATCGAGTTCCGATGCCTTATAACTTTGAAATGATTCTATAACTCACAATATCTTGTTGTGGTTTATCACATGATTTGGTGTTTCCCAGTCTCTTTTTGATGCCATTCAGGTTTTTCCCTTCCATAGTTTCTTAGTTTCACTTTAAATTTATAAAAAGTTGAAATAATTATTTTTTAGACTTACCTCAAACCGCAAATTTCCTAATGGAGGAGTTGCAAAAGGAATTCCTCGGAATCCATAATATGTCTTGTTATTTGGTGTTAAATAGGTGGCACCTCGTATTTGACCATCAGGTAGTGTGATGATGAGTTCTTCTGCAGTTAATGTTGATAACTTGAATAAAACAAATTTTTTTTTATAGCCGGACGTCAGAGTAAATAACCCATAAAGTTTTCTCGAAAATAGAAGAATATGGAACTCTTTAAAGTTATTTCATACAAATTAAAGTATATGTTCAAAAACAAAAATAATAGTCAAAATTATAAATAAATTTTATCATCAACAACACAATAAATAATTTTGTGGTTCACAGTAGCAATAAATTAAAATCAGAAGTATTACAGGAAAAATATCTACCTACCCATAATTAAAACAACTTAGCTCATAGCATTTTTTAAAACCAAACTGGAGATATTCTTGTTGAATACATGCCAAAGGGCACCACAATAGTTACCTACTGTAATATATTAACAAAATCATGACCACAAATATCCGGATTTGTGCCATAAGATAGTTATTTTTATGTTTGTTTGAAGGTTGAAAATTGACTAAAATGTGGTTGTTGGACTTGCATAGCCTTTATTCTTGTTTTTTTGTACGACGTTTCAATTAGGTTATTTCTCTAATAGCTATCAAGTATAATCAAGTTTATTACAAGCAAAAATAAAAATAATACACATCTTAGTCAATGTTTTTCTTCGTGACAAAGCGTCAATCGACATAATAGAAAAAAAAAATTATGATATTTTCTAAATGCCCTATCAACTGCTTAGCTACTTATAGCTTCTTTCACAAATTTACTCAACACTGTAATTAATTTATAGAAGGTGTTAAGGCATTTGACTTGCCCATAACTGTTGGCGCTTAACCTTAATTATAAGGGAATTTAATGGGACTCTTTCTATGGGAGAAGTTTTACAAGGTGGAAAGTAAATGCGATGAATTCCTCTATTTTTCTCATAAAAGAACGGTAAAGACATACTTTTTTGTTAGTAAGTAGACCACAATAAAGCCTTGGTCTAATTTATTTTAACGAAAACAGGTCGAGTCGTGAGGCACACATGCCCTTATTATAAACTTTTAGGTTGAGAGAACTTGAGCTCCTATCCTAGAAAACATCATTTGAATAGGGATATGAATGAACTTTCGTTTCATACTTTGAGAGTAAATCAAGTATTCTTAAATATGCAACGTTGTCAGATATTGGACGCGCCTAAATTATATAAATTGTGTGTGTGTGTAGGATAAGTTTGTTCACGAAGTATAGATTTTTGAACTGAACTGATTTTTTCATAAGAAATAAAACCTTTATTCTTTGAAGAAAAACCAAATCAGCTAATTAAACATAATAAATAGACAAACAAATAAGAAGCAGTGTTTGATACTTCTGATATTTCAAATCATGAAAGTTTAAAATTTCAACGACTTTTTGGATTCACCGAACCTATACAAAAGCAGTAAAAATTTGGTTCCAAATCTATGGCTGTCTTTTAAGGAATATTAATGATAAGATTTTTAAATTGTGGGAATAATGTTCTTATTATTTTTGTTGTCATTGCTGTCATGCAACTATCAAAACTATAATTGAAAAAAATTGAAAAATATTGACAAAATATTGTACAGATAAAATAAATATTTTCGTATGTTTTTGAGATTAGATTAGGTAAGTAAAGATGATCAGCAAAAAATAATAAATTCTCATTTAGTAACTAAAAAGATATTCCCAATTTTTTTTTAATTATAAAATATTAATTTTAAGATTTATTATTATGATAATTGTTGAAAAATAATTTTAAATTATCACCGCAATCTTATATATGCGCTGACATTATTCATTTAGTAGACGGTTAAATTTATTTGTTTAGGAATGTTTACTTATAATTCATATAATTGGTATTTATTGTTTCTCGAGTTTTTTATCATAAAAAAATTCCGTACTTCTTAATTCAAAAAATATAAATACCTAATAAGAATGGTATTCAAAGTTTCCAACGTTGATTTTATTACTTCCAAAATCAAAAAAGTCGAATTTGTTCTTAAATGCTAGTTCGCTTATTTAAAGGGTTCGTTAAAATTTTCTCCAAAAAAATATGTTGAAAAATAATTCTATTTCAATGAATTAAATGCCCAATCACTTGTCATTAAAAGGTCCAGTAACTAGTGTAATTTTACTCATGGAGGTTCTTATCCCCTTATTATTTTAGGAATAAAACTCATTGCTTTTTGATAAAATATTTTTAAAATCATTCATAAATTTTAAAAAATTATACTGATAAAAAACAAATAAAGTTAATGTATCTAGGAGATTTTATAATTTTTTTTAAAGTAAATCCCTTAATAAGGGCAACTGTGTCTTTTTTAATGAAAAAAAAAAAGAATTAGTACTTAAGGAGAATCATGTGAAGAATGTTTTTTAATATACTACAAAACTAGAAAAATCTGCGAGGTACATCAGTTAGAACTTTACACAGAGTATGCAATTTAAATGATACCATTATTTTTATCTCCGAAGCAGTAATGCATACAAGGTGGGCTAAATTATAAAACCGTTAATTCTGGTGCATTTAAAATAGATCGGCAGATATTAGGGCAAATTCAAATATTGATAAAAGTTATTTTTTGGCAACGAACATTGGTTGCAGAGAAAATTGCATTCTATAAAAATATTGTATTTTTCTTCTAAAATATTATTATCAAAATTTTTTAAATAATTTAATCTCGTAGAAAACAATATAGAGCTGATCCAGATTAGGTGAAATACGTGCGTGGGTCATTGCGCTTATACGCGCTAATGTTCGGTCCACACTGCGCGTTAACGCGCTGGCAGTTGACATTTGGGAAGAAGTCAGGTTAGTATGCAACGTAGAACTGCACCAATGGAAAAAAACGCAAACAAAAAGAAAGAGTAATGATTTTGAATAAGTAAAATATAGGAAAATGGCGGTTTTTTTACAAACTTTCTCACATGCCTCTTATCTCAAGGTCATAAAATACGATTCTGGCATTGATTTTTTACAACTTTTTTTCATTTTGTTCCCAGTACACTGAAAATTTCTTTTCGCTTGAGCTTTAATTCTTTGCAGTAATTCATTAAAATTTTGCTACATCCATAAATATCAATATATAAAATTTCATAAATTTGCATTTTTTTGTTCGGAAAGAAGGCTAACAACCTTTAAAGACAAAATCGCCGTTTACATTTGTCAGAGATACCACTCACCTCTAAATGAAATAACTTGCGCAGTTGCGATAGCATAAATACAATTTTTGTGAAATACACATATTATTTTCTTTTTATTAAAGCTGTACAAAAACATGTACCATAATTTAATTAAATATATAGGACAGCTTTATCTCCCCTCTTCTAATGAAAGTAAGGAAAAACATTAATAATTTATGTCGCGTAATTCTTTTATTGTTCCGGTGCTAAACAATACGCTTCTTCCATCAAATTCATAATCCTAATTCATCTTTTTACATCTTGACCTTGTAATTTTACTAACTATATTATTTTTGAAGCAGTTATTAAATCACTCGTTTTCCTACTAACTCAGACCTTTTCCAATATATTTCCCTGGCAAAGATTGTCCTGCCTCCAGAGGTTCTCTGCTGGACAAAAATATTTTTTAATTAATTATCTATGTCAGTTGAGGTTAGTTCAGATTAGTTTCAATTTTCTAGACTAACCAAAATCAAGCTAAGCCCGAACTAATCAAAAATTTCAGTTTTTTTACAATAAAAGTTTATATCATGAAAACATTTTACCTCTGGCAACGTCGCTACTAATAGTTTGCGTTTTTAATAGTAGAAGGGTCGAAAGTACCAGAATACGGTTTCTTACTTTTTCGTGAGAACCACGGCCACTTTCCATCAAGATGATCGTTCTCTCGAGAACGAGAAAGGCTACCCAGAATGCGGTTTCATACTTTTTCATGAGAACCACGCCCACTTTCCATCAAGTGATCGTTCTCTCAAGAACGAGAATAGGTACCCAGAAATTATCAAAATCGCATATCAAAAAGCTACTGTTTTGTTTATTTACTTTAATGTGACGTTACCGGAATTACAACCAATCGTGGAGCGTTTTCAATCAATTATTTAATTTAGGTTTTTTGAGGAATACAAATACATTTTATTCGGAAAATAAATAAAATACTCTCTTTTACGATGAAATCTATTAGGATGACAACAATTTGTAACACATGTTTAATGGAGTTAGCTAGCCCATTGAGTTTAATTTAACTTTAGATACCATATCTTCGTATTTTAACACAATGATAAAGTCAATACTCGAATAAATTTGCAGATTGCTTTTCGTACGGAAATAGCCAACACACACTGTTGTTATTTGTAAATTTTTGTTGACAAATTTTAATAGTAGATAAAATGCTAGTAAGTCTATAATAACAAAAGTACTAATACGCCTATTATAACCATGAAAACCTACTATTTACTAAAATTAGTCAACGAGCGGCTTTTGTTTTACGATGGATAAGTCAATATTTTTTATGCTCCCTGTCCTAGAAATTAAATTCTTGATGTAAATAAACTTACTTCGCTACTTTTTTTTTCCTTAAAACCTATGAAAAATAAAAAGAATTTATTACTATATCTAACAGCTATTTCTTAAGGTTTCTCCAATTAAATAAATTTTAAAAACAAAAACATAAACAACCAAAAACCAGAAACTTCCACCAATTATTAAGTTACTTGCATTAAAATCAAATGGATCATAAACTAATTATTATACTAAAAACCAATTATTTACCTCTATAACTATAAATACTTACAGCCCCCCAGCATAGTGTTGCAATGATTAATAATATGATCAACTTCATTTTCTTAATGTTGACAATAAATTAAAAAAATATTAATATGTTAGACTGATTTTATTTACATATCTATATATGATTATTTAATCTAATGTCACTTAAAATTTGTTTTGTAATTTATAGATAATTATTTTGGGTTATTTAATTTTTAACGTGCTGAGTTTCTACAGGGAGGAGTAGTTATAAACCTAAATATATATATATATATATATATATATATATATATATATATATATATATATATATATATGTATGTATATGTATATGTTTATGTGGCTTTCACGGCTTCCTCCGTGTGAGATGCAATAGCAGTGGATATATCGACATTATGCCGTTGTAGTGCTGAAATCACATTCAGCAAACATACAACTATATGCAACCCCGTGTATAGATGAAGTAAAATGCGAACAGTAAATGCAACCTTCGTTCCATTATATTCTTTCCATGTTAGAGGTTGCACAATGTGGATAAGTTGCTACAGAACACAATCCATCCTATTTCACCACCATCGAGATGATGGCCTACCTGTAGCACCATATCGAGAAGAAAGTCAAAGCTTACCCTTCCCGCTACAGTGATAGGGCAGAGGTACATGTTTCATCTCTACTAGACTCATCAGGGTACCGACATTTTACTTCATCTATACACGAATTTGCATATAGTTGTTCGTTTGCTGAATGTGATTTCAGCACTACAACGGCATAATGTGGATATATCCACTGCTATTCCATCACACACGGAGGGATCCGTGAAAGCATAAACATATATACGCCATCCGGTGGGAGGTCGGCGAAGCCGCGTTCAGTGTTGCATGCTTCCTTCAAATCTGTCCTTTGCAGAAACAGGTGCATGTCAGTACCCTGATGAGTCTAGTAGAGAGGAAAAATGTACCTCTGCCGTATCACTGTAGCGAGGAGGGTAAACTTTGATTTCCACCACTACAACACAATCACTATTTGCTAGTTCTTCGCACTTCGCTCTTATATCAAATACTGATCCTCCGACGGCCGGCCGGCTGCTTATATATTCGTTTGGTATATCTGGTGTTTTATTGAAACATCGGTGACATAATTCCTGTATACAAGGGCTCTTTGATAAGTAGCTGATTCTTCGACGATTACGGGGTATTGTGAAATTTGAAATTACATGGGTTTTAATGAGTATCTCCGTTATTTTAAGCACTAGGGGGTTGAGACTTTGAAGTTGGGGGGGTAATCCCAAACGCCCATCATGCGATGTTGCTAGATTATGCACAATTTTCCTAAACTTAGAGGAAACGTAGATTTGGCAACTTCACACTCCGGTCTGCTATAACAACTTATATATCGCATAGGTTTATCCTTATACCTGATTTGCAATCAATCAAAACATATTGTTGATGTTCTCTAGATTTTGCTACATGATACGATAACTTCCAGGTCAGTGTAAGGGTCATTCAGGTAGAAATTATCGAAATAACACATTAGTTTGGCACCGAGGCTTTTCATACAGAGCAGTGTAATTAGAACTATATGAAGTTGGTGATAGTTAAAGTTGCTTAGAATTTAACAAAAATCTAATACTTAAATAGACCTTTGTTTTCGACGATCTCATCTAAAAAATTTGATAAATGAACAATGACAGAACTTTGTAGGTTCTAAAGTACAGTAATCGTTAGTTGAAAACGTAATAAATATGGAAATGTTTAACTTTTGTATGGTTTCTATAAGTGACTATATAGTATTTTAAATTTATTTCTTGAGAATCACACTTATATCCTATGTTAAAAAAGATTAAACGTTCAAATAAAAATCAGAGTGAAGTGAGCGTCCTGATGTGATATATAAATTATAAACACTTTTAGTACTAAACTCATTTTAATAATACTAGTTTTCTAAAATTACTACAATTTAAAATAATGTTTATTTGACATACAGCATTTTCAATGATACGTTTGAATTACCTTATTGAAATAAATTATGATGCATCCCCAAATGATGATAAACCAATTTTAAACACATAGAAAAATGAGTAGTAATTTAATTTTAATGACGAAAAATTATAACCATTCGATAACTATAACAATATGCTAATTTTAAATTATTATTGTTTTTGAAAATCTTGGAAATTAAACTTTATTATATATATATATATATATATATATATATATATATATATATATATATATATATATATGTATATATATATATATATATATATATATATATATATATATATATATATACTTAGTTATTATTTTATTTCTGAATTTATTTTTTTTAATTTTCAAAATATTGCCATAATTTAATTAAAAAAATTAATATTTATTTATTGAGCGCCAGGTAAAAAACTCCTTCTCCGGTGAGTTCAGTTATTTTTGACATATCAATCAGATAATCGGTACACAGAATGATTAAAACACAAAATGTAAATTTTATTTAACAATATAAAAAATGAAAAATTTATTATTATTAGATGAAAATAAATGGTCCATATTTTTGTTTCAACCAACACTATTTTTAATCAATATTACTTATTATTTACTTTTATCTACCATGCATTGTCTTTTAACAACCTATATCACAAATTGGCAACGTTTTAGTTTCGCAATCGTCTACTAGATGGCTATAATGCAGTTTATATGGAAAGCGTCGTTTATTTCTTAAAAAATGATATTATTTTAAACAAATTATCGTGTCCTGTGTTGTGATTCAAGTAGTTAATATAGTTTCACACCTAATATTGATGATGATAAATATTATTATTGTTCTAGGAGGTTAGTATAGCAAAATATAATTTATTAATTTAATTATTTTTATTTTAAGAAAAATTAAAAGCTTTCTACTGCCTTATCTAATATAAATACCTTGTTATGTTTTCTTTTATTTGATCCCAATATATTATAAAACACAATTCCAGTTTTTTTATTTATTTGTTTCTCTGAAAAACTTCCAAATCTCCAAAAATATTTTTTGTTGTCTTTTCTATAAAGTAAGGAATTGACAAATATTTTTCAAAGTCTCGTTCAGCCATGTTCTTCTAAGTTCAATTCAAATTCATTTTCTTATATTCTAACAACATTATTTTACAATTATTTTACAGGAAAAACTTATAAACTTTTACTATTTACTTTAGTTAAATTATTAAATTATTTTTTTAACAACAAAAAAAAACACATAACCTTTTTTAAAAACAAAATATTTTACTTTTGTTTTCTTGTGACGTAGGAAAACTTTCGGTTCCAATTAAAAATTTGAGGTTATGTAAATTTTCGGAAGCTCTAGAAACGCAGTGATTTCAGCAAACTGATAAATTCAACTCTTTCAAAATTCCTACGCCTTGGCTTTTTATATTCGGCCAAAACATAAGACATTTCTGTAATCTGATTGGTCAGATTTTATGACACCTGGCAAATTGATAAATTTTAATACCTTGAAAAATTCGATTTTCTGATCGCTTTTTAATTTTACCAACTTTGACTAGAATTTTTATGTTTTTATTGACCTAAATCTGACCATTGAGCATTATTAAGCTTGCAATAAATAAACTTAGAGATTCCTCGACATTTTGATATATGTAAAAGCCACTTTGGCATATTATTTGTATATTAAAATTGATAAAAATTAACACTTTGCACATTGAAATTTATGACAATTGTACTCAAATTTTGTTCGAAAAAACTCTAAAATGTTTATTGTTGCTTTTGATATTATTACCCCAATATTTAACAAAATTTTCTTAATATATTAATACCAAAATTACTTAAAATAGACTTAAATCTGCCGTTTTAACTGATTAAATTTATCTTACATTCTATAGTTTTACATAAATTATGGTTTTAATCTCTACATAATTTCTTTCATAATTGTTAAAACTAAAACATTCTTCTTATATTTCGTATATTAATGTTTGTTTATCACTATTCACCGTGTTTTTGTCTTATTTTTGCACTAATTTTTACACGATGTGTAACACTTCATTCTAAGTTTTTTACACGCATTCACAGTCTTTTTATTCATTCAAAAAATACATATTTGTTTGTATTAATACTTCCTCTAACTAGTTCAATATTTTTTAAATAGTTTTTTAATGAACTTTAGTTTCTATAAGGAAAAATATGCCATATTTTTAAAGAATATACCAATTCTCAACTAATTTACTTAGTCAAGAATTTTGGAATTTATTGTCTGTTTCTTAAGACTATATCTATTTATATACACTACAAATTAAACAAAACATCTTATCCTATCCTCAAAATCTAATTGTATCCTAATCTAAACCAAATTTACAGGCATATTAACCATTAAAAGACATTATTTAACCCTTCTGTGTCTGACTTCTCTATATATCTCAAATATTACTGTTATATTATATATATATATATATATATATATATATATATATATATATATATATATATATATATATATATATATATAAAAGTAACACCCTGTTTAATGGACTATTGAAGAATATTGTGTAAATATATTGTGAAATAATGTTTTTATCAAATTAAACAACAAAATTATCATTTTAACAATATATGAGAAGATCATGGATTATAAGTTATTAACAGGTTGTACACCGAAGAAATCAAGAAATAGACGGGTTTTGTATTTCAGTGTATGTTTTTATTAAAATCGGCCAAGCGCTTTCGGTCTAACAGACCATCCTCAGGGCTCAGACCCTAAAAACAAGAGAATATGGTCAGCAAATAAGCTTAGTACTTACCAACCATACTCACTCGTCAAAGGGCACACCTTAACCCTGCCAGTTTGAGAGCAGTCGCCAGCCGTAGCCTCCACACAGAACAAATTGTATACAATTAAAAAAATTCTTAAAAAACTTTGTCACAAATTAAAATTAAAACAAAACATTCAACATACTAGTACATTAACACTGTTAAAACAATAAACCTCTTTAATAAAAATCCAAAAGAGTGAGGTTATGCCACCCAGTCATAGCATAGCATAGCATAGCAACAAAACTGTCCAAAAATTAAAACTATATACAAGTATGTGTAAGCCTGAATAGAGATTTTCTATATTAGTTCTATTTCAATTTCTTGTCAATTGTATTTCAAATCAATAATTCATTGACAATGAGCTAAAAGAGAAAAAAGGGCAGAAAGAAAGGGCAGTAAAAGTTTATTAATCTACAGTGTTGCTGTTTGAGCAAGTTTGCTAAGGAAAAATATTCGTAATTATCGGCAACCTCGCCTTTTTTAGGATTAAGAAAATAAGATCGGAAATAACAGAGTCTCTGAAAACGGTCAGAACAGACAAATCGCATAACGGTATGCAAGGTTAAAAGTTCAGAATTTTCGGGCTTTTGCGGACGAGTTGATCGGAAAGGTGTATACGGTGGGATTCCGGACGAAAGGTATTTCCCTTTTCCTGTTTCCTTAATCTCTTTCCTGATTGTGAGTACCCTTAAAATACCTGGTAAAAGTAAAGAAAATTAACCAGCAGATATCGAAGTTTTCCGGTAAGTGATTTAATTTAGGATAAGCAGATTTTTACAGGGTATTTTTTAATACTCTTCAAAATAAATTGTCCATGTTTTGGTCCTGTTCGAGTCGAATATCGGTTAAATTTTGATGATATCTTGGAATTTTTTATTGTTTACGGTGAACGATAAAGAATAAAAACTTGGGTTTTTTTGGGGTACTGATTTCAGCAAACGGGTTGCTGTTGAACGGTGTTGCCAGTTGTCAAAGATAATGCGCAGTTTGGCTAATTTGATCGGTGACAACTAATAATTAATTTGATTATTGTTTCGCGGGTAATTATTTAAAAATAAAAATAATAGTATCGGGTCTATTATTAATTTAGAAATTTATTATTTCATTTTAGAGTAATTTATGATAAAATTTGTGGTTTTTCAATTTATTACGGTAATAATTTGAAATCAGGTTGCCTTTAAATACAGAGTGTTGATTTATTTTCAACATTATTTGTTTTTTCATTTTGGATAAAATTAATTACTGTTTTGGCTAGGATTGAAAGGATTTCACTAATTCAGTTTTAAACTTTTGATAATTATAATAAATTAAAATGAGTACCACAGCGGAACGCAAATTTAAAAGACTAAATGCCAAGAAGGAGTCTTTATTTTTGATTATACAAAATTTGTTTGATTTGACAAAAAATATTTCCCAGCAGTCGCAAAGAGAGAAATTTGAACTATTGTATTCATCATTAGAGTCAACAAGGGATTCTTTAATTATTGTCATTGATGAAATAAATGACATTGGTTTTGATATTAAAGACGATTTTATTCCAGATTATCAGATTCTCTCTACTATTAATGAAATGTGTTGTCATATTCAAGTAGCAGCGGCTAAAATAAAGGCTACTCGGGCTAATCCTTCAGATAGTACGCCAGTAGATCCAAATCGAGTGTTGCCTTCTTTACCAAAAATTGAGTTGCCAGAATTTTCAGGTAAAATCCGGCAATGGGAAACATTTTATGTCATTTATAAAAGTTTAATTCATGATAATCCTACTTTAAATAAAACGGAAAAGGTTCATTATTTGATAGGGCGTTTACGCGGGTCAGCCTTAAGTATGTGCTCTGGAATAGCACCAACGGGCGATAATTATGACATAATTTGGCAGTCACTTTTGGATAGATATCAGGATAAACGATACTTAGCCAATAATTATTTGGATCAAATTATGAATTTTAAAAGTCTAAATGTGGAATCGGCAAAAAATTTAAATTTGTTTTTGGAGAGGTTTGAGGTAGCGGTTAGTGCACTTAAAAAATTAAATTTACCGGATTTATCTGATTTTATTTTATTTTATCTGGCTCGAAATAAGTTAGATATTGAGACGGTTAAAACTTTCGATAGTTTTAAACGCAGTTCGAGTATTCCTACATATACTGATCTTGTTACTTTTGTAAAGGAGCAATCAAAATTGTTAAATTTAAATAAATCCACTAGTTCTCTAGCCTCGTCTCCTCGTAATACAAAATTCTTTTCGGGTCAGGTTAGAGGTGACGGTAAAATAAAACCCACACTTTGCGTATTTTGTAAAAAAGGTGGGCATTATTTGGGACGTTGTGAAAAGTTTAAGGCACTTACACCATCAAAAAGATATGAAACGGTTAAAAATAATAATTGGTGTTATAATTGTTTATCTCCCAAGCATGGGGTTCGGTCCTGTCCTACAGGTAGGACATGTTTAGAATGTTCTAAGAAACACCACATTTTGCTCCACATGGGGAAACCGGTTAGAGAAAAAATATGTGAGGATGAGGAAGCGGTATCCTTAGAATCACCAACGGATAGTCAGCAGTCACTTTGCTCTACGATTTCGGAAAATTGCAATTTAAATTGTAGTAGTACGGTTTTATTATCCACAGCGGTGGTTTATGTTCTAAATAGTCCAGTTTTAAATGCAACGGCAAGGTTTATTTTAGACACCGGTAGTCAAGTAAATCTATTAACAGTGAAATGTTGCAAGAAATTGGGACTAAATATTTCGAAAACTTATTCTTCAGTTCAAGGTCTGGGTGAAAGTTCACAAAAGGTGAAAGGTAAGACGGAGTTAGTGATCGGTTCTCGGTATAACAAAGAAAATATATACAATATTAATGCTTTTTTGGTAGAAAAAATTACGGATAAGTTGCCTAAATTACCTGTCGATTCAAAATTTCTTCCTGAATGGAAAAATATTGATTTAGCGGATATGCGATATTCAGAACCAGGGGAAATAGACGGCATTATAGGCGCAGAATTATTTCCTTATATTTTTGGAAAATCTCGGATAACTCGTGATGATTGTTCACCTGTTGCGATGGAAACTGCTTTTGGTTACGTAATAATGGGACAAGTGCCTAACGTTGTTCAAACCGCGCAATTAACTTTTTTAACTCAACAAGATGACTCATGTGTTGAAGAGCTTTTAAATAAATTTTGGGAGCTGGAGCAGGTTCCACAGCGATCGATATTTAATCCGGAAGAGTTGAAATGTGAGGACATATTTCTTAAAACACATAGCCGTGACAAAGTCACAGGAAAATTTTGCGGGCGCTACCTTTTAAACATAATCCAAAGAATTTAGGAGATTCTAAAAGAAATGCTCAATTTCGGTTGTTATCATTGGAAAAACGGTTAAAAAAGTTTCCAAATCTGAGATTCGAGTACAACAAGGCTATGAGCGATTTTATTGATCAGGGTCATATGCAAATTCTAAGGAATGATTCGGCAGATGATTTAAGCTATTACATTCCTCATCACGCAGTAGTTAAGTTGGAAAGCTCTAGTACTCCCCTTCGAGTGGTGTTAGACGCAAGTGCGCCCTCGGACTCTGACGTGTCATTGAATGACATTTTGTATAATGGTCCTAAATTACAAGCGGATATTTTTACACTTCTTTTAAACTTTCGGTTATTTAAAATTGCAATGACGGCAGATATTCGGCAAATGTATCGGCAAATAAATATAGTAAAGGAACACTGTCCTTTTCAACGACTATTATGGCGTTTTGATCCAAAGGATCAACTTGAAACCTATGAACTTACGGTAGTTGCATTCGGGGTAAAATCATCTCCCTACTTAGCGTTGCGGGTTATTCAACAGTTAGTAGAGGATGAAAAGGAAAAATATCCCTTGGCTGCCAGCTTTATAAGCAGGGATTTGTATATGGATGACTTAGTGTCTAGTATACCATCGGAAGATCAAGCACATCAACTTTATCAAGAATCAGTCAAACTTTTCACAGCGGGAGCGTTTGAATTAACGAAATTCTCAACGAACTCTCGAAAATTATTAAATAAGATTCCAGTTAATAAGCGACTTTCAAAAGATGTGACCTTTAAATCGGATACTAAAATTTTAGGCATGCGTTGGAACCCAGAATTGGATATTCTTAGTTTTAAACTTGATGTTCCCCACGAGAAATGTACAAAACGAACTCTTCTATCATCGGTCGCACGGTGTTATGATCCTATTGGTTTAATATCTCCTTTCATTTTCTTTTTGAAATTTTTTGTAAAACAATTATGGAAATTAAAAATTGACTGGGATGCAGAGCCTCCAGAAAATGTACGGAATATCTGGAAAAATGTTCGGTTAGAGTGGAACGAAATTTATAAATTAGAATTTCCACGTCATTTAGGTGTTGCAGAGGACACACCAGTTACAATTTTGGCTTTTGTAGATGCTAGTCAGGACGGTTACGGAGCGGTAGTTTATTCAAAGGTCTTAAATGAAGAAGGTGCAGCGATAATTAGATTGGTTTGTGCAAAATCCAAGGTTTCTCCGTTTAAGTTAGTAACCATTCCACGATTAGAATTGTGCGCGGCTCTTCTTTTATCCAATTTGGTTAGGCATATCATACATACATACGCAAATAGGATAGTTATTGCAAAAATATTTGCCTTTTCAGATTCCTCGACGGTACTGAATTGGTTAAATGCACCGTTTGTAAAAGATGTATTTGTAGCAAATCGAGTGAGTCAAATTAAAGAAAATATTCCGGACGCACAATGGCGACATATTGAGGGAATCGGGAATCCTGCAGATTGTTTGTCTAGAGGACTTACTCCACGGCAGTTAATTAATCATCCATTATGGGTAGCGGGCCCTGAGTGGATGCAATTTTCGGAGATGGATTGGCCTGTTAAACAAATAGGTTTTTCAAGTATGCAAGTCTCGGATGTTTTCAAGGATGTTTTCATTATGACTAACGAGGAGAAAAATCATCCCCTTTTGGAGTTAGCTGAAAAATGTTCTTCTTGGTTAAAAATTTTACGCATTACAGTCTGGGTTCTTAGATTTTTGAAGCTACTTCCCGTAAAAGGTTTTATCTCGGTCACAGATTTGCACCGGGCTGAGACAATCTTAATAAAATTAGTTCAAGCAAAGTATTTTGACAGTGATATAAGGTTGTTAATGGCAGGTAAAAGGTGCTCTACTAAACTTTGGAAACTAAAACCCTTCTTACACAACGGAGTGTTAAGAGTGGGCGGTCGGCTCACAAATTCTTCTCTTTCTTTCTTTCAAAAACATCCCATGATTTTGCCTGCTAAAGACCCTCTAGTGTCAATACTAGTAGATTTTAATCATTTAATTAATTTACATACCGGGCCATATTTATTGGAGGCTATTCTTCGGCAAAAGTATTGGATTTTGGGGGGTAGAAATTTGTTCCGAAGTAGAGTTCATAAGTGTAATAAATGTTTTCGAATGAATCCTCTAAACCTGACGCCACGGATGGCAGACTTACCTACTCAGAGGGTATCCCAAACTAAGCCATTTTTACACACGGGAGTAGATTATTTTGGGCCTATAAGCCTTACTCTAGGTAAAAGGAGGGGATCACAAGTTTATAAGGCATACGGTTGTCTATTTATTTGTATGAGTGTCAAGGCTGTTCATTTAGAATTAGTAAGTTCCCTATCTACAGCACACTTTTTGCAAGCATTTAAAAGGTTTTTATCTCGACGCGGTCCGTGTCAAGTAATGTATTCGGATCACGGTACTAATTTCGTAGGAGCAAAAAGGGTATTACGAGAAATCAATAACTTAGTGAATTCAGTGGAATATAAAGATATGATTTTATCGGAACTGGCAAGGGATGGTATTGAGTGGAGATTTAATACTCCTTACGGACCCCATCAAGGAGGGTTGTGGGAGAGTAATGTCAAGGCAGTAAAAAATCATCTTTATCGAGTCATCGGGGACCAATTATTAACTTATGAGGAAATGGCAACATTGTTTACGCAAATTGAAGCGTTACTCAATTCACGTCCACTTTGTCGATTATCTTCGGATGCTCTGGCTCCCGATGCTTTAACGCCAGCTCATTTTTTGACTCTTGTGCCACTTGGAGGGCTACCGACTGAAGATTTGTCAGATGTTCGAATTAACCGATTAGACAGGTTCCAGTTAATCGACAGGATGGTCCAGGATTTCTGGAAACGTTGGCGTTTGGAGTATTTGACCAGTTTGCAGATTAGAGAAAAGTGGACGGGAAATTCTCCTTCGGTAAAAGTTCGAACAATGGTGGTTCTGAAAAGTGATAATTCTCCCCCACTCCATTGGCCGTTGGCTAGGATTATAAACGTACATCCTGGAAAGGATGGAGTGGTTCGCACGGTTACGGTTAAAACTAGTAAAGGTATTTTTGTCCGTCCGGTGGTAAAGATATGTCCGTTACCATCCCAATAGACTTGCGCGTCCACTGTGGTGATAACAGAATTTTTTTTATTTATTTTTTGATTATTTTGAAATTGTAATAACAATTTTATTATCATTATTATGTTTTGGTTGAATATAACCCTGTTTTGGGTTTAATGCGGTTTAATTTAATTTTTGATGGTATAGTATAGTTTTTTTTTTATTTTTTTATTTTTTCAATCTTGGCTGAAAAACAATTTTTCAGGGCGGGGGGTATGTTTGAGCAAGTTTGCTAAGGAAAAATATTCGTAATTATCGGCAACCTCGCCTTTTTTAGGATTAAGAAAATAAGATCGGAAATAACAGAGTCTCTGAAAACGGTCAGAACAGACAAATCGCATAACGGTATGCAAGGTTAAAAGTTCAGAATTTTCGGGCTTTTGCGGACGAGTTGATCGGAAAGGTGTATACGGTGGGATTCCGGACGAAAGGTATTTCCCTTTTCCTGTTTCCTTAATCTCTTTCCTGATTGTGAGTACCCTTAAAATACCTGGTAAAAGTAAAGAAAATTAACCAGCAGATATCGAAGTTTTCCGGTAAGTGATTTAATTTAGGATAAGCAGATTTTTACAGGGTATTTTTTAATACTCTTCAAAATAAATTGTCCAGTTGCTGTTATCGGTCATTCTGTGATATATTTCGAACACTTGGGTTCAGTGGCGTGAAATGATTTCCATATTGTGTAAAAAAGTAACAAATTACACGAACATAGGCGTAGTTGAAATTAATAATTTAAGAAAAAAGTTTGAAAATGGGGTTGCGGTCATTTACGTTGTTCATTCTTATATTGAGGCAATGGTCGGGGTTTCTCTTTATCTCCCTGCATATTTCAAGATCCTCTCTGTAATCCAAGGTTTTTGAGTTATTACCCCTGGAGTGGTATAAGATTTTACTATTATGTGTTGGAGAGAAACTGTGTTTGGTAAAACTAATATGGTGACCAAACACAGAGGCTTGAGGTTTGTTAATATGTTCTCTAATTCGGACTGCTAATGGTCTAATAGTTTTTCCTATATACGTCGATGGATTATGACCAATACTGAGATATAAGCAGGTATTAGTTATTAATTAAACTGTTGACATGAAATAAATATTTCTATTTATGAATGGTTAAAACAAACACATTCAAGTAATTTTATCGTGTGCCAACATATCTATTTTCACATAATTTTCCAAATTATTTCACATTTTAAACTTGCTATATTAATGCTCATATCAATTTAACATTAACCAGTGATCATTTAAGCTAAATCACAGGGGCAAAATCTTATAAAGGTTAAGAAATTGAACAAATTTTAAGGTCTGTTCTTGTCCACAACTATAATTATTACACAGGTCTGCAATTTAGGGGGTCGTGAAATCTTGTTAGCGTTTCATATGTAAAATCCAAATCACCTCAGATTTTTGCAATATTTGAGGTTAAATGAAAAAAAAAACAATATATTTTTGATGTTATGTATAGGATATAAAAATTTTTCTAGCTTATTTTTGCTTGGATCATCTAGTTATACCTGAGTAATATTAAGAGGGATTTTAAAAAAATATTCCATCGGAAATTTATTAGTAAGATTTAACCAATTAAACAATTATTCATACATAATCATTGAGCCACGACAATAACTATTTTGTTATTCGGGGACACCCGTAAAAATATAAATATTGTTCAAGCAAATTTGCGACTATTTGGGCTACTGGGTTTTTGGATATTGGCAAAGAGGTTTTAGATTAATAGAGGCCGTCAAACCTATTCCAATAGAATTGTTTTCTATGAATACTGCTATAAACACGTAAGGAAAAAACTATAGCCTTTTATGAACCACAATAAAATCTGGTACTCCACTACGCATTTTTTTAAAGGATGTGTGTACTACATACATTTATTTATTCTTTCAAATTACACAGTATTTTATCATTGTTCAGAATCAGAAGTGAAAGAAAAATGAAATCACGAGTGAAAGAAAAAGAAAAAGTGCTAATTGTCACCAATTTCAGCACAATAAAGAACGATAGGCAACATTGCCGAGTTGTGCAGTTAATCTGAAGAAGTTATAATCTAACGAATTCTAATCATTTCTCTGACAAACATTATTGGTACAAGTCAAGGACTTTTAAGTAAAAACAAATGTTTTTAGGTCGAAAAACTCTCTACATTCCAGATCTATTTGATATTTAGATAATTAGAAAATATTAACAAAAAATTTAATTTGTTTAAATCCTAAGAACTTCGTATTTTCTTACAAACATAGCGCAGGCTTAGCAACAAAACATATCATCACCAGCTGGTTAGCGTGCCTATGTGAGTACTTGTGAGACACTAAATATTATTATTTAATCGTCGGAAATTTTGGACAGAGTTTTTATGGTGTATGCCTGTTTCTGTTTTAATCTCAAATTTTTATTAATTTGGTTTATATAATTAACCGGTTCATGGTTTGATATTTAAGGGATTGTGGGTATAATTACTTTGAATTTAAAGTTTAAATTCAAAATCTGCGATACTCAGTTAGCAACTCTTTAAACTATTCGATTTCCATCGTTTTTCAAAAGCTGTAACTTCGATTAGAAAGGTCGTAGATAGAAAATTGAAAATTTAGAAAGGAAAAGGTAGTATAGGGCAATGAAGCTAGCACAAATTAGCTAAAAAAAAATTTTCTATACCTACATAACAGCCAATATACCCAAAAAAAAAATATGGCCATAAGAACTTATATTTCTCAAAATCCTGATGTGATGGGTGAATTTTGAGGTCAGACTTGGATTTTATCAAAAAAATTACTTTAGGATCACGATTTAATTTCTAAACAGCTAGATCTTGCAGATCTATGTTATTATTGTATTTGGTCATTAGTTTAGATGCTGTTGTGACAGCATTTGTCGTGGACTCCTGCGAACGGATCATTTTTGTAGCTATGGCTGTTTCGCTCACGATTTACTGCTGTCCCATATTAGTTAGTAGCTATTCAAAACCCGTAAATAAATGTCACAGTGACAAACGCACTTTAGAACTTTGATCGTTTCTCTTCAGGACTCAGGAAAAAATGTTGTTTGATATAAGATCCAGGCTATTTACCTTGACTTTGATCTTTTTTTTTGAAATAAGTAAAGTCTATCTTTAGAATTTTGGAGTGAAAAATAGTAGAAATAGTTTCAGTAATTCAGTTTAGTTGTTAAGTTACCTTATCTTTTACCTGTTTGTTGTTTATTGAATTATTTTTAACAGATAAAACTCGGAAATGGGGATTTTACAGTTCTACACACTTTAATAATGGAATTCTTTTAACTCCACATGAAGTCTCAGAGTAAGATCTATAAATTGCAGTTGATAAAAGTAATCTTTTGATTTATTGAAGTTTGAGCTCAAAATTAATTCTTAACGAGTAAATTTAATGACAGTTCGAACGTGAGATACTTTTACCAAAATATGTAGTTAAATTCTTTTAGATAAGAAAATTTTGATTTTGGTTAAAGCCCTTTTAAAAAATTGCCGCTTTATTTAACCAACCACGGAAGTTTTAGAAGAATCGTCAGAATATTTTAGAACAGTTTATTTGAATTAATGTACAATAATTTATCTGTTGTATTATTTTTATTAATACGTTATAAATGGTTTTCTTCCATATGTTTCATATATTTCATTCCATTCTGGATAAGAATCTTCTCTGATATTAGATTTAAGCTCTAAAGTGTTATTGATATTGAAAAACTGGTAATCTGTAGAGTTGAATGTTGGCCATAGTAAGTTTTCTAAAAGTTCGGATTTTTCTGGCGTTGGATTTCTAAAAGAATATATAAATGCTAGTAATATATCAAATATATTTATACTAATTAAATAAAAATTAAAAAGAATGACAAAATTGTAGATAGTTTGTCGTGTCAAAAGAAAATTTTATTCCTGTCTCAGTCTATAAAGTTGTCAAGCTTTTAATTGATTTGACTTTAAGTATATTATGAAAAAAACATCGTTCAACTTTTAGTTACGAAAAGATAAACTTTTCAGTTAATTTTACTTATTTTCCTTTGGTTAATTTGATTTCAACTAAATTAATAAAAAATATATGTTCCACTACAAAAAGGTAAGCTTTTAGAACTCGTTAATTTAATTTTATTCATTTTCAATTTTTTCATTGTATTATTTTTGTCATTGTATTTCTATTGGCAAAATTTCCATTTTCTAAATTACCGCAATTTAAAATTTAAACTTATTTTGACTGTAATTAAAATTAATTTACAAAAACTTTTACAAAAATAAAAACTTATTTTAGTCACTGTTTGCCGAAGATTTAATGTGACCTGTAAAACAAGTTGATTAGTTTTCTCTGTCGAAACGTAATTATTAAGAATAAATTTCATATTTATACTTAATTGTAAATGTTACAAGTTAATTTTTCAAAAAAAAATTATGTAAGGTTTTTTCCACCATCAACCAAATTAAGGATAGCGTATTATTATAAATGAATGTCGAATAAGCTTAAAAGAACAAGAAAAATATTTAGGAAAAATTGATGGAAATGTTATTATAAATACAATAAAATATATTGTCTATGTTCTGGAAAATATTTGGAAAATATTTTGTTAACTATTTCTTACAAGAATTTAGCAAAATTTGTCCATAGTTTCACCAATCTTTTTTGTGTTAATACGTCTTCGATATTTTCACTCTGGTACTTTTCCATATTAAATAGAAACGGTAGTTCTGATGCATGCGATGCTTTTTCTGCACCTAAAAGAGGCAAAATTGTATGTTTTATATAAACTTGATCCGAAACTATGTCAAATACCAGTTATTACACGAAACAATATTGAAAGGTGAAGCCGGAGCCCTTTACATAGGTGTAATTAATGTAGGCTTCATACTCTTGACAAAGAATTGTTATTTAAAATAAAGGGTGTTTTTCATAGAGGTATAGAATTTTAAGTTGGCAACACTTTTTTAACTGGCGGCCATTTTGTCAGCCGTCAAGTGATTTATGTTTAGTTTGGTTTGGCATTTCAACATGAATAGACTGACGCCTGAACAACGCTTCCAAATTGGGCAAATTTATTTTGAAAATCATGGTTCTGTTCGAAATACGTATCGCGCACTACGTCCATTTTACAGTCAACATAATCGTCCATCAGAGCAATTAATTCGATTAACTATGAAACGTTTTCGCACCACGTTTACTCTAAATGATAATACGCATCCACAGAGACGTCGTACAGTGCGTACAGAAGAAGTCATTGCTGCTGTAGAGCGTAGCGTAGAGGAAGACCCGAATCAGTCTATCCGCCATCGTGCACAGGAATTGGATATGTGTCCATTCACTTCATGGAAGATTTTGCGGAAAGATCTTGCTTTGCCTGCTTAAAAAATCCAACTCGTGCAAGAATTGAAGCCACACGATCACCTAGCAAGGCGTAGATTCGGTGAATGGGCCCAAAACAAGATTGCCGTTGATCCCGATTTTCATAAGCGAATTTTGTTTAGCGATGAAGCTCACTTTTGTTTGAATGGATACGTCAATAAACAAAACTGCCGTATTTGGAGTGATGATAATCCTCAAGTGTATGTTGAGACACCGTTACATCCAGAAAAACTGACTGTTTGGTGTGCTTTATGGGCTGGTGGAATCATTGGTTCTTACTTCTTTAAAAACGATGCTGGTCAGAACGTTACAGTCAATGGTGACCGTTATAGAGCCATGATTACTGACTTTTTCGTTCATCAATTGAACAACCATGATGTGCAGGAGCTGTGGTTTCAACAAGACGGCGCAACATGTCACACAGCTCGTGCCACAATTGATTTATTGGAGGAAACGTTTGTTCACCGCATAGTTTCACGTTTCGGACCCGTGAATTGGCCTCCAAGATCGTGCGACTTAACGCCACTAGACTATTTTCTGTGGGGATATGTGAAGTCGCTAGTCTACGCCGATAAGCCCGAAACGATTGATCACTTGGAGGACAACATTCGCCGCGTTATTGCCGATATACGGCCACAAATGTTGGAAAAAGTCATCGAAAATTGGACCTCCAGATTCGACTACGTCCGAGCCAGCCGTGGCGGTCATATACCAGAAGTCATATTTAAATTATAATGCCAGAAGGTTATCTTTCGAATAAAGTAAATTTCATGTCAATTTAAAAAATTCATCTTTGTTTTATTCCATTTAAAAGTTCTATACCTCTATAAAAACACCCTTTACATTGTTTGACGATTCATATCGTATTCACCACTCAAAAACTATTAACATCGAGTATATTCTATATAGAAAGCTTTTCTTCAAGTTAACAAATAACAAATTATAACATTTAGGAATGTTCAATATCGAATTTTTTGCAATCAATTTAAAATTAATTAGATAAGGAAAATAGCGTAGGCACTAATGATAACGAATCTTCTCATTCTCATTCGCATTGGCAAATTATTGCTTAATTTTAAGTATTCGTATTGGCATTCACATTGAAGTATATTTTTAATTATATGAAATCTATTAGAATAGATAACTTTTGATAAATCACAATAATTTTTAAACATTTTTATATTCAAAGTAGGCAAAGAATCATAGTCAATTTGGAACAATAATATAATCAGTTTCGATATATAAAACAGACTAATTGTTGTGTTGTTACTTATTTTGGTTTTAAAGTAATGAAAACTTTTTAATGACTAGATTACAAAATCATTCGGAATTATGATACCAAAATATACACACTGATCTAATAGAAAACAAAATTTGTGACCATGTTATTTTCATTACAAATAAAAATACAGACTTTAGATCTTCCTAAAAACATATACATAAAAAATGTATTAAACGAGATATCACAGGTGAATCTTTTTGCTTTTCTCTGCATTTATATTTTTATATTTTTTAACATTTTTAATTTTTTTAATATTTTTTAAGATTAACATATTTTGTGATTTCTGGAATTTTCATCAATAGTTTTAATAATTTTGTTGTTAGCAACCAATATTTTTATTTTATAGTTCATGCTCTAGGATTATCTTATTAGTATCCAAACTAGTTGAATGGAAAAAAGATATTTTTTGATACTTTTAATTGATTCATCAAATTGAACCTGGAAAATCAAATTTAAAAATCATAGCCTCAAAAATAATTAACAATATGAAAATTAAAAAGTGTTAAGTTAGTAGGGGTTACTAGAAAAAAATTATATATGCGGTCGCTATACTAGATCGGCCATTTTTAAATTCGTGAATCAGGTGATAATTTATGAATCCTCTAGAGCTAATTTACAATTAGAAAAATCAATAAATTGAAGTGATGTAGGCTGGCAAAATGAGAAAAATTTCTTTTTTTTTCACAATTTTTAAAATAATGAATTTTGTGAACCAAATATTGAGGTATAGTATTGAAATCTGATAGAATGAGAAAATTGTCATATTTTAGAGTTTGATCGCTATATTAGATCAGTTGTGAATTTTGTGAATAAAATATTGTGTGACGTTTTCGATCTTTACAACATAGACACCAAAAGTTCTTAGTGCATGTTAATTATCACATTTTGTAGCCAATAAATATAGGTCACCAAAACGCACTGTTTTTCGCATGCATTTACTTATAATTATTATCAATAACAACTAATTTGCAATACGTCAAGAACATTGTAAAGTTGAAACCCTTAACTATCTAGAAATGCTTAAAACTGCGAAAGTTTGCGCGGAATAGAAAAAAAGATAAATGGAAAAATGACTCTGCTGTGCCTGAATCACTTAAAGAAAATCCACATAAGTTCTTTCTGCTAATAAACATACATGCTGTTCTACTCAAAAATAACCGTTCATTTTGTATATTTCATGAAATCGTATATATCTGAATAAGTAGGAATATAATGATTGAAAAATAAGATGGCAAAATTGAGGTTTAAGATCTTCGATTCGTTTCACCCACTCTGGATAAAAATTGATATCAAACTAAATCAAAATAATCCATTTAAAAAAATGAAGTAGCTATCAAACTTTATAAAAATTGCTGCTGAAAAATGAAAAACAAAAATTTTACAATTTACAAAACTATACGAATATTTTTTTGTGGAATTTATTTACTATTATTAATTTTTGAACATTTTCATTACAGCGTTTTTAAAGAATTTAATTAGTTTAAGTTCAAACATTTTTATTCCGGTAGTTTTGCTTTATAGTTTATTCAACTTAAATTTTTTTATGTTATTGTCAACTTCAGTTCTTAATTTTAAAATAAAAAAATGCAGATTGAACCTATATGTTTTTTTTTCTTATTACAATTTTTAAAATATCTTTTATTTTTCGTTATTCATTTCCTTAGTGAAAACAAAAATTGTCATTACCTTTACCTCTTTATTTCTAGTACATATTTATTAGCTATTTTTGTCTCTTGGTGATATTTTGAATTTTATTTAAATCAAAATCGTATTTTAAAATATTACCTTCTATAAATGCTGGAGTTATTGGCCTTCCATAATACGCAAACTGATAAAAATACACTGGAGTATATATAGACTGGAGTTCAGCATGTTTTATAATTCCCCTTGTGAAAATATTATCAGATACAAACTGAAAAAACAAAGGTTAGTGTAACTCATGATCATTGTTGATACATAAATATGTATTAAATATTACCACTCTTCAAGAAAGGCAGAATATAAGGAAATATTTAATTTTTGTGAAAAAAAAATGAGTTGAGCTTATAGCTTCAGCTACGAAATTATTTTAGACCCTTCAGTAATATCTACTGCCGTATGTATTTTAGGTGATGCCATATTATAGGAGGTATATAATAAATCAGTTTTCTATTTTTCTAATAGAATATTTTAGTTTTCATGTGAGATCTCAATTAAGACTAGGAATTAAAAAAATTTGGAATTATTTTTTTTTAATATTCAATTTTAGGTGTGCGGTATGTTTATTCCCCATTTGGTATTAAAGAATACTGTTATTTTAATTAATTTAATATGGATGATATCGGATATTTTCTAGGTATATTTGTTTAGTTTATAATATTATATTATAAATCGTGTTTAGCGCCCTTTTGTTTAAATAAAAAATACTGAGAAATTTTTTTCTCGGCTGCTCACGCGCAGGTAATGATGTCTAAAAGGGACACAAAAATCTTAAATGTAAACTCACTCGAGCCAACCGTTTAGCGGATATTAATTAAATTCTACTCCCAACCTTTCACAAACGTCTATGAAGGAATGTAGCAACCAAGAAAAAACTGAAAGCAGTAAGCACGCTGGATATCCTTTTGGGTAAGCCATATTTATGAATCTAGTGTCAGCATTACTGTTTTATTTTCCTCATTATTTGTCCGTAAAATAATATATACAGTCGATTACAACTATATTAATAAAATCACCCCCTTTCTCATATAAGATATTATTGTCATCTTCTTCATTTTGAACAATTCAAAAAAACTAATCAATAAAACAACGATATAGTTTACAACAAAAACCTGCTTCTGGTCAGTAATGGGGAGTTTTTTCAAACTGAATAAAAATACTTTTATTCCTATTTTATGGTTCATAAAATTTGATAAAATTAAATATTTTATAAGAGTTACCACAGCGAAAAGTCTTAGTTTTAGAGTGTTATGTTTTCTTCTTATATGCTTTATAGGTTAGGTTTGAGTTTAGTTCTTTAAAATAGGAATTACGTTACTTCTTGGACAAATCCGAATGTTGGTAATCTAACCTTGTTATTAAAAGTTACTTACATTTGCTAAGCTAACCAAATTAGGCAAAAATAATTTTATGCTTCCTTGCAGATAAATACTCTTAATTTTTTCAATTACAACGCCCTCGTCACTGGAATTTGCATAAAGATCTGGTGGAAGAATAGAACTGGGTACAGCATCAAATAAAAGTGCCGTTAATCTGGCAGAGTTAATATCTGAAAAAATAATTTTTGTAGATCATTTAAATGAAGTACCATGTATTCATTATGGAAACTGCCACAGATGAATATAACAGTTAAAAAATAACAGTATACATTTATAAATTATCCTTCTATTAGTACTCAAAAATTCTAACAAATTGAAAAAAGTAACACAAATTAACACATTTCTTTTGTACTGTAGTCTGTGTTTACATCCGTCCCATATTATTAGATTATAGTAGACAACATGCTACGGAATGTGTCAAAAATAAAGTGGAATAGTTAAGGTTTTAAATTTTGAGAAACTGTCGATATAAATTCAGCATTTATGATCTTTTTGATTATGACTAACAATTATATCTTCTTCGCATTGTTGGTGGGATGTGCAATGGAGCTTTTCCGGTTTTCAACCCGTTCGTCAGTAGAAAAATCTTCATAACGTTTTACCAACATCTCAGCTGGCAAGTCATGCTTCCTCGAAGGCTGCTGGATTTGAAATGAGCGTACTGGTCCTCTATCTGACTTTTTATAGTTTGGCGATTGCGCAAATTTTACCTTGGTTCGGCCTGGTTAGTTTCCTTGATTCACTGGGTCTGCGCCCGCTCCCGGCTAGCAATTCTATTTCTCTGGTGTGTTGTTTTTGGTTGGGTTTTGATCAGGGTGTTCCATGCATTTGAGATGTTTTGTATATCATCTCTTTTATTAAGTTTTTTTAATGTTCTCTATTTCGAGAACTTCTCTGATGACGCGCGTTCTATAGTGCTTCATGAGTGCGATCTGTTTAGTTCCCTGGAAATTTATAGTATCTCCTGATGATGTTGGAATAAAGCTAATGTGGTTTGCTTATTCTTTATGCTATTTTTATATTCTTGGACTCTGGTAGAAAATTTTCTGTTTGTTTGGCCGATGTATTTTTTTCACAGTCCCTATATGGGATGCTGTATACTTCTTGGTTTTCCAATGGTATTTTCTCTTTGGGATTACCCAATAATTTGTGTATTGTCATGCTTCCTCAAAATTCTTTCAATTACGTCTCTTACACCTTTTATGTAGGGCAGTGTGGTTTTGAATTTGGATTTGTCATCTTTTATTCTCTGCTATTGTATTTGAGTTCTGTTTTATGTCCTTTTTGATATTGTGTTATTGTAGTACATTTATTTTAGAGCTGCTGTGATCTTGCTGAGTTCTTCTTGGCGGTTCGTGGGTTTGGTTAGTCGCGAGAATCTTGAGATCAATGTGTTGACGACTGATTGTAACTGTGATGGATTATGGTGAGATTCGGCGCTTAGATACCTGTGTGTGGGTTTTCTATATATCGAATAAACGATGCTTAGATCGCCTTTTCTGGTGATTAGGAAGTCCAGAAAAGGCAGCTCCTTGTTTATCTCGACTCCAATGTGAACTGTATGCGGTGATGAATGATGTTTCTCTAAAATATGTCTAGACTGAATCTTCCGAGTGACCATATGATGAAGCTGTCATTCATGTAATGCTTTCATGGGGATGGTTTTGTTTTGATTTTTCTTAAGACTTCTGTTACAAAATATTTCACAAATTGGTTTGCTATGACTGGTGATAGCGAAGATCCCATAAAAGCACATCTGTCTGTCGGTAGTAGTTATTTTCATAGGAAAAATAAGTGTTTTTGAGACAGTGTTAAGAGAGATCGATGAAGTGATGTGGCAACTCCTCGATAATATCAATCTGGTTTAGAGCTTCGTCAATTGGTATGCATGTATACAGAAAATTAATATCCAGGCTATCAAGAATGCCATCTTTTTGCAGTTTTAGCCCTTGAAGTATGCTGACCAGATAATCCGAATTTTTCAGGTCTACAATTTCGGTCGCCGGTTGCATATTTTGTACGAAGAGCATATTCATCCAGTAGATTTGAGAAGAGACTACACGATCCATCAATGCTCGCAAAGAATCTTTCATAGTTCTTGGCAGTAGCAGCAGCTGCATTGTTTTGCTAATATTTATTGTTGTTTAGAAGGTGTAAATCTTGTTCACATTCATGTCTCTTTTCTATCAATTGGGTGACGCAAAATAGCTAATATATCGTCGTTATTAAGAATACTATTAATATGTTCAATTCAATGTTATTTATAAAAGTAAACTGTCATAGAAATTTTATTTAAATGATTCTTATTTCTATTGATAGTATTGATGACTGATTTAAATTCTCCATATCATTTTCAGGCAGGTGCCTGTAGTTTTATATTGAAAACTTATTTTTATTGTAATAATAGTTTGGAAGTTTAGGTTAGTTGTATTTTCTTATGAAGTAAAAGTCTTTGATGAGAGGTTTTGATTGTTTTATTACCTGTATACAGTTTGATCTTTCTTGAACAAGTATAAACTTTTTTTTCTTTTCAGTATTGAATTTTAGCATTGGGACTTGTTGCTTGGAAGTGATTAAAATATTCGGTAAAAGTGAATCTATCATCACATTTTAATTACAAGATTAAAATTTCTTGCCATCAGTGGTCGGGATATGACTCCTTGTAGTCGGTGGCTGAATGCCAGATTTCTTGCCTTCAGTGGCCGGGAGTAAGACTTCTTTCCATCGGTGGCCGGAAGCTTCCATAGCACAGAAAAAAACCGTTTAAAACAAAGGGAAAGTGTATAGTCAAAAACGCGAGATAAGAGTAACACCATAAAATTAATCAGTTTCTCTGAAAAGGTATTCTCAACAATGTGAAATCGAAATCACCATGAGAATGAGAGAATGAGAGAATTTTCTACATTTTTTTAAAAAAACATTTCTGTCTACCACCCATATTTCCCAAGTTATCAGTTAATATTCCCCTTATTCGTTGAATTGAAGTTAAATAAATAAAAATCTTAGTGCCTATTTGCGTTACTGCAATATTTACTAACTTTTAAGTGATATTCTCAAAATTAATATTTGATTTTGATAATGATAAAGTAAATTTTAAAATTTTAGTAAAATATCCTCTGGTGACAGATATTGCTTTAAAATATTTTTATCTCACAGTTGTTTCTTAAGCACATTTTGAATACAAAAAATAGTTTGGTAAATTGAAAAATAGTTAATTAGGGAATTTTTAATATTTTTGCTTTGAAAAGTCCCTCGAAAACTTTTAAGATGTGAAAATATTTTTTTATTATCATTATTATGTAACGGAGACACTACTAAGAGATACAAGAATGTGTTAGCTTCATGATACTTGAAACTTACCTTTTAGAAACATAAGGGATTCCTCGGCACATATTCCAATTATTATAGGCACTTTATTAAACCTCCCACTTTCCAACAATTCATATGGATATTCAGTCAAAAATGAACTCTCGCTTTCAGCTTCAATATACGGCGAAGCTTGATGCTACAAAAAATTGTTGTTTGAAATATTTATAAAAATTTAGAATTTAGAAATAAATTATACAGAGTGTACGCTGGCAGATTTTACACTTGAAGAAAAAATTCTAATATGAACATAAATGAAATTATTTAGAAATTAAATATGCGGATTTTATTTTTTAAAAATCACTTCATTCAAATGGCGTCCATTTTGCTGCAAATATTCCTGTAATTTCGACTTCATGTCGGCAAAAACTCGCTTGAAAATATCTGGTCATATAGCTGCGACTTCGGGTCGGATACTTTCCTATAGGGCCCTTATTGTTGATGAAGAATTACTATATACAAGAAATTTCAGGAAACCCTCCACAAAAAAAAAGTAACACGGTGTCAGATCTAGTGACCTGGGGAGGGGGGGCAATCGATGTCGCCAAAGAGGCTTATTAATTGTCCAGCAAAAACATGTCTCACTTTGGTCATGGAGACCATAGTGGTGTGTGCAGTGACCTCATCCTGCTGGAAATGTGTTCTCTTATCAAAAGTACTATTATAGTGTAGCTGAAGTATAAAAAATAAAGCATCGTGCTGGATTCTTCTGCAGTGACTGAATCACGTTAAAAAAAAATTAAAAGAGCCAATTATGCCATTGCTAGTCATGGTGCAATAAACAGTGATCTCTATGCTATAGAGTGGCTTTTGATGATCTTCATTTGGATTACTCTCGCTCCACTAACGTGGTTACGAACATATTCTCCGATGTAGGAATGCATCTCGTCATATGTTACTTAAACGCGTAGGGGTAGAAAATCGTTCAAAAGCGACTTTAGCATAATTGGACCTTCTTATATAGTTATCTTCTTTCAATTGTTTGATGATTTGCAACTTATATGGATGCAATCTTAACAATTTTCGTAAAATTTTGTGAACCGTCGTTTTTTTGATGCCCGTTGATGCTGCAATCTTCCGTACAGGTTTGAGAGGATTATGCATAATTTCCCTTCTCATACGCTCTGTGTTTTCCGGTGTTGAAACGAAGGCTGAAGGTCCGGGCAGAGGTTCACTTCCAGCTGATCCTGTTTCTCTGAATTTTTGTTCCCACGTCTCTGTGAACTGATTTGATGGGCCATCCTTAATTCTTCGAATACTGAAGTGAGAACAAAAACGATGTCTCACTATATTCACAGAATTATTGTTCACGAAATACGCCCCGACCGCAAAAGCGCGGTGCACTCCCGTCCACTGACTCATAGCTCCTAAATAACCCACAAGGCTCTTGTGCTGACCGGTTCCTTACTCCCCGCGTTGCAGGTACTCTTGTCGGTGCGAGCTCGGTTCAAAATGTAATATCTGCCAGCGGATACCATACTACTATATCAAAACCAATATTAACAATATTTATTTTCGTCTCCATAGACCTAGCTAAACCGCCTTCGTACTTCCTTCAGGAGCAACATTCACTCATCTTAGATATACTCAGTTATCATAAGATAGAACTTTGGGGGTCTTTCCATGTTATCGGGGCTCAGAACATGTTACAGTCTTCTATGTTCCTTATAAACTTCCGGACAGTTTGAGCAGTCCTCAATTAAGTTGTCTTTTGCATAACCTTACACAGGCATGCATTAAGGCTCAATTCCTTGATATTAAGCAAAAAATACTTCGGTACTACCCCGGTTATTGATAAAATTATGGAGATTGTCCGGACGTTAACTACACATTCCCCACTGTCTGCATATTTGCTCCTCCAGGTCTCTGTATTTGGTGATCTTCTTATTATGCTCATTCCTTAGATTGATAACATCATCTATTAGTTTCGCACGCTTAGATGTTTTATTTACCAAAATGAGATCTGGTGTGTTGTAGGCAACTATATGATTCCTAAGCACAGTTCGATCCCAGTAAAGACTGATTAGGTTGTTGGTCTACGATCTATATTCATAGTATCGCATTTTTTCTAGGCAACAGTTTGAATTTCTCTGACAACTCTCGATATATGATTTTGGCGGCTAAATCGTGTCTTTCCCGGTACTCCAATATGGCAAATGCTTAGCATTTTCCTGTTGTGCTGAACTATCTCTGATGTTCGACACCTATATCGGCATTTATTGTTCTGGATCGAGGGATCTCAGATTATGTACTTCAGAAAATTTCTCGTTAGAACGACTTGATCTTGAATAGCTAGCAGAAAGCTCTCAGTGTCAGAAAATATTTGCCCTTCCCTCAACCAATAGTCCTGGTTGATCTCTTTAGTATTTCGTGTATAAAGGTGCTAGCCAGGCTGGAAATTTCTCTTGGCCTGACTGGTGTTGAGAAGACAGCCCATGGTTCATCAACTGTTTCAATAATGAACCTATGATGAAACTTGTATTAGACAATGGGAATACTGAAACTTTACAATGATCACTAGATATTCAAAAATTTTTTAAATATGTCCGTTGTTAGGAAAAATAATGGCCAGTATTTTCTGGAATTACGCGGGTGCTATTTAAATAATTATTTGTCAAACAATAGCACAATGAATACTCTTTATCATGCCAATCTGCTCGATCTACTATGAGCTGCAGTTAGAGAAAAAGATGGGGTTAATTAATCAGTAACATTTTAATTTTGTACGATAATGTACTTGTCCACGCAGCCTAAGTTTCTAACGAAACCCTGCCTAGAAATAAATTTGAAGAACTTAATCAGCCACCTTCAAGCCCGGATCGGGGTTATTGGTACAGAAAGAATGTTTCCTATTTAGAAATTAAAAAAAAAAACTTAAGAGAAATAAGATTTCCCAACGATGTGTTACGGTTAAAAATTGGGTTTAAATAATAAATATTTTCGTTTACATTTTTCTACATTAAATTACAGGTTCAGATTACTAAAGTAATAAATAGATTTTTTTTGTACATAAATTTACAGTAAACGATGTTTTCTACTATAAAACTAATGATTACCTTTTGTTTTTCATTCATTAATATTGGTTTCATCTATATTCAGATCATTTCTTTTGTTTACATTTTGAAATTTTGATTGACATAGAAACTTAACAATATTTCTGTAATTTATAAATTTCAGTAGGTACCTCGAGACAATGTATCACATATTGGGAAAAGCGTTTTCTTAATGTTTGGATAAATACAAAGAGGATTATTTGCTTTCTTGTGATTATTATTTGATTTTCCTTTTTCAGAAAATGTTTGTTTATTGTCACATATCAGCTGTTAAATTGTCAGGTCCACGAGATTGCGTGAAAGTTTTTAGGGTTGCCTAGAAGATGGCACATCAGTTGAATATTATCGAAATGCTAAATTTAAAATGAGATGGTATTGACTTTTTTTCATTATGTTGTTTTTAGTTTATTAGTTGAATATTTCCCCTTTACTTTACTAGTTAGAATTTTTGGTAATTATAATATTGTAAATTAGGCCCTCGAACTATCTCGAACTAATTCGAACTAATTGGATTTAATTTTTGAATATTTCGAACCCATTAAGTAGTTTGTTATTGAGTATTCATTTTGTAGGACGAGGCAGGTTAGATTATTAAGATATTGGTTGTCTCGGTCTGATTTTAATACTGGCCAGTTTAAAATTGAGATAGAAGAATTTTTGCATATATTTTCCGGAAGTAGTTCAAATTGTATGATAAATTTCAAGGGTTCGAGATTATGGCTATGAGATTAAGGTTATTTTTTTTGGATAGATTTTTGATGGACGTTTTTATAAAGTTTTTTTGGTAACTTGGAAGAAATGTGCTAGTGATTTGAAAGAAATCATTCTCTTTTGGCTATCTGACGCAAGAGCGTGAAGAAGTGGTTTTAGTTTTACTACTTACCCAAGTTAAGGGACTTGGTCATAAATGGCCGATTAAAGTAACAAAACCAAGTCGGGGTGCAAACAATTTTTGGTGATTTTGGTCGTTTCACTCTACAGCCAGTTTGGCGATTATTTTTCTTCAGCCAGCCAGAAACAACGGCTTATCAGTTAGCAGATGCCACCATCTTCTTGAGTTCGAGGGTCTTTGAAATAATTACGTCTTTGGGAAAACTATAGTAGTCTCTTTTTTTGGATGGAATTTTGTAATGTACAGTTTGGGTTATCGTGCTGCACTTCTGGGATTGTGAGCCTCTGAAGGGGACAATTTCCATATTGAGCCAGGTCAACGTCCGTTCTGGGGAAGCCGTCTATGTCACAGGCCTTGTTTAACCAATCGTTTGAAAGTGATTCAGCTAAGTGCGTAATTTTAGCCAAAGTATGTACACAAGAGTTTCTGATTGTTAAGCCTAATGGGTATTAAACCTGTATTTTGAATCGTTTAGTTATCTAAGCACAGTTTTCTGTTCGATTACCTAGAGGGCTAACAAGTAGGGATTCTTGTGTATATGATTTTGAACCTTTCTAATTAATAGATTTTAAATATTTGGACTTTAATATTTTTTTTTCTAATGATATTTATCTTTTGGTAATTTACCATATCACATAATATTTGCGGCGAACCAGTAAACTATGTAAGGTGAAACGCAGTCGACTTCGTTGTGCTACAACCTCAAATTTAAATGTTTTATTTTTGTGATACTTTACTGTAATTGAGGTTTTTTTTTATTATGGTTCCATTTTTAGAGTCCCAGAGTGGCCAAGTACCCATTTAATTATTGTTTAAAATAATGAATATTATAATGATACATTTATTGAAAATTTCAATTGCTTAACAATTGAATATTTTGGAAACTAATTATTATGTACAAAATTGTAACAAACTTTTCAGTAAAATTTTGTCAAGATTTTAACCACTTGACTTGAGCGACAGTTATAAGTTGATTTCTATGATCTAATTTTTGTAATTATCTATCTTTTTTTTTGTGCAACTTTCTATTGCTTATATTTTTGTTAACTGTCATTATCAATATTCTAATTCTTTCACTTTGCAGATATCTTTGTACTTTTTTTTGATATTGCTTATTTTTTTTTATTACTGCAAAGTTGATAGTCTCCTGCATTGTTGGGCTTATGGAACTTCATGGTCTAGTTTAAAATAGAGTGTGTTCTTTTCTTCTATAACTAGGTTATGTCGATGTAAACCTTCCAAATGTAGTTGATTTGTTTACTTTTGGATCGGTTTGCCGTTCACGGTGCAGGACACTGTCAAGTTTAATTTACTATTCTTTTGTTTTAATATTCACATTTTACTACGTCATAGAAAGACAATAACTTTCGACTAAGTCAACAAGGTTTATTTATTGCAATTTACTATTTATAATCGCAATTCTATCAGATAGCCCTATTAGAGGAGTTTGCAATAATTCACACTGGTGATAACTTTTTCCAGGGGTTGTACTTATTATCTGGGAAGGGGTATACCGTGAGGAATAAATATATTGTCCTCTATTTAATTGGTTTTATTTCCTATAATTTTAAATTAGGATACTTTTAAGTACTTAGACTCTGCGATTTCTTTACCCGGTTATGACATATTAAATATTTATTCTTTTCCAAGTTTTCTTTACTACAATTGCTCGTAGTATAATCATTAGGGCTCATTCTAAAGTAAAATTTGGTGGTGCCTTTTTCCCGATTTAGACATTTATAAAACTTACACAGGCAATATATAAAAAATAGTGGAAAAAAATAAAAATAACGAATCTACCCTGAGATGAGCTAGCGTATAAGTAAACTCCAGTCAGCATTAGGACAATCATTAGGTAAGTCTGAACTGAGGTACCTTACAGGGTGTTGCCAGGATTTCGTAAGGCGTTCATAGTTGGTAATAATATGTTATATTTCATGGTAAAATTTTATTAAGATTTCATAGAGAGCAAAAATTCCTTGTTCTCAACATTTCGAGAAAAAATCAAAAAATATTGCTTAACTGACTAAATTCCATATTTAAGAAACGTAAAAAGATATTGTTTAAGAGAAAACTATATTGGAAAACAAATAAATTATAGAAATATATGCTTTTTACTTCTTCAGGTAGCCGCCCCTCGTATCTTACTTAAATCTAAAAAATTAGAACCAAAGAAAGTCTGCCTTATATGAAACCGTGATGATTATTTATGTTTCTCTATTTAAAAATAAGTACCAGAGTTACTCAGCGTTATAAAGACTATCCAATAATTAGAAATTTTTAAAAATAAAATCTGTCCTGGTAAATTTGCGAGATTATTGAGCAAATTTTTTAACATTTCTTTGTCTTATAACTTCCAGTACACTTCTTAATTTTTCACAATATTCCACCGTGTATACTTTTAATAGTACACACAGGTTCACATTGCCTTTATTTTTTAGCAGAGGCACAAGAACAGAAATAGTATTTCTTATAATGAAAACTTACACCAGTTGGTAACGAATTCCCTGCAGTTACTAATTCATCAACTGTGCATCCTAAAAGAAAGTTTTTGAGCTTTTGGGTGTCATTTCCATAATTACCACCTGAAATTTTACCAGCTAGTTCAAAGGCATAAGATCTTGGGTTTGAACCAAGTGTCAAAGGAGTAAGTGCTGAACTACTTTCAAGGATAGCACCTCTAAATAAGCCTAAAATTAAAAAAAAATAAGAACTAAAAACAACATTTTAAATGTAGATGCATTATTATCTAATTCAAATAAATAATAAAATCAACTAAAAAGTGATCTACGTCTTTTAAATAGTTGAGTCTTAGTGATTTCATTTGTGTAAGAGTAGATGTAGTGAACACAACATTCAGTCTTTCTCACTATACCCACTTAAAATCCTTGGACTGAGATTAAGTGATAGAAAAACTAATTTCTAGCCAATAATAAAAATATATGAAATACCAAATACTGCAATTTTGAAATATAATTGATATGGGTAATTAAAATTTTTCAATTAAAACATTTAATTTGCAATTTGGTCTTTATTTATTTTGTCGCATAGAAAAATAATTGAAATTTAATTAAATTAACAAAAAAAAATCAGATATTGAATTAAATTATACTATTAAAATGGAGTTTTTTTTCAACCTCTCTAGAATTTAAAATTTTTAGCGTTAGGTACTTTGTGAATTGAGTAAATTCAATTACCTGCAGATGTATTGCTTAACAAATGAAGACCTACAGAAGCAGCGCCTGCGCTTTGACCAAAAATTATAACTTTCTCTGGATCTCCCCCCAAATATTCAACATTTTCACGAATCCATTGAAGGGCTAAACTTTGATCCTTCAAACCAGCATTTCCTAGAATTGCCAAGTCTCCAGTAGACAAGAAACCAAATGGACCCAACCTGTAATTAATGCTTGCCACAATAACATCTTCTTCAATTAAATTATCCGGACCATAGAGAGATTTGGAGGAATTGCCTGATATAAATCCACCACCAAAAATCCAAAATAAAACCGGTAGTTTCTCAACAGGCTAAAATTATATTAAAATAAAGATTATTTTTTTTTAACTAATGGAACTTCTAAAATTTAAATATTTAAAGAATCTAATCAAGAAGTCTATTAAATTCACAACAAACATGATAATTTTTAAAATTTAATTTGCTTGGACAGCTGCTGATTTATATTGTTACATAAATGCAGCTACATGCGTTAAACTGGTGTACTTAGACCAACAATGTGCATTGTTGTATGGTTTGTGCAGTTTGTAGTATGAGAATGGTAGTCACCATCTAAATAAACGATCTAAGCATATATTGCTAACCAAAATAGGAACTGTTCAGTCAAAAATAATATGCATCGAAATCGTTTGTTTGTAGAAAGCATTAACGTCCTGGAGCGAGATTGATGACGATTTGACCTAACAATAGATCATTTGTTCAATATATGTCTTACATAATCACATTAGCTAGATGGTAATTTATATAAAATAGTAATTTATGACTTCTTTCATTCTTTAAAACGACAATACAACTTCTTACAAAGGAACAGTTTGTAATGGAATAAATATTAATTATTTTACACTGTTCAATGTAAACTATATTCTGCTGAAATGAATAATTAAATAATCACTCTGTGAATAGATTTCCCGTGGGATTAGGGTAGTATATATTTTTTATTACTATCCAAGAAAATTTCCAAATCAGTTATCGAGCTTAACTTTTATTATCTTTGTCGTTTAAATGTTTTCTTAAAAATACATAAACTCAATCAATTTATGAAGACATAATAAGACCCTCTCTAAGATTTGCCTATAAATCTGTCGAGATAATCCTACCCTGGTTATGTAAATAAAACCGACGTGATAAGGGTAGTTGTTTGTGACATATGGTATATGCAGATACCGTTTATTAAAATATTGAACAATTTTCCTATTATTAGGAAACAAAAGAATGAGCAATTAAACTCGTTATAATGTAATATAACGTTTGACCTGTGGAAGGAATTAATATAGCGACTGTTTTTCTTGATTGCAAAAAAGAATGATTTAAATATCAGCAATATGAATAAAAGGGCACTCAGGTTTTTCACAGGCGTTATATTATCTTAGTTATTGAAAGAAATAGGATAGTTTTATTAACTAAGTCTATATAAAAATTAAGATTAAGACGCTCAGAGGCCAATTCGGAAATTAAGTATCCAGTATAGAAGGGCTGACGCCCTCTGGGACAAACTATTCGAACTATTAGGGAATGAAATTTACAGTTACAGGGATACAAGGGATACAGAGCGTACCAGTTTGGCCCTTTAAGGAGTACTAAACTTCAGTTCCAATCTAGAATTCGTTAGATTTGGTACCGTCGTCCATTGCCGTGCCAAAATTTACGTAACGGGTATAATCGTCGGGAAAGAAGGTTTTCTTTGTTTTGTCCTTCATTTAATTTGGGAAATTAAGGGAATATCGTGTGTTATCTTAGTCGAGCATTTAGCGATTTTTAATACTATTTGGTTAAGAAATATAAATAGCTGTTTTTTTTTGCGTTTTATTCTTTTTTCTGTTTAATGTTTATTAAGCTATTTATACGTGTTTTATTCAAAATTGGGTTTTACATTTTTGGTAAAAGAACGGCCAAGAAGAGCAATTATGTTAGTTTTTGGTCGTAATTGTTATTAGTTTTAACTTTCTCATTGTAAATAGTTCATTTTTTATATTTATTGTTGTTAATAGACTAAGTGTTTTGAGAAACTTGTTTTGTTTAATTTTAATCAAAAACCTTCACGTGAATTAACTCGCAGGCGCGCTGTTGCGAGAGGTACAAAACAAGAGATGTCATCTGACTAACTAATAAGCAGCCTTGTCTGAATCCTGAAGTTCTGAGTTATGGTTTTGGTAAGCTTAAATAATCATTGTTGATTGATACTAAAGATGCAAGAGAGAAGATGAACTTCCAGATTTCCAGAGTGTCTTTATTACTGTAAAATTTAATTGTAGGTTATCAAAATAGCTACTAATTAATACGAGGCAGAAAAAATGATTATAGATGAAATGGTTAACGCTACCACAATATATAATTTGCAAGAGTCTATGATCAAATTTTGTCACAAGTAAAATGACTGTATTTTATTATTTGTAACTTTCCATCTTTTTGCCAAAAAGCTATGAAATAAATAACTCTATCAGTCTTAATCTCCCTGTTGATATGTAGAGGCCAATGTTGCATTATGAATTTAGGCTTTTTGGTCTTGTGCTATTGTAACTAAAGTGTCCATGAATTTATTTATTATGTTAGTAATTTGGTCTATCCATCACATTTATATCACCAATTTCCTAATCTTCTCGGGATATTTTCTCCCTACGTGTCTAAAATGCCTTAATATGCGAAAATAGATTCCAGTAAGTTAAGAATTTTTATTTGTGACTTTTCAAGTATAGATAGATTAGTTAGCTGAGTAGCTCATGGAGCGTTAAACATCTTTCTCCAGCAATACATCTCTGTGGCTACAGTCTTCTTTCTTCCTTCTTTAATTAATATGGAGAAAATCAAACAGGTGTCAGTCTTATTTTTGATTGCTTACTGATGTTAACTTTCAAGAATTGGTTGAGTTTATTCATACCTGCTTCGGACATATTACATCTTCTTTTAACTCCTATTTGATCTGTTGCTTGACTTTTATGAATGTGCAAGCACCTAACTGAAGGGTTTTTTTATTTCCATGTCACTTTTATAGTGTTCCATTACGTGGCAGTATTATAAGAACATGTGACAATATTACAATACTGATCTGTTCTGTAGTATGCTGGCTTCAAATAGTAGACAGGGAGAGCTTAAAAAGACTGTATTATATCAGTTTGAGCGCTAAATAAAATAATAACAACAATTTTGGGATTCGGTTTTTAATCCTTTAAAAATTAAGGAGCAAAATTAAAAATAAGCATAACTTATATACATTATATTTTGTATGAGGTTATTCCCTGTGAATTTCTAATAGAAGCTTAGTTTTACATTCTCCGTACACACAATAAAAATGTACGCGATCTAAATTTTCTCAATTATAATATAGTGGTAAATCAAATATTTAAACTTACATTAAGAGATGGAGTATAAATATTAATGTATAAACAATCCTCACTTTGAGCATCCGGATCAATAAAGTAATCTACGGAAATGCATGCCTTACTATCACTGGTAGCATCCAAAATTCCACTCCAAGATTTTGGTGGTTGTGGAGCCTAAAAAAAATATGTGAAAGCATATTAACCACAAAAACTTTCATTTTCTTGTAAAAAACAGTAGAAGCCAAATAAGTACTTTTTGTAAATTTTAATCCAATTATTATTTTTACTTGCATTTTAAAATTCATATAAATCACTTGGATGTCGTCAATATGTAGAACCTGCCAGATTATAAAACCTCAATAGTCTAATAATGTTTACACATATACACACAACCCAATCTCTCTAACCCACATACCCAAGGAGGTAGTGAGTTTCATCTAACCAAGACAAAAAAAAGACCATAACTCGCCAGCTTCACGGACGAGACCATTGAATGGTCGAAACGCATATGCAACTGGTTGAAAGGAGGATGAATATAAGCAACCAGATGTTACACTGTGTTACAAAAAGTCTAGATATACCTGTTACAAAATATATGGAAGAGCCCTTTTGGTGATGATGTCGTTCTTAGAATGGGCACCATCCCAAAGTCGCCATTTTGAAAAATTTTGGAGAGTCGAACGATGCTGGAACATGAATATTTCAGCGAACATTTAAGACCATCATTTTTTGTTAGCCGCGGATTTTGCTGACGTTTCTGAGAACAATGATTGAAATTGGGTAATTTTGCAAACATTTTCAATTCCTAGGCAATCCTAGGCTTCGAGGCCATTAATTTTTGTTATTCTTCCAAAAAACCTGCAAATTTTCATAGACCAAATCGTATTCTTCCGAACACTTTGAACCCCGAGGCATATATTTTAAAATCAACAATGTTTGTTAGCAGCCTTATTTTGCTAATAATCCTGTGAATTTTCTGAACATTACGGCATTCTGAAAATTTTCAATTGGCGAAATGTCGTTTAAAAGTGGGTATTCCCATGAACATTTTATGCTCCCGGGCAGACCATTAATATTTCTTTGCAGTCGTATTTTTTAAATTTTCCTGCAAATCCGCTGAAAACTGTACATTTTGAAAAATTTGATAAAGCAAAAGGAAGCTTTAGAGTAGTTATCATTTTGAAAACATATATTTTAAGACCATTAATTTGTGTTGGTAACTGTAATTTGCTGATTATCCTATAAATTTTCTGGAATTCGCAGCACATTTTCAAAGAGTTCACAAATATTTTCAGGCGTTTATTTTTTGTTAGTGACCCTATTGAACTAATAAAACTGCTATTTTGATAGCAAGAGCCATTTTGTAATCATCAGTTTTCAAAACGCCCCACATATCATTTAAAAGTGTGTGTGCAAGCATTTCGAGCAGGAGCATGAGAAAGGATTGTTAAATATATGCAGAGTTGTGGAAGGAAACGCGTCAGTGTTTTATATGGAACACTACTCATTTGCTGCAAAATCATCAGGACCGTTAATATGATGAGATGCATTTTTTAAGAAAATAAAATATATAGAATGGATTAGTAAAGTTTTAAAAAATCGTAATTTCCGTAAGAAATAAATGAAATCTATCTACCAGGTTAAAATAATTATCTTTATGTTATTCTTCTTTCAAGCAGAGAAAAAGAAAAAATATGTGGAAACAGTTTATTTTCTGTAAAGACAACTCTTGCCCTCTTTCCATACGCGTTTCGACCACTTCATGGTCTAGAGCTGTATCGAACTGAGAGCAACATTCGCAGGAAATAACTGCTATTTAAAATATAAATTTCGAAGCATGTCGGCAGGATATTAACAATTTGCCGACTTCTATGCATTCACTGGAGTAGTGCGAAATTTTAAAAAATCAAAATTTTAGCAAGAAATAAGTGAAACTTATCTGCCGTGTTTAAATAGCTGCCTATATGTTGTTCTTCTTTCAAGAAGAGAAAAAGGAAAGAATATATAGAAACAATTTATTTCTTGAAAATATAACTCTGGTCTGCTTTCATCCGTCTTTCTACCACTTCATGATCTCATGCATGTATGTATCGAACTGAGACCATGATGGGGTCGAAAAGCGTTTGCAGGAAATAAACTGTTTCTATATATTCTTTCTTTTTACTGCTTGAAATGAGGTTCAGAAAAGTGTTATGTATATGAAGTAACCTGAACCAACCTGAACTAATTATATCACCTAACCTGGTTTGGTTTCCGAAATTTTTACAACTTAAAAATAGCAAAATCGTCAGAATAACGTCCTTCTATGTAACCATGTAAAGGAATATTGTCTCCTATCAAATTTTTTTCTCTCCAAAAGCCGTGCAGGAAACTGACGGGAAAATTGTAGATATGTTTATTTTAGATTCATTAGATTTTAAAAATAAAGATCAAAATATTAATGTTTTAAATTATTGAAATAATATCCGACTTACTAATTAAATTCAGGAATATGTAAAATTTCACAGGGTTACTAAAGGGCCGTATTAAAGTAACTTTCCTGTATAACATATTCTTGGTTCTAACCACAAACTTTGTTATTCTTTCGTTATTTATTAATGTAGTATTTGTGTTTTTAGAACGGTAACAATCAAAACAGTCACAAAATAACACGTACAGAGTGAAAAGAAAGTACCTAGAAGCTTTACGGATGATCCAAAAGATTTTCGAGAGCGCTTTACTCAAAATCTGTTGAAATTAAAGCCAATTTTTTTTGGCTTCGATCTACTAATAATTTAAAATTATAAACACCTTAGGCTGTGATAAATGCGGGTAAATCAGACAATGATTTTAAAAGTCTAAAGTGTAAATATGTCAAAAATAGTTGAAGATAAACAAAATGTCTATAATTTATTGTAAATTCTCGAAATGTATTGATATATAATAGGTTTCATTAAACAAATACAAATTTTGGTTAATATATATAGCTCTTTTCTGATTTACTCTGCATATTACTTTCTTATCTAAAAAATACATTTCAAAAAAGTAAATTCGTCTACAGTCCTACACATAGAAACAGAAATGAATGAAGTACTCTGTTGACAAATAAAGTGTTTTTTTTTTATCGGGACAAAGATCAATTTGTAGGATATCGAAAATATACTCTGTAAGATACCATCTTAATACTACTTGAAACTGCAAAGGATACGTAAAGTTTATTACCTCAAATCTTAAATTTCCTACTGGCGGAGAGGCATAAGGAATTCCTCGAAATCCATAGTAAGTTTTGTTAGTTGGTGTGGTATAAACAGCTCCCTTAACCTGGCCATTAGGTAATGTGACTATAAGATCATCTGAAGTGGGCAGAGTTGACTAAAAGAAGATTTTAAATCAATGTTACACGCACATATTTACAGTGAATACTTAAATACATATTTGAGTTGTGTTTTGAATAAATGTATTAGTTAAAAGTTAACAATCTATTTCTTTTAACATTTCAACCAAATGATGTGACATATTTCTATACGATATTAAAAATACTTCTTAGAAAATTGTCAGAAACATTTTAGATCCATTAAATCAAAATACATTGTTCAAATACAAACTTTTAAACCAATGCGGTGAGGCCAAAACTAACAAAAAATTCCTCGCATCTGTCACAAAGGCATCAAAATAAGTATTTGCATTTATAGTTGGGCATTTTTAAGTAACAAAATTGCCGAACGTATTTTAAATTGGAAGCAAAGGAACCCACTAGACACCAGATAATTTAGGCAACTTAAAACTCTTAATATGTAAACCCCAACTTTGCCTATATTTTGTAATAAATTAGTTTTCAAGATCTACTTACAGATAGTTATTATTAAAAAAATATATGTCCTATTCTCTATCTATTTATGATTATATGTTTGCGAGATGTATCATTTATTCAATTAGTCATAATAAAAAATATATTTTAGTTTGTCTCCTATCACATCTGTACCAATTTCTTGCATCTATACTTACCAGCAACTGAATTGGAAGCACTAACAATATGATAAACTTATTCATTATGTTGTAATTGACATATAGTTTTTACTATAATATATAATTTAGTTATAATTGTAAGAAATTATTTATTCTTAAATAATTGTGTTTATAAATTAATTCAAGTTGTATCAGTTTCTAATCTTTTATATATTTTGGATTTCTAGATCTAATCTCGCAATATAATCTTATCTGAGAATTGTTGTAGTATAAAAAGTGGTCACGTAAAATGTACGGGTTACCATATTAGGTCTATTTTATAACACTGCTTTATTCTATAAGTATTGGTCCGCTGATGCTGCATGAATAAGATACAGGATTATATTCCTTTACTAATGATATACTGTAAACTTTTCACCATTTTATTATAACATTTTTATTTTTAAATAAAGTGAGAATTGCCTCTATTCATCTAAAAGAGCAACAAAAACTTGATTAAATAGTTATTCTCCATCCTCTTTTCATAATAAAAGGACATTGTAATAATACAGCCCTGGGTGAAATTTGTACGGGGTGTCCCATTTTCGTCACTTTTAAGGGGACTGGAGTTATTATCAAAGATAGAGTGTTGCTGTTTTCACTTTACTTCCTTCTTTTTAATGAAACGAAAGATTCCTGTGTCAAATTTGTCATGGCCCTCTTAGTTTTTAATCTGCAGGGTGATTTTGAAAATATTCGCTATTTTTAGGCACATCTCGTATTTCCGTCATGCATCAATTTATCAAAAAGGTAAAAATTTGTTGTTCTAGAGTTTTTTACGGAGTGGTGTAGTCAGTTTTTTTCTTAAAATGCTAGTTCTTGAGATATTAACCAAACTTATCATTTTTTAAATAGAACACCCTATATATTATTTTAGATATTGATTAGGTATAATTTAGGCTTTTCAAAAATATATAATGTGTTTATTTTATTTTGAAAAACAAGGTCAGAATTCGATATTTTCAATAATTTACTTTATTTGTAATAGTAGGCCATGGCCAGTTTATAAGAAACAAATCCAGAATTTTGATAATAATAACTATACATTATAAGAAACAAGAACAACATACATTATAAGAAACAAGAACAACATTATTTCATAAAACTGAAGTAACAAAAAGGAAACCGAAACTAAAACAACCGAGAGTTCTTTCAAATATGGTTTTCAAAATTACGGCCGTTTTCTCGAATCCAATTTCAGCACAGTGTTATTCTTCCAATTACATTTAAAAGAATCGTAAGTCTATTATGAAGAGTTTCACGAAGTTCCGCTATAGATTCAGGTCCTGTCTTATACACTTGATTTTGCATAAAACCCCACAAAAAAAAATCCAAAACAGAAAGATTGGGAAATCGCGAGGGTCATCTCACCGGCCCCTTCTTCTTCTTCAAGTGCCTTCTCCATTGCGGAGGTTGGCAATCATAATAGCTATTTTAATTTTTGAGGCAGTTGCTCTAAATAGTTGCTTTGAGCTGCATCCAAACTATTCCCTTAGGTTTTTTAGCCATGAAATTCGTCTTCGTCCTACGCCTCTTCTGCCACTTATTTTGCCTTGGATTATGAGCCGTAAGATGCTGTACTTTTCTCCCGGCATAATGTGTCCGAAATATTGCAGTTTTCTCTCTTTTACTGTTATCTCGACTTCCTTTTCTTTCCCCATTCTTCTCAACACTTCGGCGTTCGTAACTCGATCCACCCACGAAATCCTCTGAATTCTTCTATAGGTCCACATTTCAAAAGAGTTCTCATTGCCTCTCGATTCAGTGTCCATGCTTCCATTCCATAATATAGAACACTATATACGTAACATTTAGTCAGTCGTATTTTCAGAGCTAAAGTTAGATCTTTGCTGCAGATAACCTTTTTCATTCTAATAAAGTTGGCACGTGCTTTCTCGATTCTGGTTTTTATTTCGATGGTTTAGTCATTATTTTCTGTTATTAGGGTTCCCAAGTAAGTGTACTTCTTAACTCTTTCTATGTGCTGGTCTCCTACCATTAGGGTTTCATTATTATTGGTGTTGTTTTTACTAATTATCATGAAGTTGGTCTTTTTCGTGTTGAGAGAAAGTCGATATTCTCCACTAACTCTTAATATTTTATTCATTATTTTTTCTAGGACTTTTAAACTATCAGCTATTATGACGGTGTCATCTGCATACCTAATATTGTTGATTAAAACTCCGTTTACTTTTATCCCTGCTATTTCAGATTCAAGACTCTCCAATATGACCTCTTCAGAATAAGCGTTAAATAGTAAAGGTGACAATATACACCCTTGTCTGACTCCCCTTTGTATTTCCACATCTCCGGATATTTCCGACCCCTTAGTACTTATCTATCTTTGAGGAAAGTTATTGTCTAAAAATGCCCAGAATTGTGGCTCGGGGCACCGTCTTGTTGAAAATAAATGAGATAGAAATGGGTCAAGAAATTCTTAAAAAATTTCCCCAGGAATTTCTAGGTATCTACGTGCTGAGACCCCTTCATACATCCTATAGGTTGGGCGTCAGCCCAAAATAAAACGCGGAACGATAACCCCGAAGCGCCCTCGTTGTGCTATTTTAAAAATTAAATCTTATTTAATTTGAAAAATAACCTTCTTTAGACCAGATGACAAATCTGCCAAAAAAATCCTTGATGTGGTTTATTCGAAACACCATTGACAAAACGTTACTCGGCGCTCCTTATCTCCGGAGTGTAAATGTTGCACTATTTTGAATTTATATGGATGGTATTTATACTTTTTTAAAATTCTTTCAGCGTCAGATTTTGATACACCAAGTTATTCCTCTATTTATCTACAGGATGATGAAGTTGTTGCTGCTGCGTAAAATATCACATTTGTTTCTTTTCTCTCCCTGTCTTTTTTGACATATGTTTTGGGGCGCAGCTGAATAAAAAATCCGTGTTCAACTAGATTCCTTTTTAAATGAGCAAATATGTCTGGAAAGAGTTGCCTTATTTCTGGATATCTAACATGAACAAAAATGATCGCCAGATATGAGAAGTTATTCCAAAGATAACGCTTTAAATACATTACCTACTGAAATATAATTCAGAAAGTTCTTGGGAATTTTTATTGCTTGGTATGAAACATACTAAAATATCATACTTTATATAATTATCATAAACAACCATTGTAAATGCAAAATAAATAGAAAGTAAAATAAAAACGCCATCGTTTTCATAAAAAATAACATTCTGACAAAACTGTGAAGTTTTGGACATCTGCCTTTTGTTTTTAATAAATTGGCCATAGCCTACTGTTACAAATAAAGTAAATAATTGAAAATATCGAATTTTTACCATGTTTTTCAAAATAATAAACACATTACATATTTTTGAAAAGCCTAAATGATACTAAGTTAATCTCTTAAATAATATAAAGGGCAAAAAATCATAATCTTGGTTAATATCTCAAAAACTAAACTTTTTAGAAAAAAACTGACTGCGCCACTGAACTGTTATTACCTTTTTGATAAATTAACGCATAACAGAAATACGTGATGTGCCTAAAAATGGAGATTTTCAAAATCACCCTGCAGATTAAAAACTAAGAGAGCCATGACAAATTTGACACCGGAATCCTTCGTTTCGTTAAAAAGTAGGAAACCAAAGTGAAAATCGCAACACTCTATCTTTGATAATAACTCCAATACCCCCTAAAAGTGTCGAAAATGGGACAATCCACATATTGAATAGGAATAGTAATTTCTTGGATATTTTGGGTCGCTGAATATGAATTTAGTTTCAGAATATTAGAGAATTTTGTCCATAAGAGTGAATCTTAAAATAAGCAAGAAATGTAACGACTGATGAATCAAATTACTAAAAGATAGAACAAAATATGTCAGTAGAAACATTATTTATTTATGTAATTGTCAAGTCTATATAAATATTAAATTAATAAGTAATGAAAGGTTTCTTTCCATATGTTTCAAATATTTCATTCCATTTGGGATATGTATTTCCTTTAAGATTGTATCGAAGCTCCAATGTTCCGTTAATATTTAAATACTGTAGATTTGTAGGACTAATAGTGGGCCAGGTAATATTGTTAAAAAGTTCTGATTTTTCCGGAGTTGGATTTCTAAAAATACATACAAAATATATTGCTCTTATATACTCTTCTACAATATTTAATATTTAGGATTTGCGTTAATATACTAGGTGACTACAAAACTAACCGAGCCCTCTCTTGGGCATACAATAGAGGTATAATATTACACTTAGTACAAAATTTGAGCATAAAACAACTTCCTGTTATATCTGGTTTAACCGTAAACATCCTGAATAAGTTGGCATGACATGTGGTATAAAAATAGGTAAAACATACTTACAAGAATTTTGCAAAATTTGTCCAAAGTTTAACTGTTCTGTTTTGGATCAACAAATTATTAGGATCTGAGTCTTGGAATCCAACCATATTAAATAAAAAAGTAAGTTCCGCCGAATGGGTGGCTTTTTCCGCATCTAAAAATGACATGTTGGTAATAAACCATATTAATGATGCCATCAGAATCAGCTAATGACAAGTGTAAGGTTAATATTTTAAATTAAAATTTAATACTACAGCCTTGCCTACTAAAAATAGTTTGACTTAGCCAAAACTAAAAAATAATAATGATTTTGTAATTTTGACCACTTTTTATTTTATTTCTGTTTCCTATTGTTGTAGCTTGACATTAAACTCATAGAATTATTTCATGTTTTATTATTAATGAAAATGGAACATTCGTGTAAGTAAATAGCCTCTAAAATACAGGGTGATTCTTCTGAAACTTTATCGATCGATTGTGGGAAAACTATAATTAGAAATTATTTGAAAATTTGACAGTAACCTAACGAGCATAGGGTACAGCTGGTTAAAATATTTTCAAGATGGCGGCACTTCCTGTTATACCGGCAGTAGATGTCAACTTGCTTATTTTAAATAGAACACCGTATACATTATTGCATTTATGATTTCTAAGTAAAATTCTAGACATATTTTATATATAATGTTCTATACTTAAGTCTCACCGTTTTGGACATATTTAAATTTTTATGTCAAAAATGAGGTTTGCGGCCCAAAACTCAAGTATAAATTTTTCCTATAAGGAAGTGTTTCATGCCGGAGCAATTAAATTACATGCACGCAGATTATTTAAACTTACGTATGATTTATGGAGAATATGATAGAGTTATTTCAAGAACATACGATACATTCGCAATCCGATATCCGAAGAAACCAACACTACGAATTGTTAAAAAGTTTATAAAAAACTTTAAGAACTTTAGATCTATAAAAGCTAAAAGAAATAGAAATAAACCCGTTGTTAATAAAATAAAGTTACAAAAATTATTTAAGTAAATGTTCAAATCGACGCCCTTGAAGTTCCAAATATTTTTCGCACCTAAGCAGGAGCTCTTCATGGGTGGCTCTTCTTATTAACTGAGGATTAAGTTCTTCAAATGCTATTCTGACACGCTGCATGCAATCTTCCATAGTGGTTAATGCGGTGTTGTATACTTTATTTTTGATTGTCCCCCAAATAAAAAAATCAAGTACTGTCAGGTCGGGGGAGCGAGGTGACCAACGATGTGGCCCATTCTTAGGTATCCATTGATCATAAAACAAGTTTTGCAGATGATTATTAACTAAATGACTATTATGTGAAGTCGCCCCATCATGTTGTTGCAATAAATTTGTATGATCAGCCAGCGGCAAGTTATCTAAATAGTTCACTTCCAAATATCTCAAGATGTCGAAGTAGCGCTCACCGATGAAATAAAAAAACGTATTTTGCATCTAGAAGTCTTCAAAAATGGCTAACTTACCATTCAGATGATTTTGGTAGAATTCTAGGGCGACGACGCCCTCCTTTCCTATAGCACAATACATGTTAAATTTTCAAGATTCTTGAAAATTTAATTCTCTAAATGGATGTACGTTTGAGTCACCCTAATAGTGGGAACTGCGTCGATTAAACAATCCATTTCTTGTGAATTTAGCTTCGTCCGATCAAATAATATTATCCAAAAAACCAGCATTTTCTTACGACCGAAATAAAGTAAATTGATAGGACTCTACTCTTCGTGGAAAATCAGTGCTTTTTAAATGTTGTACTATGGAATATACGTAGGGATGAAACTTGTTTTCATAAAATCATTGGAACTGATGTTTGAGTTAAACCTGACTCTAATGCTACTTGCCTTGTAGATATTGTCGGATATGCGGCGGAATATCCTAGAATTGTACTTTCAAAATTTTCATTATTAACAACTGCTTTATTTCTATTTCTTTTTGCTTTTATGGATCCAAAGTTTTTGAAGTTTTCTATCATCCTTTTAACAGTTGGTGGTGTTGGTTTCTGTTTCTGCTGATATCGGATCGCGAATGTATCGCATGTTCTTGAAACAACTCTATCACATTCTCCATAAATAACAAATAAGTTTAAATAATCTTGGTATTTGTAATGTAATCGCCCCCGCATAATTTTTATTAATGAATGTCAAATGGCAAGAAATAGTGACAGTTCTATAGGATTCGATTGTTTTATTTTCGCCAAGCCTCGCCATCATGGCCAACTAATAACAAAACCTAAAAGCCGTATAGCCTTTTTACAATAGAAAAATGTTGAATTCACAATATTTTGAATTATACAATTAAACTATTTGAAAAAATTGACTTACGATGATTTTTTAAATATAATTTTTATGCTTCTTTTTTACCACTCTGTACTCATAATTTTCAAAATATCATAAAAGGACTACCAAAGTCGGCCTTCGTCTACAAGAAAACTAACCCAAATTAAATAATGAAGACTTCCTTATAGGAAAAATCTACAGTTAAATTTTGGTCTGCAAATATCATTTTTGACATACAAATTTAAATATGTCCAAAACGGTGAAACTTAAGTATAGAACATTATACACAAAATATATCTAGAATTTTAAGTAGAAATCAAAAATGCAGTAATGTATAGGGTGTTCTATTTAAAATTACCAAGTAGACATCTACTTTCGGTATTACCGGAAGTGTCGTTATCTTGAAAACATTTTAGCCGGCTGTTAGTACTCTGGCAAATTTTCAGATTCTTCCCAATTATAGTTTTTTCACAATCGATTGATAAATTTCCCGGGGAATCGCCCTATATATACCAGAAGAAGTTCTGACTGACTGACGGATCAATCAACGAACAGCCCAAACGGTTAAAGATATTGACTTGAAATTTCGCACACACATTCATGATATGGTATAGTTTAACAATAAGAAAGGATTTTGCGATATCTTTATTAGAAATGGTAAAAATGATAAAAAAAAATAGATAAAATTACATGATTTTCGAGATGGTATTACATAGCACTCAACTAATTCAGTCAAATAATTGATTTTATTATTCTAAACATAATTTAGTCCTGAATATATGAGCGAAGCCTTTTTTCTAATCTATAATCCATTTATTTATACGATATAATTAATATTTTGTGGGCGAAACCGCAATGGGTAAAATTCTAGTATAAATATAATATTTTATTCTCAAGTAATAAAAATATTTTTATAAAAAATTCGACTATATTTCAGTATTGGCTTGTAGGGTTGTACCACAGTGTCATGGCACTGTGTTTTTTTAAAAACCTATTTAAGCTATTTTTAATTTGAATTTTTCTTTCTCCATATTAATAATTTGAACGTTGTTTGCGCTTGGCGAATCTAAAAAACATATTTTAATTAAAATTGGGTTAAGTTAAATTTCATGATTCTTGGGTTTAGATCGTCTCAAATTGGAATTATTACCCGACGTTTCGCCTACGATTGAACGAAACATTTTTAGGGATCTTTAATAAACAAGATTATGACACTCAATGACCATTGAGAAGCAACAACCCGGTATTTCTACCTAGTGATGCTCAGCGGTAAGCGTTGATTTTCGAATCAATCTGGCTATTTTGTCGGTGGCTCCATGTATATAAGAGAAGATAAGACTCGATACGTGGTACATTTATGACGTTTTGTTGAGAAATTGTATTTTTATATTTATTAATATCTTTAGCACAATATCCGCTGCCTTTCACGGATGGAAATCGATTTTAACGCTGAATCACGGTTCACCGGGCTGTGTTGTATTCAAAGTGTCCCCCATGCTTCGAAATACAAATTTATCACCGCCTTGTTGCCCGTCAAGACCTGAATTTCCACTAAAAGTTCAGGTATTTCATCCTCGGCAACTAGCGGTGGATTCCTCAGTGGGTCCGCCAGTGCCTTCCTTCATCGTCATCGTACTAACCATATGTTGGAATTAATGTTTGAATTAAATTTGCGGGAGAACATGCCAGTGAGACGTTGTTCGTTTTAAGACATGCGCTCCCAACCAAGGCTGCCCAACTTTAGATTTATTGTGTGATTTATATCGTTCCAGGTACAGAAAGTTTGATGTCTGAGAAATTTTTGTTAAACGAACCCTAACAGTGGTTTTCGTAGAACCAATGATATAAACAATACACTATGTAGCCCTATGGTCAACTGTTACAATCGGCCCCAACTCCTGGAATATCATGTTGTATTCGAAGTGTACCCCATACTTCGAAATACAAATTTGTCAGCGTCTTCTTGCCCGTCAAGACTTTAGTTTCCAAACAATATGGGTGTTTCGTCCTCGGAAACTAGCGGTGGATTCCTCGGTGGGTATGCTAGTGCCTTCCCCAGACACCCGTCATCGTTCTAACCATATAATATTTGAATTGAATTCGCAGCAGAACATGTCGGTGAGATGTTGTTCGTCCTACGACAGCTGTTGCTCCTCGATGGTCATTCAGTGTTCTAAAGTCGTGGTATTTAGCGAGTTCAAACTCTTAGTGAAGGCGTGTCAGAATTATAATTTATTGGTCGAATTTTTGAAAAATAGGGATAATAAACCAGATCGCCCCTCTGTCAGAACAACCTTGACTAAATTTGCCGCTCACTCTGAGTATTAAAAAATAACATTTATTGATGTTAGTTTGAATACTAAAAGAGATAAAAACTCGTGTTCGGAAGCTACTTTATATGGTCATAGCTCCTCTATGATACATTTGCGGACTTATATTAATATGAAATTTTTTTCATATTTTCCTATGCAGAAACTTCCTTTAAAGTAACATAGGAATAGAAATAATTATTGAAAGGTGTGTTAATTAAAATGAAAATTTTTAGAATCTTACCGTGAATAAATACTGGAACCATTGATCTTCCGTAATAAGAAAACTGGTAAAGGTAAACTGGGACGAAATTTGATGTCAGTTCACCGTGCTTAATTACTCCTCTGGTCATAGTATTGTCCGAGTAATACTAAAAATGATTTTTCCACATATAAATTTATACTTAGGGCACTGTAATATTGATCAGCACAAGCAAAGCATTTATCTTGCCATCTTACCCCAATTCGAGGAATAACTATCGAGAATAGTTTACGTGAGAACAGTTTCATCTTAAGTATACATTTTTCTATTTCTTGGGATTTATATATATATATATATATATATATATATATATATATATATATATATATATATTATCGCAACGTCGGTCGGTAGGTATCTGAATTGCGTATCTGTTCTAAGGATATGTCGGTGCCATGATCTGATACGATCGCCACTAAATTTGACATAATATCTGCGCTAATAACCGTTTCTGATATTTGAGAATTATTTGTCCTGTAGCACTCGTAAGTTGTTCCACCAGGAGTTGTCTCTTTTGGATGTGTTTGGTGAAGCCTAAATGCTGATGCTTCTGGGTTAGCTGGCATTAGGTTAAACTCTATGCTACTGTCATCAATGAATCCCGGAAATTGCCTAAACTCCGCATCAAAGGATGACATACGCACAGGGTCAGTTTGGAAACTTTGGAACATCAGACGTTGTTCCGGAAATTGAAAGGTAGGGCACCGCGCAAGTCGTGCCGAAGAGGACCCACCATAACCGCCCAACCCGGCGAAAAGTCAAGCCACCTCACCTTCCTTGATATTTGTGGAGGGCACCTGAGGAAGATGAGCCATGCTCTTAAATTTGGGAAAAGAAAAACTTTTATACCAAAATTTAAAAAGGGGCTATGGGGTTATGCGTCTTTATTTATTTATTTATTGTTAAAATGCGCAATGATTTTCAACACCGAAATTTTAACGCAGAAAATGCATAGGTAATTGGCCTTTATCGTAAAATTTTAAAAATGCGCAAGAAAAGTTTGAGTAACTGAACTTAGACGCAATTTTATAAATTTTCAAAGTCGAAAAAAGTAAGGGTAACAGATCTGATTTTTAAGAAGAAATTAAGGTAAAAATGAGATTTTCACGAAAACTAATAAAGGGGTTTCCGCAAATTAATTTGGAAAATTTAACCAGCGTAATGTCTCTGGAGGGTAAGGTTTTTCTATCTAATTTTTTACGATTTTCACCGAAAACTTAGAATGTCTTTAACGTTAAATTTCCGCAAAAAATCTTCTTAGTTTTTCTTCTTAATCTTCTGACTGAAAGAGAAAATGTTTTATTTGGTTTGTTGAGTATTGGAAAATCAAGTTAGAATAGCTACGCGATCTTTATGACGGTGATCCGAAATTACAACACCAGTTCGCCTATACAATCCCGAATGTCGCCCGTCTTTCGAACTGTAGTGTACCGGGCTCTGGGAAATAAAACCTGTCTTACCTAGACACTATTTATTTTTATTCAGAGGACTTCCGATACACCGTATTTAAACCGATTTTTTTTGCAATAGGTATTTTACTTTTAGAGTCTTCAGGCGCCCCAGCCTTTGGCAATTACCCGGGTAAAAGCTACTAGTTCGTCCAGGGGCCTCGGAGGTACTTTATTTTAAATGATTTTAAAAACACTATCATTTTCAGCAACGCAGCCCTCTAAAAGATCGTCGATGTTGTAACCTCTTCTTGGCTGTTCAGCCATCCTAAAAGCGATGAAAGTTAACTACTTCTTAAGGCAACTGAATTCCGTTACTCCCCTTTAATATTCTCTTTCGTTAGATCTGATCTGCTACTCGTTTAATACTACTTCAGTTCTGCTACTACTGCCGATTCTGTATATAATACGACGGTTACTTTACTTTTCGGGAAGTCACGTCCCAAAATCAGGTGATGTACCGACAAAGTAACGTGATATTCAAGCGCAAATTTGAACGTTAAATTTTGTCGCCGAATGTGTATAATTCTTTTAAAAATGCTTTTATTACATTTAGGCAGATAAGAAAAACAATTTACAATTGTTTTTTTCCGCTGTTCCGTTTTTTTTTAAACGTACATTTTCAACAATATATATATATATATATATATATATATATATATATATATATATATATATAACCAATCGTACAATTTGGGTCTCGTTTGTCTGAGATTGAAGCGAAACCAACTTTTCAAAATTTGAAATATACATTTTGAGCCTCTACTCATGAGAGGGGATATCAAGTCGTAATAAAAGGATATCATAATCTTTCTATTATTCTTAATTATGCGGCTGTACTTGACGTCCAAAAATTTCTTCAGGAAAGTTCTGTTTTATTTCACTTGGGAAAAGGACGACTTTAATACTGTTTGTTTAACCAATTTCCTGTTCTTCGCATTTTAATTGCTTTCTTGATTAATCTTTTTAAAAATTATTTAAGAGTATTATCTACAAATTTGAATGTAATTCATTAATTGTGTTACCAATCGAAATGTGGAAGCTTCGAAATAAGAGAAGACATCTGACCCAACTATATAGCTGATCCTCCTGAGTCCTGAAGTTGTATTTCTGGTACTGGGTAAGCTCTTATAACCTGTAGTGGTTTAGCACTAAAACTGCAAGAACTAAGAGGAACGACCAGGCTTTCAGAGTGCCTTTGTCACAGTGAGATTTATTTATAGGTTTATAGAATAGCTACTAACTAATATGAGACAGCAATAAATTGTGAGTGAAATGGCCATACGCTACCAAATAATCCGTTCGCAGGAGTCCACGAGCAAATGTCATAGAATTTTAATTATTTCTCCCAATAATAATCACCTGTATTCAAAAGTTAAAGAAAGTATTCATGGAAACTAAATTATGGTTTAAAGCAGATATTACGCCATAATTCAGTGGTTCGAGGAGGGTGAACATATTTTTTCCAGGAAGCCATAGAAATGTTGAAGCATCATTAAGACAAGTATATTGTGATTATTCTAAATAAGTTATTAGCAGAACATAGAAATCAACCCTCTTATGTATTAGACATTATCTTATCAATGTTATCAGCCCTGCGTTTATGCAAGGCGATTTTTTATCTCACTCTGCTGAGCCTGACAATAATTTGGTTAACTCTACTCACCTCTGCTAGACCAACTAAGTCATTAAGCCATAATTTAGATCCTGTAAGATACGTATTTTTTATTTCTTTAATAACGGCTACTTCATCGGTAGAATTTGGGTAAAGATCTTCGGGAATTATTAAACTATTCGCAGTATCATATACAAATGCTATTTCTATGGCGTGTCCCAAATCTAGAAAAAGAAATATCCTAAAACTAAATATTTCAATTTTATCTTAATAATAGCAACCCAAAGAAACATGTTAAAAACCGGAATTCTTCTCGAGACTATAAAGTTCAATACGTACCCAAACTATAATGTCAAATTATACAGGGTGAATCATTTTATCAATCCACACAAATATCTCTTCCGGAATGCATTTTCGAAAACATTATTTCAAACAAAAATGGTAGGATCAACCAATAGTGATCTTGACTTTGAGGATGACATTCAAGCCGATTTCAAAGTACAATTGCTTTTGTTTTTAATTGAAATCACCATTTTTACTGCAGAAATTGAAAAAAGAAAAATTTTTCGTTCAACCGTACGAATATAATAGAGGCTGAAATTTTTACGTGGAAAATATGCCAATAACTTGTAAAGTACAAAATTTGTAGGAATTTAGCCTGATGATGATATAAATTTTGGCCTTAAAAGTGACTCTGAAAGTAATTTCAAGGTCAAGTTTGTTATTCATATGGTTAAAGACCAATGTCAAGATCAAAGTCAAGGTTACGGTCGCGTGTTCCCGTCGAATCCTATAACTTTTGTCTAAATTGCAGCCATATTAGGTTTTTTAAAAAAACTAAATATGAATTTATTGATTCATAAAAGAAGGAAATCAAACTATTGGATATCTTCTTTCTGAGAAAGTTGCAAAATTATTAAAAAGTCTACCGTAAATAATACTATTATATTACGTAGTTTAATAATAAATAAATGTGAGTCGATAGAACTAATTATTCCAGCGTAAAATTAAATTTTGTAGGAATATACAATAATTTAAATGTCCCAAACTATAAGACCTATAAACTTTACTATAATTTTCTTGTAAATTTTAAATATGCCCCTAGTACTAATATTTCTTCCGAAATTTAAATTTACATATTTTGGAAGTAAATGGAGGGGGGATTCAGTAAATGTAATTAAAAAGATCTTTTATTAATTTGTTGCTAAGCAGTCATATAGAAGACCCAGTTATTTTTAGTGCTCCAACAAGGTCATTCGAATTGAATATTGTTTTAAAAATTGAATCTTAATTTGACAAATAAGAAACAGTATGTTTTAAACAAGCAAAAGAAATTATTGAAAACATACTGGGAGTGTACTATTCCAGGGGATATTAAAGAACATTGTGAAATTCTTTTTGTTAATTATTTACTTAAATTAAGGTGTTAGGGAAATAAATAGTTATTTTTATCACGAAGTTGTTTTTTAATTAAATGAATTTTTTAATAGAGTGTAGAGAGTACTCCAGAGAAAGTTAATTAATTGGGTTGAATTGATTGTATCATATCAAAAATATTAAAAAATATATTAACTTTTTTATGTTAGTTAATCAAAACTTACTTTGTAAGAACATAAGAGATTCTTCAGCACATATACCAGTTACTATTGGAACTTGATTGAATCTTCCACTTTTCAATAATTCATAAGGCGATTCACTTATAAATGCTTCTTCGTCTTCGACTTCTAAGACAGGGAGAAATTTTCCCTAAATTTAACAAAGAAAATTATAAGTTACAGTTAAAACACTTTTTCCTAAAATGTTGGTATAAAATTAATAATATATGGTTTAATTTTATATTAAACATAAAAAGGTTGCTATGAACGTCTTAAGCAGCGGTCAACAGTTTTATGCATAAAAAATCTGATTCAAAAAATAGAAAATAAAATTAATTCATTAAATTTTAGAACATCCATTCTTGTGGGATTGTCATCGTGTGTTAAATTAAAAATAAATATTTAGAATTTAGCATCCAAAACAGATAATTAAAATATTGCAAAACTTTGATTCCATATCTCTTAGAAAATATCTGAATATTCCCCTATTATTATCCTACATGGGACAACTTTGATCTATTTCTCAAAATCTATAATTTTTGAGATAAATGTAATAACAATTTTTGTGTCCTCTTGCTAGATGGTAGCAAAGCCAAATTTAATTTATTATTATTATTTACATGTCACCAATTTCATGAACTACAATATTATGTGATAGAGAGATGCACTGCAGTTGTTTGGTAAAATTATTTCCAAATATAACTGCTAAAATTTAAATTGTGTAAATTATTTTCCAGGGTTATGTGGCGGAATTGCATGTAACAATTTAAAACGAAACAATGTAAGAAGCTTTTTAAGAACAGATTGTTGCTTTCTATACGACCTTAGCTTGGGACCAAAAAGCTTTTTTCTGCTCAATTTCACAAGTGTTCAATGCTTTTTTATATCCAATTAAAATCTCTTCATATTGATGTGCTTAATGACAAATTCTTTTAACTTTTGAGTTATTGCCCATCGGAGTAGGGCAGTGTCATCTAATGACATCGTTTTTCCTTTTTCGTTCACGATTCTCGGGCCGCCATTCACAAAGTACGAGAGTGGTTCGAGATTAAGATTGGCGTTGGCGTTCTCATAAGTGAAATCACGTCGCGTCGCTTGGTATCGTTCGCTATCGCTTTCACGATGCGAGGGTCGACATTTATCGCGGTACAAGCGACTTTCGACAGGACCGCTACTTAAGGTGTCTAGTTCCTTATCGATAATATCGTATTGGAGTACCCGTTAACGTCTTGTTTATACGTATTCTGACTGCTCTTCAATGGACGAAGATGAACTATTTCGGGAATCGCTACGCGTCTGAAGAGGGAGGTTGTGTTATTTTGTGCCCGAGTTTCCCTCACCAGTTTGCTGTTTGAATTGTTTGATCAAGGATTGTACTTTGAACTGAATACTAGTGTTGATTTTACCTTTGATCTGGAGATCATTAAAGCTCATTATGTCATGTGTGAACCCCTTATTGGCCGCGGAGGTCCCAACAAAACCACCCAAGTTGCAAACACTGCCGCCCACCTCAAAATAAATTTTTAAAAATTCTTCTACCAGGTCATAAAAAATCGTAAAGAAGGTGAGTTAACACTGAATAACAAGAAGAGGAAGGTTATAACACTAACAATCTAGAATGGGATTAAATACGAGTTTAATGAAAAAACTATTCCGCAGCAATGAGTACATATTACAACTTGATAATGTCGCATTGTTAGGTGTTTTTGATGTTGCTTCACGGAGTGAAAGCATTTACCTTAAAGAAAGAAATTAATGATAGACTAGAACGAGATGTAGGCCTATATAATAATAGTGGATAGGAGAAACCAACTGAAAATGCCTTAGAATATAAGGACGGCCATACTTCATTCTAGTTAAAAATAAAAAGCACTACTTCAGGTTGCGAAAATCTAAAAAAAAATCGAAACTTTTCCCATTGCACCGCCATCTATAGATCGCCTTCGAACTGATTGGTTCTCATCAATACAGAACAGGCCTGTACATCTCACCATAAGAAAAGTGAATCCTTTAAGCAACTTATATGAAACTAAACAAAAAGCTCAGTAAATGCTGCAGAATCTCCCGAAATTTCCTGTCCTTTTCAGTTAGTTTGTTCTAAATATGTATCATTTATTTATGTATACCAGCTGTAAGTATATTTTTCATCATTTACTATTTAAATAGATCCAAGAAGAGGTTTTTCTGATTGCATGAAATTTGTGGAGATGGCGCAGCTTGTACTGAATCTTTAGTTTAGTTTCATATAAGTTACTTAAAGGATTCACTTTTCTTATCGTGAGGTGTACATGTCTGCTCTGTACTGATGAGAACCAGTGAGTTCGAAATCGATCTACAGATGGCGGTACACTAAAAACAGGAAAAATTTTCTTACTTCTGATTTATAACTAGAACAAAGTACGCCTGTCCTTATAAGTCTTTTTCAGTTGGTTTCTTCTAAATATGCATCTATTTGCTTATTATATTCCAACTAAAAGTAAATTTTTTATCATTTAGTATTCCAATGTTGAGGTGTTGGGAATAATAAAAGAAGAAAAGAAAATAACGATTTCAACTAAAATAGGACAATCGCACTAGCTGGGTAATATAATGAGGGAAGATAGATTTTTAATGCAACAAATAATAATATAGAGTAACTTAGAGTGTAAGAGGAATATTGGAAGAAGATACATTTATTGTTTCAGTAATTTAAGAAAAAAGTATAAATGTAGCTCCACTAATTGCAACATGAAAAAAATGAATTGCAATGATGATATCAACCTCCTATGAAGATACGGTATTTAAAGGAGAATAATATATACATCAATAGCCAACAAGTACTCGAAAATGCAACTGAATGAAACAAAAATTTATAGAATATTCTAAAAATTATTTAGATGATATATATGACATTAAAAAACTATTTAGGGAATTTTTCTGCCTAATGTATCTAGATAATCTAATAGCCAGCAAAATATTCATCATTTCTAAATTTAGCAGCGTTCTGGAGCTGATATTGCTTGGATAGGAAATGCAAGCGTACATAAAAACTACATTAAAAAGTTTTTATGATGAGGTTTACTTGTAATATTTTTTATTATACTTACTCTAATTGAATTCATTGCATTGACTATTTCCTCCGGTGTCTTATCCAATAAAAATTCTTTTAATTTTTGAGTATCATTTTCATAATTACCACCAGATATAGCGTCGGCTAAAGAAAAAGCATAGGATCGTGCATTTGGTCCAATAGCAAATGGAACTAAAGCCGATCCACTTTCAACTATAGCTGCTCGAAATAGACCTACAATTTTAGAACAATAATTTTTACTTATACTATAACTTAGATTAAGGCAACAGGTTTCATAGATATTGATGTGATAAGTTTCAGTAGAATTATTTTAGTTTTAAACAGGGCAACAAATTTTTAATATGCTGATATTAGTTCTCTTTTCACAAAAAAGCGGACTATTTCATATGCTGATCAAATTATAGGTAGGAAAATAGCTCATAATAATTTTGGATCATACTTAGACATTATTAGAACAAAATGTAGCAGAACCGGTCATGTCGAGGATGAAATACAGAAATACTTGTTAGTTCTCATACCAAAATATTAACGTTTATATAAAATGTTTAAATTCTTTGTTGTCAGAATTCAACATGCATTCTGATCTTCATTTCCATTTAACATCCCTCTCAATTCTTGTATCATTTTAAGATTGCAATTTGTGATTCAAACAGTTTTTAGAGGGCAATTGCATGTGAAACAGAATTTTGCTGTCGCTGAAAGCAGTTATTAGGTTGAAAATACGACTGACATTTTTAATAATAAATTTGTCAGTGTTTACAAATAGCAGTGGAATATAATACAAACATTTGCGAACTGTTTTTCCGGGAATTTTAAATTATAATTTTTGATCAATGGGCAGTGGTCTATTTAAAAACTCAACAAATAATGCCATGTTTCAGCATTAGCCTTATTAAAATTTGCTCCGAACTCCCTATAAGAAATCATTTGTTTTCAGTTTTGCAATTCGAAAGTTTAAAACCAAAAATATGCCTTTGAAAAAACTACTTCTAGGTTTATCATTTTCAAGCTCTTCTATTTTATGCCAAATACAAAATCTTAACATCTTCAGATTGCGAAAAAACAATGTGCACTGATCTAACTATTTAAATAATTATTTGCGTAAGGCAGTGGGTAGATATTTCGATCTGGATTGAATATAGATCTCCTTCAGGGCTAGCGACACTCTCGACGCAAGTTTTTATTTTCCTCTTACCTATTCAAGCCACAACCGCAATTCTTGTCCTAGACCATGATACAGTACAGTCTCTATAACATTACTAGATTGAGGTTATTGAAAATTGAAGTCTTCAAAAATTCGGTACCGAACATCAACAGGTGGCTTTAAATTATGATTAAACTAGCTGCATAGTGCATCATGGGGAAAAAGGCAGTCATATAATATTTTGTGCTAAGAAAATCCACCACAAACACCAAATTTGGATTTGCAAAGCGACCAATAAGAACATAATGCGTATGAGAATCTTGTAATGGCTAGCTTTTTTCAGTAGTATTTCCCTCTTTCTCGCAAACTTTTCTTCAGTATTTCTTTATTAAGTACTTTACGAGATTTGATTTGTATGAGTTATGAAAGTTACCTATTAAATGTGATCGGTAATACAATATTTGTTATATGGAAAAACGAATATTTTTTAAAAAATCTTAAATTAGTTTCTGATGAAACAAAAATATTTTAATATCAATTTTGTCATCTAGCTTCTTATTTTTATTATTATTATTGTTCCTATAACTCACAAAAACGCTTTCTATTAAACAATTGTATCATTTTATACGACTTTTATTTTTATTTCGTAATATTTCGTATATACCTGCAGATTTTTTGCTCACTAAATGGAGACCTGTAGATGAACCACCTGCACTTTGTCCAAATATTGTAATTTTGTCAGGATCTCCTCCAAAAAGTGCAATATTGTCATGAGTCCATTTTAAAGCCAAGGTTTGATCTTTGAGAGCAGCATTACCACGAATTATTGAATCTTCGGTTGATAAAAAGCCGAATGGCCCCAATCTATAGTTAAAAGATACAAAAACAATATCCTCTTCAACTAAAAAGTCAGGTCCGTATAAAGTTTTCAAAGAACTACCAGATACATATCCACCGCCATAGATCCAAAACATTACTGGTCGATTAGTAGCAGGCTAAAATTTGAAAAACCACTGTAACAAATGTCAAAAAAATTAACCATATTAATATTGCGTACTCACGTATTTATAAACCTATGAAAAATCTTTAGTGAAATTTAATGATGGATCGAGCTCTATAGGAAATATATTTATGATTGACAATGGTTTTATTTTTTTTCAAAATATTCTCCGTAACGATCAGTACAATTTGGAATGAATTTGCACTGATCCAAAAAAAAATTTTGGCCAAGGTGAAGATAGTACACCAAAACATGATTTTTGAATGCATCAACCGTCTCTTCTAGCATACAAAAACGTTTATAGTTTGTTTTTTATGCCGAGGAACAAAGTCAGCGGTTTAAGCCAATATGTAAGCGCTTGCATTATAATTGTGGACAATAAGCCATAGAACTCGGTTTGTTTTCCTCAATTTACTGAAGACTTCCAGCAAACAATGATTGTGTATAATCCACATTCTTTATTCTACGATTTTTTCAAAGCACGGTTACAACATGACCAGTTTTTCCATGAACATATGGACACAAATATGTATACACGATCATACTATTGAGATATGAACAGAATATCTTGTAATAATTTTTTGTCTATAATCTCAGATCTACTTGAAATTTGCGAGTCATATTCAACTTTCTGAGGATAGTTTAACTAAAAATTAGAAAATATTAAAAATATCTGGTACCACCAAATTAACACTTCAACTGTTTTTTCAAAATATAAAATATTTTGAAGAAACGGTTCGTCAACATATTGTTAATAGCGAGTTATTTTTAACAACCAAAAATATAATAAAAATTTTTAATCTTTTCATTTTTACGACCGACCAATAGGATCGCAGACTTCCAGAGATTATAATGAATTAACATGAATTCAATCAGTCGGATGAGTTTATAATGTATTATTGTCACTCTATCCCTTTCTAGTATCAGTTTTATTTAACTACTTATGTCGATAAAAGTTCAGAAAGCTATGCCAATTGCTTCTACCCTTGTGGGGTAGATATAACCGATTATATTTGGCACATATAATTTTCCTTTGGCGACAGCATATTCACTGTTGATATAAGTGAACTTTCCTCAAAATGGCGGACAATAGGGTCATGACATTTTCAGTTTATTACACAAACAGTATAGTTACTTTAAATGTGCGTAGTCAGATGGCACCTTTCAATATTAATGTTATCAATTCCGGAAATACAAAAGGATACCCTTCATTTATTTGTTGTCATGTATCATGTCATTAATCGATTTCTAAAAGAAGGAGTATGTACATCGATTAGTTCGGACCAGTGATACCGATTTGGATGAAAATTTTTGAAATATGTTCAAGAAGTCGCTGTTGTAATTTCATATTATTTTGGCCGTAATTTTATCAGTAAAATCCAAGATTACTCTGATAATATAGCGGACAAAAAAAAATTTTATTCAATTTTCTCCAGTGGGGGAGTTTTCGGGGCCGTACATAATGAATCTAAAATTGTTTTTAAAAAATCAGTATGGAGGATCGAATACGGCGAACAAAAATTCTTACAATTCTCGATTTTGTTTTTTGTTTGTTTCTGAAAATATAAATTACGAATTTAAAATTATTTTTAAAAAATTTAACATGAAGGATCCAATATGGTGTATAAAAAATTTAACATCTCTAAATTTTATTCAAAATTGGTTATGAAAAGTTTCTAAGAGTTTTAATAACGAATTTAAAATCGTTTTAAAAAACTCCAGATATCGCAGATGCAATATGGTGTAATGGAACAAATGTTAATTATTTTTCATTGTTCAATGTCAACTATATTCTGTTAAAATAAATAATTAAATAATCACTCTGTGAATAGATTTCTCGCGGGAATAGGGTAGTTATATTTTTTGTCACTATCCACGAAAGTCTAAAGGAAAAATAAATCAGTTATCGAACTTAACTTTTATTATCTTTGCCGTTTAAATGTATTCTTAAAAATATATAAACTCTGTAAATTTATGAAGACATAAAACTAAGAGACCCTTTCTAAGATTTGGCTATAAATCTGTCGAAATAATCCTACTCTGATTATGTAAGTAAAACCAGACGTGTGAAGGGTAGTTTTAAACATATGGTATATGAAATACCGTTAAAATATATTAAAATATTGAACGATTTTCCCATTATTAGGAAACAAAAGAATAATCAAATAAACTCATTATACTGTAATATAACGTTTGATCTGTGAAAGAAGGCATGTAGCGTCTGTTTTTCCTGATTGCAAGAAAGAATGATTCAAATACCAGCGTTATGAATAAAAGGGCACTCAGGTTTTTTCACAGACGTTATATTATCTTATTCCTTTAGTTATAGAAAGAAATGGAATAGTTTTATTAATTGTGTTTATATAAAAATTATTATCAAGACGCTCAGAGGCAAATTCGGGAATCAAGCATCCGGTATAGAATAGCTAACGCCCTCAGCACGTAACTATCGAAACCTTCGAACTTTATGGAAAAGAAATTGACGTTTCCGGGTTCCATCGGGTAATATGGATACAAACGGGAATCAGAGGGGTGTAAGTTTCGAAGACACTCTTTTACGGAATAGTAAATGTTAGTCATAATTTGAATGTCGTTAGAACGGTACCGTGAGTACCAGTGCCATAGAATAATTACGTCACGGGTATAATCGTCGCGAAAGAAGGTTATCTTTGTTTAATTTAGGAAATTAAGGAATTATCGTGTGTTATTTTAGTGAGGAATTTCGCGATTTTCATACGGTTTGATTAAGTTACATAAATAGCTGTTTTTCGCGTTTTATTTCTTTTTCTGTTTAATATTTTATAAAGCTATTTATACGTATTTTTTTTTCAAAATTGGATTTTACGTTTTTGGTTAAAATAACGGTCGAGAAGAGCAATTATGTTAGTGTTTTCGTAATTGTTATTAGTTTTAAGTTTCTCACTATAAATAGTTCGTTTTTCTATTTATTTTTGTTAAATAGATTTAGGTGTTTTAAGAAACTTGTTTTATTCAATTTAATTAAAACCTTCACGCGAATTAACTTGCGAGCGCACTGTTGCGAGACCTACAAAACAAGAGATGTCTACTGACCAACTAATTAGCAGCTTTTCCTAAGTCCTGAAGATCTGAGTCATAGTTGTGGTAAGCTTTAATAACCGTAGTGTTTGGTACTAAAGCTGCAAGAGAGAAGTTGAACGACCAGACTTCCAGAGTGTCTTTATTACTGTGATATTTAATTGTAGGTTGATTGATTATAGATAAAATGATTAACGCTACCTTAATATGTCATTAGCAGGAGTCTATAATCAAATTCTGTCACAATGGGAGTCTAAAAATTTTTTATTTCAGAATTATGTCGGTACTGAGGGATTTTCTAGGATGTAAATTCAAATTAATTTAAGAGTTTGAAATTATTTTTCTTTTAAATTCAATATGGCGATTTCTAAAAATGCGGTGGAAAGCAAAGAGTAATAATTTAAATTTTTGTACGAAATTAAAATTCCAAAGGGGCGTCAAATTATTACTAAATAAAACAAATTGTTACCAATACGAGATACATACAAGCCAACAATTTGTAAGATATTAATTTGGCACCAATTTAAAAAATTCCAATTTCTTTCAAAAATTTATATTGCTATTTTTCATCTTTTAGCACTTTTTTAGAGGTTGTGTCAATTGTTATAAAATTAGTTGTCTTAAGATCTAAGCAAATATTAGAATTTATGTTTAAACGTCTAATTTGAATGAAATTTTTAATTATAAATTAAAGCTTATTATCATTATGTCCCTAAATTTCATTTTAGATATCAGCACTAAATATAAACAAATTTGTTAAGGTGAAACAATTTATGAAGTAAGTAACTTTGTTTAACTATAAACTAGTAAGTAATTACTTACATGAAGAGTTCGAGTATAAACATTGATGTAAAGGCAGTCTTCACTTTCATTTTCTGGAGACTTCACGTAACTGTTAGAAATACAGACGTTCCTATCATTAGTGGCATCCAGCACTCCCTTCCATGGCTGAGGAGGTTGAGGTGCCTTAAAATAGGTTGTTAGAATGTAAAACCATAATATTCTTAAAAATTAGTTGCCACAGAATAATACGATTTCAAATTAGAGGAAAAAATTACACTTGGTGCCATGAATAGATTACCAAAAAAAATATTTTTCGATGCCTCAACTTCAATTGTATTTTTTTAAACAAATGAAGTAACATTAGTAAAATAAGATTAACGATTTGATACTTTATTGCTTAGAATCTTAAAAAGTTTTAGAATATAGTGCATTTAAAATTAAAATACAAGTAAATACGAATTAATGCTCGATAATCATTATGGAGCCAGCTACCATATTTAATTTTCGAATTGTAAATTTATTTTAATTTTATTTATTTTTACATCTTTTTTATACGTATGTTAGTGTTTTTATTATCTTTTGTATATTTTGTTCCATATCAAAAACTTTGATTATATCTTGTTACAATACAAACACTATGTATATATAGTCAAATATAGTCAAATTATTCAGTAAAATATAAGTGTAAGATATTCTAAATATTATTTGAAAATTAAAAAGATTTTTTAAACATAATACCAAAACAAAATAGGACATTAATTTTACAACTTTTATAAACTTACTTGAAATCTCAATTTTCCCACAGGTGGAGTAGCAAAAGGAATACCCCGCCATCCGTAATAAGTCACATTGTTGGGTGTTCTATATTCTGCCCCTTGGATTGTACCATCGGGTAACGTTATGATAAGATCATCATTGATCGTTGCTGATAACTAAAAAAAGTCGGGTCACATTTAAAATCTAGCCATTTGAGAATCTATGTGAAAACCGTACATTAAAATTTTGAAACACCCTTTGAAAAATTATTGTAGTTTTAATGACATAAATCCCAATCAAATTAAGGAAATTTTAAATGAAGCGAAGTTTAAGCAAGAACAATTTTTGAAAAACACAATGTTTTAATTGCAAAAGATTACACGAAATATTTCAATTTTCTCAAAACTTAAAAGAATCCTTTGGACATAAATTAAACTTGAAATAGTAACAAATGTAACAATTATTACTACCAAGGGTAACCTTTCTAATATCATATTGGTATAATGCTATAATGTTACAAAATTTTTTGCAATTCCATCATTGTAATTTTTAACACCTGATATAAATCAAAGCAGTTCCAGCTATCATAATCAGCTATATAATTTCGTAATGATAATCGATCGCAAGTTAAAGTCAGTCTATTGAACCATTTTTTCACATTCGTCAGGATTTTGTGTTCAAAACGGCATTTTAATCAAAAGAAAAAAGGTAGTTATTTCCTTAAACTTAAATTATTTAGTTTAAAAGAGTTTTGAATTATTTTTGTTAATTTAAGTCACTTTTTTATTCGGTTGGTTGGTTTCAAATTAAAAAATTTATTGCTTGAGGGTTTTTCTGTGATGGGAGACGGGAATTATAAACTCAGGATCTTCCTTCGCTGACTGTTTTTTTGTTCTATTAAGATTTTTTTTTCAAAATTTAACATATTATCTTCTCTGAGATACAAATTACCTTTTGTTTTTGCCTATCCATCTTTACAATATATTTGCAGAACATAAATTTATATATATATATATATATATATATATATATATATATATATATATATATATATATATATATATATATATATATATATATATATATATTCAGCTTAGTATTGTTTTATCTTGCTTCTAAAATCACCCTCTAAAAATCATCATGATATTACCTTTTTTATAGCTTGAGTTACTTAGTTTGCAACTAATTAAATGTCTATATTTGTATTTCTTTTCTTACTTTTAAAACCCTTTTTATCAGTAACAATACCTATTAAACATTTTGAAATAAATAATATTAAAAGCTCGTAATCTATAACCAAAAAACCCAATTCTAAAAATATTTTTTCAAACTACGGCTTGAAAAACTTGTAAATATCAGTTTTTGTTCAAATTAAATCAGAATATAATTTGACAATTTAAATCATTGAACATAATAAATACAAATTCAATAGGAACTCGATCGACATCCCAAATACCTCATGGCGTCGGTTTTGGACTCCAAACACTCTCTTGAGATGTTTGCCAAGCAGAGATAATTAGAAAGAGGAGCAAAATCTTTTGAAAGCATCTTACTCTCATGGACAATGTGCAATTGTTTTTTAAGCACCTATAATCTCATACTGGAATCTCTGTGAGAGGGACGTAAACAGGAATAAAAAGATAAACTTATGCTCATATTGGAGGACTGCTGAAATAATAATGAAATCTAGTGCCGTAGCTATTCGCTTGGTGTTTAAAGACAAAGATTTATTGGATAGTTTGATCAGGAACAGCTGCACAATGAGGCTGGTGTCCCAGGTCACTTAAGTATACACGGAAATGAGGAAGTGGATATCCTAACTAAGATAGGGTCCGCGATTGAACCGTGCGGACTCCAATTCTACCTATTTCTTTCATCGTTAGTAGGAGAGAATTAAAATTTCTGCTCGAACGTTATTTTATTGAATTCTGGAGCGAGGCGCTCAATATGACGTGTATCAGAGAACATATAATTGAACACATAACTTACGAGCTTCTCTCCTTGGCTAGAAAAGAACTGCAAATCGAAATGGACATTGTCACCTGCGAGGCCATCTCCATAAGAATGATAGTGTCTAAACGAGGATGAAACTGTCGGTCATGTCCTCAGAGAGTGCCCAGGCTTTAAAAGAATGAGGCAGGAATATTTCTGATATACATTATGGTCACCTAAAGCTGTCAGGCAAGTTCAGTTAATGAGGCTGCTTAGATTCGTAAAGATGGTCCGTCTCGAGTGATTATGGTGGAACGTGAAATATTCAACGAGATCTAGGCTTCGAAGATCATATGTCACTCCTATTTCAATCATTTATTTATCCTGAATACCTCAAAAAATGATTAATCCAATCGGTCTCATCATCTTGAAGTAAACACAATTAGTATACATTCACCTAATAAAAACATATATAACAAACTGAGAATATCAATCCCAAGAGAACGTCTACAAATGATCCACGAAAACCAAATCAGTGACCTAGTTAAGTTTTTTAATGATTTGTATTCAACTGGTGAAATACCCGAGGAATGGAAGTCTGTTTTTATAGAAGAAACAGCGGGCAAAGAGGTGCGACGAATACAGATTAATTAGTCTGATGAGTCATACACTGAAGGTTTTTCTTCACATAGTTCATGGAAGAATAAGAAATCGATGCAAAAGGGACCTAGATGAAAGCCAGTGTGGCTTTCAGAATGCACTTGCACTCGTGCCTTAAACATACTTCTTCAAAATTATCATGACCAATGTAAATATATTTATGTAGCTTTCATCGATTAGGAAAAAGCTTTTGACTGGGTCCAGCATGAAAGGCTTTTGAACATATTAAGAACCTCGGAAACCGATGGTAGAGATCTGCGTATCATAGAGAATTTGTATTGAAAAAAGAAGGCAATGGTTCGAATCGATGGAAGACTAACCGACGAGTCGTTAGAGAGGGATGCATTCTGTGCCCGCTTTTATTCTACATCTACTAGGATATAATTTTAAACAGGCTTTGCAAGATAAAGACCTTGGCGTGAAGATCAATAGTGAACTGATTAATACTATTTGATATACTGACGACACGGCCATCTTGTGTGATCCGTGGCCTACAAGAGTTTTTGAATTGTATGTGTGACAGGATGGGAAATGGGTCTAAAAATGAATGTTACTAATACAAAATTTATGATATTCAGCCGCCAACTGTACGCCGAGGCTTCCCTACAGATAGGTCAACGAAACATTGCGAGAGTTACCCAACTGAAATATTTGGGATGCTACATCACAGAACAGCTAGACTCAAATAAAAAGATTAAGTGCAGAAATTAAATAGCTCACACAACTTTCAATGAAATCATTCTTCTCTAGCGACAACTTTAACCTAAAATTGGATCAAAGAATGATCAAATGTTATATTCGGTCTGTGTTGTTATATGGCACTGAGACCTGGACTCTGAAGGCTGATACAATCAACAGCCTAGAAGCGTTCGAGATGTGGTTGCATGGAAGAATCCTCGGAATACCCTGGATACAGACTAATAAAGCAGTAATAAATAGAGCAGGTGCCATTTGCGAATTATTTAAAATTATTAAGATAAGAAAGATATCATTCCTAGGGCATGTTCTTAGAGCAGACCGATACAAAATCCTTTAGCTTATAATGCAAGGTAAAATCGAGGGCCGTTGAGGAATTGGAAGGAGGCAGATGTTATGGCTAAATAACATCCGCGATTGGACCAGAATATGCGGTGTCGAACAACTATTTAGATTATATGAAAACCGTGAACAACTCACCAATGTAATTGCCAACGTTAGGATGACCTAATATGACACCTTAAAAAGGAGGGAAATATCCTTTCTTTTAGTCACCTATTAAATAAAACATAGTTACTATTTTATTATAGAAAACCCACGCGAAATATTTTTAATTACTAGCTAATAAAAATCCGAAACAACATTAAGTGGAATAGACATCAATAGTATACAAGATTTTATCCAAAGATAAATGCTTACCGCTTGTTGAAATGTAATTATAAACAATACAACAACCTTGTTCATTGTAATTTACTTTATGTTAAAATATGTTTTACTTAAACTATTTTATATGATTTTTTAATTTTATCTAAATTTTTTTTTCCTTAAAATGTATTATCGAAGATAAGGGTTGTTGGAAATTCGCTCTTATGAAGGCCAATTTTGTGATTACACAAACAAGATAATTTAAAGAGTGGTCGCCAAAAAGATCATTTTTTCGTCGGTGCTCGGGCTAATAAAATTCAAATTTATTTTTACCACAAATAATAGCATAACATATAAGTTTTACATTGAAGTGACCCTCTATTTATGAGACCTGAGAGGATTTTTTCCTGAATATTAGGTATTCCGATATTCATCTTATTAATGAATCAAGCAGCCTTACAAAAAATATATCTTTTTATTAACAGCCATATGCCTTTGAGATAACTCTTTTCCTAATGCTAAATTTGAAGTCTAGTTTACCCTCTCAGACCTCAATTTTTCCTCAACATGGCTAATACAATTGCAGAAATCAATAATGACCCTTCTTCTTTTTTCGACACCAGTGTGGACATCCAATCTGTAATTTAAATGACTATTAAGTCTAGGTAGTTCTAACCTCAAAAAAGGTGTGTAAATGAGTAAAATAATAAATAATCAAGCAAAACAATTTTCTTCAGTTCTCATAAAATATTCATCGCGATGTATTGCAGCTTATACATGTACACAAAAGCACTAAATAAAGCAAGACTCCTTTCCAACCTCAAAAAAAGCATCAAAAATCTTTAAAATTTGATTTCTGCGTGAAGATTCCCAGAAAATATTTCTCATAATTTGCTGCGATTGCATCAAATACTCCCATCAACTGAATAAGGCTCCTACATGAATTCATCACAATAGACAGGCGATTGAAGCAAGTCTATTAGAAACCCCATAACCCTATCTTCTAATCTCACTATCCTGAACTGACCTAAATTTAAACTCTCTGTATCTATCTCTCTTTTAAATCTCACGACTCTCAACGTAACGCGTCTGTTCCGATGAATATCTTTTTATGTATAAATATTTGAGGCAGAGAGAACTTTGAAATTTCCGAACATAAAAACCGGCGACATTTGTAGTCACTCTAAAGAAATTTTACAAGACGTTTTGATATTATACTAGCAAATTTATATGCATAGACTTCTGGAAGAACGTAATAAAATATAAACTGTAAGAATTCATTCACAGCTTTGCATATTTGTTGTAATAACTATTTTTAGTTAGTGATTTTACACAGTCCAAAAATTTTGAGCCCTTTTGGACTTAGAAAAATAGCACTATATTTAATTAGTTACATAAGAACGTGTTGCTGAATATTTGAATATCAAACTTTTTTGGACTCGTTTACTTTGTATGTCCAGCACTCGACTCTTTAAAAATCTTTGTGCTGTGTATTGATAGTTAATTAAAGTCTATCGAACATATTCATAATGATTGCAAAATATCATAAAAAATTTGAAGTAGTTTTTCTATATACATACGAAAAATACCCAATAATGACGTAGGTTGTCGCTGCAAAATATATGAAAAAGTCCGCAATTTTTGTACAGAAATCAAAAAATATGAATAAGAAAAAAATGCGGATGATCTTCCAAATTGTGGTTTGACACATATGGCAACTGTTGCTGCTGATATTTAATTTAATTAATAATTCGCTTTTTTCAAGAAATATTCTCTCAAAACATTAAGTATTGATTCGTCTTTAGTGTGTATTGTACCAAAGTGCGCACAAAGAACAGGTCTTCACGTATTTCTTGATCAACAACAGAACAAACATATGCCAATAACTGGAGAAATGGGTTGATTGCGGAAAATTACACAAGAAGTTTTCAAGTTCATGACTCATTTCATCAATATATTTTAACATTCATTTTACTGGTTGGAAAAATTGGCTCTTCCCAGAGAGTTTTTCTGATTTTGAAATCCGTATCTGCAAATCCTTATCATTGGCGCGAACATACTGTTTACCGTGGATCCCTTCCAAAGTTTTTTTTCAGTATTTCAAAGTATTTCAAATTTTTGTCTTGCTTAAAACTCTATTACATATTAGGCACATAAGCAGGTGTTTCTTCAACAAAGATGACATTTCGGTTATGTTTTATAACGATTATCTATGAACAAAAATAAAGGTATTTAAAATATGATAAGATTTAGCAGTTTGAAATTGATTACATTATTATAATCTTTATTGTGATCTTTGGTTTTTTATAGTTCGATACCATGTATCATTGAATTTTGTCTGCAAAGATTCAGAAAGAAAGAATCCAATATGGAGGGCTAAAAATTTGTCATCCCTCGATTTTGTTCAAAATCGGTAAAGAAGGCTTTTTGCGGATACTGATTACGAATTTAAAATAATTTTTGACAAATTAAAAATCTTGCATTTCTCGATTTTGTCCAAAATTGTTATAGAGGAGTTTTTAAACATGTAAATTACGAATAGAAAATTATTTTTGAAAGAATCAGTATGGCGGATTCATTATGGAAGACTAAAAGTTTAATATCTCTCGATCTTGTCCGAAATTGGTGTGAGGGGATTTTGGAGAGTGTAAATTATTTTTAAAAAATTCAATAATGCGGACTAAGAATTTAACATCCCTCGATTGTGTTCGAAATTGGTACTCAGGGGTTTCTGAGAGTGTAAATAATGAAATTAAAACTGTTTAAAAAATTCAAATTGGTAAATTCAATATAGCGGTATAAAAATTTTATTATTTTCGGATTTTGTCTAAAACTGGTAATAGGAAGTCTTCAAGAATGTAAATTAAGATTACATTAAGAGTTTAAAATTATTTTTTTGAAATTATAATTTTTCCAAAATTGGTATTAGGTGGTTTTTGAAATCATAAGTTATGAATCTGAAGTTAATGTTCTTAAATTTAATATGGCAGTTGCAATATGGGAGACCAAAAATTTTACATTTTTTAAAATTTTGTACAAGTTAGTATTGGGGGATTTTTGTGGCATATATTACAGATCTTTAATTAATTTCTTAAAACTCAGTATGCAGGATCAAATATGTCTAAAAGATTTACATGTCTCAAGTTCTTTTAATATCCCTGTTGGAAGTTTTTGGGGGCCTAGGTTATAAATCTATAAATAATTTCTTAAAATTCAAGACAGTGGATTTACTATAGCAGACTAAATCCTTGATACAATTTCATTCAAAACTGGTATTTGGAGAGTTATCGGAATCAAAGAATTTTTTGTTGTCCAGTTTAGTGGGATCTACAACTTTAGATAAAATGGGTACTTTCTTGCAACATTAAAAACTAAACTCAATTCGAAACTAAAGATTGAAAAATAAAATTTTAAAAGGAAATTGAACGACTTCTAAAACAGCACTAAAAAACGAAAAATAAAAAAATTGATTTTTATATGAAATTGAAATTTTTGAAGTCGATGCCAAATTATCACTAAATTAAATATATAACTACTAACATCAGATACATAAAATCTATGGTAAGAAAGCACCTATAGGTAAAGTATTTCTCAATCATTTTATGTTAATTATATTTTGTCAGATATCAGTTTGGGGCCGACTTCAAGAATTTCAATTTCATATAGAAATTGATATAGTTATTTTTCGATACTTTTCATACATTTTTATTATTTTTAAAATATTTGCCTCCGACATACATATTAATAATAGATTAATTAAAGTCTGCGCAAGTCTGCGTTTCCTTCCATTCAGTTCAGGTTCAAATCTAGATATGTTTGCTATCGCGTATATGAGCACAATGAGTTGCTATCAAATTCACAGGTTTTTATTAGTTACAAGTAATATAACTATAAAACGAATGGTTACTTACTTTCACAATAATTTAAAGAAATATACATAATTAATAATTTCCTTACCTATTAAATTATAGTATTATGTAAGAACATGGGTACATTCGAGCGAAATCTCTAGCAGCCCCTATGAACCAGTTTTGGAACCAGCGGCCTAAATATTTTTCGACGGCGACTTGATGTAACTTGTATTAATTATAGAAAAACAAGGCAAAAATCTTTATTATCTGAAGAATATATCCAAAAACGCTTATCTTGGGTGCAAGTGAACATCGATTGAGATTGGTGAAATGTTGTTTTTACTGATGAATCTTCATTTTATATCTGGAGTTCCGTAAAAAAAGTTTTGTCTACCGCTCAGCAGAGAATTATTCGGAAATCATTTATTTGTTAAAAATAACACTAATATGAATATAATTAAAAAATAAAGATCTTACGTCCCAGCATTTGTGAGAAAATACTTGAAGGTTTAAAGAACCCTTAAGTGAAATTTATTGCTTCTCAAAAATTGTACATTATACTTCGGCATAAAGTGACATAAAAGTAGTAGTGATAGAAAACTGCTATGGGTAAAACGAACACTGGTGACTGCTCGCTTTTCATTATAAAAAATGCTTAGTTTTCGAGATACTAAAAAAATCATTTTTTAACGGACCTATTGAGAACGCTGTTACCGCTTAAATAGATGAATTACCATGTAAGAAAAAACACGTGAATAATGTTTTTCCATATACTATAACATATAATGAAAACAGAAAAATTGGCTAAGTACACCACCTAAGACTGAAATAAAGTGGCATGTGGTCATGGTATTTCAAAACATGAATTTCACTCTAGGTTTTGTTATCAGGACTGGGACTCTTAATTAATCAAAAAGTAGGTAACGCACCTGCAATAAAAATAGTTAATGTCATGATGATTTTTAGAAATAGATAACACTTTAAGATTATGGAAACAGTCTTAATTTTTCTAAGAATCTTCAAAGATCTAACATTCGTCATAAAACTCATAAAGACATCCAGAATGAACGCAGTTCAGAGTAAAATTTATTGCCTATGACGGTATGATAATATTAAAGGGAATAATCCTAAGGAGATGATTTTTTAAAACGACAATATAATTTGCATTTCCGTTTTAATTAATATTTCAGCATCTGCATTTCTTATTCTATAAAGCAGTAATTTTTTATCTTATTAATGAGAAATTTCCTATTTACCACATAAAAGTATCATGGTCTCGAATCTTGTTTCTAAAATGTAAAGAATTCTTCGTCTTTTAATTGCATTTAAAAGATGTCATATTTTTCAAATGTCGTTTAAGGACCAATTAAGGTAATTTCTGTGAACTTTACTCTGGTTCTCCCCACACTGGTTGACCAGCGCGCCGTCTGAAATACGTTTGGTTCAAAACTATTTCCCGATTTTGTCCAAAATTGATAAAGAAAGGTTTTTAATGATGTAAACGTCCAAAATTTTTGGAATGACTAAAAATTTAGAATCTCTAGATTTTGTTCAACATTGGTACTGGAATATATATATATATATATATATATATATATATATATATATATATATATATATATGTTATGGGTGATTTTGCAATCTTAGATCTTTAAAGATTCTTAGAAAAATTAAAACTGTAACATAATTATTTTTGGTTCCACAATTTTAAAGTGTTACTATTTCTAAAAATCATCATGATATCACTTATTTTTATTGCTAGTGTGTCACCTACTTTTTGATTTATTAAGAGTCCCAGTCCTGATAACAAAACCTACAATGAAATTCATGTTTTGAAATAACATGACCAAATGCCACTTAATTTAAGTCTTAAGTGGTGTACTTCGCCAATTTTTCTGTTTTCATGATAAGTTGTAATACATAGAAAAACATTATTTACGTATTTTTTCTTACATGCTAGTTCATCCATTTAAGCATTTTTAAAAGGTCCGTCCAAAAAAGATTTCTTTAATATCTCGAAAACTAAGCATTTTTTTAAATAAAAAATGAACAGATACCAGTGTGCTTTTTACCCATAGGGATTTTCTATTACTATTGCTTTTATGTCACTTTATGCCGAAGTATAAGGTACTATTTGCTGAAAAGCATTAAATATCAAATACCGGTCATTTCACCCTTCAAGTATATTTTCTCACAAATGCTGGAACTTGAGATCTTTATTTTTTAATTATTTTCATATCAGTGTCATTTTTAACAATTTGTAAATGATTTCCGAATAATTCTCTGCTGCACAGTAGACTAAACTTTTTTTGGGAATTCGATGTGAAAAATGAAGATTCATCAGTAAACACATTTCACCAATCTCAGTCGATGTTCACTTGCGCCCAGGCTGAGTTTTTGGATATATTCTTCAGACAGTAACGGTTTTTGACTCGTTGTCCTACAATTAATACAATTTTCATCAAGTCGAATAATATTTATGCCACTTGCTCCAAACTGGTTCATGTTAAAGAAACAAAAAATGGAGATGCATGAGATATTAATGAGTGTCCATGAAATTTGATCCCATTCCGACAGATCATTTCCAAAATTTAGGTATTCCATTTAGAATTATTAATTATTTATATGTCATTGAAATATTGTGCAAATAAGTAACTATTCTTTTTATAGTCACACTACTTGTAACTAATAAAAACTTATGAAATTGATAGCAACTAATTGCGCTCATATGCGCAATAGCAAATATATCTAGACTTGAACCTGAAGTGAATGGAAGAAAACGGAGGCTTGTACAGACTTATTTAATTCATCTATTATTAATAAGAATATTAGAGGCAAAAACTGTTTACTAATTTTCTAAATGCTGAGAAAAAATACATATGATAACCAAATATTAAAAAAAAAAGAAAAAATATTTGTAAAAAAATGGAATAATAGCCATATAAATTTTTAACATTTTTGATCTTCCATATTGCATCTGCCATATTAAATTTTAGAACATTAACTTCAGATTCATAACCTATGATTTCAAGCCACCTAATATCAATTTTGAAAACTGTTAATTTCAAAAAAAAATAATTTTAAACTCTTAATTTAATCTTAATCTGCACCCTTAAAGACTTCCTAGTATCAGTTTAAAACAAAATCTGAAAATAATAAAATTTTTATACCGCCATATTGAATCTATCATTTTGAGTTTTTTTAAACAATCTTAGATTCGTAATTTACACTCTCAGAAATCCCTCAGTACCAATTTTGAACACAATCGATAGATGGTAAATTTTCAGTCTGCCTTATTGAATTTTTAAAAATAATTTAAATTCGTAATTTAAACTCTCAAAAATCCCTTCATACGAATTTCATACAAGATCGATAGTCTTCCATAATTTATCCGCTCAAATAATTTTTTTTTAAACAATTTTAATTTCATTATTTACACTCTCAGAAACTCGCGGTCTTATTATTGGAACTGAAACACGTTCAGTTCAGAAACATTTCTCGATTTTGTCTAAAATTGATATAGAGAGGTTTTTAACGATGTAAATGTCCGAAATTGGTATGTGGGGGTTTTTAGGGATGACTAAAAATCTCCCGATTTTGTTCAAAATTGGTACTGGGGATTCCGGATATATATATATATATATATATATATATATATATATATATATATATATATATATTATCTGGAGACTTAATCAGGATTATATGTCGCATTAAAAAAATAAATGTGGCTGTCTAAGAGATTCTTCAACACATACTAAAATAATTATTGGTATTGGACCGACCTCTTCACTTTTCAATGGTTGACAGGAAGATTTAATTATAAAAACATTTTGGTTTTAGCTTCAAAAACTGGATAAACGTGTTGCTGAATATAAAATTTAATATGGATCAGGATATATAGAAGAAAAATGGTTTGAATAGTATGTAACAAAGGACATACACCTCTTTTAAGAAAATAAAACAGGATAAAAAATAATTAGTTATTAAATTTAATCAAATTGTGCAATAATTTTAGGCCAGTAATGATTCCTTAGATTATCATGTTTTAAGTATTCTGGGAATTTTGTTACGACAAGCATTGTTACAAACAAAAAAAATAATTTTCATTTTAAACTAACATTTCAATTAGCATTATTACTGGGCAAAATTAGTAAAGACATGAAATAAAAATTAAATAAGTTGAAGTAATATACAGGGTGAGCCATTTTAATCTATGAACCTAAATGTTTTCGTAAGCCAGACACAAAGGAATAGCTCAGATAAAAATTGTTAAGGATAATGGAGTCATCTACCTGTGCTAGTAATTTTGACCTTGAGGTCTATTTAGAAGGTTATCCGAAGGTCAAATTGAGTTTTTTAAATAGAAACCCCAATTTTTCATTGCAAAAATGGAAAGCGCAGAAGGTTTTCTATCCAGCAGTATAAATAATATAGAGGGTAAAATCATATCTGGAGATCATTTAAAGGTCAAATATTCTTATACCATTGTTTAGTGTAAATTATCCAGTAGCTCGACAACTAAGAGAGATGGAGGAAAACTTGAGCTCTTCCATTCCCGACGTTGGAATTATGAAGTTCCACTGAAAAAAAAAATGCTTGACCTTCAAATGACCTTGAAGGTCAAGGACAAATTTGAGGTCATGTCCACTGAAAAAATGTTCTTGACCTTGAAATGACCTTAAAGATCAATGGCAAATTTGAGGTCATGTTCAACAAAAGTTTCAGGAAATCACACGGTACGTATTTAATTTCCTAAAATTTTGTAGGACAAGTTTTCTCCATCGCTTTTAGATATAGAGCTATTAAATAATTTACAACAATGCATGGTATAAGTGCATTTGACCTTCAAGTAATCTCCGGAAGCGATTTTACCTCTATGATATTTATACTATTGGATAGGAAATTTTCTCGGTTTTCCATTTCTGCAATGAAAAATGGGAAATTCTATTTAAGAAATTCAACTTGACCTACGAATGACTTTGTAAATTGACCTCAATATCAAATTCACTAGCAGAGATAGGTGGCCCCTATTATCCTAAATAACTTTTGTCTCGACTATTTTTCTGTGTCTGGCTTATTTATGGAGAAATTTGGGTGCATAGATTAAAATTGCTCATCCTGGATATTGAGTAAAGTATAAACTGGTCTTTTGTACAAATTTTCACGTTATATAGTTAACAATAGTGACTGGGAGTTAAAACTTAGATAAGTTTTTTGTCATGATGAATTTCTGGTTTTTAGTTTTTTCACCAGCCTTCGTATTTACGGAAACTGAAATTTGGCGTCCCGAACTTATTCATTTTTAGAAGTAAAGGTGACAAGTTCTTAACTTCATTATCTAAACAAAAAGTTACAAAAGTTTATAGTAAATTATAAAATATTAAGTTTCAAACAAAATATGACAATATTTACTTATTTAGTTGAAACGCTTCAACAAGGTTATCCATTATATATCATGTTTATAATTACGATGTTCAGATAATAACGGTTGATAATATCTAAAAGACAAACATAAAAATCGTCAGAAAAAAATTATTAGACTATCAAACTTAGTTATTTAAAATTTAATTAGCATTTTTTTTGATGTATTACGAAAATATTCAAATTTTTAATATGAATTGGTAAAATCAAACATGTGGTAAATAGAATTATTATTAAAGGCCATTAAAAAAAATCCTTAGATTAAGTGTTAATCAGTGAAGGTATTCTAAAATATAATTTTTCAAGCAAATCCTTATTATCAGAAAAAAAACTCTTTTTAGTAATAGTGCAAATCCTGCTCAAACTTTTGTGACTAGACTATCAAATAAAAACATTTGATAGTCTGAATACTTGTTGATAGTCAAGTCCTCTACGAGGATAAATGCCAAATATTTTTTAATCCATAAATTTCAAAAACTTTTCTTAAATTCGTTCCAACTAATTTGTTTTCTCTGCAAATTAGGAAGACAAAATGACACGTACTCTAATGCAGAAAACACTGGTGACTTGCTACAACTGCGTCCAATTATTTTTTAAAAACTAGTCACAAAACTCAAAATTATACAGGTTGTGCGGAAATGATAATGACAAATTTTAAGGTATGATTCTACATAAAAAAATTATAAAACATGTTCATATGAACATAGGTTCGCTAATATTCACATGAAGATGGTGTAATAAAAGTGATTTTTATTTAATCTCTTAGGCTCTATTTGTTATACGGAAATGAACTGTAAAGTATAAGTTACTGTTATTGTGGATTACTTTTTAAAGATATCAGGTGATCCATATTCCAACCAGTGGAGTGGGAATAAAGGGGTGATCAATTACTTGAAAGGTAATGGAATAAAAGGGGCTCGTCAATATTTTTCAAGTTTTGAGAAAATACAAAATTAAGTACAAATTTCTGTATTTTGGCTTAAAAAATCTAATATTATTTTCTTTTTAATTTTATATTTATAACTGCACTTGTACTAAATATGATATTTTAATATTTTACATATGGCATTATCCTGAGAAATAATAAAAGCATCTTCCATCGAAAATAAAAAATATTCTGCGAAATAAAGTGCATGAGCCCATTCTTTCCCGAGATTATTTTTTGTTTGTTTATTTTATGAAGAAGGGGACCATTGATCCTAAAATAAGTTTTAGTTTCCGGTCAAAATAAACAAAAACTTAGAAAATAAAGTCTTCATAATAAGTTAATGTTATTTAATGTCTGTAGTCCTTAGACAAAATACGAAAAACTTAGATTATGTATGTGGTTTTCGTAGAACAAAACTTCTTCAAAACTTACAGATCTTCGAATTTTTCGGCAGAAATCGGCAAGTTCTGGCAGAAAGAATTATTCCTCTTACAAGTTTACATAGCTACGGCTTTTTCTTCCGGCAATCGGAACTTTTTCCCATATTTCATTGTAAATTAAATGAACCAAAATCTTGGTGTCCAATTTCGTTATTTTTAATTTCTTTATCGGACGTGCGGGAAATGTCAATTTATTGGCGTAGTTCGTTTCAAAATGGGTCGTCCAGCTTCGGAAAAACAAGCGATCAAATTTCACAACGTCGAAAGGTATTGGTTTTTGTCGAGCATCTTTGAATACTTGCAGCCAGCGGTTAGGAACTTCAGTCCTTGTGGTAGTTTTTACTAATCCCATATTTTTATCACGCTCTAGGAATGAGTGGCCTCTTATAAAAAATGTCATCGTTACAGATTCCAGATTTTCTTTCATGTGTAATGGTGTAAGAACCTAAACATCGTAAAGTTCTTTCTGGCAGTTGCAAAAATAACAAAAAATTTCTAGGTATTTTATGCCATACCTCATGAAGTTGTACACGAAGAGGTGAAATAGAGAGCAAATTTTGTCACTACCTTTGTTTCCTTAGGTTTCTGGTTACAAATCTAACACGTGGATATTGAACACATATTAAGAAAGCTGACATTTGTAATATGCGTCATTAGTTTGTATATTAGGTACTGGAAATTTTTTTACATAATCTAGGCAAACAGCTTCAGTTGCATTTGCTTCATTCCTGCGAATCCGAACAATTAGTTTCCTCTCATAAAAGATGGGCGCTTTCAGCTTGTGCAACTTATTTTCAGTGTGCAGTTTAAAAGTGTCACGATCTAGTGATGCTATGCGAATGGGGTCATTCGCATGTTTTTTTTCACTTTCTAAAGATCTACTTTTCGCCATGAATTACATGAATACTACAGGTATCTGTGCGCGGATAGCTGAAAACAATATTGAAATCCTTGCAGAATATAGTTCTCTAAGTTTCTTAGGACACAGAGATGTCATTATTTCCCTCTAGAAACTTAACATGCATTTTTTTACATTTAATCTTTCTCGAATGTATACCTTTGTAGAATCAAGACTGTACTAGCTGGAACGTCCTGAAAAAGAAAAGAGTGGGTAATCATAAAATAAAATTTTATGCATCGGAACATATCTTTGAAGGAATTATTGTGTTCCCGAATTTAACTTTTAATTTCGCATTCTAGCCTTAAGTGCTTTCCATGTTTCCCTCTTTTATCCGTGGGTGTGAATCCTATATTCTTTGGGCTAGATACTAAGTATTAAACCTTCTTTTTTAATATCCCGTGAGTTGACAAAAATGCTTTCTCTGTACTTGTATACAGCATCATTGTGACGTATATTCTTGAAATCCTTTTAACTGGCAATACTGATATGAGACCGCTTAAATAAATATTCTGAGCATGATGAGATTCCCACAGATTAAAATTTTGCAATGTATATTCCCGGGCATCTTTAGAGATTTTTTAGCAAGACTGCATCCTACAACCATATGATGGTCCCGATTCATGACTCTACATTTTTATTTTCTTCGCAACTTCTGCCATGTGACCGTGTAAATTTCTCTTCTTGGTTTTATCGGCAAACAATATCTCGCCTACGTCACTACTATCTACATCCATTTTGGCAATTATAGCACCCTTTTCGTGTGACCAGTGAACTCGTAAGAATGACTAAGTGGGTTAAGAATTAATGGCTGGCAGTGGGCGCGCTCCTTCTCTGTTCACGAGCAATGTGAACCTTTTATGATAGTTTGTCATGCAGTGTACCCCTTTTAAGCTAGCTTGAGTTGCAACCAGCCCTTTTTATACGTATGTGAATTTGATTTTAATGAAAATATTTTCCAATTATTGGTCATAATATTGCTATACAATGGCACTTTTAGTTTAAAAATACAAAAAATGTCGATGAGCCCCTTTAGTTCCTGCACTCTTCATTTATGATCATATTTTTTTTTGCTGAACGTATTTTCGCTATTTTTTATATAAATCATGGTTCTTTCAACATTTTCACATAAAAAAGATCTTCTGGGTATATAGTCGACCGTTTTCGAGATGGATTTTAAGTTCAGAATTTTTTTTAAATGATACTTTTATTAATAATAATACCTACAAATCAATAACAAAATATTAAAAAGCACTGTCCCTTAATTATTTAATTATTTTCTTTTATTATTGCAAATATTATAGTAGGTATTGAAGATGATTTTCGTTCAATTCAATGCATCCTCGAGCCCGTTTTCTCATAGATCTTCGAACTTTTCGAAAAATATTATGTTCTGTGAACTGGTACTTCATTTACTAAGGCTTTTAGGTAACCCCACAAAAGTAATCTAATGGATTTAAATCTGGAGAACAAGGTGGCCAATTTGTCCTATCGATTCATCTAAATAAACCTCATTTAAATATGTCCTTACATTAATACTGAAATGTGATACATATCTGTCCTTAGAGCATAAGACACGTCATCAAGCAGGTCTTGTAACACATTTTGTAGAAATTCCAAGTATGAATCGCTATTTAATCTATTTGGAAAAATGTCTCCAAATAGAACCCAAAAATTCCCGCGCCAAAAATTCTCCTACCAAAAATGTTGGGATCTCGATGCCATTTTTATCTTAGCCATCTACATATACATATGTGATACATATCTGTCCTTAGAGCATAAGATACGTCATCAAGCAGGTCTTGTAACACATTTTGTAGAAATTTCAAGTATGAATCGCTATTTAATCTATTTGGAAAAATGTCTCCAAATAGTTCCCAAAAATTCCCGCGCCAAAAATTCTCCTACCAAAAATGTTGGGATCTCGATGCCATTTTTATCTTAGCCATCTACAAAATTGCACACATCCTGGATTCAAAATATTCGGCTTTTAGAGCCAGAATTCTTCTATTGTAGTATGGGTAGAAACATTGTTCATGCAAAATTTCTAAAACAGAACATTTTGGAATATCTATTTGCATAGCAAACCTCCTGGTGCTTATCCCTGGATTACGTACAACTATTTCAAGAATCCTCTCTTCAGCTTCGACAATTCGAGTGGTATGTGGTCTATCATTTGAGTCGTCTAATTAAAAAGATCATTTTTCACAAAGTCTTCAATGCAAATTAATAAAAAATTGAATGCATGGAACTTGTCAGTTAGGGTACATTTCTTGATATAATCGCTAATTTTCATTTGCTTTTCTATACAGAAAATGCATTTTGGGCATTTGTTAAAATGAATAATTACTCATTTTTCACTTTTTTTTATCGAAGTCCTTAAATATAAAAACACACAGGTCATAAATAACTTAAAAATGTGACAATATTTACTGCTTATTAAAAAAGCTTAAGGGCATTTGAATTAAATCAACTATGATTTGTTACTAAGCCGTTTACACTCTCTGCTTCACATTTTTAGATGATTTTTTTGAGCTGTTGTTATAATCCGCAGGTGAATTTAAGAATGTAATAAATATACTACGTACCAGTAAGTTAGTTTTTTTTAGTAAAGAGTGTAAAAACATAACTATATTTTAGAATAGCTCCTAAGCACATTGTTATTTTTAATAAAAAGCCTGTTTACTGCATACACAAACTGCAGTCGTCCTTTAAAGTGTGTTTATCTCGAAAACGGTTGACCAAACGATCTTATGTCAAGAGGATCTTTTTACCTAAAAATTCTTAGGCAATCACTAAGGAATGACGAAAAAACACTCGGCGAAAAAATGTTACCATTAATATCTAACTACCCCTTCGTTCGCACGCCATTGATTGCTATATGGATCACCTGATATTTTTAATAGTGACTTCTAATAACACTAATTTATACCCATACTTGCATGATATCATCTTCAAAGGTCCGTAGCTCCTTATGGATGCATTTACAGACCTATGTTTATATAAACTTTTCTTCAAATTTTGTTATGCAGAGTCATACATTAAAATCTGTCATCATTATTTCCAGACACCCTGCATAAGTATCGACTGTAATTTTATCGATATGTAAATTAAATTTTTGGATTAAATATTACTTCAACATCTCTGTGAATCAATTCCCACTCCAGTGGCATACTGTTAATATGCTTGGGATATTCAGTAACATTTTTCGTCTTAAGTCAATGGCATTATTGAACATTTGATTACATTTAACTTAAATTTATAAAAACTGAAATTTTTTAGTGTTATTAATTGATTAAAATAACTTTAGTTATCTGCGTGCAAAAGCACTAGTGCACTAGTCAAATATCTGTATATCCTATAAATTGCAATAGGAGTTCCAAAATGGATCGTTGGTGAACTTCCGAGGTTGATTTAAATTAGTAGATTTTAAAACCTTTTATCTCTATATATATTTTATTATATCAACGTAAAAATGTTGTTATCCACACACCAACATTCGAAATCATAAAACTAAAAAATGAGGACGGAGAGATAGCAACAGACAGGGAAGAGTTGCTCCGTGTTGTAGAAAAGTTCTACACTGAACTTTATACGAGTAGACAACCGATACCAGAACAACCGAAGGAAATAGACAGACGTACCGGAGTTTTGAATCAAGGATCCGAAGACCTACCTGAAATCACAATACAGGAAAGGATCAGATAGTAATAGAAGCAGTAAAGATGGGTGGAAGAACCTTACTGGAAAAAATCAAACAACTTTTTAACCTCTGTCTGCTTGATAGCTCGATTCCGGCAGACTGGAATAATATCCTGATGGTATTAATTTTCAAAGGTGGCGACCCGACAGATTTGGAAAATTATAGACCCATAAGCTTGCTCTCACAATTGTACAAACTTTTTACCAAGATCATTAATAGACGGTTAGAGGCTAAACTAGACTTCTACCAACCTATAGAGCAAGCAGGGTTTAGATCGGGATACGGAACCAACGACCATCTCCTCGCTATAAAAACACTCATCGAAAAGACAATCGAATACAATAGACCCCTGGTGCTTGTTTTCATTGACTTTCAGAAAGCGTTCGATATGATCGAAATGAACTCCATACTAGCAACTCTCAGTCAGTGCCGAATTGACTACAGATACACCCGTCTAATTCACAATATTTACAGCAACTCAACAGCAAGCGTAAGGCTTCATAAGAACAGTAACAAATTTTCCATCGAGAGAGGGGTTAGACAGGGCGATACGATGTCTCCCAAATTATTCACTACCACTTTGGAATATGCCTTTAAAACACTGGATTGGGACAACATCGGTGTTGATATTGACGGAAAACGGTTGAACAACCTGCGATTTGCTGATGATATAGTCCTTATAACAGTCAATCTAACAGATGCTGCACTGATGACGCAACAACTAAGAGAGGCAACTGAAAAAGTTGGCCTCCGTATAAACAAACAGAAAACAAAACTTATGACAAACTTAGTGCTTGGAGGATCCATAAAGTTGGACAATAACGTCATAGAGGAAGTCAGCGTATATAAGTATCTGGGCCATGAAATACGAATCAATCGAGACAACCAGACACACGAGCTACAACGAAGAATCGGTTTGGGATGGGCGGCATATGGAAGGTTGAGAGATATTTTTAACACAAACCTTCCAGTAAGTTTGAAAAGTGAGGTCTACGATCAGTGCGTACTGCCAGTCATGACGTATGGAGCAGAAACACTTACATTGACCAAGAACACTACGCTCAAACTAAGAGTCGCACAACGAAAAATGGAAAGAGCTATGCTTGGTATTGGTTTGCGAGATCGTGTGAGAAATACAGAAATCCGACGAAGAACTAAAGTTGAAGATATAATTCAGCGGATCACAACACTCAAATGGAAATGGGCAGGTCACGTTGCGAGATTCAGAGACGATAGATGGACAATCAGGTTGCTAAACTGGAGACCTCGTGCAGACACGCGAAGCAGAGGTAGACCACCAACACGCTGGAGTGACGACATCAAACGAGTATCAGGGCACTGGATCAGAACTGCCCAAGATAGAGATGAATGGATACGTTTAGGGAAGGCCTATGTTCAGCAGTGGACTCAGCAGGCTGGATGATGATGATGATGATGATTCGTGAAAGAATGAACATACCTGTCTTGTTATGGAGAGAATCTTTTTCATAAGTTTCGTAAATCTAAATTCTGTCCTTGACTGAAAAATAGGTGGCTTATCATTTTCCAATAGCTATCAAACCGAAGACTGCTCTAACGCACATAAATAAATAAAATAAAATAATTTTAATAAGCAGTATTATATATAATAATTAATTATTTACTATACTTACTACGACATGACTTCAATTAACAGTGAATATATTGCCACATCGGAAACTATAAGAAAAACCATTTAACATCTGCTTTAACTTTCCTTTATTTCGGCAATATATTTAAATTGATGAAAACTCTATTAGGGCAACTATTCAGAAAGAGTCAGTTCAAAGAAAATAAAAGAAATAATTCATGACTAAAACATTAGTAAGTCAGACCAGTCTGCGGTCTTTAAAAAAAAAAAGTTTATTATAGTTCCAGATAACTACAATTCAATTAAAATTTGACCAAACACATTCCTGTCTGCGGATTTTTAAAAGGTGTTCTTTGATATTCCGATATTCGCTTTCCCCTGTATTATTACTGTTTAATACAAAAAGTTGTTCCAATTACAATTTGTGAAAATAAATTAAAATTGTTTCCCAAAGTAAATTTACTGAATCGTGGAGAGATGTTCCTGGAATGAGATGCGTCAAGGAACATTTAAGGGAACCTAGCCCGCGGATTACTAGGAAGCGACTCTCCTTAAGAAGGAAAGAACTGCGAATCGTGGTGGGATTGTTGATAGGACATTGTCATCTCAGGAACCACCTTTATAAAATTGGTATCGTAGATGACTCGATGTGCAGATGGTGACTGTATGAGGATGAAACTGGTGATCATGCCCTCAAAGAGTGCTAAACACTCAGCGGAATGAGGTAGAGATATTTTGGAGATACAATTTTATTACCAGAAACCGTTAGGTAAGTTGAATCAACGAGACTGCTTGGATTCGCAAATGCAATCAGCCTCGAGTGACCTGCAATCATGATGGGATGTAAAGAGTTTAACGAGGCGTAGGCGTCAATGATCAAGTATCATTTATTTATTTGTTCAACATAAAACGTTCCTTTGGTCTGGTCTTCAGCTAAGCTAATAAGTATGTCAGTAGTAGCTTTCCAAAAAACATATTATTATCGAATTTACAATAGCTAGATTTCTTCGTTTAGATCTCATTCAACAAAAGATGCCAAAGTATTTAGCGTTTTAATAATTCCTGACTAGCTACCTGTTCTGCATCCTTAAGCTTATTTTTTGAACACCCTATATTATTTCTTATCAAAATTCTATAAAGATCTAATAAAACGGGTTCTTTTAATAAGGAATCCTAAGCAAATTAAATAAAAAAGGTTTCCCAATAAGAAAAATTATTTTAGGTTCTGCAAACGTCATTTTTGACATAAAAACTTATATATGTCGAAAAAGCTTAGACTTAGGCATAGGATATGATACAAAAAAAGTGGCAAAAATCATGCACATAATCCAACAACACAAATATATATATAGGGTGTTTTATTTAAAATGAGCAACCAGGAGTGCTACCTTGGAAATATCTTAGCCCGGTTGCCCCCGTCGACATTAGAATACTGTTAAATTTTCAAAATTTCCCTATATATGGTTTTTCATATAAAAATCGAATTGTTTCCCAGTGGTACACCCTTTATATGGTTTAATACAAAAGATGAAATAAAACATATTATTTATTTATGTAATTTTTCAAATCTGTTTGAACATAACTAATAGGTAATGAATGGTTTCTTTCCATATGTTTCAAAAACGTCGTTCCACTTGGGATATACATTTCCTTTAAGATTGTCCCGAAGCTCCAAAGTTCCGTTAATATTTAAATAATGTAGATTTGTAGGAGTAATGGTGGGCCAGGTCACATTGTTAAGTAGTTCTGATTTTTCCGGAGTTGGATTTCTAAAAATACACACAAAATTTATTTCCGTTCTACACATTAACTTAATAGATAATTATCAGGTGACTAAGCAATTACAAGCCAAGTTCTTATTTAAGCTGCAAAATATTCGCTTCTAAAAATGTCAAACGAGTGACTAGTTAAGAAATGAAAATAGGTACAAGTAGACAGGTGATTCGAGAAGTCCCAAGACTGGCACACAAATGGTGACTCCAATAACATATCAATACGATTTTTAGTTTGCACTAACTTTCAAACGATACGTGTTAAACCTTGATGACATTTAATGGAGGTATTAAAGTTTTAGTGACGTACCTTTTCATATTTTTAAACAAGGGGAAACAACGAGATTTGTATGTTGATAAACCACTATTATTTGATAGAAAAAATAGCGTTAAAACGTGTGACGATTTGAAAAGTACTATGAGAAATCTGTTCCGTCGAAAGAAAACATTCATCGCTGGTTTGATGAGTACAAATGCAGTTGTAATTATACAAATAATGGTGAATGCTATGGGCGCTCAAATGAAGCTATTACTCCGGAAAACAATGAAAGGATCCAGAAAATCGTTTCAAACAGTCGTAAAGTAAAAGTGGGTGAGATAGTTGATATCGTTATGATATCAGTAGATTATGTATATCATGTTTTGCACGAGTAATTGTTAAGCAAAAGCTCGGTTAGAAGAAGGTACCTCATTTGCTCACAGTTGACCAAAAACAACAATGTGTTGATGATTTAGATTGGTATCTAGAACAAAATAAAAAGAATTTTTTATGCAATATGTGACAATGGATAAAACATGGATCTACTACTACACTTCAGAAGCAAATCGGCCGTTAGCTAATTGGGCAGCGAAGGATGAAAGCCAACCAAGGCTACCAAAAACGCAAGAGTCGGCTGGCAAAATTTTGGCGTCCATATTTTGAGATGACAATGGTAAAATATTCATCGAGTACCTTGAAAAGGGAGAAACTATCAATAGGAAATATTATATGGCGTTATTACCGCGTTTGAAGGAAGAAATTGTGACAAAACGGCCCCAAATGACTATGCATCGTGTCATCAATTGCAACGATAGCAAAACTGCATGAAATGCACTTCGAATTCCTTCCACATCCACCGTATTCTCCAGATTTGGCACCCAACTACTATTACCTGTTTACAATCCAAAAAAATTGCCCGCCGGAAAGTAATATGGCTCCAACGAGGAAGTGATCGACGAAACTAAGAATATTTTGAAAGGTTAGACAAATCGTTCTCTAAAAAAAGGCATAGAAAGATTAAAACAGTACTGAAATTATTGTATCACTCTAAAAGTAGACCATGTTGATGAATTCAGCCTAATTTTGCCTAAAAATTGTGTTTTTATATCTTAATCTTGGGACTTTTGAAACCTTCTATTAGTAATGATAGTTTCAGCATATTTTAGAAATAATAAACATTAATATCGCCAAAATTTCGCTGTGGTTTTAACCAGAAGAATATCGAACATTTACGATTAAGAACAAGTTATTAAATAAGAACTTGGGTAGTAAGCTCAAAATCACCCAGGATACTATTTAAGAAAAATGCCATGACAAGATATATTTTATTTGAAATATACTTACAAGAATTTTGCAAAATTTGTCCAAAGTTTAACTGCCCTGTTTTGGGTCAACAAATTATTAGGATCGGAATCTTGGAATCCAACCATATTAAATAAAAACGTAATTTCCGCCGAATGAGTCGCTTTCTCGGCACCTAAAAAATATGACATATGAGTAATAAATCTATTATTGGTGATATCGGATTAACCAACTGAAAAGAGGAATAGTGTAAGGTTAATATTTAAAATTATAATTTATTGTTTCAGTCGAATAATAATTCCTTGGTTACGCAATTTTAATTATACAGTGCTGAAAATTAATATATATATATATATATATATATATATATATATATATATATATATATATATATATATACGTACACCTTACCATAAGAAAATTGAGTCTTTTAAGCAACTTAGATCATGCTAAATACAAATTCAGTCATCTCCCGAAATCTCATGCCATGTATATTGAATTAATTATAATGTACAGAAGTTGAAATATCTTTTCAGTTACTTTGTTGAAATTTAAGACACCATTTAATTAAATTTAATGTATTATGAACTGATATATATATATATATATATATATATATATATATATATATATATATATATATATATGTGTGTGTGTATATATATATATATATATATATATATATATATATATATATATGTATATATATATATATATATATATATATATATTGATATTTGAATAAATTGCTTTAAATTCAAAGTAAATGTAAATTATTCACGGTTTTTGATACAAAATAATTAAATTTATTTTAGAATGGACATTAAATTTGCATTAAATTTAAGGTTATTTTTAACATTGTGGTATATGTAAAATACAATTTTTTAAGGTAGCTTTGGCATGCAGATAATTATTATGTGTGCTAATTATAACTAAAATTTGTGAAATCTTACCGTCGAGAAATAGTGGGACCATTGATCTTCCATAATATGCAAACTGGTAAAGGTAAACCGGAACGTAATTGGATGACAATTCACCTTGCTTAATTACTCCTCTGGTAAAACTGTTGTCCGAAAAATACTAAAAAAAAGTCATTCTTCTGTAAATTCAGGGTAGATCAATATTGAATGGGAAAAGTAAAGTTTAAATCCTGTCTTAATTAGAGGGAAAACCATCGAGAATAATTTTGTTTGAAACAGTTTCTTCTTAAGTCAAATTTTCTCGAGGTTGAAAAATATATTATATGCAGAGTGTCCGAAAAAATGTGGGAAACCTTCCGGATATGAAAAAACACGTGAAAGCACTACAAGTTCATGTAAACTTTTTTCACATAGGCCTCCTCTTCGGGGATATGGGCTCCCAAAGAGCTGCAACAGACTCAGGTTTTTTACACATAGTTATTGAATCATCAGGTATATTTAAATTTTTTTAAATATGATGTTTTCCAGGTAAAACCCTTCAAATTCCTATCCAAAAAAGTGTTGTGAATTACTCACAGTTGCAGGAACGGACTAACTGTGACCCTATTTTTTTACACCTTAAATGATAAGAACTTTGGACAACGTTTTCTACATACCCTTAACTATTCACTAAAAATTAGGTATTCTTCATTCATATCGCTAATCCTAACCGTTTTTGAAAAAACATCATTTTATTTACACTGTTAGTCCCATAGTTTCAATAAAAAGTTAAACTAACTCCTTAGTTAAAAACTTCGTAGAAGGGGTCAACATGGCATGATGAATTGAGACTACTGTACCCGTCACATTTACTCAGCATTGTTCCTTATTTGATCACAATGAAACGTGATTCTCCGTAAAAGTTCGTCCCTACTATCGATCAGAGTAGGATACACAAAGGTTCTGAGATGTCTCTACAGGTAAAAGTTCAACGGGATTAGATCGGGAGATTGAGAAGGCCAGGCAATAGATTCTCCTCTATCTATTCAACGGTTTCGATAGAATTTATTCAGGTGCTCTCGCACTGCAATGCTGAAATGAGGTGGTGCCCCATCGTACTTGTAGTACATGTTTCGGCGGCTTTCGAGTGGTAAGTGCTGTAAAAAGCGTTCTGGACGAACTCCAAATAAAGTTCTCCATTCAGTCGAGCCGGCAATATGAATGGTCCAATTAAAAAATTGACAATGACTCTTGCCCAGAGATTAATTGACTGCAACTGATGTTGATGATGCGAAACAATAGTTGGGTGAGGATTTTCATCAGCCCATACATGTGAGTTGTGTAAATTTATGATCCCATATTTGGTAAACCCTCCTTCATCCTTGAGGAGAATAGTGCTAAAAAAGTGTACATTATTTCGGTGTTGATCCGATAACCAGTTTGGAAACTGCATTCTACGGTGAAAACATTTAGGAATCAGTTCATGCACTTTTTTCAAATGATATGGATATGATAACTGTTCTTGAAGAACTTCATATACGATTGTTTTCGGCGTACGTACTATTCTTCCCCGACCAGCATCAATATTTCTTTTTCCAAAATTTACAAAAATTATGAAGAAATTTAAACGTTTTCCAACTCTTTGGAATATTTTATGATCTGGAAGAGTACGATTGGTAATATAACCTCCTGGCTTCCAAATCATCTCAAAATGTAAGACCATACATCTACACATATCTGCATAGTCAATAAACGTGTGTGCCATATTTCGAATTATTTCACAATTAATTTCCCCACGAAATCCAAAAATCAGTAAATTAATATCCAAGTAAAGATCCAATATGTCCGCGATGTGAAAGTTGACAAGTTCTAAAATGCAAGATATTTATTTCTTTCGGACCTAGCAACGTTTGCAACAACAATACTTTGTTTTGGTACCGATAAAATAAAACACATATTTTTTGCGAACCTAGGCCTAACTATAATTCAGGGAACTAGGCTTTTTTAACTAAAGAGGTAAACTTTAATTGTGAATCGAATTTTTATCATAAAGGTGAAGGTTAAACATTTGATAGGAGTAAAGATATATCTTCCATCGAAATACGCCAAATAATGATGTAAAAAGAAAAATGATGTTTTTTCGAAAACGGTTAGGATTAGCGACATGAGTTAAGAGTACTTAATTTTTAATTAATATTCAAAAGTATGTAAAAACGTTGTCTAAAGTTCTTATCATAAAGGGCGTAGCAAAAATAGGGTCATGAGTGTCACAGCTAGTCGGTCCCTGCAACTGTGAGTAATTCACAACACTTTCATGGATAGTAATTTGAATGGTCTTACCTGGTATACATCATATTAAAAAACAATTAAAATATACCTGGTGGGTTAATAATTATGGGAAAAAACTTGATTCCATTGCAGTTCTTTGGGAGCCCATATCTCCGTAGAGGAGGCCTATACGAAAAAAATTTATATGAACTTGTATTCCTTTCACGATTTTTTTCATATCCGGGATATTTCCCACATTTTTCCGAACTCCCTGTATAAAATATGTAATTTAATTCCTTTTATTGGGATTTGATGTTCTTCCCAAAAACATGCAGGATGATATCAAGGTAAAAAAAAATATACACAATGTTCCAATATTTTAGAAAGACAACTTATAAGGGTATTATATCTAGGACGGTCTTTTAATGCTATAAAATCCAATATTTATATAATTTATCTGTATCTGCTGGGTGATTTTAAAATGTTACAAAACGTTATCGAAAAAAGAGTTTGGAAGATTTTAATAAAAATCTGGTGGAATAATAAGGTAACAGGGAGACAGATTTGAAAAATAATTTGAAATCTATCCCCTCTCCACATATTGAACGGCGGGGTCAAATCATATATAAAATGGGAAGATATTTCCTCTATTTGAAATTTCGTTTCTCTGTCAAAAACTTGTGTGCGCCAAAAATATTTGTTCCAAGGGTTTAATAGTAACGACTTAAAAAAATAAACCACTACATACTTTAAATCTAATCTTTTTTTTATAAATATTTTTGGATTCTTGTTTGACAAAAGTTGTGCACGCAGTTTAACCTCTCGGGAGTTATTTAGTAGAGGGACGGCATTCGAATCATATTTCGTTGATAATTTAAAAAAATGGCATACAAGACGACTTAAGGATTTTGAAATGTGGTATTACCGACGGATGATATCTTGGACACATCACGTAACCAACGAAACGATTCTACAGCGCACGCGAAAGGAGAGAGAAATTCTGAAGAGCATTAAAGAAAGGAAGTTAGCATACTTTTGACATAACCAAAAATACGAACTTCTACAATTGGTTATGCAAGGAAAAGATGGATGGTAAGAAAGGCCCCAGAAGACGACGAATTTCGTGGCTATATAATTTGCGACAATGGACCGGAAAACATCTGCTGAATTATTTAGAGCCGCTGTCAGTAAAGTAGTATGGGCGAGAATGATCTCCAATGTCTACTGAGAATATGGCACAGGAAGAGGAAAATAATAAGATGATCTTATTATGCTCAATTTATATAGAAATTTTGCGACATAGAATAAAGCAAAGGAAAGTTATCAAAAGGTTAACGTCCCACTCATACATATTGAATTGATATGGTCATTATTATGAATGCAGGATTTATATTACTTTAATGCCAATCCTATTCATCCGACTTAGCCGCCAATGACTAACGCCTATTTTCAAAACTATAAGAAAATATCCAAAACAATAATTTTCACAAGATAAAGAAACTACTGCCATCATAATTAAGTGGTTTAAGGAGGTTGGATGTTTGTTTGGCCAGGAAGTACCGTAGAAACAAATGTATAAAAATTGGAGGCAATTATGTGAAAAAGCAAGACACAGGTTTTATTCTGTTTTTCTTTAAATAAATTATGAGGGGAACATAGAGATCAACTATCACAAATGTATTAGACGCTGCTTCAATAATATTAGCATCTACGTGTAAGTAAAAGGATGTCACCCTATGGGTCTGCAAATATTTTCCTGTTGCTTTTTACTTATTTACCTCTGCTAAACCAACTAAGTCATTCAACCATGATTGAGATCCTGATAGATACATATTTTTTATTTCTGTAATTACAGCAGCTGCATCGGTAGAATTTGGGTAAAGATCAGTTGGAATTATTGAACTACTCCCAACATCATATGCAGTAGCTATTCGTTTGGCGTTTTCTAAACCTACAAAAAGAAATTCCGTAAAAAACGTAGTCTGTTCTAACACAGTTAGAGATAAAGCACTATTTCAGGTTGCAAGAATACCAGGAAAGGGTGGAAGTTTTCTCATGGTAGTGCACCGCCATCTGTAGACCGGTTTCCAACTTTTCGTTTCTCGTCAGTACAGTAAGTTTCTCTTACATAGTTGTATTTTATATACCCAACTGCATGTATATTATTCATATTGTATATATATATATATATATATATATATATATATATATATATATATATATATATAAATAGATCTCTACGAGATTATATATTCAGATTGGGTGGATTGCTGGGAGATGGCGCCGCTTGTATTAGATTTTATATTTGGTCTAATATAAGTTGCTTAAAGGATTTACTTCTCCGATGCTGAGGTGCGCCGGCCTATTCGGTACTGACGAGAATCAACAAATTCGAAACCGGTACACCTCCATTGGAAGGGCTTTCACCCACTCCTGTTATTCTTGCATATCTGAGATAGTGCTTTGTCAATAACTGTATTAGAACAGAGTACGTGTGTCTTTATAATATAAAGTTTTTTCAGTTGGTTAAGAACTAAATTTCTCTTATATAAGTGTAAAGAAATTTCTAATGTAAAATTTTTAAATTTTATTTAAAATATTGCATTCATATTTACAAATAAAATCCTTATCGAGATTAATGAATTCATCACGTTGATGTCTTAAAATATATATGTTAAACAATAAATAAAAACAATTAAAACCTAGTGAGGCACGCACGTCAAGAGTTCCGTACTATTCAATATTATGGTCTCCACAGACTAAATTACACCAATTTTAAATCTCTTAAAAAAACAAATTTTAATCACTTGGTTAACAAATGTAATTAGTCAAAATATATGATATCTTCATTCAAGTATTCTCCTGTAATTAATATTACTGTATCACAAATCATATTACTAGACTACTAAGTCTAACAGTAAGTACACCTATATCGATAGAAACAGTTATACCCGCACAAGATTAAATTTGTTTTCTTTTTATACAAAGTAATTTAAATATCTCAAAAATTATGAGACCTGCAATCGTCGCTATCGATTTCCTATAAATTTTAAATTAATTACTACTTTGCAGGTTTCAGGAATATAGGGGCAGGGAAAATCAGTAATACTATTAAATTTGATATTTAAAAAACCTTTAGTAATATATAGCTTACTAGTACTATTTACGACTTTGCAGTTATTTTTATTTCTTTTCATATCATCCAAATTGGGATATTTTTTCAAAAAATTAAACTTTTGTACTCTTAAGAAACAAAATGCTCCAAAGAGTCAAAAAAACAAATATCAAAAGCACAGTAGCGTTATATGTTCCCAGCAGATATTCAAGGAAATGATAAGATTCAATTTGGTAATGATTTTATTAAATAAATATATTTAAAGAAATATTTATTTCTTCAATAAAATTAAAGAAGTACTCCAAAAAAGGTGCTATGTCACTAACTATGGAAAATGATATCGGATGTATTTAAAAATATATTTTTATGTTAGGTACCTAAACCTTACTTTGTAAGAACATCAGCGATTCTTCCGCACAAACACCAATTACTATTGGAACTTGATTAAATCTTCCACTTTTCACTAATTCGTAAGGTGATTCACTTATGAATGCTCCTTCGTCTGCGACTTCTAAAACTGGGCCAACTTGTCCCTAAAATTAACAAAAAAAAAATACGAGTTACAGATGAAATATTTTTTTTCTAAAATTTATTAAATTATTAAAAAATTTTTATTATAGTTTAAAAAAAAAATTATAAACATCTTAAGTTGCAGTCAGTTTCATTTCAAAAAAGTAATTCGCAAAATAATAATCAAACTTAATTAATTTTACTTGCTCAGTTGAGCATACAAAAATCCTTTTTTTTTTAGAAAAAACAGGTTTATTTCAGAAACTAGCCATTCAAAAGATAATAAAATATCGATAATTTTATACACTATCAAAACACTTCCAAACCATCAAACGTTAAAGTTCTAATGAAGTTGCTCTTTTCCAACGATACGAATATGAGTCTCTGAATATTACTCTCTTATTGTCCTTCACGAAAATATGATTCTTGCTGGATTTTTAATCTTTGAGACGCTTAGATTACCATGCAAGAAATATTGTACCTCGTCAGATAACAAGGTTTATGCATTTTTCAGCGGCACTGCTCGCGCGTGTCTGTCACTCCGCTGATCACAGGTTCACACGCCTTGTAGCAAGGTCATAGTGGAGAAAAAAGCTTATAACTTCGAGGGGATCATCATTTCAAGGCGAATCAGTGTTATCACTTTTACCGATGTTCTCTTGAATTACCCGACTTTCTGAAATGTCATTGCATTATATCGAATTTAGTGAATTTTGGAAAAAACACGATTCTAAGATCATTTTTTTATAAAAATACACGTCGATCACCAATATATCAAATCTAAATGAATTTACAAAGTTACTAATGATATTAGTCTTCTCTCATGCCTATACTTTCCGTGGACAAGTTAAAAAACATTTATTTTAATTTTGTGATTCCCCTAAACACTTTTATGTAAAACTTCTTGATAAATCCCCAAAACACATCTACACGGAATCCCTCAGTAAATTTTTGACATACATTTATAAAAAGAACGAATTTACATTCTACGATTACTACGTGAGAATTAATAGGCCTGTTCGTAGAGAAATCACAAACGTGTCACCGTCAATCAGAAGTTACAAAAATAGTTAAGTGACAGTTTTCCAACTGATTTTTGACGATTTAATTGGTGTTGACTAGTTTCTGATGATTCTGCGAATTAAATGATGTTTCAAGAAAATCCTTGTATCATCCATAACATTAAATAAATCATAGACTACTTTGGACAAAATCCCATTTTAAAAGTCTACGGAAAATTATCGAAACTACCGATTTCAACGAAACATCTACCAAATTCTTTACTTCTGAGGAGAACTCTATATTCAGCAGAGTGATCACCTAACCGATCAATGCTTTCTCTAGTTTTACAGGCGAGGCATGCTTCTGGTTTGTTGTTTCTTTTCGCGCAGACTAGCTTCCACTCTTCCTACTGGGCCGACACTGTCGTGGATCCTCAGTACGGGCAGTAACGAATTGTTATTATATTTTTGTTGTATTAGGTTTGAGAATATTATTTTTGTATGAAATAAAGAACTATTGTGATATTTACAACTGTGTGTTTTATTTCGAAATCTAGGACCTTTTAATATTTTAATATAGTAAACAGCTAGCAATCACTAACTAATATGCGTAAACGACTCCTGGTTAACCATTTCTTCATTGTAACAACTATGTCAATCCAAAGGTTTACTAGAGACAGTTGAATATCTTAACGGACGGACAATTTACAAATAGATACTGCCTAATAATATGAAAAAGCTGTTACAAAAGTACCGCTTCTCGATCGAGAATGGTTTTACAAATTGACGCAATATTCTCGTAACCGAATTACGGCTAGTTCCGAAAATTTTCAGTCTAACTAAAACCTTTGATTAACCTCAGTTATCTGCAGTAATATTCTGGAATCCGGAAAAAAGGAAAATGTAATGTATATAAAAATTGGTGAAATTGAAATTTATTGGTTCTAAAATTATGATTTTGGGAGGCGCAATTCACATATCATTGGTAATTTGCAACTTACTGCGCTTAAAATTATTTGTCACATTGTAGATTATTAATTTAGAATTATAAAAATTAGTTAAAATTTATGTTCTTCGTTCTTAAACCGGTAAAAAATATATCTTTTTTAATAAGCTAAGAAGTCATCTGACATGTTTGAAAAAACGATTTTAAAAATTTTGGTAGTTAATATCTGCAGCCAATGTAGTAGCTAACAAAATAGTCATCATATTCATGGAGCTGCTATTGCTTATGTAGGAAATAGGAACATTAAAGTTATTAAAATATCTTATCGGATGTTATTTATGTAGACTTTAGTAATTTTTATGATACTTACTGTAACTAAATTTGCAGCATTCATTATTTCCTGAGGTGTCTTTTCTAACAAAAATTCATTTAATTTTTGACTATCATTTCCATAATTACCACCAGAAATGGCATCGGCTAAAGAAAAAGCAGAGGATCGTGCATTTTGTCCAATGGCAAATGGAACTAAAGCTGATCCACTTTCAACTATGGCCGCTCGAAATAGACCTAAAATTTTAGAAAAATTATTATTAATTTTATTATAACTTATAACAGGTAACTCATTCTAGATATGAATGTACAATTTCTTCGTTTGATAAAAGAAAACCTGATTATTTAAAGTTGTTCCAGTGCAAAAATATAAATTAATCTAAGAACATAAGAAAAAAGAGATCATGGGTACCTAAAACAAGACAGAAAGAAACAACCGAAACAAACTTTTTTTTGACTCTTCACAATTATTAATTTATTGACAGCTACCATTCAAGCAAGAGTTATTTATATTATGCTTTTGAGAAAATTTGGGCATTTAGGTGTATTTAAAATAGAAGGTTATTTCATATAAAAGCTACTAATTATTCTTATTATTACGAGTAAAAATTTATTATTTTTATTAAAAACCTTTATCTAAATGCATAAATATTTCTAACCTTCAAATCTGTCGGACGTGTCTAAAAGGCTGACAGACGTACATAACTTTAAAATGTTTTAATCAATTAAAATATATATATATATATATATATATATATATATATATATATATATATATATATATATATATATATATATATATATATATATATATATTATTGAACATGAAATATGCAACCAAGGGTAGAACTGGTCGATTCCTTCGTGAAAAACTCCGAACATCTGACCAACATGATCAAAAACATTCACTTCGAAGAAAATGACATCTTAGCAAGCCTTGATATAAAATCGCTATATCCAACCATATCACTGGACAAAATCGCCATAAACGAAGATTTTCCAGCCTACAAAATTGAACTTGCAGAACCCTGACTAAAAAATACATATTTCATATTCAATAACCAAATATACAAACAAACAGATGGCGCCCTCGGTTTTAGCGTATATCGGAAACCCACACATACTGACCGATATCTCAATACAGAGTCATATCATCGTCCCTCTCAAAAGCAGGCAGTAATCAACACCCTAATATCAAGATCTCTCCGACTAACAGAACTCGACATAAAACAAGACGAAGTAAGACACATTTCAACAGCTCTAGAATGGAATGTTTTCTCACAATCAGACGTAAAGAGAGCCATAAAAAGTCAAGAGAAAATCACAACAAAAACCAAAGACCAAGATCAAACAAGAAACAAAGCCATAATCTCATACATAAAAGGAATAACGGCCAGAATCGGAAGAATCTTAAGAAAACACGACATACAGCCCATATTTAAACCACAAAAACAATAGCCAACATCCTGGGAAATCCCAAAGATAAGACTAACCTTGAAAATCATGGCGTTTATAGCATTCCATGTGCAGATTGTCAGTAAACATATATAGGACTAACAAACAGGCGCATATCAGCAAGAATTCAAGAACACAACAGCTGAATAAACGAAACGATGTTATACATATTAAACAACATGGAAAACATAAATAAAGAAACAAGAGATAAAACAACAAAGATCAACCAATACACAAGAGACCAGCATACAAGAATCAAATATATCGCACTCGGCAGAGGGGAAGAGCCTGCGAAGCCACTCGTCCAATCAGAAAGCGAGCGAGCTAAACAAAACTCGAAATGAGATTTTGGCGAAACGTCGTGAAAACGATTTTCGAACGAACGGATTGAAACCAGGAATAAGCAAACCATTCATTCTACCATCCGTGAAAACCTATATATATATATATATATATATATATATATATATATATATATATATATATATATATATATATATATATATATATATATATATATATATATATATATATATATATATATATAAACTTCGAATCTATTTCTATTTGTCAATGCGATAGCCGAGTCTTAATAAGTATCAACGTTATATTGACTAATTAATTTTGATTTAGTCAAGATGCATATTATCAATGACACATGGGTATGCTTTTCCTGGAACAACTGTATTTCTATTGTGAATCATGGTATATTAGGAAAACAACTCATAATAAGTTCGCATTGTATACTGATGTATGCATAGATCAAATTTAAGAACCGGTCATGTCAAAGTTAGAAGATCGGTACATTTTTTTATACCAATACCAGAAAATAATTTAATCTTACTTCGTTATACCTTTTTGATAAAATTTTAATAATTAATTTCCTACGAAAGTGGCAACGAATGTTTAGACGGTTTATCATCTGAGCTTTCAATGAAATGAATAGATATATCTGTATTAAATTGTCTAAAATAATAGCATTGAAATGTAAAATTATTTAAATAATTTACTTTCCAAACTCGAATCGCATTCTATATTTTATTTCCATTTAACATGCGTCCCTCTTGTCAGTTTCAATCTAATACCTTGTGATAAATTCAGCCAGATACCAATCAAGCATAAAATAAAAGTGATAAAAATTTTACAAAAGGTAATTCAATTGTAAGACGAATTTTCCCTGTTATTTTCTTATATCAGAGAAATGCAGTTGTTTAGTTATAAAGAAGCCTAGTATTTTTAAAAATAAACCTATATATGTGTGTGAAAATTCGTTTATAATTAGCAGCAGAATATTAGAAAAATATTTAAAAGCCCGTTTTTCAGGAAGTTTGATCTTCTCTTTAAAGTTGACTGGTGTAATTTTACACTGAGCTCGATATAGGAAATTATTTGTTTTTAGTTTAAAAATCAAAACTATTTTATTAATAGAATTGCTTCCAGGTTTGGCAGTTTCGGGCAAGAGCCTAAATATAATGAAAGAGGATCAACCAATTTTTTATTGGTGCATTCATAGCTATATTTTATTTTATATATAAAATTTTTATATCCTTCAGATTGTGAAAGGATATTATGCACCGGCCTTACTATTTAAATTATTTTTGCTTAAGGTAACTGGAAGACATAGCGATCCGAGTTGGAGATAGATCTCTTTTAGAGCTTGTAATGCTAGTGACAGAGATTCTTGACATTCTCTCACCTATTTAAGCCCAAGCTAAAATTCAATCCGTGCCTTTTCCAAATCCCAGATCATGATATAGGATAGCGGCAGTAACATTACTAGTTTGAGGTTATGCTAGAATATGAGGTATCTAAATTTTCGACACCTGACATTCACAGGCGGCTGTAAAATTATGATTAAACTAGCTTCACAAAAAAAGATGCGATCGTGGAATAATCTGTACTAAGAAATTCTACCATGAAAACGAAATTTGAAATTGGACGGCGATCAAGAAGAAGAAGATGGGTATAAAACTCTTTTAATGACTGACCCTTTTCAAAAATAGTTTTCCCTCCTTCAGAACTCACCTTCAGTATTTAATTTTTAAGTGCTTTTCACGCTCTTTCATTTGTATCAGTTATAAAAGTTGTCTAGTCAATGAGGCAGAGGATATAATATTGGTATTATCAGCATAGCGTTGCTGTGCGGGAGCACCTGAAAATCGTTTATTCAAACCGTGGGATAGGTAGAGGAGGACTTATTGTTTAGCCTCCTCGATCTCCCGACCTAATGCCGTTGGATTTTTACCTGTGGGGACACCTCAAAACCTTGGTGTATTCCACTCCGGTCGATAGTAGGAAGGAACTTCTATGGAGAATCACGTTTCATTGTGATCAAATAAGGAACAATGCTGAGTTAATGTGGCGGCAACAGCAGTCCTGAATTCGTCGTGCCCGCGAGTGTACCTGACTTCACGAAGCCCATGTTGAACCCTCTTACGAAGTTTTTAACTAAGCAATTAGTTTAACTTTTTATTGAAACTATGATGGCAATGGCAAATTCAGCTTTTTTATAATCAACCTGACAGAAGTAAGGGAACTAACAGTGTAAATAAAATGAGGTTTATTCGAAAATGGTTAGGATTAGCGACATGAATGAAAGTTCTTAATTTTTAGTCAATAGTTAAAGGTATGTAAAAAAACCTTGTCCAAAGTTTTTATCATACAGGGCGCAAAAAGTGTGGTCATGGGTGTCAGCTAATTCGTCCCTGCAGCTGTGAGTAATTCACAACACTTTCTCGGAAAGTAATTGGCACGATCTTACCTGGTATACATCATATCTAAAAAAAATTAAATATACCCGATGGTTCAATAAGTATGTGTAGAAAACTTGATTCCATTGCAGTTCTTTGGGAGCTCATATCTCCGAAGAGAAGGCCTATACGAAAAGGTTTATATGATCTTGTAGATTTCTTTCAGACCTTGTGACACTACCGACATATCCTTTCCATATCCTAGATCATGATATAGGACAGCGGCTGTAACATTACTAGTTTGACACCTGACATTCCCACGTGGCTATCAAACAACGATTAAACCAGCATTACGAAAAAAGGTGCTATCGTAGAATAATCTGTACTAAGAAATCTTACCACGAAACAAAATTTGGAATTGTACGGCGACCAAGAAGAAGAAGATGCGTATAAAACTCTTTTAGTGACGGGCCTTTTTCAACAGTAATTTCCGCTCCTTCACAATTCAGGATTTAATTAATAAGTACTTTTCACGCTCTTTCAATTGTATCAGTTATAAAAGTTGTCTAGTAAATGAGGCCGAGGATACAATGTTGGCATTAACAACAAAAATTAATCTTTTTGAAAGTTTTAAATTAATTTTTGAATAAAAATATTGTAATGTCAGTTTTGTTGTCTAATTGTTAATTGACTACTAATATTGTTCTAACTTAAGAAAATGCTTTCAGTCACTTTTTTAATAAGCTATTTCATCGTTATACCAGTTTAATTTTAATTTCATAGTTGTTCATATATACCTGCAGATAGTTTGCTCACTAAATGAAGACCTGAAGATGCACCACCTGCGCTTTGTCCAAATATTGTAATTTTGTCAGGATCTCCTCCAAAAAGTCCAATATTATCATGAGTCCATTTTAAAGCCAAAGTCTGATCTTTAAGAGCAGCGTTTCCACGAATTACTGAATCTTGGGTTGATAAGAAGCCGAATGGCCCCAATCTGTAGTTGAAAGATACTAAAATAACGTCTTCTTCTACTAAAAAGTCTGGCCCGTACAACGTTTTTAAAGAACTACCTGATACATATCCTCCACCATAGATCCAAAACATTACAGGTAGTTTGGTAGTGGGCTAAAATATTAAAGAAGATGGTAAGAAATGTCTAAATATATAATAAAACAACAAATTAATGACAAAAATATCGCATCTACGAATGTAGGTAACATAGCTTATTTAATTTAAATCTTGTATTGCATATTACATTGTAGAGCTCTTTCTTTTTACCATATGATGTTTTATAAAACAACTGTGTAAAATGTTTACTGAAATTCAGTGATTGGCAGGGGTATTTAAAAAAAAAATAATTTATGATTTGCTACTATTTATTTTTTGTCATTATGTGTTTTCCTAAATATTTTTCGTATTTTGGCGGTTCTGAATCTGCTCAAATGGAAACAAAAGTATTTTTTTTTATTTTTTATAGAAAATTTTTCGTTCACCAATTGAGGAGTCAAAATATGTATTATATTATTCCTGACGGCCTCTCTTTATACACACACTATTTTCTTCTTATAACCTTTATTGTCACAACTTGTCAAACAATTCAGGTTTCTTCAACGAACCCTCAAACTAAACTGCTCACGAAAGCCGATCTGGACCTTTTATATACTCTTTTTCCAGACACCAAAAGATTTCGCATCTTTGTAGAAAGATTTTCATCCTACATGGTGTAGTAATAAAATTTTTATAAAATAATTGAACCGACTTCTAAAAGTGCGCTAAAAAGAGAAAAACATCTAGAAATTTTTATATGAAATTGAAATTTTTGAAGTCTGAACTAACCTGAACTAATACCTGACAAAATGTGATTCGCATAAACAGATTAAAAATACTTTATTTGTAATTGCTTTCTTACCATAATTTGTATATATTAGTAGTTATTTATTTCATTTAGAAATAATTTGGAGCCAACTTCAAAAATTTCAATCTCATATAAAAATTTCTAGTTATTTTTACCTTTTTAGCGCACTTTTAGAAGTCGGTTCAAAAATTTTATTTTTCAATATTTAGTTTCGAATTCTTTATGATATTCATAAATTATTTGAACTACATGCTAATCGAGATTAATGTATGACTCCAAGGTGGCAAAAAAGTACCCATTTTATCCAGAATTGTAAGTCACCCTAAAATGAACCACTAAAAATTCTGTGATTCTTAGAGTTCTTTAAATACCAATGAAATTGTGTCAAACAAATATTTAGTCTGTCATAGTAAATCCAATATCTTATATTTCAAATTAATTTTAGACTGCTAATATAGGCCCCAAAACCCTCCAATATCAATATTTAAAGAATTTGAGACGTAAATTTCTTAGCCCGATATATTTAATATACTCCATATTGAGTTTGTACACGCCCCAAGAACCCTGCAATATCTATTTTAGATAAAACCGGAAAATGTAAAATTTTTAGTTCTTCATATTGTATCTAATCAACCTAATAGTTGTAAAAAATTAACTTCATATTCGTAATACACCACTCCCCAACGCCCTAGTACCAAATCTAAAAAATGTCAATAACGTAAAATTTTTAACCCACCATATTGGATCCGCCATAATGAATTTGAAAAAAACAATTGTAACGTCTTAATCTAATCTAAATCTAAACCCTTCAAAGCCTCCTAGTACCAATTTTTGGATGAAATCCAGAAATTAAAAATTTCTAAACGGTCATATTGCATCTGACGTATTAGATTTTCTTAAAATAATTTTATATTCGCTATTTACATCCTCAAAAACGATTCAGTTCCACATTTGAACAAAATCGAAACATGTAAAATTTTTTGTCAGCTATATTGCATTCTCCATATTGAATCCTGAAAAAATAGGATTAAATTCATAATTTACACCCTCAAGAACACCATATTGAATCCGCCAGATTGAGTTTTTCAAAAAATATTTTAATTTCGTAATTGACACTAACAAAAATCCCTCCATACTGACTTCAGACAAATTCCGGAGATGTAGGATCTTTAATCAGCCATATTAGATCCGCCATATTTAATTTTCTTTAAATAATATCAGATTCGTAATGTGCTATCCCAAAAACTCCCTCATATCAATTTGGAAAAAAATCGAACACAATTAATTTTTTATCCATCATATACGCCATATTGAATTTTTTAAAAATAGTTTTAGATTCGTCATGTGCTACTCCGAAAACTCCCCCATACCAATTTTGGTGAAAATCGGACAAAATTGATTTTTTGTCCGCCATATTAGATCCGCCATATTGAATTTTTTAAAAATAATAATTTCAGATTCGTTATGTGAGACCCCGAAAACTCTGCCATACCAATTTTGGTAATAATCGGTGTACGTACATAATACATACATAAAAAAAATATATACGCGACGAATTGAGAACCTCCTTCTTTTAGAAGTCAGTTAAAAATAAGAAAAAGGAGCTATTTGGCTATTTCTAGAAATTTCTTAAAATTGTTTAAATGTGTCGAAATTAGTTCCCTTCAGATGAAGTTAATAATAGGAATAAATAGTCATTTATTTACAAAATACAAAAACTACAAACAAAAAGTGTTTACCCATGTATTTTGTATGCAAATAGGTTAGGTTAAACGTCAGATTTAATTTTTAAATTTTTGTTATTTAAGTTTTGAGTAAGACTTAAGAAAAAAGAAAATGCTGAGTATTGGTTTTAACCAGGCTCATGTAGCAGTCATATAACAGAGGCACCCACATCTACACACCTATTATTTCGGTTTTCACAATATCTCAATAATAACTTGACCAAATTGAGTGACATTTAGGTTGCGAAAAGTATTTTGAACTTACATATTTTAGTATTAACAAGGTGTGGATACCATTCCGATTTATGAACTAACATTCAAATAGTTTTTGGACTTGAAGTACAACATTCTCAGGATTACGAGAATTACTGTTACACTATAAAAGTGCGTTCTTTGTCCGTCTTGTGAACATAATTTTACCAACTTTTTAATTTATATTATAGACAAAAATATTTAGAAGTTCTGGTGTTTATTAAATTATACTACTCCACAATTAACGATTTTTCCAAAATAGACGTATCAGCTAAAGTAGTTATAATTTATCAACGAATATTCGTAAAATGTCGTTTTGATTTTCGCAATATGCGCCCCAAAAATCTCTATTTTAAAAATACTGTTGATTTTCACGCAGTCTTATATAGATATACAATTACTGTAGTTGCATATTCATTTAAGATATAAAAAAAATTCAGCCTGCTTTAATTCCTAATTTAAAGTGCAAAGCGATCGAAAGTACAAAATTCGCATTACTATCCTTACATTAAGTTTGAACTCTCCGTAGCAGCCTTTAATAAAACACTGAATTGTCTATGGGAGACTATTGTGATGATACCTTGCTGAAGTCACCGATAGCTTTTACTGGCGTGAAGTCAAATGAACCCACCGATTATCTTAGTGGCTACAGCCTTGCTACGCATTAAGCACCGGTTTCTGTAAGATCACCGAACAACGCTGGATGCGGTTAGTACTTGGATGGGTGACCCCTTGGGAATACCGAGAGTTGCAGCTAACAGTAGGTAGACACGAAAACTAACAAGAAGTGATAACTTGGGGTTGGTTGAGAGTCGACGGTGGTTCAGAACCCATATGAAACTGTAGGTCCCGCACAAAAAAATCCGATGGGTTGATGTGTCATTAATTATTAACTACTAATACTGATTATTTTATTTCCACTTTGGCTATATAGACAGTAAATTGAATAATAACTTTTATATCTTGATCTCGTCCTATCGATTTTAGCTTCGTTTAATATCATTTAACATTGTATCCCTTAATACATAGGATTGGAATATTTTAATTTATGTGTATTCAATTGAAGCTTGATTTGAATTTTAAAAGATATAAGTTGTTAGCTTTGAGGCTTTACGAAAATAAAAGTTACATGACACTTCCTAAAACTGTTTAGTTATAGTAACACTAAATATTGCTTGCCGCCCGTTTCCCAAATAATAATAAATATGCGAAGTCAGACAATATAAGAAATAAAAATACTTAACATTTAATGTTGTGTGTTAGGATGTATAATTTGAGAGAAATTTCTAAAAATTTTTAATTAAAATTAACTGATATTTTATGTTTAAAATAAACTTTAACCATGATCACTGAATACGTAAGAATTTATTAGGATGGTGAAACAGTTCATAAAGTAACTGAATGGTTTTGGATTTTTACCATAAACTAGTACTAGATAATTACCTGAAGAGTACGAGTATAAACATTGATGTAAAGGCAGTCTTCACTTTCATTTTCTGGAGTAACTAAGAAACTGTTAGAAATGCACACCTTCCTGTCATTAGTGGCATCCAGCACTCCCTTCCATGGTTGGGGAGGTTGAGGGGCCTAAAATACACTTGAAATGGGTAGGCTAAATATATAAGCACAATATTTATAAAAAATTGCAAATTTTAACAAAGCCCAAACTATTATTTGTCAGAAAAAGACACAATATTAAAAGTTTGTTTTAATCTAAGAAATTACAGCTTGTGGTAACTAGTGACAATGTAAATAAAGGTTGTCCCAAAATTCCCGCAAGATTTGAATTTGCTTCCATTTGTGCGGAAAAGTGTTGGCAATTAGAAAAAAAAAACAGTCTGATTGTTTAGGTTGAGTAAAGATGGAGCAATACACGACAGAATATCGCGTTTTCGTTGTTGACCAATATTTCAAAAATAATGAAAGTTTGGCAGCCACAGTCTGCAAATTTCGTAGAAAATATGTTCGGAATTTAAATTTAACTTCTTAAACTGTGAAGAATGTAATTAAAAATTCAGAGAGATTGAATCAATTGGTGATGCTAAACACACTGGCCGTCCAACAACAAACCATTTAAATATTAATATTGAAGCAATGCGTGAGTGTGTTCGTGAAAGTAAAGGAACATCAATTTGGCGTCGCGGACATGAATTGTAAATTCGAAGAAGATCTCTACAGCGTATACTCACTAACGATCTACGTTTCCATGCTTACAAATTTTAACTGACATAAGAATTTAAGCCTAATGATCATATTTAGCGAAGAGAGTATGTTGAATGTATTATTGAACATTAATAAGCGATGAAGTCGATTTTCATCATGATGGCTTCGCTAATGGTTAAAATTGCAGCATTTGGGGTTCAGAGAACCTACATGTGATTGTCGAAAAATAAATAGATCCACAACCTGTCACTCTTTGGTGCGGATTTTGGGCTGGTGCGTCATTGGACCATATTTCTTCGAAAATGAAATTGATCATACAGTGACTGTTACTGGTGCTCGATATCGCGACGTAATAACCCAGTTCTTTCTGCCTAAATAGGATAATAATAATGTGGACGACATGTGGTTTCAACAAAACACCATAGAGACCTTGAAACAATTCAATTACTCTATGAGACTAATTGTGTACTCTCTCGTTTCGGTGATCAGAAGTGGTCCCCTAGATGATGTGATTTAGCACCACTAGATTTCTTTCTATGGGGTTACTTAAAGTCAAAGATCTATGTCAACAAGCCCACAGTGCATTGAAGTACGAGATTAAACGCTGCATCAACGAAATTCAGCCACATTTATGCAAAATGGTGATGGAAAATTTTGACAAAAGAGTGCGTGTGTGCCAGCAAAGTCATAGAGGCCATTTTCCTGATATGCCATTTCATACACTACAATATCCTATGTACCTTATAATTCAATAAAGTAATTTAAAAAAAAAACTGTTTTCTATTTAATTCAAATCTTACGTACATTTTGGGACACACTTTATATTTTTCGACATTTCAACTTAAAGTGAACTTCTTTCGGAACAAAATAAGTCTTAATTAAGTAGCATAAGTAAAATAGGTTTAATATTTTGGTGTTCCATTTTTTAGTATCCTAAAAACCAGCATTTAAAATTAAAATAATCAAATGAAGACTAGCTTGATACCCATACCGGTATTTATTTAAATTGTTGATGATTTATACATATATATATATATATATATATATATATATATATATATATATACTGAATATAAGTGATGTATCGTCAGCATATAGTATAGTCTGCTCTCCAGAGATTTCGAGTAAATCATTTGTATAAAGAATATACAAAAGAGGTCTAAGTATTGAACCTAAAGGGACGCCCCTCTTCATTTTAACCATCTGAGACACTATAGCTTTACCATGGAGAACTGACTCCACCATACACTGAGTCCAGTCCGTCAAATTCGATCTTATTAATTCGAGTGCATTACCCCTTATACCCTACATTTCAAGTTTTATGATCCACAGAATCAAAGGCTTTAGACAGATCCAGGCACATGGCCAATGTTTGCTTCTTTTATTTAGTGATTCTAGAATCTGTATAAGTGTCTGGTACAAAGTACTAGATGAGTCTAGTAGAGACGAAACGTGTACCTCTGCCGTATCATTGTGGCGGCGAGGGAGAGTTTTGACTTTCTTTTCGGTATGGTGGTACAGGTATCATCTCGATGGTGGTGGAATAGGATAAATTGTTTCCTTAGCAATTTGTTCAAACTGTGCAACCTCTAACACGAAAAGGAGATGGTTGGAACAAAGTTTGCATTTACTGTTCGCATTCTACTTCATATATATATATATATATATATATATATATATATATATATATATATATATATATATATATATATATATATATATATAATATATATATATATATATATATATATATATATATATATATGTGGTCAAATTAATGAGTGAAATGTATATGTAAGATATTCAAAATATTAACGAACAACTAAAAATAATATACCGAAAATATCTAGGATATTAATTTTTCATATTACTTCAACTTACTTGAAATCTTAAATTTCCCACAGGTGGAGTAGCAAAAGGAATACCTCGCCATCCGTAATAAGTCACATTATTAGGTGTTTTATATTCTGCTCCTTGGACTGTGCCATCAGGTAACGTTATGACAAGATCATCGTTGATCGCTGCTGATAACTAAAATAAAAATTTAGTTACATTCAAAATACATACATATATTTATTAAAATAAGTTGTTTCTCTGTCTGGATGAGGTTTTGCAATACAAAAATGTTAAAATGCCAATATTTCAAAAACTGCAATTTTCTGAAATAGATAACCTTATACAAAGTCACCCTTATTTTTTGTGCTATATAGATACATTATAAAAATAGAGCTCTAACGCTTTAAAAATTTGATTTTTAACGATTTCTTCAAGTTAATATTTAACGTTAAATCAACGCCATTCTGGAAACAGAATTTAAAATATGTCAAAAACAGTTAAACTTGGGTCTAGGACATTATATATGAAATATGCCTATAATTTCGAGGAAAATCTAAAAATGAAATACCATATAGAGTGTTTCATTTAAAATAAACGAGAAGGCGTCAACTTCTGAAGTGCCACTATCTTGAAAATATTTTAGCCGAATTATCCCTATCGACTTTAGTAAACCGCCAAATTTTAATAATTTTCCATAGTTTATTTTGCTAGAAATCGATCGCTCCAGTTTGTAGTGTAGTCTTCGGTATCCGTAATGACGGTTACATTGCCTTTATCTGCTACTAATATTATAATGCTGTTTTTTTATTTATAAGTTTTTTAAGGCTGTAAATTCTGTTCTGTTCAGGTTCTATTTAAGAAGATTCGCTGCTGTATGGATTCTTGACATATCTTGCCTTATTTGTTCAGCTCTGTGATCTTACACTAGGTTCACTTATATTCTTCTTGGCACACCTCATTCCAGGAGCTCGTGTCCACGATTTAACAAGTTTACTCTTCAGAACAATTTTAGCTTGGTTTTGCCAGCAGAAATTGGGATAGGTAGAATTGGTTGCTTTGTCAGATTATTTACTTCTTCATTCCCGTATATACCCGGGACCAAAATGACTCTAATTGTGCATCCGTTCCTAGTCAGACTGCTCGGTACATCTTTGCATCCAGACACTAATCGTGAAGTTTCTATTATCGCAGTTCCATTAGCACAGCCCTACTGTCTTAGCATATATCTATAACCCCATTCTTGCTTATGTTCCTCTCACAGAAATGGCCACACTGCAGAATAGCATACATTTCCGCTGTAAAGATCATCGTACATTGTGCTCCTGCCAAACACTTCGGCTCTAGCTCTTTCACCTTGTTGAGGTTTATCTGTAAACCATCAGAATCCATTTCTCAGAAGATTTTTCTCCTCATCTCAATATTCCCTATTTGGAAAAAGTATCTCAAAAAAGTTGTTGGGTTTCAAAAGCAGCGTCATGTAATCTGTTTGCATTGAGAGTTATGGACATCTCTCCATCACGCTTTCCCAGAAACCTAAGTAAACGCCCGTTTCAGTTCCAATATGTCCTAGGCAACTGAGATGGTATGTAATCTTCCGGGCTTCATTTTTTATATATAAGTGAAAAGTAAAGTTCACCAGGAACTCCAGAGCCCTAATTGAAGCAGTTCTCATCGCATCTGTTATTCCTACACAAACTATTCTTTAACTTGAGTATGTAAGTTCCTAGTTACCAGCTGCCAACTAATAATTTCTGAAATGCTAACAGGTCCAAAATTTTGAAGTATAAATAAACAAGACTAATAATACCGTATTTCAATATTTACTATGCTGTGCCCTTAAAACGTAAGCCTACAATAGACGGAGATAGAAAATAATAATACCCGATCTGAAAAATTTTCTTCTACTCGGAGATCGACGGAAACGTCAATCGATATTTGTGACATAGGTCATGTCAGTAATATCTATAGCGGTAAAACTAACGATCATCAGCAATGGGTTTCAGATGTCTCTAACAAAACCAACGCCGGTCTGTACCTGGTGGTAAATTCATATTCCTGTCTACAATAGCATTAGATGAATGTAGATATGAATAATAAGAGGATAACACTGATCTTTGGCAGTGTCAAACCCGTAAAAGGATAGTCTAAGGCTTTACGAACAGACTGGGAAGGAGAGGAAAAGCCTCTATTACCTCTACAGTGTCAGCTTCTTATAATAAAGATGGCAGTTAGTCTGCTCATACTAAAGACCGTTGACAGACTAGCTAGGAAAAAATGGCACCACACTTACTCCACCGTACCGCAATATACGTAAAATGAAATAGAGAACTAATCTGTACTGCATTACTCTTTTAATAGATCTGTCTGAAAACAACATGGAGATTTTTCAGAAATAATATTTATTCTTTTAGGGTACAAAGGGCTTAAAATTTATACGATAAAAAAAATTGTAATGTAATTTTTTCGAGAAGAGTTACTTTAAATTTTTTACTAATTTTAGCATAATTTATCGAAGATTTAAACAAATAATTTATCTGTAAAAGAGACAATTTAAAATATGTTGAAAAAATATAAATTATCAATTTTATCTACGTAAATGTATCAAGAATTTTCAGTATCTTAAAATATCGTTACCCTTCAAGTTGGATATTTTACTTGACCAGTCCGATTTTTATTATAATACTGTTATAATTTATATCATATTTATCAATGATCCTACCTTTATATAGGATAATTAAACATAAAAATTTAAACCTAAGCTTTGGATTCGATGGCAGGATATTCTAATAAGAGTGTTAATTTTTTAACATATTTACTGACAGTCTCCTGAAATCAATATTTAGTGAATTTATTTTTTATTTTAATCATCTAGTCATAAACTCAAAAGAATACTATGTTCTTAGAACAAAGTGTTGCTTTCAATGCTGTTATTACTTATTTTCCATTTGTTATTCGAAGCTCTATTTCTCGTTTCTCTACTTCCTCCCTGATCTATTTATTTTTGGTATTTGGTATCAATTCATTTTTTTTTCCGTTATTCAAAATGATCAGATGATCGTCAACAAAATGTGTAGTATATTTCTTCACATTTATGTCTCAACTCCTGTTATTCCCACACAAACTATTCTTTAATTTGGGCATGTAAGTTACTAGTTACCGGCTGCCAACTAATAGTCTCTAAAATAATAACAGGTCCGAGATCTTTAAGTATAAATAAACAAGATTTGTAATCCTGTATTCGAAATTTACTATGCAATTCCCTTAAAATGTAAGCCTACAATAGACGGAGATAGAAAATAATAATAACTGATCTGAAAATCCTCTACTCGGAAAGCAACGGAAATCTTAGTCGATATTTGTGATGTAGTATCTATAAACATCAGCAATTAGGATGGGCTTCAGACGTCTCTAACAAAACAAACCAACGCCGGTCTGTACCTGGTGGTAAATTCACATTCCTGTCTGCTATAGCACTAGATGCGTGTAGATATGAATACTAAGAGGATAACACTGATTTTTGTCAGTGTCGGACCAGTAAAAGGATAGTCTAAGGCTTTACGAACAGACTGAGAAGGAGAGGGAAAGTCTCTATTACCTCGGCAGTGTCAGCCCAGTAAGATAAGGTTGACGGTTAGTCTGCCCATACTAAAGCTCGTTGACAGACTAATAAGGGAAAAACTCGTACTATGGGTCCATCGTAGCACAATAAACCTAAGATGGAATAGAAAACTAATCTCTACTATCCTAGTCTTTTGATTTTTCACTTATTTTAGCATATTTTATCCAAAATTTAAAGAAATAATTTATCTCTAAAAGGGACAATTTAAAATTTGTTGAAAAAATCGTATTTATCAATTTTATTTACGTGAATGTATCAATAATATCATTTTCGGTATCTTAAAATCTCGTTGCCCTTGAAGTTGGATCTTTGATCTGGTCAGTCCTATTTTGATAATAATACTATTATATTCTATATTATATTTATCAATAAACCTACCTTGATATCGGAGAATTAAATATAAAAATTTAAAGTTTATAAAATGTCCCATTCTTGTCTAATATTAAACGAAAATTATTTTTTATATTTGTATTTCTAGAGCTTAAAACAGGGCTAAGTTATTGTCGCGTTTGTCAGTTTGGACCATGAATTGACAAGTTTGAGAAGTTTTAAAGTAAGATCATGTTAGTAAATTAAAGATTAACTGTTTAAGCCTATGTCCCTTTCTTTCTGACTTGCCTTTAACATTATAATTCAATTGTTGTTTATTGCATAAACGTTTATAAATCATGTCTACAAAAGTTTTAGTTTCAACAAGTTTTTCACTATTCTGGGTAGTTGACTGATGCAATACATATGTTAGTATCAAAATAGAGAGTGTCGAGTAAAGCATATGGATAACATACCTTCCAAAATGGTATCACACCAATTCAAATTTCCAACGACCTTTTTGGGATGACTATACTGTTCCTTGTTATACTATGAAACAGTGGTGTCGAAAATTTGAGGGTAGCAGGAATCATGTGAACACGAGCATGCAGTTGGGCTTCCAGTAAAAGTTACGACCAAGAAAATGGTGATAAAATGCATGATCTTGTACAGAAATTTTATTGAAAGATTTCGGCCATGGTGTTTTAGAATGTTCAAAGGAAAACGATTGTTGATTATTTAAAAAGAAGTATAGTTAAGGGAGTGCATTATCAACATATACCAAAATAGTGACACATAATCCATGAAAAATGTCAAGAAAATTTGACAAAAGTTCTGTGCTCTTATCAGAGTAATACGCCCAGGTAGATCGTATATTGCCATAATATAATTAAGAAATTCGAGTTGAAATTACTTCAGTATCCAACTAATTTATCCGACCTAACCCCCAGTTTTTAAATTACAAGAAAATATCCATTGCAAAAGTTTCAGGAAATGAAGCGGTCATTATCTCTGTAAATCAGTCGTTTGAGAAGGTTGTACCACCTTTTCTCCAGATAGCCATATAAGTGTTGAAGCACCATTGGGAAAAGTATAGGTGGTTAGAAAAATAAAGTATAGACTTGGTCCAATTATTATTTTAAATAGATCAGATTCTCTCGTAAATTTTATTAAACACATCATTTAGAAATATATTATATAGGTAAGAGCTCAGCCAAAAAAATCAATCAGTAAATCATCATGAAACTTTGTGTATTTACAAAAGTGAAATTGATAAGCGCAAATTATTGTTGATTTCAAACAATATTTAATTTATATATATTAAATGAATCAAAAAAAAAAATAATATTTGAGTGTAATCAGTAATTGACTACGTGGCTTTATTTAATCTGGAGTGAACTTAGATTTCTTTCCGACGTGGCTTTTTGAATACTTGATAACCAAATAATTCTTGCTCTATTGGACCTTTGCCTTCTTGAACTTTGGTCTTCCATCTTCTGTACATCTCTCTTCCAGCACAGTTTTTTTTTGTACATTTAATAAGAGTTTTCAAATTTTCTTAGTCTTCATTATTTTTCTAATACGAGTATTAATTTTTTAATATATTTACTGACCGACTCCTGAAATCAATTTTTAGTGAATTTATTTTTTCTTTTAATCATCTAATGCTAGGTTTCGCAGTCACAAATTCAAAACAATACTATGTTCCTTGAACAAAGTTTTGATTCCAGTGCTGATATTACTCATTTTCTCTTTGTTATTCGAAGCTCTATTTCTCGTTCTGTACTTCCGCCCTGATCTATTTATTTTTGGTATTTGGTATCAATTTATTTTTTTTTTTCGTTGTTCAAAAAGATCAGATGATCGTCAACAAAATGTATAGTATATAGAGTTGTATTATCTGTCAGTTTGATGCTCATTTCTTCACATTTATGTCTTAAGTTCCGTTATTTCCACACAAACTATTCTTTAACTTGGGTATGTAAGTTACTAGTTACCAGCTGCCAACTTATAGTTTCTGAAATACTAACAGGTCCGAGATTTTGAAGTATAAATAAACAATGCTAGTAATTCTGTAAAACGTAAGCCTACAATAGACGGAGATAGAAAATAATAATAACCGATCTGAAAAATTGTCCTCTACTCGGAAATCAACGGAAACGTTAGTTGATATTTGTAACATCGATCATGTCAGTAGTATCTATAACGGTAACACTAGCAACCATCAGCCCGGGCCTGTAAAAGGATAGTCTAAGGTTTTACGACTAGACTGGGAAGAAGTCTCAGCCCAGTAAGATAAGGATGACGGTTAGACTGCCCATACTAAAGCTCGTTGACAGACTAGTAAGGGAAAAAACTCGTACTATGGGTCCATCGTAGCACAATATGCCTAAGATGGAATAGAAAACTAATCTCTACTATTCTAGACTTTTGATACCAGATCAGGAGGGTCCATCCGAAACATCGTTCAGTGGTTGACTGATCTGTATGAAAACGACATGAAGATTTCGAGAAATAATATTCTTTCTTTGTAAGTTACAAAGGGTTTAACATTATCATATTTAAAAAAATTGCGATGTAATTTTTTTGGAGAAGTTACTTTTAATTTTTGATTTATTTTAACATACTTTATCTAAAATTTAAAGAAATAATCTATCTGTAAAAGGGCAATTTATAATTTGTTGAAAAAGTTTAATTTATCAATTTTATTACCGTGGAGGTATCAAGAATATCATTTTCGGTATTTTAAAATCTAGTTGCCCTTGAAGTTGGATCTTTAACCTGGTCGATCCTATTTTGATAATAATATTGTTATAATTTATATTATATTTGTCAATAAACCTACCTTTATATAGGAGAATTAAATATAAAGATTTAAAGGTAAAGCCTTGGATTCGATAGCAGGACTAGCTGTTTTCTAAACGTTAATAAAACTTTCCATTTCTGTCTGTTTAATATTAAAAGAAAATTATTATTTTATATTGTATTTTGAAGGTTAAAAAATTGGTTGAGTTATTGTTGCGTTTATCAATTTGGACCATAAATTGCCAACTTTGAGTATTTTTAAAGACAGATCATGTCATGGCTGTATGCTGACAAGCAAAAGGCTATAGGAAACCTTTCGAAAAGAACAGAACAGATCATGTCAGTAAATTAGGGATTAAATGTCCTTTTTTTCATTATTTCATGAACTTTTGTAAATCATGTATGCAAAATTTTTTGCCTCAACACATTTCTCACTGTTCTGGGCGGTTACGTAAATTGTTGTATGCGATATGTTAGTATCAAAATAGAAAACATCGGGATAAGATATCTTCACAAAAAGGTATCAAACAAACTCAAATTTCCAATGATTATTTGTTCCCAAAACTGCAAGAAAGGACCCATTACAAAAGTTTCAGGCAATAGAGAGGTCATTATCTTCTCACATCAGTGGCCTATGAAGGTCAGATCATCTTTCCTCCAGAAAGCCCCATAAGTATTAAAGCACCATTGGGAAAAAGTATAGATGGTTAGAACCAACACTGTTGAAAAATAAGGTACATACTTTGTCCAGTTATTATTTTAAATATATCTATTCTCGTACATTTTATTAAACACAACATTTAGAAATATATTATATAGGTAAGAGCTCAGCCTACAAAATCAATAAACACGAATGTTAATTTTCTAACATGTTTACTGACCGTCTCGTGAAATCAATTTTTAGTGCATTTATTTTTTCTTTTAGCCACCTAATGCTAGGTTTCACGATCAGTTAAATAATACTATGTTCCTTCAACAAAGTATTGATTTCAATGCTATGCTCACTTATTTTCCATTTGTTATTCGAAACTATATTTCTCGTTCTATACTTCCTCCCTGATCTATTTATTTTTTTTAGGTATTTGCTATCAATTTATTTTTATTCCGTTGTTCAAAATGATCAGATGATCGTCAACAAAATGTCTGTCAGTTTGATGCTCATTTCTTCACATTCAGGTCTCAACTGGTTTAAAATATGCAAGTTTATCCGGAAAAGGGGAGGAAGAGGTAGTTCTTTTCTTACGACGAATTTTATTCAGCATCATTTTACGGTTATTTAATTACTTTCATCGTCGTTATATTATTCGATTAAAATATAAATACTAATTCATAATATGTAACTATCAAAATAAAAGTTTTGGGTTCAATATTTTAATTTACCTTGAGGTACACAGGGTGTTTCCAAAGTGCGAAACATTTTAAAAAGTTATTTTTGAGCTAATTTTAAACATAAAAGTTCATGTAAACATCTGATAATGTTTAGCTTTTAAGATACAGGATGATAAATTCATTATTATTTTTAGTTTTTCAAAATTTATATCATTAGTTTTAAATATAATTAAGTCAAATCTTGAACACATAACACTTTACAGTTCTCATAAAAAAAACTATTCTGTAAAATAATATATAGCATAGTACTTTTTTTCGGGTCTATAATATTTTACCCTCTCGAACCTTTTTTCAGACGCCACTGACTCAATCTGATTACTCAACTTTCCCATTTAATTGTGAAAATTTTTGTATCTATTATATTTTCCTCTAAAAGTCTACAGTTTTTCCACCAAAAAGAAAAGAAAATACATAAATAAAAAATCATAATGTATTTGTTTTAATCAATTTTCTTTCATATCTGTTTTAGCCAAGAGGGATTAAGAAAAAAATACAACATAATAATAACAGAATTTAAACAACAGTAACAAAATACTAATAAGAGAAATTACACCGTATGTTGAAAGTGACCATCCTCAATGCAAGAATCTGATCTTTGTGTCATTGAAGAGCGTATTCGTTGAAATAATCCTGGAGTATTTTTTATCCTTTCACAAGATGCAGTAGTTTTATTTTTCAAATCTTCAATATCTTCAACGGGAGATGCATAAACCAAAGATTTAAGGAAATTCCAGATGCAAAAATCCAAAGGATTTAGATCCGGAGATAGGGAAGTGTTGAGTGCCTTCTCGACCTATCCAACGATTTGAATACACGGCCTCTAAGTGACAGCGTCCATTGATACTGAAATGTGCTGGAGCGTCATCATGGATAAACCATAAATCTTGTCTAATTTGGAGAGAAACCTCTTCAAGAAGGGCAGGTAACTTTTCCTCGAGAAAGTGACAGTATCTGTCACCATTTAATCTTAATAAAAGGAACCATGGGCCAATTACATAATCGTCTATGAGAGCAATCCATACATTCAATGAAAACTGATGTTGATAATTGGCTTCAAGGAATTCATCCGGACTTTCTTTTGTGAAAATTGTTTATGGATTCCCTTGAAAACTTGCCTCATCAGTAAACAAAATATGAGACAAAAAGGGGAAGATTGGACAATTATTTGAAGTATCCACTGGCAAGAAACTGTACGCAGCAAGAATTCTCGAGGTTTAAAAGCGCTTGCACTCGGTGGATATGGCAGGAATACAATTAGTGTTCTTTCACAATCAGAAGTTCGTTTTAGAAATGTACCATTTTCTCGTAAACGCTAGTGAAGACAAGCAAATACAGGGTGTCTCAAAAGAAAGTTCACATTTAAAAAATCGATTTAAAAAAAAGTCAGGACTTTATTGAAAAAATGTTTATTACATATTAAAATACATTGTTTGGGAATTTATTTTTTAAAAATGATATCGTCCAAATGTAATCCGTTGCGCTCACGGCATTCATTTAATCGAGCACTAAAATTGCCCATGACGGCTCGGCAGGTATTCTCCGTGATGTCTGCCATTTCGTTGCGGATATTTTCTTTTAATTGTGCCAGGGAAGTCGGTTTGTTGGCGTAAACTTTTGATTTGACATAACCCCATAGGAAAAAGTCAATAGGTGATAAATCAGGACTGCGTGGAGGCCAACTTATGTCACCTTTCTTTGAGATCAATTTGCCAGGAAAAATTTCACGCACTCGTGGCAGAGACATGTTGGACGTGTGTGAAGTTGCTCCGTCTTGCTGGAACCATGTTCTTTGGTTATAGCCAGGAAAATTTTGCAGTTCAGGCACGAAAAAGTCGTCTAACATCTCCACATACCGCTCTGAAGTCACTGTTATTGTGCGTTCCCTTTCATCTTCAAAAAAGTACGGGCCGATAATTCCTCGCGCCGACATCGCAGCCCATACAGTCACTTTCAGCGAATGTAGAGGTTTCTGATGTTTGTGTTTTAGATTGTTTGCACTCCAATAGCGGCAATTTTGCTTGTTTATATGACCATTAAGATGAAAATGGGCTTCCTCCGAAAAGAAGATGTTGGTAAACGTTGAAAAGCGTTCAGTCATCTGATTTACGAAGTCAAGCCTCTGACCAGCATCCTAAGGCTTCAATTCTTGCACCAACTGAATTTTATAGGGGTTCAGCTTTAAATCTTTGTGTAAAATGCGGAATAATGATGACCTATGCACATTTAAAGCAACAGCACGCTTACGATTCGAAACGTTTGGGTCGTCACGAACAGACTGAGTAACACTCTCTACGTTTTCGACCGTTCTCGAAGACCTCGGACGCCCGGATTTTGGTTTATCTAGTGTTGAACCGGTCTCTTCAAACTTCTGGACCCATTTTCCAATAAGCCGAGCGCTTGGCGCATCATTTAAGTGACGAATATGTCGAAAATTGCAGAATTTTCTACGCGCTACAGTCGCCGAATTACCATTTTTGTAAAACTCACGTACGCACAAAGCACGGTCCGCTCCCGAGAAACGCTCCATAGCGACTAAATTCCCAAGAGCCAGGCTACCGATTGACATACCCCCCGCGCCGCTCGGAATAGTTGCGTTCATGCAATAAGCAAAACAAATGTGTACTTTCTTTTGAGACACCCTGTATGTTATGATGAGGTAACCTACGCTGTGGATTTAATTCAGCATAAATCCGTTGAGCTTCAGTAGGGTAACTAACGTGGAACTGCTACGTTTCAAGGTCACCGCTCTGGATGGCCACCATCCATCCGAAGAGACCAAAGATTTCTATAAGAAGTAAATTTTCAGGAAATTTTTCCTGAAAATTTTACAAGAAGTAAATTTTTCAGTATTTCTTGTTGAAAATGTTGAAAGAAGTGATCGTCAATGACGTCACAAGTCCAGTGGTTGTTGACCAAAAAGGCCTTATTGTTGCAAGAAGCGGCTGAAGATGAAAGGCAATGACAAAATTTACCTGAGCCAGGTATAAAAAGGTGTGTGTGTATAGATATATGTGTGGTTTAGCTGAAGAGTGTCCGCTGAAGAAGTGTCAAAGAAGTGATCGTCAATGACGTCACAGGTCCAGTGGTTGTTGAAGTAGTTACAGGGTGTTGGAAAAGTGTGTTAATCAAAAAAAGTGTAAATGTATGTAAATGAATGAATGGTAATTGTATATGGGTGTGTGTTTGTGCCACCCCCTGTATATGCAAGGTAGAATGTATGAGGAGGAGTAGTCCGTCGGTGGTAATTAGTAACACCTGGGCTAGCTTATATGTGTATTATACAGGTTGTATCAAAAAGAAATAAATATATTTTTGTATTGATTTTGTGTGAGAAGAGCCTAGCCTAGCCTAGCCGAGCCTAGCCCAAGCTAGCTAACCACCCTGTATACTGTATATGTTGGACAAGAACAAATGTATGAGAGAGAGATAATTTGATATTGTTACGTATATATCTATCTCACTTGTATATATTTTATATGTGAGAGAGAGAATTTTAGTTTATTTTATGTATATTTTTGTCTCTTTTTTACTTGTATATAGTAACAGATGTATGATTTATGACGTTAGTCAATAATTTAAATTTTATTCAAATCGAAAATATATATATTGTGAGGTCACGTTATAAGATAAGAAAGGTCAAATTTATGTAGATAAGCTTATAAAATTTTACATGTAAAACATTAGAACTTGATACTGTTTTAAACTGTTATTGCTTATTAATAATATGTAATTTTTCACCACTTACTTCTACTAATTTTAAATGGAATTTCTTTATTAGTTTTTAAAAATTGTAAAAAATAAAACAATTCATTTGTACTAGGATTAATATTTTATTAAAAGTCTTTATTTACATCTAAAAAGTTAATTGCCAAATGAAAAATTAATATTTTTATTATTCGTAATAGGTGTGCAAACACCAACTTGTTTTTCTCCCCATTTGTCACCTCGAACCTCCGTTTTCCATGTTGCTTTCGGATGACAAAACATCGGTCTGTTACTGCTTCTTGTTACTATTTTGTACTCTTCACAGTCCTTAACTAAAACTTGAGCCTGTGTTTTTCTATGACATTCATCACATTCTTTTTTATTGTCAAAACATCTTTATAATAAAATGACATTTTTGCTCTTATAAATTAACTATTAGAAGGTACACTTTGTTAATTTTTTATAACATATCTTTTTTTAGTCTTGTAGAGCTTCTATAGATTGAGGCAGCCGGTTTGCTTGTGTGTATCAAGCTAAGATGTATTTTTTAAACACTTTTATTAAAAATGTTACTTTTTTGACTGAATTTACCTGTATAAACTTGTCCTCTGAACCTGTCATCTGTGTGTTATACCTATCTATTTTTATTCCTAACTACAAGAATTTAATTTAACTAATAATAATATATCGAAAAAACATTGTGTATGAGGTCAGCAACTGATGACGTGAAAGGTCAAATTAGCAGATAAGACTTCATAGTGTTTACTATGTAAAATGTTCGAAATTGATACTGTTTTAAAATGAAGTAAATTATTAATATTTTAATACAAACTGTTTTTTTCATATACGATTACAATAGGGTAGGTAGCTAGGTTGGATAGGTAAAAAAGCTACCTACTCTAGCTACCTACTCTAGCTACTCTACCTAGGTAATTAAAAAGATCTAATACATTTAATAGATATAGCTTTTTTTCTTTTCCTAACTGGTGGGGAGGGTGAGGAGAATATATGGTGATTAGAAATAAAAAGTCTATGAAAAATATTTAATTTGTTTTATTAATAAACCAATTATATAGTAATAATGCATTTTCTTTAGCACAATTTTTATCATTCCAATAATGTTCTCTACAATGAAAATTATAAATATTTTTATACTTTTTTAATTTACTTAAATTTGGACATCCTATTAGTAACAATTCCTCTATATTATTTTGAATTAATTTCCTTAACCAACACATTTTTTCATTGCCTTTTACAAAAATCGTTTCATTGCCGACAATATTTCTGATATAATTAGATATATTTTCATATGGTATATAACGGAAATCTGATTGATTCCATTTGAGACCGTGAATGTTGTCCGTCAACCATTCGAAACGTTTTTGAATATCCTCGTTGAACCATTCGATTTCGTGAGGTAAATTGACCAAACTGTGATATATTTGTCCACTTTGAGTATTAATTATAGATATTTCTTTACAAATAAAGTCACTTTTCTTATACTGATAGCCTTGAATGTCTAATATATACATTTTTTTCCCTTAGTTTTTTTCTTAGGAGATTGATTTCACTATATTGTATTTTCACCAAAAACAATCGTGTAATATTAGACAATATGCTGTTGTATTCCGAAGTATATTTTTGCTAGTTTCAAATTCCAATCGAAAAATCTATGGCTCCAGTAGTTTTGATTGCTTCGTTCTGACACGAACAGTCAATTACAACAACAACAACAACAACAAGAAAAAAGATTAATACTGTGGAATTTTATAGGTTTGTAGCATGGCTCATCGTGACGTCAATAGTGATGTCACTTTTTACCTGTTTTTACTTGTATAAAAAGGTATCAACGTGTTAAGTCAAATTAGCAGATAAGACTTAATACTGTTTACCACGTAAAATGTTTGAAATTAATATGCTTTTAAAATTATTTATATTAGTCATATTTTTTATATTCAGACAGTTTAATGAACAGGTGAAAAACTATCTCGGTAACTAAAAATAGATCTAATACATTTAACAAATAATTTATATAATATTTTTAATAAATTTATATATTGAAAATTTTATTAGAATTATATCATTATAGTGAAAATGCCAGTCCCAGAAACATTAAAGTGTCCTAAATGTAAGGGAGAAACAGATATGGTAAACGAGAGATGTCTAGCGTGTGATTATCATGAATTTCTTAATAAATATGAGGGAGCTAAACATTTACCTTCCCGTTATCTAAGTAGTAAGGAAACAAGAGGAAATGCTCGTCAAAATGGAGGTGCAGGACACCAGCAGCAGGGTGCTTCAAGAAGATAAATTAAATGTCAACTATAATCTCAATTTATAATTTTTAATTAGCAATAAAACTTGTTTTATTAATAAAAATATATTTTCTTTCAAACATTTTGAATTGTTGAATAAAAGATTTTTATTTATTCCTTTGCTTCGTCTACCTCATACACCATTACCACTCAATACATTACTTCTTGTATAAAATGATGTAAATAGAAATTTTATTTGTGTTTTTTTTTTTTTTTCATTTACCGCTGTAGCACGAGTCAGCATTATTTTTAACGTTGCTTTTGTTCATTTTTTTTTTAAATAACAAAGTTAAACCTAATTTAAAATTATTTTAGGATAAGTAACATTACTACAAATGTAGAGGGGAGAAATCGACCACTCTATTGTCTATCATTGGTGTGCTAACAATAATAAAATTCAAATCCCCTCTTTAAAAATTCGTTTAAAAACTACGAAAACACATAGATACTCAATCAGTACAAATTGAAAAGTGTTGTTGTTACTATTATTGTTTGTAATTAGAGTATAATGTCATCGTCATCATTGTCGCTTAATAGCGATTTATTAGATCAACAAATTAGAAAGGTGCAATTGACATGTCTACAAGAAGCAAAGGAATATAGTCTATACGCTCAACAAAGCCGTCCAATTTCGGTTTACAAATATATGGAAATAGCAGAAATATATCGACAGGCAGCAAAAGTGTGTGATGTCTATTTCGAAACCAAGAATCTTGTGGAATTTGTGCGAGAAATATTAAAATTTTGGTTTTGTGATAGCGAAAGTATAATGGAATTGAAACAATACATTAGTGATCCGGTTCTGATACAAGAATTTGTGGAACTCCAAGAATATATGAAAATTGAAGATGATGATGATGATGAAGAAGAAGAAGAAGAAGAAGAAGAAGAAGACGAAAGTGAAGAAAACAAACTGTAATATTGTTAATTTTTAAAGAGGAATTATTTTTAGAAAATAGAGAACTGATTTTAAAATTATAAAGCTGTTTTATTTACAATTATTAGACCTATAAAATTTATATAGGAGTAAAAAAGAAAAAGGATTTATTGTTTCTAACTGGTATAATATATTATCTTTACTTTCAAATCATCAGTAGTTAGTAACAAAATATGCAATTAAAAGTAAATTAATTTTAAGTAACATTTTACTTAAAATTGGAAGTAAAAATTGTTTATTTTTTATCTTTTTAAAATGAAAAATACTGTCTATTATAGAATTTTCTTTGACTATATAGTCGCGATCCATTAGAGAGAGAGAAATAAAGAGAGATGACGTGTGCTTATAAAATCCATGTAATATAGAACGGTCTGTTTTATATCGGTTTACTCATTATTCATTAGTATTAGTTATTTGCTTGTTGTAAAAAGTTTTATTAGAAACAAAAAAAAAACATTAGATGAGGTTAAGACTTGTGAATATTATTTTAAAAATCTAGATATTTTAGAATGTTGTGCAACAAATGAAAAGTTTGTGTTTTTGAAACACTGAGAGAGAAAATATTAACTTTCTTGAAGAAATTCACTAAAAATCCTGAAGCTCTAAAATGAATCAGTTGATTGGAAATGTATTTTTTTAATATGGTTTAACATATATCTAAAGTGATAAATTAATATATATTAACCTCATATTATTCCTAATAAATTTAGTTCTGTGTATCATCCATCCAAGATGGAAGGTGTCTGTCTAGTATTGGATCTTTTATCAGATAATGTAGATATTAATGAACTTAGCAGTGAGGATTTGAAATGTCTACCGTTAAATTATTTTTTAAAACACGTTAAAAATCTTGATCTTTTACGTATTTGGGGAAAATTGCCTAATGAATATACAAGCAATTTTCATTTACAAGTGAAGCTTCCATGTTTTATGCATTACAATCGACCCGAATGGCATAGTCATATAGATGGATTACCTTCTTCACAAGAAAACTGTTTCCATTGTATAAAAGGATTATACAACTAATATTTTAAATATTATATAGTTAAGACTCATGGTATGGTTAAGTTTAAATTTTATAGCTGCTGTAGCTATTGTTCAGAATGTTCTTTACCTTGAAAATCTACACAAAAATGTTCAAGATATGAAAATTCAGATAGAAACTGATTGTTATTCGACTGGCAACTGGAAACCATTATATTATAAATGTGGATATATAGATGATTTGGAAATTAAAGTGTTTCAAACTGAATTACCTAATTCTAAAAATAAAAATTACTACTACAAATTAAAAGTGCTCTTTATGAACGGGACCATTTTGGAAAGTGAAAAATGGACTCTTCTGGGATTGGAGCAAACTGTACCAGCAAAAATATCCGTTAAGAGTGAAATTTCAAACACTACCAATACTGACTCTGCTGCTGCTAGCGCTTCTACTAATTCAAGCAAAAAGAATTGTAATTTAATGTATCTGTTTGTTCCTATCTTATTTTATTTTTTGATACATTAATAAGTTTTTATGTGTTTAGTATTAGGAAATTTATTTATATAATGGTTAGATGAATTGTTTATGTAACAGAAATAACATAAAGTCTAATTTGATTTTCACCATGTATTTATATGTTGAGAAAAAAAAATGTATTTTATAAAGGACATAAAATTTTAGAAAATTTAATTATATATTAGTTATCTAAATTTTTAGTCACTCTTACTGAAAATTAATTGTTTTCAATGAAAGGAAATAAAAAATAAAGTATTTAAATAAGCATTTTTTTTTTTACACATAACCTAAATAGTACCACTTCATGTAATACATCATTTCCTACATCAAAGTACTCAAAAAAAGTCTAAAAACCTTTAAAAATTTGCTTCCTGATAGATTTTCTCCTGATTTTCATTTTTTTCCTCCCCCTCTTTCTTATGGAAAAAATTGTTAAATAACGGGAATAATGACTACTTAATATAAGATTGTATAGAATATATATAGAGATTAACAGTTTTACAGAATGTTTAAATGAAAAATCCTAATTATTTTAGCAGAGATTATTCTTCAATTTTCTTTTATATATATATATATATATATATATATATATATATATATATATATATATATATATATATATATATATATATATATATATATAGGATGTTCAAAAGTGGTGGAGGTGGAGGAGGAGGAAGAAAATGGTTTATAAGTACTGTTATCTCGCTCTAGAATTAAATTCAAATCATTTTTGTCAAGTGAGTGGTTATCATCACTGTAGAAAATATGTGTGTGGAAACTTTTGAGAAACAAATTGATAATATATTATATAGAACTTATGAAAAAAGACTTGCATCATTTGAAAATTGGACCGGGAAATTAAAACCTGAAATATTAGCACGTTGTGGATTTTATTATTTATCCATTCAAGATGTTTGCAAGTGCTTTTATTGTGGAGTAGAAATATTCGCTTGGACAAGTAATGATTGTCCTATTGAAGAACATTATAAACATTGGAGAAATTGTGATTTAGTTGAATGTTTATTGTGGTTTTCCGAAAACAAAAAAAACCGAAGCAGTTGAAACAACAGAAAACTTATTAAAAATAAAAATTGATACATTGTCATTAGTTATTGTATTTGTTATTTTAATCAACTTTTTTATTTCACTTATTTCTCAGATTTGTTTCTAAAAAAAAAAAAAAATCTGATAATTCGATTGATATACATGATGTCACCTGAAAACAGAATAAAAGTACATAATGTATAACAAACATTTTTTCCTGCTTTGTTGCTTGTTTGAGATTATTTTATTGGTTTATGGTGGAAGCAGTACTAATACAACATGTGATGAATATAAGGATCTCTATGAATATATCTTAAACGACTACAATACCCTGTATAATACAAGCTTTCAGTTATATAAGGAATGTACAAATAAATTAGATTATTATGTAGAATTGTACGACAATGAGTTAGCTGTCAATGATATATGTATGGAGAAAAGTCAAGAATATGAAAATATTACGAAAAACTTGACAGATTCATTGAATTACACAAAACGAATTGCCTTAATTAAGGAGAATATTAAACTGGAATCCGAATTGCATCTATTGAAGACGAATTTAACGGAAAATCTTGAAATATGTTAAGAAAAAAATAGAGTCACTTATATACTAATTGAAGACTATAAGGTTGAAATATTAAATTTGAAAAATAACCTTTCTGACTTGTCACATGAAGTCTACATGTTGGATAATAATTTGAAAGAATGTCAACGCGATTTGAACAAACAAATGTTGAATGAAAATAAAATTTTTACCAATTTAAACGATTGTTTAGAGCGAAAAGAATTACTTCGCGAGAAAAAGGATAAATATGTTATTAGATTGACTAGTTGTAGAAAAAACAATAGTAAATTGAAGGAGAAATGTAACAAGTAAATTTTTCCGCATTTTTTTTTGTTTCATCAAAATAACATATTGTTCTTTTAGTAATAAGTAGCTTATATTCTCTTTTCATTGTTAAAAAAGCTGATACTATTTAACTGTAATCAATAACATTAATATAAGACCCTAATATTCTTAAACTAAACGAATGAATAAAAACCAATTAAATATATAAGATTTTTATTTCCCTCCAAAATAATTTTTACAACTCATATTATAATATAACCAACATCCTTCTTTTTATTAATTTCAAATAGTGATAAAGTGAGAGAGAAGGTAAATATTTCTTAGCACCATCCCTTTTTATTGAATTTATTCTGATATTCGCAAGCTAGATATTTTTTCACCCTTTACATTTGAGACACTTTAAAATTTCTAGTACTGACATTTTCTCTCTCTCTTTTTATTACTACTAATAATATATTAATTTACAGAAAATGTCCGTTTTTATATTATAAGAAAAATAATCTATCTCATATTATTTGGGGGATGAATAGGAAAAATAAATAATACTTCGATAAAAAAAATGCGTTTTATTGCTTCTAAATACAAATAAACTTTTTTCTTAATTTACACCTCTTCAATATGATATTTTTATCCTTCAAATTGATCGGCATCCACATCATAAACTTCAACATACGAAGTTGATGGCTGTAAAAGTCGATCTTCTAATATTTGAATTTTTTTATAACCTGTTTGATTTGGATTGCTTATGGCTTTCCTTTTTCTTGTATTTTCCAAACTAGAAGATGGTTGTAGTAAGCGAATTTCATCATCATCATTATATTCTTGTTGTTCTATTGCAGGCAGATCAAAGTTATATCTCTTCATATATGTTTTTAAAATGTTAATCTCCTCGTCGGTTTCGACTCCCAATCTTGTATAGCGAACAGGAAGGTTTCCAAGTTTTAATTTCATTGTATCCCCCTTGGGTGTATATAACAATTTTAATACTATTTGATTCCCTTTTTTCTCCATCGTTTTAACCCCAAATCTAGAAATAATATATATATAAATATATAGATATATATTCAGCTTGTTTTTATTTTAATTTAAAATACCTAAACAATAAAAATTTGTGTTTTTCCTAAATTTTAAAAAATATACAATTTTAAATAGGCATACAGATAAAATAAAAATTTATGTAAAACAATATAAAAATGTGATAAACAAATAAAATCTTACCTGAATAGGTGTTTACACAACACTAACAATTTTTCTGTGGGTAATTCTTTCAGGTCAATTGATTTTAGAATAATTGTACATGGTGGAGAACTCATTTTAGTTATTATGTATTATATATTTTAAACTTTAAAACTGATTTGAAAATATAATGATTTTCCCCCGAGAATTTATACACAAGATGAACAATACACTTTATTACGTAGGATACAGTTTTTGTGAAGTATATAGGGTAAAACGGTCAAGTTGAATGAATTTATTTCAAATTATTGCATAAAACTCAATAGAAAAATTTACTGTGTTTATTTACTCAAGGTTCCCCTATTTTCACAAGTGGCGCCATCAGTCTATTAAAATGTTAACTGCAATGAGGTTAAATGTCGATTAAAACGAAATAGTCGGTTTTTTTAAATGTACTAATTAGAAAAATAATCCTTAGCAATACGCTTTATTAAATATTCATAAGAATAATAACTAGAATGTCAAATCAATCATTTCGTAATCATAATTTTATGTATGTCAGAATAGAAATTGAAACTTTATTAATGGTATTTCTTTTTCAAAAAAAAAAAAACACAAAATTTATCTATATATTTGCATAAAATATAAGTCAAATATCTCATTAGTTTAACTAGTTTAAAAATATACACTGTGCAGCATACAACGCATTTTTAATTTATTTATCAAATTGTTCAGGATAGTATATATAACCAAAAAAAAAAAAAAGAAATGTCGACGTTTAAAAACGATTTTTTTTCCTATACGAAGACATGTGGCGTAAGAAAAAGTCAGGTATAGTGCTGGTTTATAAACATTCAGAATATCAGAATGTTATAGCGTCAACTAATCGAAACATGAGGTGCCATCCAGATGGGAAATTTTCTACTAAAGTCAATTCTGATGAGTACAAAGAAAAACAGGTCGGAGTTGCAGTCCCCATAAGGAATAATGAGAATCTAAACTTTGTTTTTGGAAATTAAAACAAATTATACTATACCGCTCAATATTCCTTTCATATATTCAATTTTTTTTCATTAGAACATTAATGTTTTTGTTGTCACCAATATAGTTTCAATATGAAAATTAATACTGGGTATATTAATGAAATTAATCTAAAAATTAGTCAATTGTACAAAAGAAGAAGAAGTGGTAACAGTAAAGTGATATTCCTCAGTCTATGCAAGTAAAGAAGAAAAATAAGAATATATCAACAAACCATATCAGTAATAAACATCCTCAAATAAACAGTCAAAAAAAAAAAAAAAAAAAAAAATGCCTATTCCAATTAAACACAAATGTCCAGTTTGCAAAGGTGAATCTGATGCAGCAAACGCTATTTATATGCCATGTGAATATAAAGAAGAAATTGTAAAAAAGAACGGTGGAAAACATACTGTGACGAAATTTTATTTCTCAAGTGACATGAAAAGTGTTAAAGTTGATAAATTTAATTTGTAAACTTAACTATTTAAGGATAAAAGAAAACATTTATATTAATAGGATGCCCTAATTTAAATAATTGTAATTTTCACATTAATAATCAAAATTATTGAAATGACAGAAAAATGTTCGAAAGAAAATATTTTGTTATTAAATAGTTGATATATTAATAAAACAAATTAAATATTTTACATAGACTTTTTATTTCTAATCATCTGTATTCTCCTCCTCACCCTATAGAAAAACAGTTTTGAGTCAATACAAACTATTCATCCGGTATATTTCCAAAGTCCATATTATTATTATTGTCTCAATATGAGGTAACAAATTTCTCTGCTAAACAAAAAAAAACGTATCTTTTATCCCTCCTATTCCTCTACAAGACAAAAGAGAGAGAGAGAGAGAGAGAGAGAGAGAGAGAGATAAAGATGAAATATTGCACAGACGGCTGTTTATTAGACTGAAGTGAATATTATTTTATTTGTTGTTCAGTTTTTTTTTTTTTAACCAATGAAAAGTGTTTAACTTTAATATTATTTATAAAAATATTAGACAAAGAACACAATCTCTATTTATAGAGAAAACAATATGAAAACATGTATATATATATATATATATATATATATATATATATATATATATATATATATATATATATATATATATTCCATTTTTTGGTTCATTTTAAACAAGTAAAATGGCTGTTGCCGTGACTGAATCTTATTGTCTCGAATTAATTGCAAAACAACAGAATAAATTCGTAGTTTCAAAAGATATTAATAAATGGCTCCTATAAGTGGTATAATTTGTTAGCTAACATTGTTAAAAAATACAATAATAAAAAACATAGAACCATAGGTATGAAACCTGTTGAAGTAAATGAAAAGAATGGAAAATATTTACTTAATACTGTTTACAGTCATATAAAGTTGGTACATAAACCGAAATTTAAAGTTGGCGATCACGTACGCATTTCAAAAGTACGAGGTGTATTTGATAAAAAATATCAGTCTAATTGGTCAACGGAAATTTTTACCATAAACAAAGTACAACTAACAAATCCTACCACTTACCTACTGCAAGATGTAAATAAACAAGAAATTAAAGGTGGTTTTTACGAACAACAATTACAGAAAGTAAAATATCCTGATGTATATTTAGTTGAAAAAGTTTTGAAACGTAAAGGTAATAAAGTTTTTGTAAAATGGTTAGGTTTTGATAATAGCCATAATAGTTGGATAGATAAAACTAATGTTATATGATACTTTAGAGACAATAAAACTATCTGTTAAATGTAATAGATCTTTTTAATTACCTACCTACCTACCAGCCTTACCTACTAACCCTACCTACCAGCCCTACCAACCCTATCTAAACACCATAGTTAGATATTTAAAATAAAAGATTTAAATTTTTTTTTATTATTAAATTTATATGTGACAGTAACTCAAGTTTCTCAGTAGAGTTACCAACTTTATGGGGGCGAAAACTTGCGTGGATTCGTGTTGTACAGACTGATTCTAATGGGTTAACTTTTACTCACCCATTTCTAAATATATTCCACTATTTAATGTCAACAGATTTTGATGAAGCACGATTCAAACCGATGATTAATAAAACACGAACACTTGTCCGTTGGCAGCAGGTACGATATTTTCGTTGCTATAAAATGCTCCCTCCTGAAAGTGTTACAAGTCATCCTCCTCCTCCTCCTGTACTTTTGCCTTTCTTCAGGTTAGAAAAAAAAATCAGCAGCAGCAGCATTTCCCGCACTAAAACATCTGGCTCTACAACAATGTCTAATTTCGAAAATAGCAAGGTGTACCAAGGAAAGGTATTAGAAAAGAAAACAAAAACACTTATTTCCAAAATAAATTTATTTAATTTTAAACTTTTTTTTTGTTACAGACCTACAACATTTGGATACAAGACAAAATAATTGCAAAAATTACCCCTTGGTCCATTGTTAAATTGAACAACGACGACGACGACAACAATAACAACAACAACTCTTCTACTTGGATGAAAGCCAACAGTGACAATAGTGACAAGCTCGAGAAGAAGGAGGAGAAGGAGGAGGTGCAACAAATTCCAAACGATCACCACCACCATCAACCTATTAACCTGTTTTGTTCGGAGGATTTAAAAACCACTTTCTTTTGTAATCAGTGTAACAACCCTAAATTTATACGAAATCCCGAATTAATTATCAAATCATTTTGTTCTACATGTAAAATTTATACATATTTTTCATAAAATTTATTTTTTAATTATAAATATACATAGGCATGATGAGTGACAACAGAGGCTAGAAAAGAAATATCTAAAAATATCTAAAAATTTTACGTTAATTTTGTAATAAATAATTACTTAGATTGAAATAAGCGAAATATTGCACAACCACCTTATTTTAATCAGATATAATAGGGGTATATAAAGAGCCTACACTGCTTATAAATCTCATTTTAAAAGAAGAAAAAAATGCCAACTTTTACTATTACTCGTCACTCTACAACAATTTCAGACAAAAACGTACCTCGTCAAGTACCCGAGGGTATAAAAATAAATCAGTGTCATTTTTGTTACCAAAAATTAACTGCCAAACAGTTGTGGTATTCGTTTGATCCCTCTGTGAGAAGTATTCATCCAGAATGCCATCGAAAGAAAAATGATGTTTTAAAAAACTATATCGTGAAGGGCTATCATAGTTAGTATTTTACACATTGTAATAATTACTATTTTTTGTAAATAAATAAATGAGCATTTAAATAATAGTTTTAATTACCTATATTCCTACAAGAAAAGTGAAAAAATAATAAATTGGTTAGGGAAAAACACCTAAACTTCTTTTCCACTGTTCTCTCTCTTAAATTTTCGCTCAATTAGTTCAGGTTCGAATCTCACTTCAAGCAAACTACTTTTTTTAAATTAAAATTATTATTATTTAACAAAACATACATCTTTTTATATAAGTGTATACGGGGAAGCAAAAAATATATAGAAAATTTCATACTTGATACGAATTGAGAAAAATAGTTTATACTTAAAATATTAATAATTTACTTAATTTTAAAACAGTATCAATTTCGAACATTTTACATGGTAAACACTATGAAGTCTTATCTGCTAATTTGACCTTTCACGTCATCAATTGCTGACCTCATACACAATTTATTTTCGATTTAATAGTTTAATTAAAATAAATTAATTTCTTGACTTGACATAAAACATATACATTTACATATTTTTGTATTATTATAAATGTATACGATTGGGGTGAAATATATATATATACAAATATTCCTTAATAGATGCAAATTAAGGCCTTAGATTTCGATTTAGACGAAAAATACCCCTCAAACCGTGTTTAGAAACCCCGAATTTAATGAAAAAACGAAAGTGCC